>OY728162.1:1012730642-1013980642 GCA_963277665.1 Viscum album | reverse complement strand
ATTTTTATGATTTGTATATACTACCATTGTAATTTTATATCATGAATATTATTATTTAAATTATATTTTATCCAATATGAAATTTATTTTCATAAATTAGGAGTATGATTTAGAGTATGATGTAGTAAGATTTTATTGATATAATCTCATTGTTTTTCAAGATTATTTCTGATTATGATTTCACAAATGAAATCTTGTTATCAATATCTCATGAACAATGATATGGTTTCTTAACATTTAGTAAATCATATTATATTTTTGTAATGTTACCAGTTTTTCAGTTCTTTTTTATATATGATGATCAACAAGTTGTTTTTAATAATTCCTGACATTACCTCACTCTTCATTCTAAAATATGCGTTTTGTTAAAACAATTTATTTTAAAATGCCTCAAAAAATATTATTTTATTCTACTATAATCATTGAAGTAAAATGTTACCCAAGTTTTTCCTTTTAATCAAACGTTTTTTAGTTAATAAAAAGAATCTTCCTAGCATTTTCTTGTTATGGATCTTTTCTAAACTTTTTATAGTGCCAACGTAATGTTTGACATTTACGGATTTATGTTTTGTCATTCTATTTAATTTTAATTTAAAAAATTAAAAGTTATTTCTTTAAAAGAAATTTTTTTCTAGAAATTCTAATAATCTGTTATTTTATAGTGGTTTTCAAATAAATAGTTTCCATGATTTTAAAATGATTCTTTTTATTTATTTTCCAACAAAAAGGGTTTTCATTACTTCTTCTTGATTTATTTTAATGTTTTGAATATATTTTAAATGAAAATGTTTTAAAAAAATTTTGATTCAAAATTTATAATATTTCACGAAAAATGGATTTCAAATCATTTTCAAGCATTATTTATAATTTTTCAATGTATTATTGATGAATTTTTTTACAAATATTTTCTAATTTATTTTATTTGTTTTGATGGAAAATAGTTTTTAAAATATTTTCTACAATTATTTATAAATTTTCAATGTATTTTCAAAGAAATGATTTTCCAAACATTTTCATATTTATTTTTTGACTTTTTAAAGAAAATGAATTTCAATATGATTTATATTTTAAAAATCAGTTTTCCAAAATAATGGACAATTTCATCATGAAATATTTTAGAATGATTCTTAAAAATTATTTCTTATCATCAATGACATATATTAGTGTTAATCATGATTTTATATGAAAATTATCTAATGTTTCTATTTATATTATTTCTCTAAATTGTTTCTATTTTTATTGTATGATGTATATGAACCCCATTTCACTTTCACATGTTTTCGGATTATGAAACCTCTTCATTTCATGGGTTATGATTTGTTGAAATGATTATGAAACAATGCATTTTACATAGGCAGAGTTATGGTTAAATTTTTATGATTCCCATTTAATTTCACGTGTTAAGATATGACTATTTATGATATTGTGTAATATGTATTTATGATTTCATTATGAGATTGGTGAGAACAATATCTCTCTCCAATGAATTGGTTAATATTTATATCTCATGATATTGATTAAAATGGTCTTGGGAGTGAACCATTACAACTAAATGTTCCTAGGAGTGAACCATGACTACAAAGATGGTATGATGAGTGAACTCATAGTATTGGGATTACTATGGAAGTGAATCATTACTGCTATAATAGTATGTGGAGTGAACACATATTACAATAATGGTCATGGGTTTTAACCATGACTTCCAAGATGGTATGAGGAGTGAATCAATACAACTAATATGGTCTTGGAATAATTCTGTGACTACTGTGGGAATCATTTTTTATATTTAGGATGTTGGTACAATTCTATGTTCGATTATTATGTCAGGATTTCATAGATAATGTGATTATTTATTTATGATTATTTTCTTATGAACTAAAAATATTTATGCAAGGATTCAAGTTTATGTTCCTTGATATGTATGGTATGATCACTTTTTTCCATTTTAATGTTCTCCTACCCATATGATCTTCATTATGATTACTCATCTCCCTTATTTACCCTTATTGAGCATCTAATATCATCCCCATTTTCCCTTCCCCATGATATAAAGTTCTATTTTTTATATGATTTCTCTAAGAAGGGTTTTAGTCCTGGAGACCCCATTGGGAGATATTGTAGCCCAATCATATTCAATAAATTACATTTCCATGTTTATAAAGGATGTAAAAAAACATGGACTATGGGAATATATTTCTTTTATTGTATTAATTATTCCATAAAAGTAATGTAATGTTTATGCGTGAAAAATGATGTTCAATATAGTTGTTATGAGAGATAAGGATTAGTTAACCTTTAAAAAGACAATGAAAAAACATTAATGATATATAATAGAATATTAATATGAATATTACTCGGGATGTCTCTATGGTTAATATTACAGATGAGGTAAATTATAAGAAAATGGTTAGGAATTTTGGAAATTTATTGAGTGAGTGGTTTTATTGAAATACATCCATTTCTAGTCACTAAATATGGATATGGATCTAACACAGATGTAAATAGTGGAAACAAATCTAACATTGTGTGTAGGTCCTGACTCAACATAACATGGCACCTGAAAATGGGGCTTTCTAAACATTAGGATCAACACTCCATGGGGATATTCTTTAGGAATTCACAATCTACTCAAAAACCATCAAGAAGGATTTAAATGGTGGTTAATTAAAAATAACATAGGTTAAACCAAATTTTAAATAGATTAGTGAATTTTGAGCCATGACATAGTCATCCTATAAGTTATTTTTCATAACTATGTTGTTTTCTATTTGATTAGAATTTCTCACGATTTGATTTCTAGTTTTATTCATTTACAGGAACAAAGAGGAACTTGGTTAATGTTTAATGTGACGTAAATTTTTTGGATGAGCAGTCAAATCGTGTTATCACTAGAGTAATTGACGTTTTTATCATGCATAATCCCTTATCATAGAACACGATTAACATCATGTACCTTGACCAACTCTCAGACTCACCATGGAAGATAAAGAGTTTGTTCACTAAGAGTATGTGTAATAGAGCCTGAGTATGAAATAAGAATCAATTTCCCTTATGTTAAGAATGTTGAAAGAATAAGCCAAGTAATTTTATTAGAGGAACAATAAAATTTTTTAACTGTATAAAAGTAGTACACAAAGAGAGTAACAAAGAACAAGAAGGGTTTAGTTAATAAAAACAATAGTAATATTTCCATCCCGAAGAAAACATTAAAGGTTAAATTATTTATGTTTGGAATGAATGTTGACTATGAAAATCGATGTCATACGATGGATGATACTGTAGATAATCATCAAGGTAGTCTGAGTAATGGTTATATTGATTTTTATTATAAGACAACATATGAAATGTTAAAGGAAATAGTTATTAAGTAATAAGATGAGGTAGAAATATTAAGCCTTATGGATGAAGTGGAATATTATATATTTTTATGTATTTGGATTCAAGAATTATGAATTTTGAAATATATAAGTATTTCCTAGTTTATGTTTATTCACTAAGGATTTACATTATTATGTTGAATTTTTATGATGGATTGGAAAATTGATATAATTTTATGGCGATTTTTTGACTAAGGGAATGTAATATTTAATGTGTAAATAATATAGAGAAAAGTTTGTTTTGATTGTATAATGGGATGATTTATTTGGATAATGTAAATTATATTGTATCATTGAACATAAAACTAATTAGGTATTTGTTTAAAATATGTTCAATGTCATCATGGATGAAGTTTAAAACATCTAATATTTATGAAATATATCTAGTAATCATTACAACAATGAAGCATGCATGTTTTCCAAAAGGATTTATGCTAATACAAGTTATTACCATATTTTAAGAGAATATTTAACTATGGTATTCACATGTTTGGAATGTGATAACAAACATATAATTTATGGTAAATTTGGGATCTATGTTAATCAAATTTGATGACCTTTTTTCCATTGTTTTGGATTTTAATATTTCAGAAGGGTTATAAGGCTATCTCTTTATGGAAAGTCAATGTTATTATTTTGATAATGTTTTTTTGAATAATGTATTATCTCACGACATAAGGATTTGTGTATATTGGATTACATGTTCTAACCAAGTTTCATTGAAGTTTGATGAAAACAAATGGGATGACTTATCATGGATATCACTGTTTGTTAATGCTTCTGGAATGATAAATTCACATTCATTTATTGGAATGATATTTGAAGTGGATGTTAATCTAGGAACAAAAAAAATGGTTTTCTTGAAGTAATTTAATTATATATTTTCAATAAAAATATAAAATATTAGGTTAAATAATCTGGAAACAATAATTCTGTCTTGGTACCTTCATTTATGATGTCTCAAATGTCCCGTTAGATCATCATAGATTT
This sequence comes from Viscum album, assembly GCA_963277665.1. NCBI lineage: Eukaryota > Viridiplantae > Streptophyta > Magnoliopsida > Santalales > Viscaceae > Viscum > Viscum album. The sequence continues at coordinate 1,013,976,275 of OY728162.1, read as the reverse complement.
ATGGTTTTTTTCATCTTTCTCCTTATTATGTTATCTATCAATGTCCATCAGAACATGATGGGTATATTTCCCTTCAGTGTCCATATTTTGACTCCCAAACTATATTATCATATGTGGGAAGCTAGTTATGAGTTACATTAGGTAACCATTCATATTCCAACATTCAATTTTCGAAAGAAAGTTTTACTGATCTTTTTTATGATTTCAGTTTCTATAAAATAAATGATAAAACAAGAAGCCATTGACATGATAGATGAATTTCTAGGTGTTAATTAATTTTAGTGGTGGTAGAATGTAATACTATATGATTTTGTGAAATAATAGTTTCAAATTAATTTATTGTATTTTATATATTTATTTCACGCAACATTGAGAATAGTTTTTATATAATTTTGGCTTGCATTATACACAACACCATGTTAAATGTGAACAACATAAAGCATATATTTTAATATAATATACATGTAATACTGTGGTTACCTTATGTTATAGACATTAATGACTTTTTTCGATGGCTTGAGTAACACAAAAGATCGAGTATTACCAAATAATAATATTTTATTAATATATTATTATTTAATTAGACATAATATAGACATTAAAATGATGATTATATAATTACATAACTTATAAAAATATGTTTTTGAATTAATTTATTACCTATTATTTAGAAATGAATATTGAAACCAAATGAATATAAACAGAATGATTTTATAGAATACTATTTTTATATCAAAATGATGATTTATCATAATATGTTAAATTAATTACTATTAGTGAATGATATTAAATAAATTTATATGTTATAATTATAAAAACATAATCTTCATATTCATGTAATAGATTTTATAAACATAAGATGAGAACAGACCTAATATGACACATATAAACTAATATTTTTATAAGATCAGTTTTACAGTTTTTTAATAGAGACAATTTTTTTTATCTAAATTTTAGAAATTTTATAAATAAATATGTGAAAATAAAACTATTAATTTAATTATAAATTCAATAAATTAGTTTTGGGGGAATAATTTTTTTCTGTGATGTTTTATTTATTTTAATACTGAGAAATACTGATTTTTTATTCAAGAAACATATTAATCTATTTTATTTATAATTATAAATTATATTAAAAATTGGTTTTAATGTTTCAATTGATTAAAATTTAAAAAATTAATCCTTTTTAGGTCATTGAAATCTTTTTCACTTTGAAATTGACTATAAAAACATAGAAGACATGCCAATATTTTTTACTTTAAAAACACGAATTGTCGTCTCGTCTATGGGATTAAATTTAAAATTATTTCTACAACTTATTTGATTATATCTTGGTAAAATTGATTTATTTTTCGGAATAAGTTTAATTCTTAATTTATAATATTTCAAAGTAGTTTTTTCCAAAATTATTAGTGAATTTAATTATAATTAATTACAATGATTAAGGTGAAGTTAAGCTTAAGAAGGGAAAATCCATTTTATAAGGGGGTTGTCTTGGCCAAAAAGGCCTGATAATTTTATTAAAAAAGTAAGATTATATATTCTAAAATATGGAATTTTATTACATTCATTCCATATATGATGATTCATGTAGGTTAAAGTTCACATAACCAAGTAGGATGCTGGTGGATTCTTGTATTAGCGATCCCATCCGTCAAATAGTTATATTTATGGAATACATGAGTGATGATTTAATTACAACTCAAGAAGAATGTCAGAAATTCCATACATATAGCAGTGAGATTCCATGATAGATGTATCACACCATTATGTATAGCCTGCACCATTGTGGTTGATTCTTTTTCAAACTAGTGGTTATCCATTCCTTTAAGGTGAACATAGTGGACCACATGAATAATGTTGATAATTTCAGGCTCTAGAGAAGAATAGATATCATAACTATGAAAAAAACAACCAAATATATTACCAGTTTAATATATATAAATAGATCCACATCTGTAAGGGCATGTGTTACTTTTTAAGCCTCCACCGACATTTCTTTTTATCCAACCTTATAGGTATACTTACGAGAAAACTTCTAAGATACATATTTTATGTTTTTAATTTCAAGGCACTCTAATTTTCCAGAGTATCCTAAAATCCTGAAATATGTTTTAGAAGTGACCCTTCTAAATAATTCTAGAATCATTGGTTGTTGAGATAAAGAGCGCAGGGGCCTACTGAAGGTGGAAACAAGGCTTTCAATTTGGGATAGTGATTCAGAAAAAGCATAAAATTTGTAAATGTTTTTTTTCAACCGCTATGAATAAGTGTCTGAGTTGAGATGCAGCCCAAATAATTATATAGTAGTAAAGTCGAGTAGTAATATTAAATCTTCCCATGAGATGAATTTCAAAAATAATGTTCAGCACATTCCAATGAGTAGATGCAATGGAACATGACAAGAATAAATGGGTTATTTCCTCCCTATATAGATTACAGAACCTACATCTGGAATATAAGACAATGACCTATGATTGTATGTAGTCATCAATAGGCAATTTATTATGAGGAATCCTCAAAATTAGAGTTAATCTGGAGGGCATGATCAAAGGCATGTTATAAAATTTGAGTAATGAAACATCATTTTCATGTTCAAAATTTGAATCATAAATAGTTTTGGAATCAAGAATTTCATTCTGAGATAGTTCTCATATTAATGTATATTTGGTAGGGGAAAAAATAGGTGTTAAAGTGGTTGATGTGGTTCTAAGAAATCTCTGTTTGGGAAAGGGAGATGAATTCCTAAATAGAAACATTTGTATCCATTGGAATATGATAAGGATCAACTAAATATATAATATTGGATCTAGTCCAATTGTCTATCTATGTATTTCGTGAGGACTCCCAACAAGCAATCAATCAAGAGTGTGACATAATATTAGAATAAGATTATTTTATGGCAAGCTATATAGAAGAACCCTTATAAGATTTGTATATGCCTTGTAATTTATAAATGAATTTATCTTTGAGAAATCTAAGACTCATCGAGTCATTATTGAGAAGGATCCAGGTGAACCTAGCAAGAAGTTACTCATTGAATAAATTAAATTTTTGATTCCATACCTCCCTTATCATGGTGTTTTCTACATTTAATAAAATAAATAATTACAATTTTTCTATCATAATTGCTGCCACTCCACAAAAATTTCTTAACATAGTTATTTTGATTTTTGAGAATAGAAATAGGGCATTTATATATCATGAAATAATGAACAATATTGGAAACAATAATATGCTTAACCATAAAATTTAAGCTAGAAATAGAGTGATATATACCATTCCTTGAATAAAGTATCTTATTGAATTGATCCACAATTTTGATTAAAGGAAATTCCTTAGGTTTCCCCCAAAAAATAGGAACTCCAATTTATTCAATAGTTATAGATCCTTATTAAATTCTTAGGTATATAATGATTTGAGATCTTATAGTTGATTTGATTCTTTTTCCAAAATAAATGTAGGATTTTATCAGTTTAATAGTATGATTCAAAACATCATCATAGTGTGTGAGTTCCTAATTTATATTTTTTATATATTTTTGTAATTTTCTTGCAAGAAAAGGATCATGTATTCAGTATACAAAATATGAGTCAGAGTATCTGAGTTCCATGAATCTTGAATAGGTTTTTGGTTTCTATCTTATATAATATAAATGAGAATAATACTAAAATAATATTCAACAATGGAGAATAGGATGTTATAGAGAGTGTATCCTTTCTTAACACCCTTTTATTAGGTAAAATTACCCTTGGTTGAACTATTAATATCCACAGAAATATGAGAAGACTCAAAAAGAGAATTAATAACATTCTCAAAAATTCAATTGAAGCCAATAATGTGAATAAATTTAAATATAAAACCCTAATCCATGGTGTCAAATGTTTTTTTTGATATGTAACTTTAGTGAAATACATCCTCTAATACTATATTTTTTAAGGATGTTAACACATTTTAAGGCCTTACTAATAAGATCTTGGATTTTTCTTCTATTAAAAAAACTAATTCCAAGAGACAATTTTATTTTTAATTATGGTGAGTATGTTGGAAAGGAGTCTAATAATAATTTTATAGTAAGTGTTGTTGAGAGAAATGAGTTTGTATAGATAAATCTCAAATTAATTTTAAACCTTGGTGATAATGGTGATGAATTTTTCATTAAGTCACTAAGGTAAGACACCAATAAAGAAGAAGTATTTAACCATTCTGAAAACATCCAGGCAAAGGACATACAAATAAGTTTGAAATAATGCATTAGTGAATCCATCATCTCCCAAAGAACAATTAGGTTTAAGGATGAAAAATGATTCTCATATATCCAAGTCTAAAAGAATATTAGGTATATTGGAATTATCTTCATCGCTGACCATGCATTAGATTATTTTTTCCTGAAGGTCCTTATTGATATTTGGACTATTAAAAAATATTTCCAATGAAAGAGACAATTGGATCACCAATGTACTCCTCAATTCCATGAATTATATCTCAATCATTCTTGAGTGTGATAGGTCCAAAATATTTCATGGATCTTAATAAGGAATTGTATAATTTGGTGTTCCTATCCCCATAATTTGACCATTTAATAATATAAGACTCCATTTGGTGTTTTTATTTAATGTAGACCAATGAATTAATCTTGGTATTGAAGTCAATTTTTTTATGAAAATTCACCTAAAAATTATGAAATGGGTTATCAAATTGGATCTTATTGAGATGGTCCTCTAGAGACACGATATGGTTATTCATCTTGTTGAAGTTGTCTTTGGTCCAACTAATTAGATTATATTTCAAATTATTTATCTTCATGATTCATTAATATTCATCATTTCCACAATTATTGGAATTACATAATAAATTACCAAATTGATAACATCATTGTGACAATTTCACGGATTGTTGAATATGAAAGGAAACCTTGGCTTGGAGGTCAAATTTATGTGGAAAAGAAAAATTGGATGATGGTATAAGTTGATATTATGGAGGGTAATTGTTGAAATAGTATCACATTTTTCAAGGGCTTGTTCATTAGATATTTCATGATTAAGTTTACTTGAAACCATTTCAGTGTTTTTCCATCTATAACAGCATTATTCTTCTCCAACAATATGAATTTAAATTAGATAACTTTCTTCAATGAAATCCTTAAATCCCCTTGATGTGATAATTGGAAAACCAGTAACCAATCATTCACTAGGATAAAATATTTCATTAAAATCACCAATAATAATCATAGAGTCTTGAATTCCTTGTTTACAGAGGTCATTGTTCTTCTATAGATTTCTACTATCATTGTAATTGTTCATGTCATAAACAAAGGATTATTAGATGTAAATATCAGAAGTGTCAGATACAGAGGTGAACATTTCATCATCTATATTGCAGTCTGATGCACCTAGGATAGAGTTATGAGGAAGTATCCATAAGGTGTCAATATTGACAAAATCACATTTTATTCCAATAAGTTAGTATCCCTTATTTTTTATGCCAGTAAAACTAGGTGAGTATAATTTTATTGGTTCAGAAATGACATATAATATATTTTTATGATCATGAATGAATATTTTAATATAGGTGGAAGTTTTATTTCTTTCACTACTATATAGATCTAAAAGAATATATTATTTTTAATTGTGTTTGGTGGGATCCCCGTTTTATTTGCTCTTGATTTCTAGTTTCTATTTGATTTTATGATTAAAGGATTATTTGTAATCCATTTCACTGAATTTTCTATGTGTTCTGTATGAATAGTAGGTGTTGTAGTTTCTTTAGTTCTTTGATCATTAGTAGGAGAGTATTCTACATTTTATTCAGAAGATATTATTTCCATTGAACATATAATTGTCTATGTTCTTTCTAGGATAAATGTGTGTTTCTCAGGGGAAGCATCATTATTTTTAAAGGTGCTGACAATAGGCGTTGTATCACTGCAAGGGCTATGATAAATTATTGTATGGTTTTCATAGTTAGTAGGGAGGTCATGTGCTGATGGATTGAGAAAATTACTATCAATACAGGACACAAGGTCTCACTATTTTGAAGAATTCACTAACATTTCTTCAATGAAGACATCTATGAGGGAGTTAGGTTCATAATAAAGAAAATGGAAAATCATTGCATGATATATACCAGAAGAATCTACTTATTCTATAGTGTTTGTGATCATAATATCTAGAGAATACTTCACAACATTATGGGAGTCAGTACAACAATCTATTGGTTTATTTTTAGAGGTAGTGGATGTAATAGAGATGATAATATTCAGAATATCCTGAGATAGTTTAGGTTCCAAATTATCCTCTTCAATATCCTCTCTACCTCTTCCACATGATTTACCAAGACTTCTTGGATTCTAATCTAATTTGTTACATTGTTGTATCCACATGAAATGGTAAAAATGTGGTAAAAATTTCTTCTCCCAAAATTTACAAGAGTCCTACTCCTTCTCCATTATAAGAAGGAGTCATCTCCTTAAACATCACTAAAACTCTCAAAACACTGAGGTTCAAACATACACATCCCAATTAACTTTCAAAATACAATCTCATACTCATTTAAGCATCAATTTGGGTACAATTATATCTTTGTAATCCATCCAGTGCAAACCAAAAGGAGTTACCCATTGAATAGGTAACATCCTTCCCTAAGATCCATTCTTTTGTATTATTTCTCCAACACCTCAACTCTTATTATTACTTGTTTATATAATAACACCAGTTTATCTATTATACTAATTTGTGTTTAAATTAATTGTTTACCTATACATACACACACTTACATCTAATTGGTAACGAACATTCAATTTTTATGTACGGAGAAATACTGCCTCACGAAACGATGTTGTTCGTTTTACCCTTAACACCTCTCATGGTTTGGAATTCTGATAGAAATGATATTTATATATGATATATATAACATTTATTATGTATTTATACTTATATAATTTTTTATAACCCATTTATTTATACTTTACATCTTTTTTAAATACAATAACATCATTTGTGGATGTGTGGACTGCCGACTCCTTAAATAGATGTCATTTTTTTGTAGTTTACATGGAATGTATTAAGGATGATTTTCGTGAACATGTATGATATATATAACATAATAATTATATTTTAATGATATTATTTTCATATAATCATATATTTCAATTTCTTGCTTTTGTTCAATATTACAACAAAATGGAAATATCATCCATGAGTACATAATGGCCACTATCTTCATGAATGATGTTTACATTTCATATATCAAACTTTTAAAGATTATTATAAACGTTTATATAATAAATATTTCTTGTGAATATGTTATTTCATATATTATGAAAATAAGTAAATCATTGTCTTAGTAAGATTATGAATAATAAAAAGGTAAACCATATACGAATAACAAAGAACACATTACAAGAAATTGGAATTGTTTATAAGATAGTTATATAAAGTCATAATAAATTCATATATATTATAATAAATAAGAATATGGTTCTATAGAATATTTATAATAAACATGTATTTATTATACATAGGGTTTTTATGATTACGATGAGAGTCATGACATAAGGTTTGAGAATATTACCTCACTTTATATTTCTGTAAGATACATTCCTTATAAACCACTAATTTCTTTGTTGCGGAATATATAGTTCCCAAAAATGTATCTATGAATGAAATACTTAAATTTATGGGTATTGAAATATCTATTTTATGATATTTATCTCATTGGGTATATGATTTAAAAATTACAAAATCAGTAATGTAACTTCGTCTCGATTTTCTTTCTCTGATACACATGCCATGTTATATACCTATATTTTTATATGAGGTATAAATAATAACATTGAAAAGTTATATCAATAATATTATTCTTTTAATTATATCTTTATACTATATGTAATTTATTATCTTACATTGTGATTATGATTCATAGTTACGATGTGGTTAGAATTTAATGAAATAATCTCATCATATTTCAAGATTGATTATTATTATGATTCCATTGATGAAATAATTTAATAAATATCTCATTAACTATGATTCATTTTCTTAACACCTAGTTATTCATGTCATATCCAATTAATGTTACCATTTTTTCACTCTTTATACAAAAAATGACCAAGAAAATGTTTATTAGAAATTCCGACTTTACCTCTCTCTTCGGACAAAACTCTACGTTCCTTAAAACCATGTCTTTTAAAAAGATTATGAAAATATCCTAAAACTATAAAATGGTATTTAAAAAATATATTAAAGCATGTTTACTTTTTAAATTTTATTCCATTTTAAAATGTAATTTTCTAGTTATTTTCAGGTTATGGAAATTTTCTCATCTTTTTATGGTGAAAAAAGAAATGTTTGGCATGTAATAATTTTCCCACCATCATTCCATTTGATGATTATATTACCAGAATAGAAATTTATTTAAAAAATAAAATAAAATGTATTATTAATATTAAAGAAATTCATTTTGATAAATTTATTCTCAAAGAAATGGTTTTCAAAATGTTTTCATGCATCTTTTGAAAGTTCTCATGGAAAAGTGTTTTTAAAACATTTTCGAGCTTTATTTATAGAATTTCAAATAATTTTCAATGAAATTATATTTAAAATATTTTCGAGATTATATTATATGTTTTAAAGGAAAATAGTTTTCATAACATTTTAAAGACATAAACATATTTTTTCCGAGTATTTTTAGAGAAATGTTTTTCCAAATGATTTCAATTTTCCTTTATATGTTTTCTAAGAAAAATGGTTTTCAAACATTTTCTATCCATATATATATATATTATTAAATTATTTTCAAGGAAATGGGTTCGAAAACATTTTCATTATTCATAAATAAATTTAAAATTAAAATTGTTTTTAGAAGGTTTTATTTTTTAAAAACTCAAACAGAAAGCATAATTTCATCAAGAAATATTTTTGAAAGATGGTTCAAAATTATTTACCATCTATGATGACATCATTTGGGGTTACTCATGCCTTTATTGGAAAATGATTAAATGTTTCAATTAATATTATTTCTCTTAATATTTCTTGTTTTTTTGGAATGATGTCTATGAAACCCAACTCTATTTCACTAGCTTTACGTCTACAAACCCACTTCATTTCTTGTGTAATGATTTTATGAAATGATTATGAAACCTACCTTTTTACACTATTTATGATACGATTACCTGTTTATTATAACTATTTCAATTCATGGTTTATGATATAATTGTTTATGATCTTTTATCACATGTGTGTATGATTTTCATATGAGATAGGTGGGACCTATATCTCCCTCCAATGCATTTGGTAATGATTTAGATCTCATAATATAGACAAAAATGGTCTTCAGAGTGATCCTTAACAACTAAGATGTCCATGGGAGTGAACCATGACTACTAAGATGGTACTAGGGTTGAACTCATATTCTTAAAATGGTCATGGGAGTGATCCAAGACTAACAACATGGAACGAGAAGTGAAATATTACCACTAAAATAGCCATGCGAGTAAACCATGATTACCAATATGAAAATGGGATTGAATCCATAATACTATGAGACACTTTGTAGAAATGGATGGACTACTATTGAAATAATTTTATATGAATATGTTTTTGAAACAATTCCATGTTTTATTCCATTATTATGCTTTAATTTTTTATATATTTATTCCCTACAATTCATGCCTTATGAACTCCCAATATTTATGATATTATTCAAATTTATGATCATTAATCTGAAGGGTATGGTATTTTATTTTAAAAATCATCATCTCATATCCTTATTGTCATGATAATTCTTCCACATCTCGCTTTTTTACTCTTGCCGAGCATCTGAGCTCTCTATTTTTTGTGTTTCCTTCCCCAGGTAAGTAAGATATTTATTATGCATGATATGTATATGTAGGGTTCTAGTCTTAGACAACCTAGTGGGAAATAATTCAGCTCACTCATTTTCCACGCATGAATTTATATGTTTCTAAAGGCCCTAAACTAACACATTCATTGGGAATCTGTTTATTTTAATTTATTATTTATTCAGAAAATGTGATGTACTATTTAATGTGTGAAAAGAGAGGGTCACTATACTAAGCCTTATATATTTTTTTATGAGGTGTATATACCTCCTTCCAAATGTTACATCATTTATCATATTATTTTATTGATATATAAATATTAATATAATTTTATTATTTCCATTGTATTATGATTCCATGTTACCAAAGTGGTAACAATTTATATCTACAATCTCATCATTTATAGAGATTTTTTGTGACTATGATTCCATTGATGAATTATTATGATTACTCTCTAAAGAACTCTCATGAATTCTCTTACACACTGGTTATTCCTATTATATCAAATTAATGGTACCATTCATCCACTATATGGTACTTAAGATATTTAATAAAATGTTTTTATGAATACAAAATGTTATTTATCATTTTGTTAAAAAATATGTGACCTTTTAAAACAATTTTTTCTAAATAAAATAAAAAAATTGTTTTACTATTATCCTAAAATGTTTAATGAACATTTTACACATTAATTTTCTTTTCCCAAAATAGTCTAAAATTAATCTTTTTTTCATTTTCCGATAGATGACCTTTTCTAAGAATATATGGTTTGCAATTTTTTTGGTATATATAAACAAACATTCTATCATGACTATCATTTCTATTATTCTTCAATTGTAATTTTATAAGTTTATTATTTTTAATGAAATTTATTTTCCAAATATTTTATAAATTTTTTGGATTTTAAAATGGTTTTCAACAACAAAGTGTTTTCAAAATAATTTTTTAAATTTTAAAAAGCATTTCAAATGTAATTAATATTATTTTATACATATTCAAGGAAAATGGCTTCAAAATAATTTAATTCATATTTTATATGATTTCATGGATGTTTTTTTCGATATGTTATCAAGATTATTTAATAAAATTTAACAAGAAATTATTTTCAAAATGCATTCATGATTATATAATTGGTTTTGATGAAAAAATTGAATTCAAAATGATTTCAATCCTTATAATCAACGATGAAAAATATATTTTCAAATAAATTTTTTTGAAGGTTTTCTAGATATCATAGTGAGTATGAATTGTATTTTGAAAGAAAAAGTTTTCAGAAATATTTTTAATCTTCCTTTGTAATTATTAAAACCTATTTTAAAGGGATTTTTTTTAATTTTTCTATGATTTAAAAAAAAATTCAAAGTAAAAAATATAGTTTTCTTTGTGAAATAATTTAAATGTAACTGTAAATAAAAATTTATATGAAATTTATTTTATAAATTAATTTATGAAAAGGATTTTCAAATAATAGATATATTTACGAAGACATCTTTAAAGTGATATTTCAAAATCCTTAACCATCTAATATGTCATCTTTGTTATAGTTTAAGATTTATTGGGAAAATTATCAATGAATAACTTTAATTTTTTTTAATGTGTTATATTTTAATATCATGATATTTATGACACCCATTTATCTTCCATAGTTTATATTATTTTTAAAGCTTATTATTTTCATGAGTTATGATTGGATGAAATTATTTTGAAACCTACCTATTTTCCATCGGTTAAGATGTGATGAAATGTTTATAAGACTAATTACATTTTATATGTTTTGTTATAATGTTTATGAAACACATCTATTTTTATGGGTCATGATACGATGAATGTTTTTTATCTTATGGAACATGTATGAATGACAGGTGTGTCTTATGTCTCAATCTAATTCATTGGTTATGCTTTATATCTCATGGGATAATGATTGGAATCAACTCAATGAGAATTATCCGCTCTGATGATATAGAAAATCATGGCCCCTTTAATGGAAATTATTGTGATAGGGGATAGTGGAGTGTCACGCCATGTTGGTGTAGTCACTATGGAGATCAAAGTGGAGGAAGCCCGATAGACTATGGGAAGATGGGGATACTAGATAACTTAAAAGGAAAGGATTACGGCTAGGGATGGAATTGTGTCCAGCACAATAAGTGTAGCCCCTATGATGCTCCCTGATAAATTCATGTATTGCATCTTGACTTATACAGAATGGTATTACATTGTTACGTGTATGCGTAAATTCCATGTAATGCACTTATGATATGAAATTACAGCTTATGATATTGATTTCATTATGATTCATGACCTATCAAATGGTAATATTTATTCAATGATTCATGTTTATTATCATTGATGTGATAGGAATGATGTTATAATGTTATGATCACATTCTCATACCATTCTTGAATGGTTCAAAGGCCATAGTTTTTTATTTATTATGGATAATCCCCTTTTTGAGGGTTGAGAGGGAACACTTGCATTACCAATAGTCCTAGTGTCATGAGGATTATAATATGACCCGAAGATCCAAAGGCACAAGGTCTAATACATGAACTAGATCCCAGACCTTGACCCTTGCATTTTTCTCTACCTGTCATCTGTAACATTAAAGGGTTTAGCCCATCTCCTCGCATGGTTGTTCATATAACATTTCCAAATTACATAGTTGAATGGGGCCTAATATCAATGGGAATTTCAATTCCCTATCATTCCACGAATCAACTAATATCTCCTCTATTATATTCTACTTGTTCTGAATACACTACTTGGAATGATCCTATGTGGTATGCTCAGAATGAATCAAAGCCCTTATGGCCCGTAGGCCATGGGGCCCATTAGCACTATGGCCTATAGGCTCTATGGACCAAAGGCTTTGGTGGAATGAAGTCCATGTGGCCCTAAGGCCTTTGATGGACCTATATCCTTATGACCTGAAGGCCTTTTATGGACTAAAGGCCAGGAGACCCGTTGGCCCAAATGGGTGGCCTAAAGGTCCAAATCCCATGAATTGATCTAGCTGATACAATACCAAACATTGCCCACTACAGTATTGTTTTGTTAAACTGAAAATTCAGTCCCAGCCGTTTTAGAACCTGGGTCTCTTGGATTACAAGCATAATCTAGTGGGAGAGAGTGTTACTCGATAATTTACCATAGAATATGTTTCCATTTTTCCAATGGCACTAAACTATCATGGCCATTGGGAATCTGTTTGTGTAAAGATTTAATTATTTGAAAAAAATGATATTAAATCAAGGTAAATTTAGTTTGGTTTGTTATTGTTGGAATCAAATTAAAGGTTTAGTCAGTATTTGGAAACAAGGGTGATAAATATTTATTGTAATCTCTAGGTATATTTCTAAGGATTTTTTATGGATGTCTCTAAGGCTAAGTATAAGGTTTAGTAATGTTAATGAAAAGTTTTATGAATCTTGGTAGAGGATATAGCGAGTGGTTTCATGGAAATACATTCTTGTTGAGATATTAAATTTGGATGAGTTTCATAAAAAGATGTACTAATGACTAACAACTCAAATAAGGTGCATTAGGCCTGACTCGATCATAAACTAGTACCCAATAATGGGCCTTACTGCACACTAGGTTTGACACATCCGAGGATATGATTTGGGAATTCAAATATTCTTTACAAAAATCATGAAGTATTTAAATACAATATGAATATGAATAACCAAGTATAATACATGGTATTCATAGATTAATTAAGTGTTTGTTATTATTTAGACATCATATTAGTAAAGTTTTAATGATTATGTGGTTTTCTACTATAGAAGGTGTTTCTCACCATATATTTTTTGGTTTTAATCAATAGTGGTAACTATATGTAACCAGTTCAACATTGAATTATTCAAATGTGAATGAATGGGAATAACACTAATCAATATTGTATTTGCAGATATCATGAAGGGAATCGGGAATGTCAATGAGTATTTTTTATAATATTGATGATAAAGACACTACAAACAACATGAAAAAGGTATGGGGTGATCTACCAGCATTTTATACATTAAGAGTAATAAGATTTATTGGATTGAGGTTGAGTAAAATTCATACATGATTCATATTTCATATTTTAGGAATGAAGTATTAAGAGATAATATGGCAGAGTCTATGTATTGGATTAATAATAAACTAAGATTATTGATGTTTATATGTATATGAATTTAAGAATTATGTTATATAATCATGGAGTATGTATTTTACATTAAGTATTTAAAAAAATACATTGACTGGTGATAATGAGCTATTAAAGGTATTTAATGGAAGGTGGTATTTTTATTTAGGGAATATAACCCTTAATCTATCCCTGATGTTGAGAAATATATTCTTAACATGGATAAATAGATGATTGATATGGTAATGTAAATTGGATATGAATGATTACCCTGGAACTGATTAAGCATTTGCTGAAAAAGACGTGTGTGATATCATGGATAGTGTTTAAAGAAATTTTTATTTAATGAATAAATATAATTAACCTTGGAATAAGGAAACATGCATGTTTTAAAAAAAGGATGCATTTTTATTTAGGTTATTAACATGGTTAAAGAAAAAACATGATAAAGGTATTCACATGTTTGGAATGTCACAACCAATAGATACTTTTTGTTATATAGGGGATCAATGTTGAGATGACTTTATGTCCTTTATTATAATTTTTATCATATTTTGTAATGGTTATATGGTTCAACATTTACAGAAATTTTTAGTTGTACTTTGGATAAATTTTTTGAGATTAAATTATTATCTCACCACATGAGTATTTATGCATATTTGACAACTTTTTATAACCTTTTCGTGTGATAAAAAACAATTGATAGAATAAAATATAATTCTATTTATGGATCCATTGATCTATTAGTACATTAGGAATACAAAATTTACCTTCAATCATTGGATTAGGAGATGAAGTGGGAATTGATCATGGAAAAGACAAAGGGTGGGATTGTCTATATTTAATTTAACAAAATCATGTATTTATATGATATTGAAAAATATCTTCATCTTTTTGAAAGAATAAATTGAAAAAATGTGGTCCAAGTTCCTTAGTGTCCAATGAATCAAATAGACTATTAGATCATCTAATATTTACTTATTTGTGAGTTTTATCTTTCTCCTAGCCATGTTCTATATCAATCTCCATAATTTTTTTATAGTTATATTTCTCTTCCATGTACATGTTTTTATTTCCGACATACGTTCTCCTATGCGGGAAACCCGTTATGGGTTAGATTAGGTAACCATTATAGTTTCAACATTCCTTTTTTAAAAGATGTTTTAGTGTCAATTTTTAGGATTTTAAATTCTATTAAAGGATCTCTCAATTACTAATCCATAGAAAAACTAGAACAAATTTGTGGTAAGAATTCATTTTAGGTGTGTAAAATGTAACTCCCTGAGATTTTGTGAATTATTTTTCTTCAAATTAATTTAATATTTTTGATATTTATAATTTCAAGAAATAGTTAATGTAGTTTTTTAAATATATTAAATTATAATGATTGGCTTCCATGCACTACATACAATACATATATTATCTTGTGCTACATAAAACACCGACTAGGCTTGCAATACATGCAACACAGTGTTTCAACGAAACATAATTTTATTGTTATAATTATTTAAATTATATTATTATAAATTATCCATTTAACATTGTAATATAATTATAAATAAACACTATTGAAATATTATATATAATGGTTTTATATAAATTAATCATTTTGATACAAAAATATGTAATATTGGTAATGCCTTTATATGTTTGAAAATAATATTTTCTTAAAAGAACTCCTTTTTATGTCATTATATAAGATATAATAAAAATAATTTTAGAAACTTTTATAAATTTAATTTGATAAAATAAAAAAGATTTTTTTATTCAAAATGAAAAAATTATCTTTCGGCGTATTAATGGTATTTTTTTGAGATACATCATTTTTCTATGAATAGTTAAAAATAATGAATTTTATTTCTGAAATTATTTTTCATCTAATTAATTTATAAAATTAAATTTTATTTGAAGTTTGTTTTAGGATCAAAATAGGTAAATTATTCCTATATTAATCCAATTTAATTCATTATAATAATTTTTGAATTCAATTTAGAAATAAAATCATAATAAGCTTTTAAATATTCACACATTAATAGCCTGCTTTCTCGCCATGGATGAAAGATTTGTATTAAAAGTAATTTTATATCTTCTGTGAATTGAATTTTAAAAAATTTACACATATATTTCTAACCAGTATAATTATTTTATTCAAATTATATCATATTATTGTTTATTAAAAATTAGTGAAATTGGATAAAATGAATTACAGAAATGTAGGATCGAAATAATGATGTAGATGCTCAATATACAAGAGGGGGGGGGGGTGAATTGTACACATTAAAAAATTTCCTTAAACAAGGAAATATCTAAGTTTAACTATGTTAAAATAAAGAAAATTCACAACACATCTAACACCAATGAAAGATTGGGATAAAGTATGAAGTTATGAACTTGTAGTTCTATGCACTTAATTAAACCTGAAAAGTGATTTCAAAAAACTGGTTCTAGAAATATGGATCCAGAAATTAAAACTTAACCAATGTTTACATTATGAGATTCTACCTTAAATCGTATAGAATCTAAACTAATCAGAGTACAAGTGTAAGGAAATATAAGATGATTATACTTTTATTACAATACAAAATGCAGCGTAAAACAAGTAGTAAAAACTACAAGTAACAAGATATAAATCTTTTAACCCAAAGAGAAGGGTATCCAAAAACCTTGGATAAATGTCCCTTGATTTATACTTTCAAGCAAGTCTGTCTTACCCACACCATGACAAGCCCTTGATACGAAGATCGGTGTCTCTGTCTTGCTATCCCCACAAGCCCTCACCTTCAAGGTAGTTGGAACCTCTGTCTCCCTCAGCATGGAAGCCCTCGAACTTCAAGGTAGTTAGTACCTCTGTCTTCGTATCCTCGGAAGCCCTCTAATGTAATCACCAACATTTGGAGTCACACGAAGCAATCTGAACGAGTGGTTCAATATGCACAAAGCATGAAAATCTTCTCTCTCTAGAAATCACCTTAACAGTGCGTGGTCTCTAGAGTGATCAACATGTTATTTGAGCTCTTTTAAATGATCTCCTATTTATAAGCTCGGTTGGAACGATCAGCTCCCTTCTCCAATGATTATATTTTCCTTGAATATCGGAGGGACCTATACACGTGTCACTAAACCAACGATTAATTAGAAACAAAATGGATTACATCGTTTTATAACAAAACATGTGAAACTGAAAGCACAACATCGTTTTAAAATGAAACAAGTGTAAGCATAAGCAAAACATGAATTTAGAATGTATGTAAATAAAATTTCGGAGTCTACCAAAATGGAATTCGGAGTCTATGTTAAAAAATATTCAGATTCTGTTATATAGGAATTCATAACCCAACATCTGTAGAAGTCTGGAGTCTGAATTTCTAAGGAAATTCAGAGTCTGATTTCACCAATGTTCAGAATTTGAACTTGCAGAAGTTTGGAGTCGAACTTATTAAGAGTTCGGAGTTGAACTCATGAAAGTTTGGAGTTGAACTCATGAGTGTTAGAAGTCGAACTCACGAAAGTTCGATGTCGAACTCATGAATGTTCAGAGTCGAACTTCATAAGAGTTCGGAGTCGAACTCATGAAAGTTCAGAGTCAAACTTCATAAAAGTTCGGAGTCAATCTTTCTAAGAGTTTGGAGTCGAACTTAGGAAAGTTCGGAGTCGAACTTCATAAGAGTTTAGAGTCGAACTTATAAAAGTTCATATCCACAATTCAGAGTGGAACTTTATTATAGTTCACATCCAGAATTCGGAGTGGAACTTAATTACAGTTCACATCAAGAATTTGGGGTGGAACTTCATTATAGTTCACATCTAGAATCCGGAACCTAAAAAACAGAATACTCCAATTCTTGACATTATATTATTATTGGGTTTTGGGTATGAATCCGGTTTTTGTACATAAGTAAAATATTGCTATGTATAAGAAAAATTTAGGTTAGGGTAAATTTCTTTAAAGTAGGAAATTTTCCTGATAGAAGTAAAAATAGATTTGATTATGTATAAGGTGTTTGTGATTTTCAAAACAAGAAGGAATGGAAAATTCATAAGGAAAACCTTATTGACTCAACAATCTCTCCCTTTTGGAAAGCATAAACATCCTTATGAAAAAAATATAAGAACTTTGAAAATTTTCGTTAGACTTTGAAATTAAAACTTATCTCCCTTTGTTCATGAATGATAGTTAATACAACTAAATCCCCCTTAGGCATTGAAACGTTAAGGACTGTATTATGAATTTCTGGAGTGGATTTTTTATTATCATGGGAATGAAAAACTTTGTAATGGAAAACTCCCCCTTACTTTAAGGATATTTCACATAGAAATTTTTATTCCTTCTCCATTTTAAGACTTTCTCCCCTTTTAAGTAGTTCTTTTTACTTCTCCCCCTTTGTGATTTTCAAAAAGAATGTATGGGAATGGAAAATATGGTACCTAAAAGATTAGTAATCACACAAAAATATACAACCAACCAAAAAACATTTCATTATTGTTGTCAAAAATATTACAAGGAAAGAAAAATACAACAAAAGATCGGAGTGGGTTTATTTGTATTCCTCTTCCTCCAGGATGAGATTCTTTAATAAGGTTTTGAGTTTCTTCAAATCCCTTTGGTCTTCCTCAGCTTGCCTCTCCAAAGTTGAGATCCTTTCCCCTTGAAATTTCAAAGCTTTTGCCTGCGCCTCCATGGCTTCTTTCTGCATCTTTATTAAATCATCTTTCTTTTCCAACTTCTCCTTAAACTCAATCTGAAAATCTATTTCAATTTTCCAATTCTGAGCTACTAATTTATGCATCCCATTAAGGTCCCTGACCTGTTGATTATGAGAATTTTTCTCTTGGGTAAGATTTTCATGAAGATCGTTAAAATTTTTATCCTCCATGTCAAAAGAATTTTGAACTTCAGTCTGAAAATTTTCAAACTGCACTAAGTCTTCATCAACTCTCCTAGACCACTTTGTTACCTTACTGCAGGACTTTCTATGCATATCATAATCGATAAAAAAACTTTTTTGTTCAGATTTTATATTCACACACTTATCCATCAGCATGGATAGTGACTCTGATTTCTGGTTTTGTCTTAGCTGAAGCATTTGACATATAGTGTCAATGGTGGGAAAGATTGGAATTCCGTCCACTAACTTTTTCAAAGACTCAACAATAAAATCACGACTTTGTGCTGATGACTCTGAATAAGAAACTTTGTTTGGTGATTGAACTTCTTCATCCTGCACCAACTTCCTTCTAGAGGTACCACCAACTTCTTTCTTCCTTATAATATCTTTTATTGGTGTCTCTAATAGCACTTTGTTCTCTTTATCATTCATCGGAATGGGTTCTTCATCATGAGATACTTACTTGGATTCAGAAACATGAATAATCTAGTCTTCATCTGGTTTCTCTTTTTCTTGTCCTTCCTCAAGAAAATTCTTCTCATAGGATTCTTCCTCATCATACAAAACATTTTCTTCTCCTTTCTGTTTCTTATCAACATCCTTACTATCTTCCTCAACTCCCTTTCCTGTAGTAACTAAATTTTTGGATTCTGCCTTATATTGATAATCCTCTACTTTCTTGATCAAGGCATCCCAATATTTACTTCCCTCTTCTTATTTTTCTTCTTCTTTAACCTCTTCCCCTACTTCTTCATTAGCTTCTTTTTCAACTTCTCCAACTACTTATTTACCCTTGGATTTTTCCAGAGTGACAGAGTTCTTCGCTAGAGTTTGTGGTAAATAAGATTTTGTAAGGAAAGTTTGCAGAACCGAAATATGCTCAGAACCTATTTCAGTATCTCTCCAAATAGATTTCACCAGTTCAGCTTCAGACAACTTCTTTTTTATCTTCTTTTCTTTTTCCTGCTTTTCTAACACATCTGTAGCTCTCTCTATTAAGGCCTTAGCCCCGCAGGGTCCAATCTAAACTGTGGATCCCCTTCTTTCCTCTTCTCATTGTCTTCGCTCCACTTCGCAAAAACATCATCAGGATAAGCTTTTTGTTTCTTCGGTTTGGGGGGAGCAGACTGAGTTTCTTTAGACATGGGATTTTCTTCATCAGCAACAACTTCCTTAAGATTTCTCTTCTTCCATTCCTTTTTAGATGGATCTGGAGTCTATGTATCTTTCTGAGCTTCCTCAACCTCTTCTATAGATAGAGGGTAGAATTCTCTGGATTCACTAGAAAAACCCATCTTCATCCTCTTCAAAGTATCATCACGTACTAGCAGAAGCTTACAATTCTGGACTTTTGATTTGCAAGAAACCTTAAGGGATTCTAAACATCGAATTATCAGCTCAGATAGTAAGGCATGGTACATAATTATTTGAGCTCTCATGTTCCATTCTTTGATGTTATTGATCGTAATCAAGACATGCCTCATCAAATTTATCTTTCTTAGATTTACCAAGAAATCTAAGACATAGATATCACTTTTCTTTAGATTATCCTTGTCACCTCTTCTTGGTACGAGAAAACCATGTACCCGGAGCTACAGAATCTTATTGTTCGAAGTGAGATGAGCAATATTAGCATTAGTAGAATTCTTATGTCCAAGACATTTTCAAGCCTTCACCTTGTTGAAACTTCTTTGCTCATCTAGAAGCATATGTGAGAAAAACTCTGCTTCCCCTTCACAGGATAAATCAAACAAGCTCGCGGCCTTTGTGTATGATAACTTGTAAGTCTTCCCATAAGACATGAACAAAAACCAGTCTATGCCATCTTACATCTGGAAGGAAATATATTCATAGAATTAGATCAGCAAATTGATGTAAACCGGATCCTGTTTCCCTGACTTGTACAATCATACATCTTCCCAACTATTCAATATGATATTCTTGGTTATAATAGAATCAAGTTTGTAAAAATACGGATGCACCAAGCTTTCCCTGAAGACTAACCATTTTTAGATTGGCTTTGTAGTTGACATATCTTGAGATGTTTCTTCAATAGACATTAGGAACAGAGAGATCAGAAGGATTCAAAATAGCTTTGCAAAGATCGGAAACGGTCTTAAGAAGAACAGCAGGGCTTTGAGATGCATAAGCTTTGAAAAACCAACGTGGGACGAGTCTTGGGGTCCCCTTTATATAGGCGATGACTGTGACCCTTGTTCTTCCAAAAGCCATCTAACGGTTGAAAAAATTTTGATCTGATCTGCCGGTTGAGAAAAATACCGCAAGGAAAAGTTGACTCCGATCTTTTGAGGTTTTAAGAAAAATATTCAGATTTAAGGAAAACTTGGATCCGAATTATTTTAAAACTCAGAAAAACACCAGCAAGAAAAATATGATTACAAAAATTTAAGTAAGGAAATCATACCTTTCAGATTGGCTAAACATATTATTTGTAATTGGTAATATTCTTCTAAAAAAACTCATTATGAAAAATCCTAGTACGAAAGTTTCATTAAGAAAATTCTCATTATGAAAATTATCAATATGAAAATCTCAGTATGAAAATTTTATTACGAATATTTTACAGTATGAGAATCTCATTACGAAAATTCTCATTACGGAAAATTCTCATTATGGAAAAATCATTACTAAAATTATAGGTATGAAAATCCATTACGAAAACTTCGATTCGAGAAATTTTCATTATGAAAATTGCAGTTCCAAAAATGTTCATTTCGAAAGTTTTCATTCCAAGAAATTTTTTTTAAAAGAAATTGTTAAGAAATATTTATGTTACATAAGTTTGAAAAGAAAACTGAAACCAGGAAAATAAAATTGACTAATATGAAAATGTACTCCCCCTTTGAGAATGAGTTTATTACTGTAAGGAGAATTGTTCAACAAGAAGTTAATGAAGAAGGACTACCTCACGGTTATCATTCCTAACTTCTGTTTAATGTATTTAAATCTATCGGAGGGTAATGATTTTGTGAAAATATCAGTAAGTTGATCTTCCATTCTGATAAACTGAAGAATAATATCTCTTTTAATTGTGGGATCCCTAAGAAAGTGATGCCTAATATCTATGTGCTTTGCACGAGAGTGATGTGAAGGGTCTTTACTAAGAGCAATGGAACTTGTGTTAGCACAAAAAATTAGGGTCTTTGTAAAAATCATGCCATAGTCTGTGAGTGTGTATTGCATCCACAACACTTGAGCACAACATCTTCAAACTACTATATATTCTACTTCAGTAGTGGAGAGTGATACTGAGTGTTTCTTCTTGCATGACCAAAAAACTAACGAATCTCCTAAGAAATGACAAGTTTCAGATGTACTCTTTCTATCCATTCTACATCCACCAAAGTCAGCATCCAAAAATCGTTTTAAAAAAATCATTTCAAGAAGTATAAAATAATCCTAGATCCATGGTTCCCTTTAAGTAGTCAAAAATTATTTTTACCACCTTTAAGTGAGATTCCTTAGGATTGGATTGATATCTTGCACATAAGCATACTAAAAACATTATGTCTGGTCGACTAACTGTTAAGTAAAGTAGACTTCCTATCATACCTCTAAATGATATTTGATCTACTAGTTTCCCAGCTTCATCAAAATCTAAAGAGTTTGAGGTACTGATGGGAGTACATATACTCTTAGTGTTATCATAACCATACTTTTTAAGAAGATCTTTAATATACTTATGTTGATATATATAGGTTCCTTCTGGTCTTTGAGAAATTTTAAAACCAAGGAAAAATGATAACTCACCCATCATACTCATTTCAAACTCATATTTCATTAGGTTTGCAAAAGAATCAGTTAAAGATTGCTGAGTTGAACCAAATATAATGTCATCAAAATAAATTTGAACAATAAAAACATTCTTCTTAACTTTCTTTGTAAAAAGGGTTGGATCTGCATTTCTCTTAACATAGTTATTTTGAAGAAAAAATCTCGTAAGTCTATTATACAAGGCTCATGGGGCTTGTTTAAGGCCATAAAAAGATTTGGTAAGTCTAAAAACATGATCAGGATGTTTTGTGTCTTCAATGACAGGAGGTTGTTCAACAAAAACTTCCTCTTGAACATAACCATTAAGGAAAACACATTTCACATCCATTTGGAAAAGTTTAAAATTGAAGAATGCTTCAAAGGCAAGTAAAATATGGATAGATTCATGTCTAGATACTCGAGCATAGGTTTTTTCATAGTCTATTCCCTCTTGCTGATTACAGACTTTAGAAACTAGTCTAGATTTATTTATTATAATGACTCCATTTTCATCACACTTGTTTCTGAAGACCCACTTTACTCTAATAACAGAAGTTTCCTTGGGTCTTTCAACTAAGGTCCAGACTTTATTCCATTCAAATTCATTTAGTTCATCTTGCCTGGCTTTGATCCAATCATCATCACCTAATGCTTTTGTCAGTTCGTTTTGGTTATAATTGGTAAAAGAATGCTAGATGTTCTACTTCATTTCTTAAGAAACTTCTAGTCCTTATATGTTGATTTACATAACCAATGATACTATCACTGGGATGATTCTTATGGAATACTTTGTTTGGGTTTTGTAAAACCTGTACATCAACATAGGGTAGAAAGTCTTCTAGGGTAAATGTTTCAGAAGTATCTTCTTGAACATTTTCCTTATCAGAATGATCTTCTATCAAAGGTTGATAATCAGATTTTTGAAAACACATCCGAGGATGTAGGTTGGGATGGTTTAAAAACAAAAGGATCAGATTCATCAAATTTTACATGTACTATTTCTTCAACAGCACAAGTATTTTTATTGAAAACTCTATAAGCCTTAGAAGTTGTGGAGTAGCCTAAGAAAATTCCATCATCAGATTTTGGTGCGAATTTGTGAGGATTATCTTTTGTATTCAGGATAAATACCTTGAAACCAAAAAACCTTGAAGTAGGAATGTCTAGGTTTTCTACCATTCCATAATTCATAAGGAGTTTTATTAAGAAAAGGTCTAATCAAAACACAATTTATAGTATAACAAGCAGTACCTACAGCTTCAGCCCAGAAATTTCTAGCTATAGAATATTTACTCAACAAGGTTCTAGTTATCTCTTGAAGAATTTTATTTCTTCTTTCAACTACACCATTTTGTTGAGGAGTTCTAGGTGATGAAAAGTTGTGAGTAATACCTTTTCTACTACAAAAAGTTTCAAAATTAGAATTTAGAAAATTTCCTCCATGATCACTATGAATAGTTTTCAGTGGAAGATTATTCTCATTTTTAACTTGGGCTCTAAAACTTTTGAAATAAGAAAAAGCTTCAAACTTCTTTGATAGAAAATAGACCCATGTAAATCTGGTGTAATCATCAACTATAAAAAACACATATTATTTTCCTCCAATGCTTCCAGTTTGTGTTGGACCAAAAAGATCCATGTGCACTAATTTTAGTGCATCAGTTGTTGAGACTTCACCGATTGATTTAAAACTAGATTTATGTTGCTTTCCATATTGACAAGGATACAAAACTTTAGAAGAATCGAATCTAAGCTCTGGTCTATCCTTAACTAGTTTCTTCTTAGAAAGTTTACATCTGTTTCTAAGGTTACAGTGACCTAGTATTCTATGCCATAACCAAGAATGATCTTCTATTGCACTTAGGAAAGGTAGGTCTTGGCTCCTGAGGTCTTCTATGTTCAAAGTGTAAACATTATCTTTCCTATTGACTGAGAGAATAAATTCTTCCGTGGAATTGTGAACTAAGCATTTATCATTCCTAAAATTCACAAGGTATCCTTCATCACATAACTGATTTATGCTAATGAGGTTTTGCTTAAGACCCCTAACAAATAAAACATTTGAAATCAAAGTTTTACCAAGAAGAACAATATTACATATACCTAAAATTTCTCCCTGAGCAGTATCTCTGAAAGTTAACTTTCCTCCTTTCATCTTGATAATATATTCAAAATAGATTTTGTTACTAGTCATGTGCCACGAACATCCACTATCCATTTACAATGTATTTTTGTTGGTACTTCCTTTATCTTCTTGAAAACAAGAAAAGAGTTAGACTTTCGAAATCCAAACTTGTTTGGATCCGAGATTTCCAGATAACAAAATTATAGGCACCCACACCTTCTTAGAAAATAAGCTTTATGAAAACCTAAAGATTGGGTTTTATTTAAAAGGAAATTATTTGCCCAGTGACCACCACATTGACACTTGGTACAAAATGGGGAACTTTTTGGAACAAAGTAGTTGTTACTAAAAGTTGGTTTTTCATGGGGATAAACAAATCAATATTTGTTTCTTAATGGTCGTATTTGTGAATACATTTTATCAAAATTTTCTTTACCATGGGTAAAGTTTGATAAACACTTCTTTAAGGAAAAAATTTTGGACTTGAGTTTTATAACCAGGTTTTTATTTTCAAAATTTTATATTTAGAATTAGAGCTAGGCTTGAAAACACTTTTCTTAGAAATTACTTTTTCTAACTCTTTAGAAAGATTGTTCTTCTCAGAGCATACTTCCTAAAGATTTTTTGAAATACTTATAAAATCATCATTTTTTCTATCAAGATCTTTAGAAAGATCTGATATTTCTTTTGTAATAATAGTATTCCTAGAGTTTGCGTTATCATGTTTTTTATTGAGTTTGGAATTCTCAATCTCAAGAAGTTATGCAAACCTAGAAACTTCTTCATAGGTAGGTGAAGTATTTTCTTTATCAGAAGAGGATTCTTCATCTAAAGAGTTATAATATTTACGATCATTATTATTTAAACATACATTGGTCAATGATTTAGAATTGTGAACCTTATCCATGAAGCAATGACTATTAATAGCTAATCTGGCTATAAGACCAAGATTCCTCTGTTCTAAATATTCATAATCAGAATATTTATATGAAGAGTCACCACTACTGGCACTCTAGGTGTCCTTTACTTTCAGAACATTCTTAGCTTCGGACTTGAAATACTTCTTTCTGTTCCTTTCAGAATGCCTCTCTTTTCTTTCTTTATTTTTTAGCAAAGGACAATATGGTCTAATATGTCCAGCTCTCTTGCATTCATAACAAGTAACTTGTCCATCTTTACTATCTTTCCTTTCTTGTTTCGTATACATAGATTGGAAATTTCTCTGGCCAGGTATCTTGTTTATCCTTCAAGCAAGATTTGATGACTCATTCCTTTAGACTTCACTATCACTAGATTCTGATTCAATAGTAATCTTCTTAGACTTGGACCTAGTTAATCTCCCATGAGTCTTAGCTTCCATATTATTTGATGTTGTTGTAAAAGCAACAATACCATTTCCATTCTTCTTTTTGATGTTGTCAGCATCTCTCTTCATTCTTGTTTCATGTTGAAGAAGAGTTCCAAATAGCTCATCTAACGAAATTTGAGTGACCTTCCTGTTCTCATCAATTTCTGTTATCCTTGATTCCCACTCATTAGGCATAATATCAATAATCTTGTCAATAAGGGATTCATCATATAACCCTTTTTATCCCATAGACTAAATACTGTTCACTATAGTCATAAATCTCTGTTGAACTTTACCGATTGGTTCTCCATATGGAAAATTGAGTCCATGGTATTTAGCTCTAAGCATAGCTCTCTTAGTTTCAATCACTTTAGAAGTGCCAAAGTGTGTAACCTCTAACTTCTTCCAGATACAATTAGCCACTACAAAAGAAAAAATTTGGCTATATATATTTCTACTCATTGAACATAGTAAAGTATTGCGTACCTTATAATTTAGTTGATATTCTTGCTTTTCCTGGTTAGTGAAAGTTCTAACTTCCTTATCAAGAATTTTATAATCACCAGTAAGCATAACGAAATTATCCACTCCCGTATTGATAACGACAGTATTCATTCAATCTCTTTAATACTCATAGTCATTACCATCAAATATTGGTGGTCATGTAGGGTTTAGATTTTCAATAGAACCAATGTTGATTCCTACCATTCTTAAAAAAACTTGGGCAACCAAACTTGTTAGTAGGAAAAGTTTGTAACCACAAAGTTCAAAATGAACAATTAGGAATGACAATGTTCAGAAAGAAGAAGTTCGGAATGAAAAAGTCTTTCTAAGAAAGAATGAAGATTAATGAAAAATTGATCAAGAAAAACTTATATGTGAGTATAAGTATTTCAGATACCTCCACTGATACCAATTGTAGGATCAAAATAATGATGTAGATGTTCAATATACAAGATGGGGGGGGGGTGAATTGTACACTTTAAAATATTTCCTTAAACAAGGAAATATCTAAGTTTAACAATGTTAAACATAAGAAAATTCACAACACCTCTAACACCAATGAATTATTGAGACAATGTATGATGTTACAAACTTCTAGATCTATGCACTTTATTAAATCTGGAAAGGATTTCCGAAAAACTGGTTATGGAAATATGGATCCAGAAATTAAAACTTAACCAAAGTTTACAATATGAGATTCTACCTTAAAGCGTATAGAATATAAACTAATCAGATTACAAGTGTAATGAAATATAATAAGATTATACTTTCCTTACAATACACAATGTAGTGGAAAACAAGTAGTAAAAACTACAAGTAACAATATATAAAACTTTTAACTCAAAGAGAAGGGTATCCAACAACCTTGGATAAAGGTCCCTTGATTTATAATTTCAAGAAAGTCTGTCTTACACACACCAGGGTAATACCTCAATACGAAGATCTGTGTCTCTGTCTTCCTTTCCCCGCAATCCCTAAACTTCAAGGTAGTTGGAACCTCTGTCTTCCTCAGAAAGGAAGCCCTTAAACTTCAAGGTTGTCGGTACCTCCGTCTTACAATCCTCAAAAGCCCTCAAATGTAACCACCAACATTTGGAGTCGCACGAAGCAATCTGAATGAGCGATTCAGTATGCACAAATCATGAAAAGATTCTCTCTCTAGAAATCACCTTAACAACATGTGGTCTCTAGATTGATCAACTTGTTATTTGAGATCTTTCAAATGACATCCTATTTATTGGCTCGGTTGGAACGGTCAGCTTCCTCCTCGAATGGTCATATTTTCCTTGAATATCGGAGGGACTGGTACACGTGTCACTAAACCAATGGTTAATTAGAAACAGAATGGACAACATTGTTTTATATAAAAACATGTGTAACTAAAAGAAAAACATCATTTTACAATGAAACAAGTGTCAGCATAAGAAAAACTAGAATTCAGAATGTAAGTAAATAAAAGTTCGAAGTCTAAGCAAAATGGAATTCAGATTCTATGTTAAATAATGTTCAGATTCTGTTTTATATGAATTCAGAACCTGAAATCTGTATAAGTCTGGAGTCTGAATTTCGATGGAAATTCAGCGTCTGATTTCACCAGAGTTCAGAATCTGAACTTGTAGAAGTTTGGAGTCGAACTTCTTAAGAGTTTGGAGTTGAACTCATGAATGTTCGGAGTCGAACATAGGAATTTTCGGAGTCGAAATCATGAAAGTTCGAAGTCGAACTCATGAAAGTTCAGAGTCGAGCTTCATAAGAGTTCGAAGTCGAACTCATGAAAGTTCGGAGTTGAACTTTATAAATGTTTGGAGTCGAACTTCATAAGAGTTCGGAGTTCAACTCATGAATGGTCATAGTCGAACTTTATAAGAGTTCGGAGTCGAACTTATAAAAGTTCGTATCCAGAATTCGGAGTGGAAAATTATTATAGTTCACATCCAGAATTCGGAGTGGAACTTCATTACAGTTCACATCTAGAATTTGGAGTGGAACTTCATTATAGTTCACATCCAGAATTCAGATCCTAAAAAACAGAATACTCCAATTCTTGACATTATATGATTTCTGGGTATTGGGTATGAATCCGATTTTTTTACTTAAGAAAAATATTGCTGTGTATAAGAAAAATCTAGGTTAGGTTAAATTTCTTTATGGTAGGAAATTTTCCTTATAGAAGTAAAAATAGATTTGATTATGTATAAGGTGTTTGTGATTTTCAAAACAAGAAGGAATGGAAAAGTCATAAGGAAAACCTTATTGACTCAACAAGAAATTAATGTAATATTATGCATAAAAGGGAATAAATCATAAAAAAAATGGCCAAAATAACCTAGATACATTTATAAACCCCATCAGATGGAAATACTTTGGGAAAAAAATTTATTATTTTGTTTGTTTTGTGTTTGGAAGACTTTTTTTCAG
This sequence comes from Viscum album, assembly GCA_963277665.1. Lineage (NCBI taxonomy): Eukaryota > Viridiplantae > Streptophyta > Magnoliopsida > Santalales > Viscaceae > Viscum > Viscum album. The sequence continues at coordinate 1,013,947,250 of OY728162.1, read as the reverse complement.
TAGAAACATGGGTACACCAAACTTATTTTAAAAAATGCCAACTATGTCCCCTCCCTCCCTAATAAAATATCTCCACCACTCCCCCATATTTACAACTTTAAAACTACATAATTTCAGAAAACAATGGGATAATTAACTTCCCAAAACCCCTTCCTTCCTCCTTGAATCCTCCATTGGAGAATAAAGGCAACAAAGGATGCCTTTTTTAAACCAAAATGATTCACCCAAAGAAGAGATAACAACCTTTCTCAAAATCCTATAAATTATTTAATTTATCCACCACATAATTATTCTTATTCAATGCTCATATAGTGAAAATATTATCTTAGATATACTGATATGTTTTTATTCTAAGGTTTAAACCATCTCTTACACACACATTCATCTAATAGGTAACGAACATATCATTCTTTTTCTCAGAAAACTACCGCCTCGCGAAATGATGATGTTTGGTGAAACTTTACCACCTATCATGGATCAGAATTTTGATGAAAAAAATATTTTTATATGAGATTTATTATCTTTATGACGTTTTAAAACTTATTTAGTTATAATTTACATCATATCTTCATGATTTCCATTTTTTAAAAATATGATAACATTGTTTATGAAAGTGTCGACCACCACCACCTAAAGTTATGTGATTACATCACACATAAAATTGAATGTATTAAGGATGGGTTCAGTAAATGTTTGTGATATATATGAAATAATAATTCTACTATAATGATATTATCTATTTATGTATATATAATTCATTTAATTTCATTATCTCAATACAATTATGAAACCGAAGCAGTTTTTTTTGCATATGTATAGCCTATGGTCTCCATAGGTGGTATATTTCATTTATATTTCAATAATAATAGATTTAAATAAGCATGCATAAATTTGGTATATATGATAAATACATCATATATCACACTCTATAAATAATTAAATCATGATCTATGTAAGTGGATCAATAATAAAAAGACAAAACACGTAAGACGAACAAAGAAGTTATTTCCTAAAATAGTACTTTATGATGGAATTAAAAATAAATGGGTAATATAATGTTATATTTGAAACATAAATGGTATTATATATAAGAATATTTTTCTATGGTAGATGAAAAATAAACTTATATTTATTATATATGAGGTTTTGACATGTAAAATATCAAGACTTAAAGTAACAGAAGTTCTTCTAACTTATTATTTTTATAAGATACATGCCTTATTCACCACTCCTTTATTTTAGGTGGTATATATTATGACCATGGATATATTATATGATTTATATACACAAATTTATGGATATTTACATATATATTTTATGTAACATCCCAGATAAATAAAGAATAAGTCATTTTCATATTTATTAATTTTTCAGTATTAAATATTAATTTTACTTCAAATGGGATTTTATGTTTAATGGGGTACCAAATAATCAACAATTGGTTTCTTTGAAATCTTACATTGCATAAAACGTGGAGTTATACTGAAAAATTAAATAATAATATAACAATATTTAAAATAGTACTTAATGCCTAACCATTGTAATGGAGGGAATGAATAGAACAAACTACCGTATGGTTATATAATCTTTTAAAATGGTTTTACATTCAACCAATAATTTTTAGAGGCTTCAGATAGGAAATAATCCGATTTTAAGCATAAATACTCAAATATTAATTAAAAGGTCCTTCTACCACCTTTTGATAGCGAACACTTTTGAAATATTGATTTTCCCACTTTTATATGTTCTATTTGACGAAGTAATATTATTCTTTAGAATTAGGATACAAAATTCATTTTGGATGAAATTTTGATATTATTATAATAATTTAATTTTATTATGAGTAGTGAAAAATACTATATTTTAATTCAAAAATTCTTTTAAATCTAATTTAGATATATTCTTATATTACCTTTATAATTGGTTTTAAAGTGTAATTATATTATGTTTTTACTATTTAATACAAATTTGGTTATTGGAAGTAATTTACTTTGAAATTGGATATAAAAAAGTGTCGAAATTTTTATAGTTATTATTTATTAAAAACATGCTTTTTTGTTTCGATGATGAGAATTAATTTTAAATCAAACAACAAAACTTATATTTTTCAAATTTGGTAAAATAGACTTTATTTTTGAATTTTTAATATAAAATATATCTTAGGATGATTTTTTTTTATTTTTCTGAAAAACATCAATTTTTGATGAATAGTGAAACCACTTTGTAATAGTTAAAAAACTGACCTTTTCTTTTATGTGAAATTTTATCGCTTCTGTAAATTGAATTTTAAAAATCTGGCATACATGGTTTTTCTTATTATGGAAAATTCGGATAAATAAGATGAAAATAATTTTTGTTGAATAGTATTATTTGACTTTTATTTACTGCGGTTAAAGGTAAATAGGGTACTTCAAGGTAAAAATAATATTATAATAATATTAGATTACCCTAACATGTGTCCAAATCATATTGGTTGATACATTTCCGACCATGGTAATCCTTTAGTCGATTTTGGGACCCCATGGAGGCACTTAATAGTGATAATGACACTTTATATTAATTAATATAAAGTAATGAAAAAATGACATAAACATATATCTTTTAGTAAATAAATTATTAGATGGGGTTATATAAGTTTTCATTTCATCTATAAATATTAATTAGAAATATAAAGTGATTTCATATATCATATTATTTTTTGTTAGACCCCAAATACATAAAATTACATATCGCACAATAATGATGCAGTGTTTATCTCATTAATGAATGGTTTAAATAAATAAGATTATAAAAATTAAAACAATATCCAAAACATTTCCAATTATTACTGGATGATTTTATTTCGAACAATAGTCATCGTAGCTTGTTCCAAAATGAGTTTTGGACCATTATAAACTGAAAATAATTATATTATATAATAATATTTTCAAACATTCCTAAAGAGCCCCTCCCCCCTCCCCCCTTATAAAAATCCCTCACATCTAACCAATTACTCACTCCCCTCAAGCACCTTGGATCATTCAAAATCGGCAAAAATATTATCCCAATATACCTATCTTCCTCCTAGGATCCATAGCTTAGGGAGAAAGAACTTCAAGAAATCATATTAGTTCAAACTAAAGGTAGTTACCCGATTTAAAGGTAACATCTTCTCTTAAGTTATTTTGTTTTATTTTCCATATCCATCCCCGTAAACTATCTTTATTTATCTCATTTATAACAACACCATTATCTACAATATATTAGGATTTTGTTATTATATGGATTCAAACTATACTTACACACTCCTCCATCTAATGGGCAAAGAACATATTGTTTCCCTGGACGATGAACTACTACCTCACGAAAGGTGATTGTTCAATATTCTCCTAAAACCTCATATGGTGGCCATTATGATGGAACTATATTTTGATGTGATATAAATTATATTTATATTGTCTCTATGATTATTTATTTTTCATTTATATCATACCATTATGGTTTCCATGACGGGTAAACATAATAATTTCATTTGAGGAAGTGCAGAATACAGCCCCCTCAAAGTTATATGACTCATTCTTTCCATACATAAAAAGTGTAAATGATGTAGTTAGTGAAATTATATATATTATATTATAATATTAGTATAATATACCTATGTATCATTATATTCTCACCCTATTAAAATATTAAATATAAATGAAAGTAGCATTGATGAGTACGTATGACTTACTGTCTCCATGAACGGTGCATTTCATTTATTATCATAAAATGATATGTACTTTTATAAATAAATAAATAAATAAATATATAATCTATATATGATATATATGACATATAAATCATGAATATCATTCTGGATATAATAGACATTTGACCACATTGACAATTTATAATTATAACAAGTTCATTTTTAACATAAGTTCCAAACATCGACCAAATGTCCGATATGAAATCACTAATTAACTAATTGTTATAGAAAGGTAATAAGTGATATAAAAATGTTAATAATCTTGAAATCGGTTTTAAAAAAAGTTAAAATTAACATAAGTTAATTTTTCATAAAATTAAAGAACGAACAGGTCAAGTCAGACATGAGGTAAAGGAACTTATTAACCCAATTTCTAGTCTTTATGTTTATCATATCTATCCTGTTTATGTCGTTCTTTGATTATGTGAGAAATTAATTTTCATATCATATCTTGTATGTATACTTGATTTATTTGTACATATATTGAATACACAAAATTGACATTTTTTGTTGTCTAAATGATCTTTGTAAGGGACTTCGTCTCAATCTCCTTTCATTGAGGCATATTATCTATTATACATGACTTTTTTTTATACAGTGAATAAACCCCATTTAATTTTAATTTCATTCAAAGGGATTCTTTTTTATTTGAATCTTTTTACTAAATCACAAAAGGTTTTTTTAACGTTTGTAGTGAAAATTACCACTCTGCATCCGTAATCGTTAGATGACTTCCTCTATAAGCCTTAATGATTTTTAAAGGAAAAGCAATCCCTTATTCTATTTTTTGGTGTTTTTGTATTGAAAATGGTTTTTTAAATGGATTCATTATTTCAATAACATGAAATTATTACTTTTGATTTCAAATTAAATGTAACTAGTGAAATTTTATATTTGCAATATTTTATGTGTTAGGATTTTATAATGGAACTTGGACATTTGATGCATGGTTACGTGATAAACCAAATGACGGGTGGTGTCATGATAAACAAGGATGGGTGGTTATGTTATAAAATCTTATGCATTGGGTATGGATTTCGGTCATATGGATATTCCATTCAGTGATATGTGTGGAAGTTGACCGTATGGTTATTCCATTTAAGTATGTTTATGTCCCAAGTTACTTATATATATTTTGTGTGCTTTCTTTGGGTATTATGGTCAACATTTGGTTAAAAAATTGTAAGAAATGATGTTTTATTCAGTGAAGAGTATTTACAATTTGATAAAGGTGAAACATATTACTTATGATAAAATATTCATGGTTTACTTGTTGTTTTAAAAAACTAAATGTTTTGCTTTGTTGTGTATCCCTTACTGAGATTTTTATGATCATCCCAAGTTTATTTGAAATATTATCACAGGACTAAAATATGAATAGTTTCACGGATGGGATCAAGGGAAAGTAATGATGTCAAAAATAGGGATCTATATGTGACACTTCTTTTCAATTGTAATTATTTATGAAAAAAATGGATACTGAGTATAAGTGTATAATTTGTAACATTTGAGATATAATGTAATAGTAATGGACAAATTCTCTAAAACTCTAAACCTGAAAAGATCTGAAATGTTAATTATCCATTTATTTCAAGCTTATGTAATGTTATAAGGGAGGGTCATATATTTGGTAACAATGGGAGGTTTAGATTACTTCAGTAGTTAGGATATTGTTAAATTAATATCCATATATTAATTTATGGTAAGATTGAAATCATATAGAATTTACAGATTACCATGTTGATTCACCTAATATATTATTTGTGTTGAGAATGGTTTTTCCTAGAAAAAATAGGCCAGCTGTACTAGGAAGGCTTATAAAGGGAAATGACCTTCCAAATCCACATCCTGAGATATTCAGAATCATAATTGAATAGTTTACTACAGTGATGTCTTAGTTAACACATACCATAATAAAAGAAACTGTGTGGGAAATTCATCCAGTTTGAGTTTCGATTACAACAAATTTCATTCCATGGTCACATTGTTTTAAAAAATGGCATAACTATTGATCCCACTAGAACAAAAGTTTTTGAATAATGGGAAAGACTTACAAATATCACACAGATTCGTAGTTTTCATGGATTAACACATTATTATTGGAGGTTTGTTGAGAATTTTTCACTGTTATCTAGCCCACACACTAAGATAACTTATAAAGGTGTTAAGTTTATCTGTACAAAACAATATGATCATTATTTTTAGGAATTGAAAATATGATTGGTAAATGATACAGTTTTGGAACTACCAACCATAGATGGTGAGATTGTTATCTATAGTGATGATTCGTTGAAAGGACCTAGTTGTGTCCATATTCAGAATGATCCGGTAATTACTTATGATTTACATCAGTTGAATCCTCCTGAGTTAAATTACCCTACACATGATTTGGAATTTACTAATGTTGTTTTGGGTTTAAAAATTTGGAGGCATCATCTGTATTGAGTAAAATTTGAAATATATACTGACCATAAAAGATAGAAGTATATATTCACTCAGAAATAATTGAACATGAGACATAGGTGATGGCTTGAATTAATCAAGGATTATGATTTCATAATTCATTACCATCCAGCAATGGAAAATAAAGTGCTGATGCTTTTATTAAAAAGGGTAATGCTACATTAATCATGTTACATATTGAACATGATTTATTGATTAATGATTTGATGAAATTTTCCATAGATGTAATTGGTGCATGAAATTCCTATTTTATGTCTACAATGTCTATGAAATAATCTCTATTAGACAGAATTAATCAAGCACAGAAGGAATAGTGAGTTGTAGAAAAAGGTTGAGTTGGTTCAAAAGGGAAATTTTCCTAATTTTAACATTGATAATGATTGTGTTTTGAGGTTTGGGAAGATAATATGTGTGACTTGTGATTAAAAGTTGATGAATTAGTGGTTATGTGATGCTCATAGGTCTCTATTTTTAGTTCATCATAGTAGTACTATGATGTATTGAGATCATCAGGAGTATTACTATTGGGATTGAGTGAATAGAGATATTGCTGATTTTTCTGTGAAGTGTTTGAATTGTTAACAGGGTAATGCAGAGTGGAAGTTACCGAATGTGATGCTTTTGTTTTTAACGATACCAGAGTGAAAATGGGAAATTGTGTCCATGGAGTTCATTGAGGGATTAATGAATACTTCCTGAGGTAAGAATGAAATCTGGGTTATTGTTGATCAATTAACTAAATATGCTATTTTCCTTCCTATTTGAGATACTTTGTCTTTAGATCAACTATCTATTTTGTATGTTAAAGAGATAGTCAGGTTACATGGAGTTTCTATATCCAATTTATTTGATTGTGATCTGAGGATCACTTCTAACTTTTGGAAAGGCCTTCAGAAGTCGTTGGGTACTGAATTATATTTTAGTATAGCATTTCATCCATAATCAGATGGTCAGTCAGAATAAAAAATTCAGAAATTGGAAGATATGTTACATGTTTGTTCAATGGATTACCATGTATGTTGAGACCAACATCTTCCATTGGTTGAATTTTCTTATAATAAATGTTTTCATTCTACTATATAGATGGATCCATTTCTATAATTATATGGGAGGAAGTGTTAAACTCCAACTTTTTGGGATAAAGTACGTGAAAGGAAGATGATGAAACAAGAATTGGTAGAAGAGATGGTATAAAAAGTTCAGTTCATTTAGATGAACATGAGAACAACTCAGAGAAGGAAAGAAATTTATGTGGATAACCGAAGAAATGATCTTTCTTTTGAGCTAGGTGATAATTTATTTCTCAAATATTCTCAATGGAAAAGTGTGATGTGTTTTTGGAAAAAAAGGAAAGGTGAGTCCGAGGTTCTTTGAACCCTATGAAATTTTGGAGAATGGTGGATCAGTTGCATATAGAGTGAATTTACCTACAAGTTCACCCTAGGTACTCAATGTTTTTCATGTTTGAATGTTGAGAAATATATGCCGGATCCACCACACCATTGGAATTGGCACCGTATTTGAAGAAAAGCTATGGGAAATGATATATGCTCTTAGGTACTCTGTCCAATTTTAATTGGTGATTTATATGGATTGAATCTGATTCACATACTACAGTTCTTGCTTTCCAAACCAAGACGACTCAAGTCCCTTTGTGTGTTCTAACTCAGGGGGTTGATGGCCTCAGCAAGATCAAGAAAATGAGAGTAGATGTCTCACATGTCTACTGTGAGGCCAATCAGGTGGCATATGCATTGGAAAAGTGGGCGATCATTGATATTGGTGGGATGTGGTATTTTACAGCTCCTAATTACTATGCCCCACTGGTGGAGGCTGATAGATACGGTGCACTAAAAACTCATTTACGTAACAACCCCTTGTATGCCTGAATCAGTTCCTTCTTTTAGTTTATTTATTAGGGTTGTCTTCCACTGGTTCCTGGATTTTCTGGTATATATGCCTAATCAATCTCATGTTTTGAGCACAGAGGTAGTTCAGTTATAAGATAATCTCTCTTAGGAGGAAGAACCAGTCTAGATTCATGACTGAAGAGATCTAGTGTTGCGAAACAAGGTAATTCATCAGGTGAATGTTTTGTGATAAATCTATATGGTTGAAGAGGCAATCTGGGAATCAGAAAAATCAATAAATGAAAAATACACCCACTTATTTGATAAGTGAATAAAAATTTAGAGGACGCAATTTCTAAAAGGTTGAAGGATGTAACATTCTAGGTTAATATAGAATAATACATTTTCATATTAATTAATATTTTTGAATTAAATAATAATTTTACTTTAATGTGGATGCTATGTTTGATGGTGTAACCGATACACAGCAATGAGATTCTTTGAAATCTTATGTTGCACACAATGTGGAGTTATATTGAAAAATAAAATAATAAAATAATATTATTTTCAATTATAGTTAAGGCCAAGCTATTGTAATGGTGGGAATAAATATAACTGAGTAAAATATGATTATATATGTTTTTTTAAATGTTTTTACATTTATCCAATAAATCTTAGAGGCTTAAAATAATAAATAATCCGATTTGAAGCATAAATACTATAATATTCATTAAAACGTCATTTTACCACCTATTGATGGAGAACTCTTTTGAAATATAGTTTTGGTCACTTTTATATGTTCTATTTAACAAAATAATATACTTATTTACAATTAGAACATGTAAATTAACATTGGCTGAAATTTTGTATTTTTCTAATATTGTTCAAATTTTTATGAATAGTGAACAATACAGTATTTTAATACAAAACTGCCTTTTAATCTAATTTATTTATATGGATATATTATCTTTATAATTGGTTTTAATGTGTATTTAGATTATTTGTTTACCATTTAATCCAAATTTTTTTTTCATTGGAAGTAATTTCACATTGATATTTGAAATAAACAAGTGTCAATCTTTTGATAGTTATTATTTCATAAAAACAGCGTTTTTGTTTCGACATCGAGAATAAATTTTAAATTATTTGACGCACCTTAAATGTTTTTAATTTTGTAAAATAGACATCATTTTTGAATAAGTAATATAAAATATAACTTAGAATGATTTTTTTCTATTTTTCTAAAAACATCAATTTTTTATGAATAGTGAAAACACTGAGTAATAGTTTAAAAACCGAATTTTTCATTTAAATGACATTTTACAACTTCTGTGTATTGAACATAAAAAATTAGACATACATGGCTATTATTAGTATGTAAAATTTGGTTCAATAAGATTAATATACTTTTTGGTGAATAGTGACTTTTGACTTTTGTTCACCGCGGTTAAGTTAAATAGGGTAATTCAAGGTAAATATAATATTATAATAAAATTAGATTACCCTAACATGCGTTCTAATCATATTGGTTGATACAGTTCCAATAATGTGCATCCTTGGGTTGATTTTGGGACATGATTTAGGCAATTATGAGTGATAATGACACTTTATATTAATTAATTAAATTAATGACAAAAATGACATAAAAATATATCTTTTAGTAAATCAATTTTTATCATGAGGTTATATAAGTTATATCTTCAACTCTAAATATTAATTACAAATATGAATACATTTTTTATATCATGGTATTTGTTTAATAATTTTTAGACTTCAAATAAATAACATTACATATGACACAATAATGATGCAGTGTTTACCTAATTAATTAATGATTTAAATAAATAAAATTAAAAAACTTAAAAAATATCCAAAACCAATCTAATTATAAATAGATTATTTTATTTCGAACAAGAGTCATCTTAGATTTTACATTAAGTAGTTTTGGTCCTTTAAAAATAGAATATCACTATATAATAAAATAATATTTTCAAACATTCCTAAAGAGCCCCTCCTCCCCCTCAAAAAAGTCCCTCACCTCTAACCCATTACCCAAAACTTTTCAAGCCCCTTGACTAATGAAAACTTTGCAAACATAATCTCTCAAGATCTATATATTCCACCTAGAATCCTTTCCTTTGGATGAATTAACTTCAATTAATCCTTTTGGTTCAAACCAAAGGGAGTTACCCAATTTAAGGGTTACATCTTCTCTGAAGTTATTTTGTTGTGTTTTCCTTCTCCAACCCCTAATGTATTTTTAATTAATACTTCTATAACAAAAATGGTATCTTAAATATATTAGGATGTTTTTATGATAATAATTCAAATTATATTTACACACAACTCCATCTACTGGCTAATGAACATACTGTTTTTGTGGAGGTTGAACCACTACCTCATGAAACGATGATTGTTCAATCTTCACCTACCACCACATATGGTGACCATTATGATAGAACTTTATATATATGTGATACATATTATATTTATATTGTCTCTATTCTTCTTTATTTTTCATTTATATCATACCTTTATGGTTTCCATAATGGGTAAACACAATAAATACATTTGAGGAAATGCGGACTACCGCCCCCTCAAACTGATATAACTCATCCATGCCATACATGAAACATGTAAAGTATCAATTTACTGAAATTATATATATTATATTATAATATAATTATAATATTCATATGTATCATTATGTGTTCATTCCATTAAAAATTTGAAATAGAAGTGAAAGTAGCGTTCTTGCGTACGTACGACTTACCGTCTCCTTGAAATGTGCATTTCATTCCATATCTCCAAATTATATATACTATTATATATATATATATATGATATGTATGAACTATATTATATCTAAATCATTAATAAAATTATAGAGATAATGGAATTTTGACCACATGGTCAATATATAATTATAACAAGTTCATTTTTAACTCCAGTACCGGACGTTGATAAAATCTCTGATATGAACTCAAATAATTAACTAATTGTTATTGAATGGTAATAAGTGATATAAAATGAATAATAAAAATGAAAAATTTTATTTAAAAACTATAAATTAACATAATTTTATTATTTAGGAAATTATATAATGAATGGGTCATGTCAGACACGATGTAAGGGAACTTCTTATCCCAATTTTTGTTCTTTGGGTTGATCTTCTTTTTCTGGTTTTTGTCATTATATGATTATGTGAGAAATGATATTTTATATCCCATAATTTATTTATACATGTTTTATGTGTACTTATTTTGAATACAAAAAATCAATTTTTATTTCAAAATGATCTTTATAAGGGACTTCGTCTCAATATCCTTTCATTGAGGCACATTTTGCTTTATAGACAACATTATTTTATTCTCTATATATACCCCTTTGAAATTTAATTTAATTCAAAGGGAATAATTTTTTGACAAAGAATTTTTCTAAATGAAAAAAGGAATGTTTTTAACTTTTATGGATGCAATGACCTCTCCTTCACACTAATCGTTAGTTGGCTTATTTTATAAGACTTAATATTTTTTTAAAGGAAAAGAAATCCCATATTTTGTTTTTGGGTGATTCGGTAATGAAAATTATTTTTTAAATGGATTGACTATTTAAATATCTTGAAATGATTTATTGTTATTTCAAATGAAATGTTATTAGTGAAATTCTTATATTTACAATATTTTATATATGATTTTATATTGGTACTTGGACATTTGATGGGTGGTTACGTGATAAACCAACTAACAAGTGGTGTCATGATAAACCAAGATGGGTGGTTCCGTTATAGTCTCCAATGAATTTGGTACGGATTTCGACCGTATGGATATTCCATTTAGTGATATTTGTGGAATTCGACCATATGGTTATTCTATTTAATTATTTTTTTGTCCCAGGTTACCTATATATGTTATATGTGCATTCTATGGGTTTTATGGTAATCTTTTGATTAGAAAATGGTATGAAATGATCTTTTATTCAATAAAGTGTTTAACTACTTAATAAATGTTAAAAGTATTAATTATGACAAAATATTCATGGTTTACTTATTATTTTGAAAAACAAAAATTTTTCTTTCTTTCTGTATCCCTTACCGAGCTTTTTATGCTCATCCCATGTTTTTTTGAAATATTTTTCATACGACATAATGATGAATAGGGTCATATATGGAATCATGGAAAAGTTCTGATGTCTAAAATATGGATATAGACATGAATCATTTTTTCAAGAGTTTTTATTTTATGAAAAAATGGATTCTAAGTAGAATTGCTTACAATATAATATTTGAGATTTAATTTTATAGTTATGGAGAAATTATATAAAACTCTACACCTGAAAAGATCATCAATGTGAATTATCCATTTAATTCCAGATTATTTAATGTTTTAATGATGGGTCCTTATATTTTATGATATTTTTTCATGGGTTTTATGTTTCAAAATTTACCAAATAAGTAATATAATTTCATTAAAATTTTCCTTCTTTGAAAAACGTGCCATTTTATGCACTTAAATTTTTATATATTGTGTATATGATGAATATGAAATGTTATATAATGAATCCCATTATATTCGCGATATTCTAGGCTTTATTTAATTTCATTATTTCCATTTTATAATGATTTAGTTTTACCAAAGTTGTAATGATTTATAGATACAATCAAATCATTTATGCATATTGGCTATGATTATGCTTATGTTAATGAAATAATGTGATACATCACCCCAAAAATATCATGTGTTTTATCAAAATCTATTTAATTATCCCATATCTATTTAATTTTACCTTCTTTTCCAATCATTGGTACTTAAGATAATTAAGAAAAAAATTATGAAATCTTGATGTACATTTTTGCTTTGGTTAGAAATCTGTATCCAATAAAAAATGTGTTTTGTAAAAAGTTTTTAAAAAAGTTTTACTATTATTCAATGATATTTAATGAAGATTTTAAAAAAAATTTACCATTGGAAAAAATATTATTAAAATTGATTTTCATTTTGTTTTTTGATCATTGTTCTTTTTTATAATTTTAAGGTGGAAAATGGAATGTTCAACAAGTAATAAAATACCCACCATCATGACCATGATATCATTGACCCATCTATAGTATGATTAAAATGTTTTTATTTTAAGATAAATTATTTTATATTTCTTAAATTTGTTGATTTTAAAATTATTTTCAATGAAAAATGGTTTTCAAAAAATGATTTCTTTTTAATAAGTGTTTCTGTTATAGTCAAACATCTTTAATATGTTTTCAAGAAAAATGTATTTCAAAATGATTTTAATATTATGTTATATATGTTGAAGAAAAATGTTTTCCAAATGTTTTCAAGGTTGTTTTATTATTTATAATGGAAAAAGGTGTTTAAAATGTTTTCAAGATTATTTTCTATGTTCTAATGAAAAAAATGTCCTTAAAATTATTTCAAGCCTTATATTTAATGTTTTCAAATTAAATTAATATAATTTTTATAAAAAAGTATTTTAATGATTTAATTATGTGTTATAAAGAGTTTCCAAATAAAAATGTTTTCAAAATATTTTTAGGATTTCATGATAAGTTTTGAAAGAAATTTTAATAGAAAATGGTTTTCAAAATGCTTTAATTTTTAAAGATCGTATTTCAAAGTTGAAAAGGAACTTTTCTATGAGATATTTGAAAAGAAATTTTTAATGATTTATTTATACAAAATGTTTTCAAAATATGATTTTATTAAATGTAAATTCAATGAACTGATATTTTTATTAATATATGTATCATGTGATACTTTAAAATACTTCGTTATCTAGGATGTTATCTTATGTTATCCATGAATTCCATCACATTTTTTCTTGAATGTTTTATTCGTTAAAAAAATGATGTTTATGAGACACATTTCCTTTAGAAGGGTTATCTTCTTTTGAAACACAATTCTTTTCTAGGACTATGCTTTGAATAAATGATTATCAAACGTATTTATTTTTCATAGGATATGATGTGATGATTTTTTATATGCATTTAATTTTCTTAGTTATTATACCATATGTATAAAATCCCTTATTTTATGGGACATGATGTGATGAGAGTTTTATTATCTTGTCTCCAATGAATTAATGACTTGTGGGCCCAATATCTCCATCCAATGTATTGGGTAATGATTTAAATACCAAGAGATAATGATGCTAATCATATTGAATGACTTGATCAACTATGGGAAAATAGGGAAACCCAATCCATTAAAATGAAAGGACTATGTCTTGGGATGGTGGCATGTCCCACCTAGTATGTGTTGTCACCATAAAGATGGAAGATGGTGAAATATGACCGATTAAGTGAAGATGGGATATCCCAATCCCTTATAAGTAAAGGACATCAACTGGGGATCGTGGTGTGTCTCACCCAGTAAGTGTGGTCCCCATTAAGTGTTGTAATACATTGTAGAATTTTATCTTGACTTATAAGGAATGATATTACATTTTAATGTTTATGTAAAAATTACAGGTCTAACTTCTATGTTATGCTTTCCTAGATTATCCTCTAGATTTCCTTAAAATTCACGCCTTATGAACTATTAATATTTATTCAATTATTCATGTTAATGGTCATTGATGTGAAGGATATGATATTCAAATATTATGATCACATTCTCATACCCTTATGCTCATGTTTATTCTTATGTATTTCCTTTTTTCCCTTAAAAAAAACTTATCTCACTATTTTTTATGTTTCGATACCCCATTTAGAAGATATATATTTTCAATTATGTTTCAAAGTGTGTTGATTGTCTTAGATACAATAATGGGTGAGAATTTAACTCACTCATGTACTAGTGTATATATTTCCATGATTCCATTTGGAAAAAACTAATATAGCCTTTGGGCGTTTATCTCTGTAATGTTTTATTTATTCCAAAAAATGATGTAATTTCAATGTATTTTAAGAATGTGATGATGTAAATATTGATACCTAAATAAGAAAGGTAGTTATGAACTTTGGTGAAACACAGATCCACTGTTGCACATGTATCTTTTGTAGGGGTCTTCCATCTTTTAGTCTCTCATTTATTGTCTATATACTCATAAATATTGGCTGAATGATTTAATATATATTCCACCACATGAAACACACATGTTGGAACATTAAAGATTTTATATTTTTGAGGTGTTCCAGATATTTATGAAAAACATTTAATTTAAGATGAGGCTTCATAATCATCTCTGAATGTATTTCTATCATGATACTTACATTTCCTTTGTTTAGTTAATGACGCATATTAGATTCTCATAGAGCGAGTTACCTCTCAACAAGAAAATGGTGTTGGCTATATAACTACAATTCAAATGAATACATTTTATGATTACAAGATGAGAAAAAAATTCTCTTTTCCTTCTAGTTTATCCTCCTCTACCTCTGTGAAATTTTGGGTTCCATCTTCAATATTCCGATGTCACACTATGATGATTTTCTTGACAGTGCGATGCGAATTTTACTCCTGAAATTCATTTATGTCTAATTTTGAAAATATCTACTGTATCTCACTAAAAAATAAAACATGTAAATCATAAAATAATTGGATTCATTATTCATTTATTTACTGAAATAAATTAACTAAAACACCCTATAATCATTGGATAAAATTAAATTATCAAATACCAAACCATTGAATTTAAAATTTTCCAAATGATATAATTCCAATATACTAAAAAATTAAATAATCTATAATGATTTAAATCTAATAAAAAATATGTAATTTTTCAAAAAAAAAAAACTGAATATTCAAGTATAATATAGTAAAATTCATCAATTCCTTAATTTTCATATCAATAAAATCAAACATGTATTTTATGTTTCTCCTTTGAATTAACCAATCATTATCATTCATCAATTTTAATGTCACCATTCATTATTAATAATAATTCCATGTCTAATTTACCTCACTTTAATATTTATTCTCATAATTATGGTAAAACTGTAATTATAGTTCCCCACAAAACTCAAGAACATGTCACTTTTGATAGGCATGCAATGAATCTAACATCTCCACTACGTAAAAAATTATAATTAATCATAATGGATTCATCATTATAATCACAAGACACTGAAGATTATGGAAGATTAGTAAATGGAGTAAAAAATATTAATAAAAGGTTGTTTGAAATTAACTGAAAATTCATGATATCAAAAGATAAGATCAATAAAAAATCTCCCTTTATAGATTCCATTTATCAATACAAAAAATAAACTCAAATCGGACCCTTGATTAATGTATAAATAATGAATGAATCATCCTCTATTTATTTTAATATTTTTATTTCTATTATTTAATTAAAAATTATTATATGCAAAAAAATGATGAAAAAAACTCACATCCTCTTCCAAAACAACTATGACCAAATGATCATCAGTCTTGTTATGGAGAATTTTTTTCTGATACACAACCCATTATTTTACCGTAATTAATTTGTTTTTCGAATGAGTGGTGAACTATGATAATTTTTTATGAACGACATCATCCCCTCCCAAAAAACCATGATAAACACTATCAAAGTCTGCTCATTGAAAAATATCACTATCCACCAAGTTAAATTTATCCCCTATATATATTCCTTTAAATATCTTGCAGTATATTTAGGACATTATGGAATGGAAGAAATAGGCTTATAACGTGGATTATATTAGAGTAAAATTATTAATTAATGGTGAAAAAATGACAATTTTTTGACTAAATATGCTTCATTAATATTAAAGGTGATTATATTTAGTCATATCATAGATAAAATGCTAAGCATGTTCATGAAGAAATCATGTTCATGTCTCTGAAGAAATATTCTATAGAAAGAATTGGAAATATAAGATTTAGAGGGTGTCTTAATAATTTGAACATTAGATTGGTTCAATCACTCATTGTTATTCATATATATAATAAAATAAATTTATGTTAATATTATAAATTCAATGTGTGGAAAATAATTGAAAGAGTTCATTTAAAAATATCCCTATGCTTACATAAATCATGATTTTCTAAATCATAATCTAAATGTTTTTCTCTAAAAAATCGTATCCCATTTTCCACATTCCAATGTTTGAAAATGATACTAAAATTAATGTGATTATAATTATGATAGGTAGTTTATATCTCATAATTTAGTTATTAATGCGAGAATAATGTGTGGGAATATAATTTGATATTAAATCATTAAAAAAATTTCAATATAGGTAATACAGAAGAATGTTACAGAATTCAAATTCTTACTCCCATTTTAAAGAAGCTTCATTTCATGCCATATGCTACTTAATTCTTATAGGTGTTCTAACAGACTAGGAAAAATAAAAATAAAAGTAGAATATATATTCCATTTAAATAAAAATTAAAATATTATGTATAGATTGCATGATCATATAACATTTATCATTCTTGATGCATGTACATATTTGATTTCCATCGACCAAAATCACTATTTATTTATCAATATTGATTAACTGAATTGATTTTCATGTAACATCCATACTTATTGGACATTCTAAAACTAGGTAGAGTCATTCTATATTCAAGTGTGAGTGGTCTGACCACTCAACAATTCATTCATTTTCTCAGTACTTTGAATATACGAATCGTCATTCACAATAACAACTACAAATTGTACTTATTCTAAATTAAAAATACACTCAAAGTTTTTTATTTTTTCAGCTTCAAACTAATAATCCTCTCTCACATCATTATTATTCATTACTTGATGGATGTTCAAAAATACTTTTTCACTTTATACGCTCAAATATATGTCACCACTTTTCAAGTTGACAAATGCTCTTGTATTTTTAAAAAATAGTATTTCAATAATATGTTGTGTTATAAATCATTCCATATAAAGCACTGAGAAGTCCCCTTGAAAGATAAAATTTTCATTATTGAACATAATTTATTTGATTATTCCTTTTATATATTTTACTATCAATTCTAAAAATATAAGATGTACTATTGTGTTATAACGCCATGACCATAGATTCCAAAAGTCAGTGCATTATTTTAATACATTGGCATGATTACTTGGAATCATGTCTTGAATGGAAGATCAGTATAACAGTCTTGGATAATAGATTACATACAAGAATGTTTCATTACAATTTCTAACATACAACCCAAAAAAATATTTTTTGAATGCCATTGTTCCGTTATCTTAACAATGCATCATAAACAGAAAACAATTCTTGGGATTATAGGAAAATAAAACCTAAGAAAGGGGTGAGATCAGATGCTCAGTAAGGGTAAAAAATTTAGCGGAAGCTATAATCTTTTAATGAAAAATGTGAAATTGAAACCACAACCATTTTAAATGTAAACGAGAACATAATATGGAAAAAATAAATCAAATATTACTATATAAACATGCCCTTAGATATTATACTAGTCGAATAATCACATGTAATAACTAATTTTATAATGAGGGAATGTATAGTTCCATACATTAATTTTTATGTCAAGGCCTTATGCCAGGACCTATGGGATAACTATAACCAGACCCAAACCAGGAGAGCCTCTATAAACGGACTCCATCCCAGAGAGCCTTTGTTACTGGACTCCAACCCTAAGAGCCTCTGTAACCGGACTCCAACCCGGAGAGACTCTATAATCAGACTCCAACCCATAGATCCTATGTAACCAGACTCCAACCCAGAGAACCTCTCTAACCGAACTCCAACCTGGAGAGTGTTACACCCAAAGCATCTACGGTACACTTCTCTTTGAATAATGCGATAGCGTGTGTTGTACACAACATCGAGTTCAAACACACCAAAACCAATCAAACTAGTCGTTATGAATAGTAATTCCTACTTTTTGAAATTATATATATTTTATATTTCAAAATGGACTTCATTTTTGGATTCGGAATATCGAAATTATCCTAAGTTTCATTTTTGGTATTTTTCTGAGAAATTCCAATTTTTATGAATAGTGAAAAATACTTAAAAACAACTTTTTTTAATCAAAATAATTTACAGTGATAAATTATAATATTGTGTTTTTTAAATTATAATTGGAATATATTTTTACCATTTTATCCAATGGTGTTCATTAGAATTAGTTTCACTTTGAAATTGGTCATAAACAGTTGTCAATCTTTTGATATATATTGTTTCTTAAAAACACGCTATTTGTTGTAACAGTGGGAATTAATTATAAAATTAATTAATGCAACTTATATGTTGGTAATTTTGTAAAATTGACATCATTTTTGAATTCGGAATACCAATTATAGCTTAGGGTGAAATTTTTGCATTTTTCTAAAAAACATCAATTTTTTATGAATAGTGAAACCACTAAGTGGTAGTTAAAAAACTGAAATTTTTCATAAAAGTTAATTTTACAGCTTCTGTGAATGGAATTTTGAAAATTCGAGAGACATGGTTAATATCAAGTAGTAAAATGTGGTTCAATGAGATGAAAATAATTTTTTTGTGAATAGTAACTTTTTACTTTTATTTACCACGGTTAAAAGTAAATAGGGTAATTAAGGGTACAAATGATATTAATATTATCCTAACACATGTACTAATTCTATTGGACAAGTGTATCTTGACCAAAAACAACCTTATAAATAAAATATTATCATTTAGGTCCACTTGGATTAGATTAGGACATTTATTATTATTTAATTGAAAGAAGAGTTAAAAGAGTTAAAATCAAAGTTTATTTACTAAAACATATTTAATGTAGGGTTATACATAAGATAAATTCGATTGTAAATATTATTCAGAAATATACAAATATTTAATATATAATGATATTTTATTTTTAATTTTTAGACATTAAAAAATTTAATTTATTTATGACACAATGATGATGCAGTAATTACCTAATTAATAAACAATTAGAATAATTGATATTAAAAATACCCAAATAAATGTAATTTCAGACTTTTTATAAATAAAAATAATTTTCTAGGATAATATGACATATTATGATTGATTTAAATAACTTTATTTGAATTAATCATTCTGTTATGATTTTTACAAAAATCAATTATTGAATAGTGTCAAAATTGACATAAAAGAGTTTTTAAAACAAATATTATATTATTAATTGATATTAAATTCCTAAAAATCTATGGTTAATCAAAGAGACTTATATCATGATAGGTATATCATTAATGGACCACTTAGGGGTCTCTTGGATGTATATGGTATTTTTATTAACCATATAATATAAAAATACAAAGAGACATTGTAAAAGTGAAACTAATTAACTAAGAGTTAATACTTAATGATAAGGTTAATATAGTAACCCAAACCTGTCTAAGTTCTATTGGTTGAGTTTTTTTCTACCCATCCCCACCTTATACTTTAAATAATCCACTTTTTATCCATTAGAAACCGAATATGAATTTATTATAAAATAATATTTCTAGCTTTTCCAAAGGTGCCTGTCACCCCTCTTATAAAAGGGCACTCTCCCTTCTCATCAACTCTCACCTTCAAAGCCTTTTGGTTCGGCCATCCTCTTCCCAAATACTCTCTCAACTTTCCTCACTTTATCCTATAGGCCTTCATTTAGTCATAAAGCCAACTTAAATATCCCTTTTGATCAAATCAAAAGGAAGAACCCAAAGAAGAGGTAATGATTTTACCACCCTTTTTCATGTTCCTTTCTTCTTCCACTTCTTCTTTCTTTGTTATTACAATTATAAAATAATAACTCCAGTATATTATATATACTTTGATGTTATTATAAACATTTTACAACCATATTTCAGTATTCTATCCATCCTTTTAATAACATGTCACCATACGTGCGTACGTACGGCTTACCGTCCCCACGTCATGGTGTAATTGTTATTCAATAAATTAT
The DNA here is from genome assembly GCA_963277665.1 of Viscum album. Taxonomy (NCBI): domain Eukaryota; kingdom Viridiplantae; phylum Streptophyta; class Magnoliopsida; order Santalales; family Viscaceae; genus Viscum; species Viscum album. Next base: position 1,013,926,380 of record OY728162.1, on the reverse strand, counting down.
TATTTTGATAGGTATAATATTGATGTGTAATTCATGTAAATAATAAATATAACATGATAATGATTCTGTATATATGATATAACATCCAATTATATATTATTTTAATATGAAAAGAATGATATTTTCCCTCATGCGTACGTACGGACTACTGTTTCCACGAACGCGATGAGATTCATTCTCCATCGTATCCATTCAAGTATAATTATCATTTGATGATTAATAATAGTATATAAGGACTTGATATCATTCTGGATATGATTAATAAACAACCTATCCATGAAAAACACGGCTTACGTAACAAAACATATAAAAGAAAACGAGTAAGTTAACACCCGAAACAACGATAATACGAAGATATTATTAACAGTTCAATTTTAAAAGATCATATATGATATCATATTAATGTATATGAATTTTTTTATAATTTAATAAAAATTAATTCACCATTATAAAGGAGGTTAACCTACCCCAACCAAGGAAAAGTACAATGTAAGGGTTTATTTCGCAATCTCTTCATTATCAGAGGTTGTTTATACGTAATAATCTACTGGTATCTCTTTATCATCAACATCCATGTTTCTTAAAAAAGTTTATCAAAACATTATTACTATTTTACAGATTATGGGTTAAAGTCATTTATACCCTTTTTTTAATTTTTATAAATGGTTTATAAAAGAATCTTTCCGTCATTTTCCAAACAAGTTGCTTTTTCACCTTTTCGACAGAATTAAGGACTGAATGTTTTTTTAACTTATACGGCGTGTGCGGCTATTTTCTACCATTATAAAATAGTTGAATCTTTCATTACAAGCTTATAAGAATATTTTCAATGAAAATGTTTATTTTATAAATATATGACTCTTAAATGATTTCAAAATAGAAATAAATATTTCTCTCAAAGGAGTTTTTATTTCATTTATGTCAACATCCTTTGATGGATTTTATGTCTATTTGAAGTTGGTTTATTATGATACAATACTTCCATATTATATTGATGGTTTTGTGATATGTTTGACTGTGGATGTGTTATTTTTATACCATTCATACTTTATGAATAAAGTATTGACATTTCATATGCTATTTTTAATACGAATGTTTATGTTATGTTTAAACCTGTTCATATGAAGAATGCATTAGAATTAATATGTGACGGGTGGAGACCGCAATAGCTCCTCTATGAATCGGTAGGTCTCATGAGACAAACTAGTGTCTTGGAACAAGGCCTTGGAAAAATCTTATTTGTAGTCTTGGCACGAGGCCTTGGCTAGGTGGTTATGATAGTCTGGCATTATGCATTCCATCATTATGAAAGTGGTTATTGATATTGCATGTGATTATTCGATTAGTAGAATATCCATGTGAATAAGTAAATGGAATTATTTCATTTTATTTTTTCCATACTATGTTGATGTTCAAGTTTAAAAGGATTTTGTTTTAGTTATAACTTGCCTTAAATATTTATTCTTATTTATGAAAGTTTCTGCTATATTGTTATCCTTACTGGGCATTTGAGCTCACCCCTTTTATATGTTTTATTTTTCCCAAGATGTGAAGAAGTAAATACGAATGACTTGCAGGGATATTATGAGGGGATAAGAGTGAGGAATATGAAGAATATGTTGTAGTAGTTTTCATTTTTATGATGTAATGTAAAACATTATGAATATATCTAGTGTTTCCAAGGCTACTAAACTAATCTGTCTTTAGAGACTTGATCATTCTTATGACCATGACAATGTTATGTAATAATGCACCGAATCTAGGTAACTGGGGTCGGGGCGTTACAGTTAGTATCAGAGAAAGTTTAGTACAAACCTTGGAAGATATATTTAGATGAACTATGATTAGAGCACATAGACCTAATATGTACTTTGAGGATTAGTATAGAATAAATTCTTAGAATTTTGGTATTGTAGAGATTTTCTGAGTTTTACGAGCAATACATCGCTATCTGGATACGAGCAGGTAGAGGTGGCTCTGGAATAGATGTACCTAGGGGTAAAACCCGAAAACACCGCTTTGAGCTAGACTAGAACGGGAACTGGTGCACGACAACGGGCCTTACTGCACTCTTGGTTACGACACTCCTGGGGGATATGCTTAGGATAACTCTCATTTTCATTACAAATCATTATGAAAGGTTTATGACTATATACTTCCTCAAAGAAATCATTTTTATGATTATGGATTATATCCATAAATAGTTCAATTTATGTTAAGTGTTTTATAAGTATGGAATTATGTATTTTGATTCATAAACTGATCTAGTTTATGCCATTGTTTAGAAATGGCACCTAGTGGAAGAAATGGAAACCGTATCAATGCATGCACACCATGTAGGGGTTTCCCTCCTGCTCAAGATAATTATAGTGGATCCGGTGATGCAACTGGTACCGATCAACTAATGACCATACTGTGAAAACTCACTCAGATTATGAATAATAACCTTACCTGTATGGAGCACCCTGATCGGATGCGTGGAGGATCAATGTTAGATCGATTCATGAGGCAACAATCACCAACGTTCAATGGGAGTAAAAATCCCTTAGTAGCTGAGCAATGGATAAATTCCCAAGAGAAAATATTTTTGGCTTTGGGGAGTACGGAAAGGGAAAATGTTATTATGATAGTTTACCGCCTCACTGGAGATGCTGATCAATGGTGGTCATTGATTCAAAACACGAAGGAAGATAATGAAGTATCAAATATGGAATAGAGGGAGTAAAAAGATCTGTTTTTAGAAAAATAATTTTTTCGTGACCATCGAGCAGATATGGAATTCCAATTTCTGAGTCTGAGACAAAAGGTGGATGAGAATGTTGCAAAGTACGAGGCTATATTTACAAGGTTAGCAAGGTATGTTGGAGATTATATACGTAACCCAAGAAGTATGATTGATCATTTCTTTGATAGGTTAAAACCATTTATCCATCGAGCATTAGTCTCACAATCCTTCTCATCATACGAAGACATTGTCTCATGTTCTATCAAGACCGAAAAGGAATTCTCTAAGTCTTATGACTTTAAAGCAAAGCAATAGAAGAAGAGATCTACTGATCAATATGGAAATGAAAATAAGAGGAAGAAATGAAATGTTGAATATCCATCCTGTGGTAAATGTTGGAAGAAACACCCCGGTACTTGCTTGAAGGGAATGGGTGTCTCTTACAAGTGTGGTGAAAAAGGCCACCAAGCTCGTGATTGCAAAGGGAAGAAGAAAGCTACCAATGTTCAGTGCTAAAATTGCAGGGATATGGGACATTATGAAAATGAATGTCCTAAGCATCATGGGAACTTACCTTAGAAAAGGTCAAGGGATCAAGGCCAAGCTTATACTATCACTACTACTGAGGTAGAAGCTCCGAAAGATGTGGTGGCAGGTAATTTAATGGTTTCCTCAAGTTTAGAAAATGCTTTATTTGATTTTGGATCATCACATTGTTTCATATCTTCCCAGTTTGCTAAAAAAATTAGATATTTCCAATTTGATTTAACAAGGGGGTTGTCAGTTAAAACAAATAAGGGAAGTATCATTGCAGCAAAGTTTTGTAAATCAGTCCCCATTAGAGCACATAAATGTTCTTTATCTTCTAATCTCATCGTCATACCTATGGATGAGTATTATATAATCCTTGGTATGGACTGGATTTAGGACTATGATGTGATGATTTATTGTGAGAAGAAAGAGGTTATGATTCTTGATGATAAATATAAAGAACACCTTGTCTTTAGAGCAGAATCATCACCACCTAATTCTTATCTAGATCCACCCCCAGTAGCTCAACTAAATTCAATTACTGGGGAGGATGATAATTAATTGACTATGTGTAAGGAAAGGAATGTTCAAATGGAGGATGTACCTATTGTTAAAGAATATGTAGATGTGTTTCCGGATGATTTACCTAGACATCCCCCAGAACGAGAAGTTTAGTTTTCCATTGATTTAATTCCTGGATCAAGGCCTATATCGAAGACCCCTTATAGAATGGCCAATGTAGAATTAATCGAACTAAAGAAACAACTAAAGGAATTGAGTAATAAAGGATTTATTCGCCCTACTGTTTCTCTAAGGGGATCCCCTGTTCTCTTTGTTAAAAAGAAAGATGGATCTATGAGGTTATGTATCCAATACAGGGAGATCAATGCTATAACAATAATGAAAAAGTATCCCCTACCTCGCATTGATGATTTATTTGACCAAAAACATGGAGCTCAATACTTTTCAAAGATTGACCTCCGATCTGGATACCATCAGTTGTGTGTGAAAAAGGAAGACATTCCGAAGACAGCACTTCGAACTAGGTACGTGCATTACGAGTTTACCGTAATGCCTTTTAGATTGACTAATGCACCCTCTATATTCATGGATCTGATGAATAGAGTTTTCAAGGAATATCTAGATTAATTTGTGGTGGTATTTATTGATGATATCTTTGTATACTCCAAAACCTAAGAAGATCAAGAAAATCACTTGTTCATTATCCTGAAGACTCTGAGAAGACATGAATTATATGGGAAGTTTAGCAAGTGTGAATTCTGGCTTCAAAAGATTTCTTTTCTTGGCCATATTGTCTCTAAAGATGGAATCTATGTTAATCCTTCTAAGACCAAGGAAATTCAAGAATGGCCAGCACCTACGAGTATAACTGAGGTACACAGGTTTATTGGTTTGGCAGGTTATTATCGACGTTTCATCCATAATTTTTCCCGATTGGCTAACCCATTAAAGAAGCTCACACGTAAAGGGGTTAAATTTGTTTGGACAAAAGAGTGTGAAGAATGTTTTGAAGAACTGAAGAGAAGATTAGTCAATTCTCCTATATTGACTCTACCATCGGGATATGATGGGTTCGTTATTTATAGTGATGCATCGAAGAAAGGACTTTGTTGTGACCTTATGCAGAATGATAGGGTTATTTCCTATGCATCACGATAGTTGAAAATTCATGAACAAAACTATCCTACTCATGATCTCGAGTTAGCAGCTGTGATCTTTGCTTTGAAGATATTGAGGCACTACCTCTATGGTGAAAAATGTGAGATTTATACTAATCACAAAATTTTGAAGTATATTTTCTCAAAAAAATAACTCTACATGAGGCAAAGGAGATGGCTTTAATTACTCAAGGATTATGATTGTATGATACACTACCACCCGGGGAAAGCAAACAAGGTGGTAGATGCTTTGAGCAGAAAAGATCATGGATTTTCTAACAATATGAGAATTGGAAGGGACCCAATTTTCATGGATCTAGTGAAGATGGACATGGGAATAACCGTGGAAGGTGAAACATCAATGATTTTTCAAATGGTTGCCAAACCACCTTACTAGAAAGGATTAAGAGTTCTTAGATCGATGATGAAGAATTTCAAAACAAGATTAAATCTTTGAATGATGGGAGATTGAGAGACTTTGTGTATGAATACGGAATTCTGAAATTCGGGAAGAGACTTTGTGTTCCCGATATACCTGATCTAAAAAGGGAATTACTGGATGATGCTCATAGTTCCAATTTTTCTATACACCCTGGGAGCACCAAAATGTATAGATATTTGAAGGAACATTTTTGTTGGGACAACATGAAGAGGGAGATTGCCGATTTTGTGTCAAGATGTATGGTTTGTCAACAAGTGAAAGCTGGAAGGCAACGGCCTGGTGGAGTATTGCAACCTCATCCATTCCTGAGTGGAAATTGGATAATATCACAATGGACTTTTTCATGGGACTACCAAAGACTCTTAGAAGGAACGATGCAATATGGGTTATTGGTGATCGTCTTACCAAGTCAGCACATTTTCTTGCTATAAGAGAAGAGCTACCACTGGAACATCTAGGAAGACTATATATTAATGAAGTTGTGAGACTTCATGGAGTACCCCTATCGATTATTTCTGATCGTGATCCTCGTTTTACTTCAAGAATCTGGAAAAGTCTTCAAAAATCCTTGGATACTCAACTTAATTTGAGCACTGCCTACCACCCTCAAACAGATGGACAATAAGAACAAACTATTCAAACCATAGAAAACATGTTGAGATCCTGCTCACTTGACTTTCAGGGTATATGGGATCAATATTTACCTCTGGTAGAATTTTCCAATAACAATAGCTTCCATTCAAGTATTCAGATGGCACCATATGAAGCGTTATACGGAAAGAGATGATGCACACCAACCTGTTGGGATGACGTTGGTCAAAGAAAACTTGTAGGTCCAGAACTGGTGGAGGAAATGATGGAAAAGGTGAAGGTAATCCAAAATCAAATCAAAGCAGCTCAAAGTAGGCAGAAGAGCTATGCCAATAATCTAAGGAAGGATTTGGAATTTCAAGTCGGTGATCATGTTTTCTTGAAGGTATATCAATGGAAGGGAGTCATAAGTTTTGGTAAGAAAGGTAAATTGAGTCCCTGGTACATCAAACCTTTTGAAATTCTGGAACGAATTGGGGCTGTAGCTTACCGATTGGCAATTCCGCCAAGTCTCTCCAAATTCACGATGTGTTCCACGTATCTCTATTGAGGAAATACAAGCCTGACCTAACGCATGTACTCACATATGAGGAATTAGAACTGGAACCCGATCTGTCTTATTGCGAAGAGCCCGTCAGGATTCTTGATATGAGCGAACAAGTACTGAGAAACCGGACGACGGGTCTGGTAAATGTTTTGTGGAGAAACCATAAGATGGAAGAGGCAACGTAGGAAACCGAGGAACTTATGATGAAGAACCACCCGAGTCTTTTCATGCGGTAGTATTCTAGAAATTTCGAGGACGAAATTATTTGAAGGAGGGGAGAATGTAACACCCCAAGCTTCTACGGTACGCTTCTCTTTGAATAATGCGATAGCGTGTGTTGTATGCAACATCGAGTTCTAACACACCACAACCAATCAAACTAGCCATTATGAATAGTAATACCTACCTTTTGAAATTATATATATTTTATATTTCAAAATGGACTTCATTTTTGGATTCAGAATATCGAAATTATCCTAAGTTGAATTTTTGGAATTTTTCTAAGAACTTCCAATTTTTATGAATAGTGAAAAATACTTCAAAACACCGTTTTTTAATCAAAATAATTTATAGTGATAAATTATAATATTTAGTGGTTTTAAAGTATAATTAGAATATATTTTTACTATTTTATCCAATGGTGTTCATTAGAATTAATTTCACTTTGAAATTGGATATAAACAATTCTCAATCTTTTGATATATATTGTTTCTTAAAAACAGGCTATTTGTTGTAACAACGAGAATTAATTAATGCAACATATATGTTTGTAATTTTATAAAATAGACATTATTTTTGAATTCGGAATATCAATTATAGCTTAGGGTGAAATTTTGGCATTTTTCTGAAAAACGTCAATTTTTGATGAATAGTGAAACCACTAAGTGGTAGTTAAAAAACTGAAATTTTCATAAAACATAATTTTACCGCCTCTGTGAATAGAATTTTGAAAATTCGAGAGACACGGTTAATATCAAGTAGTAAAAGGTGGTTGAATGAGATGAAAATAATTTTTGGTGAAAATTAACTTTTTACTTTTATTTACCACGGTTAAAAGTAAATAGGGTACTTAAGGGTAAAAATGATATTAATATTACCCTAACACATGTCCTAATTCTATTTGACAAGTGTATCTCGACCAAAAACAGCCTTAGAAATAATATATTATCATTTAGGTCCACTTGGATTTGATTAGGACATTTATTATTATTTAATTCAAAGAAGAGTTAAAAGAGTTAAAATCAAAGTTTATTTAATAAAACTTATTTAATACTAGGTTGTACATAAGATAAATTTGATTGTAAATATTCATTAGAAAGATACAAATATTTTCTACATAATTATATTTTATTTATAATTTTTATACATTAAAAAATGTAATTTATTTATGACACTATGATGATGCAACAATTACCTAATTAATGAAAAATTAGAATAAATGATATTATAAATACCCAAATAAATGTAATTTGAGACTTTTTATAAATAAAAATAATTTTCTAGGATAATATGACATATAAGGATTTATTTAATTAACTTTTTTCGAAGTAATTATTCTGTTATGATTATTTAATAAATCAATTATTGAATAGTGTCAAAATTGACATAAAAGAGTTTTTAAAATGATATTAAATTCCTAAAAAAATAAGGTTTGGCCAAGAGACTTATATAATGATTGGTTTATCATTAATGTACCAATTGGGGGTCGCTTGGATTTATATCGTATGTTTATTATCCATATAATAAAAAAATACAAAGAGACATTGTAAAAGTGAAACTAATTAACTAAGAGTTAATACATAATGATAAGGTTAATATAGTAACCCAAACCTGTCTAAATTATATTGGTTGAGTGGTTTTAGACCCCTACCCACCTTAACCTTTAAATAATACACTTTTTAGCCTTTATAAATCGAATATGAATTTATTATAAAATAATATTTCTAGCTTTTCCAAAGGTGCCCCTCACCCCTCTTATAAAAGGGCACTCTCCCTTCTCATTAACTCACACCTTCAAAGCCTTTTGGTTCAGCCATCCTCTTCCCAAATACTCTCTCAACTTCCCTCACTTCATCTTATAGGAATTAATTTAGTCAGAAATCCATCTTAAGGGGCCCTTTTGATCAAATCAAAAGGAAGTACCCATAGAAGAGGTAATGATTTCACCACCCTTTTTCAAGTTCCTTTCTTCTTCCACTTCTTCTTTCTTTGTAATTACCATTATAAAATAATAACTCCAGTATATTATATATAATTTTATATTATTATAAACATTTTACAACCATATTTCAGTATTCTATCCATCATTTGAATAACATTTCACCATACGTGCGTACATACAACTTACCGTCTCCACGTCGTGGTGTAATTGTTATTCAACAAATTATTATTTGGATGGGTATTATAATGATGTGTAATTCATGTAAATAATAAATATAACATGATAAATATTATTTACATATGATATACCATCCAATTATATATTTTTTTAATATCAAAAGAATGATATTGTCGGTCGTGCGTACGTACGGACTACCGTTTCCACGAACGTGATGAGATTCATTCTCCATCGTATCCATTCAAGTCTAATTCGCATTTGATGATTAATAATAGTATCTAAGGACTTGATATCATTCTGGATATGATTTAGATACAACTTATCCATGACAAACACGACTTACGTAACAAAACATATAAAATAAAATGAGTAACTTAACACCCGAAACAACAATAATACTAAGATATTATTAACAAATCAATGTTAAAAGATCATATATGATATCATATTAATGTATATGATTATTGTATAATTTAATAAAAATTATTTCACCATTATACAGGAGGTTAACCTACCCCAACCAAGGAATAGTACAAGGTAAGGGTTTATTTTGCATTCTCTTCATTATCCGAGGTTGTTTATTTATAATAATCTACTGGGATCTCTTTATCATCCACATCCATGTTTCTTAAAAATGTTTTTCAAAATGTTATTACTATTTTACAGAATATGGGTTAAAGTCATTTATACCCTTATTTTACTTTTTATAAGATGTTTATAAAAGAATCTTTCCGTCGTTTTCTAAACAAGGTGCTTTTTAACCTTTTCGACAGAATTAAGGACAAAATGTTTTTTAACTTATACGGCGGGTGCGGCTATTTTCCGCCATTATAAAATCATTTAAGCTTCCCTTACAATCTTATAAGAATATTTTTAAAGAAAATGTTTTTTTATAAATATATGAATCTTAAATGATTTCAAAATAGAAATAGATATTTCTTTAAAAAGAGTTTTGATTTCATATATGTCAACATCCTTTGATAGATTTTATGTTTATCTGAAGTTGGTCTATTATGATACAATACTTCCATATTTTATTGATGGTTTTGTGATATGTTTGACTGTTGATGGGTTATTATTATACCATTCATAGTTTATGAAGAAATTATTGACATTTCACATGCTAGTTTTAATATGAATGTTTATGTTATGTTTAAACATGTTCATATGAGGAATGCATTGGACTTAATACGTGATGGGTGGAGCCCGCTATAGCTCCTCGATGCATCGTTAGGATTAATGAGACAAACTAGTGTCTTGTCACAAGGCCTTGGCAAAATCTTATTTGTAGTCTTGGCACAAGGCCTTGGCCATGTGGTTATGATAGTATGGAATTATGCATTCCATCATTATGAAAGTGGTGATTGATATTGCATGTGATTATTCGATTAGTAGAATATCCACGTGAATAAGTAAATGGAATTATTTCATTTTATTTTTGCCATACTATGTTGAAGTTCATGTTTAAAATGATTTTGTTTTAGTTATACATTGCCTTAAATATTTATTCTTATTTATGAAAGTTTCCTCTATATTGTTATCCTTACTGGGCATTTGATCTCACCCCTTTTATATGTTTTATTATTCCTCGGATGTGAAGAAGTAAATTATGAATGACCTGCATGGATAGTATGAGGGGATAAGAGTGAGGAATATGGAGAATATTTCGTTTTAGTTATCATTTTTATGATGTAATGTAAAACTTTATGAATATATCTAGTGTTTCCAAGGCTACTAAACTAATCGGTCTTTAGAGACTTGATCTTTCTTGTGATCATGCCAATGTTATGTAATAATGCACCGACTCTAGGTAACTGGGTTCAGGGCGTTACAGTGAGACTCTGTAATTGGACTCTAACCCGGAGGGTCTACTGTAACCGAACACCAACCCGAAGGGCTTACTTTTACCAGTCCCTGACCCAAAACATTCTAGTCCAATACATTCATCTTAAGAAAAGTTTGAAATATTATAAAAACATTTGAATTAAAAATAGAATATGAAATGTCAATAATTTAACCATAAACCTTGAATGGCATAAAAATAACTCATCCCCAATCAAACATATCATAAAAACTTGAATAAAAAATGGAAGATTTGTATCATAATAAATCAACGTCAAAGAAGTGTAAAATTTTTCAAAGGATGTTCACATAGATGAAAATGATTTGTAAAACGCTTTCAGAGAAATATCATTTTTTCATGAAAACCATTAAAAGTCACACAATTTAGAAAAGATGAAAATTAAATCCATTTTTGAATCAATGAGTCCCATATCACTTTGAAAATTTTGAAAATAATTATCATTTTAAAAACATTAATGTCCATATAAATAAATCATTAAAATCATTTTCAAATCATGGACATTAATGAGAATGGTTTAAAAGAATAAATCTTTAAAATAATTAAAATGATTATTTAGTTAAATAGTCCCTTAAAAATAATCCTTCTAAAAACTATTTTATGAAACATGGGCATGGATAGTAAATATGTCCCAGTAAAAACATACACATAAAAAATCTCGGATAAAAATGAGATTGAGAAATTAACCCTTACCTCATTGTAATCAATTGAGTCGTATGAAAAACAGTCAATAACCAACAAATGAATCACAAAATATAATGAATATAAAGAGAATCATGATAATATATATCAAATTATAGTACACAATACACCACATGCAATAAATAATTGGTGAACAATGGAAATCTCATAGAATTAAAAGTGAGATAAGAAACCCCTTACCTTGTACTTTCCTTTAGTCGAGGGTACATTTAACCTCTTGTATAAAGACTATAGTATGTTATTAAATTATTCCAGAACCTTAAAAATATTTATGATATCATACCTGATTCATTTATGACTTTATACTACACAGTTAATAATAATTTCCATGTTAAATTAACATTTCAGGTAATAATCGCTTTCTTTATCGTAGGTGTTTTAACATGTTTTTATGATTGTATCACTTAGATAATCATTTAAATAATTATAGAATATAAAATATCATATATATTTAGAATATAAATATGTATAATAGATATATATATGAAATGGAAAACACCGTTTATGGAGACAGTAAACCATACGTACAAATGGACATTGTTTCCGTTTTCATATCGTATTGAACAGAACTAAGTGAATAAGATATATGTAAGAACACACACAAAAAAAATTATATTTATAACTCAAATAGAATTATTAATTCATATATTACATACTTATTAATAATATATATTTTATAATCATTGTTGAATGGGGAACGTGGAAATAAATCTCATCGCATCGTGAAAATGGTAATCTTTACATACACACGGGTGACAATATCATTATATTGATAGTGAAATAGTACATAATTGGATGGTATATAATATATAAATAATCATAAAAAAATTTATATTTATTATTAAATCAGTTACAATAATTATTATACCCATCCAAATAATGAAGTGTTTGAATAACAAACTACACCACGACGTGGAGACAGTAATCCATACGCATGCACGTATGATAACTTTATCATTTATAGGATGGATAGATTAATGAATATGGTTGTAAAGTTTTGATAATAACATCATAGTATATAGAATATACTGGATTTCTTATTTTATAATGAAGATAAAAAAGGAATGAGGAAGTGGAAGAAGAAAAGAACTTGAAAGAGGTGACAAAATATTTACCTCTTCTTCGGGTTATTACTTTTGATTTGATCAGAAGGCCTCCTTAGGGTGGATTTATGACCAACATAAGTCCTCTAGAATGAATGGAGGAAATTTTGGAGGACATTTGGGAAGGGTTTGGTCGAGTCAAAAGGTATTGGAGGTGTGAAATTAACAGAAGGGGAAGTATCCTTTTATAAGAGAGGTGAGGGTCACTTTAGAAAAAGTTTGAAATATTATTTCATAATAAAATATTTTTCAATTTAGAATGGCTAAAAAATGATTAATTTAGATGCTAAGGTGCGGGTGGTTCGATAAACTATCAACCAATATGTTTTATATTGGTTTAGGTCACCATATTAACATTAACATTTAGATTTATGTCTTAGTTAAATAGTTTGACATTTACCTAGTCTCTTTATATTTTTATATTTTATGGTTAACAAACTTACTATAAAATGACAATAGAACCCCAATTGGTTCATTAATGTCATATATATTATTATATAAGTATTTTTAATGAATGATAGATTTTTAGGTCTATTATATCTATAAGGCCCCAGCCTTAAACCTTACTTAATCTTGAGTTATTACAAGATTACACATTGAGGATCTTTTCGGGTTTAGAGTTTTAGAGAATTAGATCATAAAACTTGCATTACATTCCACATATAAACAAAGTGGTTACATAAATATAGTATTCTTCATTCCCATCAATGGAAACACATTTAAAATAAAACATGGATTAATTCCTGACACATCCTTGACTCTATCATCTTATCATGTACCTTTCCCTTGACCTGTGAAAAACATTTCAAAAACTTGGGATGGGCATAAAAACTCAGTATGGGTTATAAAAAAACATGGAAAGGAAACATGAGTTCATATATACATAAGAATGAAATCATACTTTACCCATAAAACATTGGCACTTTAACATACCTCATAAAATCATGAATAAATCATAGAAATCATAAGACATAAAGGTAACTTGAGGCATTCATAACATTCTTACGTAGGGAGTAACCCTCTTGGTTACGTTTGGAATACCCATCACAGTATATTCCCTAAAATCTCTTCGGAGAAACCTTAACGTTTCAATCCTTCGCGTTACCCAATGCATTGGAGAGCTATAACGGGCTCACCCGCCCTTAGTTTATCACGGAACCACCTGTCTTCATAATAATGCCCAAGAACCATAACATAATCATATCACATAAAACATGTATAAAGGAAACATAAAATTTCCACATTTCAATCACGAGATATCAATACAACACATTGATATAAAAACATTATGAAAACCATTTTCAATACTAAAATAAAAGAAAAGTAAAACATGGTATTTATTTTTCTTTTAAAAAGAAGGTATGTCTTGTAGAGGAAGCCGAAACTCAAATAACGGTCACGACGGCGGAGAAGTCGTTGTCGCCGCATACGTACGACATAAACATTCCCTTTTGTCGTTTAGTAAACGCTTCGTAAAAAAAAGATTCCTTTTGAATAAATGTAAAAGTCAAAGGGGTTTATACACCGTATAAAAGAAAGTTGTGTATAAAATAAAATATGCCTCAACGAAAGGAGATTGAGACGAAGTCTCATACCTCGTATCCGACTTGACCCGACCGTTCTTTAATCTCCTTTAAAAGTGTATCTCTTTTTGAATTGAGTCTAAAGGCTTCCTTTGAAAGGATTCTGCCCAAATGGAATACTCTAGGATGAGGAGAGGGATGTGGAGAGAGTAAATGGGCAGGGGTTGGCCGAGCCAAAGGCTTGAGGAGTGTGTGAAATGAGGTAGAGGTGGGGGCCTTTTATAAGAGGAGAGGAGGGGCACTTTTGGAAAGTAAAGAAATATTACTTTATTTGAAAATGTGTTTCGGTTTCAAAAGGTCCCACATTGATATAATTCGTGGATAAGGTGATAAGGGTTATAAATCCACTCATCCAATTGGTTTTGGACATGTGTAGTTCATAGATTTTACATTATCTTTACATTTTATTTAAATCGTCAAATAATGATGTCATCGCTGCATCATTATTATGTCATATATAATTTAATTTATTTAATGTCTAAAAATTATAAAACAAATACTATGATTTAGGAAATATTTTTAGCTTTCCAATTACTATTTATAATCAAAAATATGATCTTTATAACCCCATGTAAAAATTGTTTTCGTAAAACATCTCTTGTTTGTGTCATTTTTACTTTAACATTTAATAAAAAGTTATTTATGTCATTTCCAAACCAAAGTGTCTCCATGGGGTCCCCAAGTTGACCCATGGCTTGTCTTGGTCGGCCATGACACAACCAATAAGGTTGGGACATGTTTATAGGTCATTTCCTATTATTAAAGCATTATTTATACCTTAAACTACCCTAATTACCACTAATCGCGATTAAGAACTTAATAAGTTACTATTCACCAAAAAAATATTTTAATCTCATTGAACAACATTTTACTTCTTAATGACAACCATGTATGTCAGATTTTCAAAATTCAGTACACATTAGTGGTAAACTTTCATTTAACTGAAAAATCAGTTTGCTTGATTACCACTTAGTGGTTTCACTATTCATCAAAAATTGAAGTTTTTCAAAAAATTACCAAAAATTCACCCTAAGCTATATTTGATATTCCAAATTCAAAAATGAAGTCTATTTTACAAAATTCAAATCATATAAGTCACATTAATTAATTTAATAATTAATTCCCGCTGCCAGAGCAAATAGCGTGTTTTTACAAAACAATAAGTATCAAAAGATTGACACCAGTTTAAGTCTAATTTAAAGTGAAATTGATTCCAATGACCACCATTGGATAAAATGGTAAAAATATATTATAATTTTACTTCAAAACCAATTCAAAACATAATATAATCATATAAATAAATTAGATTAAAAAGCAGTTTTGATGTAAAATGCAGTATTTTTCACTATTCATTAAAAAATGAACATTGTCAGAAAAATACCAAAAATTCACACAAGGTAAATTTTGATGTCCCAATCATAAAGGATAAGTTTATTTTGACAAAAATAGTTTATAAAATTGTCAAAATATAGATTCAAAAATGGTTTGCCATCAAAAGGAACTAAAACAATCTTTTAAGAATATTAGTGTATTCCATGCATAAGATTGTATTTATTTTCATTTTAAGCCTCTATAACACTATCTTAATCATTAATAGACATAGATAAAAATATCTATTATTCATTACTTACTTGGGATGTTACAATATCAATTAATAATATAATATATTTTTTAAAAACTATTTTATGTCAATTTTGAACCTATTTGGTATTGGTTTTTTGTTAAAATCATAACAGCGTGATTACTTCGAACGAAATTGATTTAATAAACCCTAACATGTCATATTAACCTAAAAAATTATTTTAATTCATCATAAGTCTCAAATTACATTTATTTCAGTATTGATATTATCAATTATTTTGATCTTTTATTAATAAGGTAATTAATTCATCATCATTGTGTCATAAATAAATTAAATTATTTAATGTCTATAAATTATAAATAAAACTCTATTATGTAGGAAATATTTTTATATTTCTAATGAATATTTATAGTTGAATTTATCTTATATATAGACATATATTAAAAAAGTTATAGTTATGAAAATTTGAATTTAACACTTTTCACTCATCTTTAAATTAAATAATAATAAATGCCCTAATCAAATCCAAGTGGGCCTAAATAATCATATTTTATTCCGAAGTTTGTTTGTTTTTTGTAAAATTAAACTTATCCAATAGATTTAGGACATGTGTTAGGGTAATAATAATATCATTTTTACCTTTAATTACCATATTTACTTTTAACCGTGGTAAATAAAAGTCAAAATTTACTAATAACCCAAAATTATTTTTATCTTATTAAATGAAATTTTACATACTGATATCAACAGTTTCTCTCAGATTTTTTTAATTCAATTCACAGAAACGATAAAATTATGTTTTATGAAAATTTGCAAATGCTCATAGGGGGTGTGTAAAAGACGGTAAAAAGTTCAATAAAATTTTTATATATCTAAACTTATTATAAAATGACTCCAATGAATTACATTGAACTTATATAGGTATTATGTATCTAGTTTTACCTATAATAAATTTAAATAAAATAAATAATTCTTTAAATAAAAAGTCTATTTTAAACAATAACTCAATGTTTTTCACTATTCATCAAAATTTTATAGTTTTTTTAAAAATACCAAAAATTAACTCTAAGAAAATTTTGATATTCTGAATTCAAAAATGAAGTCTATTTTACAAAATTAAAAACATATATGTTGAATTTAGTAATTTAAAATTAATTCCTGCTGTCAAAAACCAAATGGCGCATTTTTATGAAATAATGATTATCAAAATATAGACACTTGTTTATGTCCAATTTCAAAGTGAAATTACTTAAGATGACAAGAATTGGATTAAATGGTAAAAATATAATCTATTTATACTTCCAAACTAGTAAAATTTATAATTTATCACTATAAATTATTTTTATTAAAAAAGTTTTTTTCAGTTAAAATATAGAATTTTTCACTATTCACCCAAATATGAAAGTTATCATAAAAACAAAAAACAATTATTGAAAATAAAATCTTATGTATTGATTATAAATAATAATATTATTTTTTCAATTTGAATATATAAAAGTTTCAAATATAGGATTTAACAACAGTTCACCATTAATAGGGGTAAAAATGCATTTTTAAAAAAATACTTCTTTTATCTGAAAAATAGAATTAGTTATTAAATTATGTCTAAGAAACTCATAATATAGATTATAAAATTATTAGGATTATAGAAATTACAAAATTTAGTTAATACTATTAGTAACCTCTTTTTAATGGCTAGATTTGTAAGTCGTGGGGCGCTTGAACTCAGTGTTGCATGTAGTGAAAGTTATTGAATCACTTTGAAGAAATAATTTACTATAAAATATTGGGGTGTAACATTCTTCCCTTATTCAATAAATTTCATCCTTGCAATTTGAAATTTTTCATTGAAAATAAAAGGTTGAAAATAGAAAATACCTTTGTAGGAAACCCAACATCGGAAATTGGGTTAATAAAATTTTGTCTTAATAATAGATAAAGGGAAATGAAAGGGTCACCACCAAATTTTGATCTCGATTAAGAGATCATTGGTGGAAATTATAGACACATAATTGAATAGAAAACGTAAATATTTATAGGGAGTGATTGAGGTCATCAATCACAAACAAGTAAAAATGGAGGGCCTCAATTCCATCAATCTATGATGATTGAAAATACCATCAGTTCAACAAAACATAATGTACTTGGATAACACTTTTTTTGGTTTTAAGATCCCTTAACTAAAGTTTAATAATTAAGTTACCCATATAATAAAAGTTAAAAAGTTATATATATATATATATACTTGACAAGTATAGTTTCATCATTCAACTAATTCCTACCACAAACTCATCTTTCACTCAAAAATATTTCTGAAAAATATTCTATTTATCTTAATCGTATATGGTTCCAAAAATAATGAATTTATAATTCACGTATCCGACCTATTAAATAACTAGATTATACAATCTAGGTACTTCACATAGTTCAGTGGTATGTGATGAATCTCAATCGCACTACGGTTGTGGGTTAGATTCCGGAAGCTTTGTCCGACGCGACGGATTGGCACACGGTCTACGTGTTATCCTTTTTATAACAATCCAAAAATAACTTTAACAATAGTATCCAATTTCAAACATAATCCATCAGAACCTTTAGACTTATCCAAAATACATCTATCCAAACTCACAGTCAAAAAATTATAATAATGTTAAACATAATGAAATCATTTTTTCCACGTAATAACATGTGAACACCTTCATCATGTATTATTTTAAGACATTGTAACACCATGAATTACCATAAAACCTTATTGATAACATTCATGCTCACTTATCCTTTATATAAGATTGGATATACTCCTTATATCAAAAAATGTTGTAAACTCCAACAATGATGGAATATACAAATCAATAATCAGTTTCAAGGTAGTCAAGAATATCCAATATAATTTATCCAAATTAATCTTGTATTATTCCAAAATCACAACCTCAGCATGAGAACGATATTATGGTTTATCTTTCTCTCAACCATATATCTTTAAAATAATTTACCTACTATTGAATCACTTTTCTTGGTTCCACACAATCTCAAGTCCTTAATGAAATAGTACTACAGTGCAATCCTTATATACTCTATAATTCTAATAACATGTACATCATTAATACAACACTCAAATGACACAATACATTAATAACAATGTAAGAAATCTAATCATTCCTCTTCATCTTTAGTAGTATCATAACAATACTATTATCAAGTAGATTCATTTGGGTTTTACTCGGATGATTTGGACATTGATTCGCGTAGTGTCCCAACTCCTTGTAGATGATGCATTGTACATTTGAAACTTTTTTCTTACCCTTGAAATCACGTACTTGGAGTCCTTTTTCTCCACACTTATAACAAACTTTCATTCCCTTCAAAAATTTACCAATGTGATTCTTTCCACAATTATCACATATTGGAAAACCCTTCTTTTCCCTTTTCACATTATCCATCTTTCTCTCTCCCATCCTTTTCTTCTCTTACTTCACTTCAAAGCCATAGGACTCAGAGAATTATTTACTTATCGTATTAACACAAGATACTATTTCTTCATATGTTGAGAATACATGGGAGACTATTTCCCTTCTAAATGTTGGATTAATACCGTGTAAGATATTATCCTTCATAGTCTTTGGATCATACGTATTACTGGAGTTTACATTCCATCTACTGGGCACCATTTCTATACAATGGAATATAGTAGATCAGTTTATTAATTGCAATAAATAATTCTAAACTAGTAAAATACCTAACGTAAATTGAACAGTTTATGGATATATTACATAATCATAAAAAATTTCTTTAAGGAGTTATATACTCATAAATCCTTCATAATGATTTGTAATGAAAATAAGAATTATCCTAAGCCTATCCCCTAGGAGTGTGGTAACCAAGAGTGAAGCAAGGCCCATTTTCATGCAAAAGTTCCCGTTCGAGTCTAGATCAAAGTGGTGTTTTTGGGTTTTAACCCTGGGTACATCTTTGCCAGAGCCACCTCTTCCTACTCGTATCTAGACAGGGATGTATATTCTTAGAAATATCACAAAATCTCCGCACTACCAAAATTCTATGAAGTTCTTCTATACTAATTCTCAAAGTCTATCTTAGTGTAATGTGCTCTAATCAGAGTTTATCAAAATCTAGTTTCCAAGGTTATTGATAAACATCCTATCATACCATCTATAATGCCCCAATCCCAGAAGCCTAGAGTGGGTTCATTATTTTAAAACATTAGCATGATTACAAGGAATCAAGTCGTAAAAGACCGATCAGTTTAGCAGTATTGGAGAATTGATTACATACATGAACATTACATTAATCTTTATAACATACAACAAAAAATAATCCCTTAATAATTCCATTGTTCCCTTAGCCTAACCCTGCATCTCAAACATAAAACACTTCATTAGATCCTAGGAAAATAAAACATAAGAAAGGGGTGAGCTCAGATGCACAGTATGGGTAAATAATTTAGAATAAGTTATAATATTTTATGGAAAATGTGTAATAGAAACCATAGCATTTTTAAACATAAATATGAACATAATATGGAAAAAATAAATCAAATATTACTATATAAACATGCACATGGATATTATACTAGTAAAATAGTCACATCTAATAACTCATTTCATAATTAAAGAATGTATAATACCAGACTTTAATTTCTGTGTGAAGGCCTTGTGCTAGGACCTATGAGCTAACTCTAACCGGACCCAAACCCGGAGAGCCTTTATAACCGGACTCCCACCCGGAGGGCCTCTCTAACTGGACTCCAACCCGAAGAGTCTCTGTAACCAGACTCCAACCCGGAGAGCCTTTGTAACTGGACTCCAACCTAGAGAGCCTCTATAACTAGATTCCAACCCGGAGGGTATACTGTAATGGGAACCCAACTCGGAGGGCTTACTTCTACCAGTCCCCAACCCAGAACATACTAGTCCAATACATTCATCTTAAGAAAAGCATTAAATATAACATAAACATTCATATTAAAACTAGCATACAAAATGTCAATACATTAACCGTTAACCATTAATGGCATAAACATAACTCATCCGCAGTCAAACATATCACAAAATCTTAAATAGAATATGGAATATTTTTATCATAATAAATCAACTTCAAACAAGTGTATAATTTTTCAAAAGATGTTGATATAAATGAAAATGATTTTTAAAACTCTTTGAGAGAAATATTCCTTTTTCATGAAAACCATTAAAAGTTATACAATTTAGAAAAGACAAAATTTAAATACATTTTTGAATCAAAGTGTCCCATAAAATTTTGAAACTTTTGAAAAGCTTTTACATTTAAAAAAAATTCATGTCCATAAAAATAAATCCTTAAAATCATTTTGAAATCATGGAAATTAATGAGAAAGGATTAGAAGAATAAATCTTTAAAACATTTTAAATGATTTTTTAGGTAAGCAGTCCCTTAAAAAGAATCCTTTTGAAAACTCTTTTATGAAACATGGTCATGGATAACAAATATGTCCAAGTACGAACTTACATATAACCTATCTTGGATAATAATGAGATTGAGAAATTACCCCTTACCACATTGTAATCAATAAAGTCATATGAACAACAGTCAATAAACAACAAATTAACAACATAATACCATGAATATAAGGAGAATCATGATAATATAAATCAAATTGTAGTACACAGTACACCACATTCACTAAATAAGTGGTGAACAATGAAAATCTCACGGAATTAAAAGTGAGATAAGAAACCCCTTACCTTGTACGTTCCTTTAGTTAAGGGTATGTTTAACCTCATGTACAATGACTGTAATATGTTATTAAATTATTCCAGAACAATATCAATATTTATGATATCATACACGACTCATTTATGACTTTACTACCCAATTAATAATAATTTACCTGTAAAAATAACATTTCGGGTAATAATCACTTTCTTTATCGTACGTGTTTTAACGTGTTTTTTTTGACTGGATCACTTATACCATGATTTAAATACTTACATAATATAAAACATCATATATATTTAGAATATAAATATGTATAATATACATATATTTGAAATGGAAAACACCGTTTAAGGAGACGGTATACCATACGTATGCATAAATGTTGTTTCCATTTTCATATCGTATTGAACGGAAATAAGTAAATAAAATATATGTAAGTAAATATATATATATTTATATATTTATATCTCCATTAGAATTATTATGTCATATATTACATTATTATTAATGATATATGTTTTATAATCCTCGTTCAATGGTGAACGTGGAAATGGATCTCATCGCGTCGTGGAGACAGTAATCCGTACGTATGCACGAGCGACACTATCATTATATTGATTGTGAAAATTTATGTAACTTGATGGCATAACAAATATAAATAATCATTAAAATGTTATATTTATTATTTTCATCAGTTATAATCATTATTATTCCATCTAAATAATGATGTGTTTTAATAACCAACTACACCATGACATGGAGACGGTAATCCGTACGTACACACGTATGTTGACTTGTCATTTATAGGATGGATAGAATAATTAATATGGTTGTACCATTTTTATAATAACATCACAGTATATAGAATATACTAGAGTTATTTTTTTATAATGGAAACAATAAGTAAAGAGTAAGTGGAAGAATAAAAGAACTTAAAAGAGGTGAGGAAATATTTACCTCTTCTTCGGGTTCTTCCTTTTGATTTGATCAAAAGGGCCCCATAGGTTGTCTTTCTGACCAATGTAAGGACTCTAGGATGAATGGAGTAATGTTGTGAGGATATTTGGGTAGGGTTTGGCTAATCCAAAAGGCTTTGGAGTTGTGAAATTAGGAGAAAGGGAAGTTCCCTTTTATAAGAGAGGTGAGGGTCGCTTTAGGAAAACCTTCATATATTATTTTAGCATAAAATCATTTTCAGTTTCTAATGGTCTGAAAATTATTTATTTAGAGTCTAAGGAAGGGATGGGTTGATAAACTCTCAACCAATATGTTTTATACCGATTTAGGTCACCATATTAACCTAAACATTAAGATTTAACTCTTAGTTAAATAGTTTGACATTTACCATGTCTGTTTGTATTTTTATATTATTTGGTTAATAAACATACTATAAAAAATGACAATTGAACCAAAATTGTTTAAGAACTCTCATATTTATTATTATATAAGTCTTTTAGCCGAAACATAGATTTTTAGGTCTATTGTATCAATTAATAAAATCATATTTGTTTTAAAAACCATTTTATGTCAATTTTGACACAATTTGGTATTTGTTTTTTTGTTAAAATCATAACAGCATGATTACTTCGAACAAAATTGATTTCATCAACCCTAACTTGTCATATTAACCTATAAAATTAGTTTAATTCATCATAAGTTTAAAATTACATTTAATTTTGTATTTTTTATATCCATTATTTTAATCTTTTATTAATAAGTTAATTAATGTATCATCATTTTGTCATAAATAAATTTAAATATTTAATGTCTAAAAATTATAAATAAAATACCATTATGTATTAAATATTTTTAGACATTATAATAATTATTCGTAGTCGATATTATCTTATCTATAACCACATATTAAAAATGTTTTAGTTACGAAATCTTGAATTTAACACTTTTAACTCTTCTATGAATTAAATAATAATAAATGTCCTAATCAAATCCAAGTTGACCTAAAGGATCATATTTTATTCCTAAGGTTGTTTTAGGTCGAATTACACTTATCCAATAGAATTAGGATATTTTTTAGGGTAATAATAATACCATTTTTACCTTTAATTAACATATTTACTTTTAACCATTGTAAATAAAAGTTAAAAATGTAAGAACTCGATTCTTATCTTTGAGGTATGGGATTCCTCTATTCTATATTACTTAAGTGTTTTTGCGAAAATAATGATAAGGGGGAAAAATCCCAAATCTTGGAAGTACACGCCGTATACTTTTTCCACACGCTGTGTACTTTTGGCCGTGTGGGATGAGTACACAGGGCGTGTTGCCATGTCGGCAACGAAGGGTGTACAGACCGACTACATGCCGTGTAGTAGTCCCTTACACGCTATGTAGTTAGTCGGCAAGAAAATAGTGAGGCGGTGGCCAGATGTGCGATAGAAAACACCGTGTACTCAAGAAGACACTCCGTATAGTCATGTCGGCAGATGAGCAGTGCCATGCTGGTGGGAAGCCGCCAGAGGAACAGTTAAAAAATGGGTAGTACACGCAGTGTACTTGGAAATACACACCGTGTAATTTGTTTTTTTCGCTTAAAATGGGCAGTAGCCTCCCCTGTTCAAAGGTAATTCTTATAACCTAAGGAAGGAGTGGGAGGGGACGACCAAATTTTCAAGGATCCGCTGAGCGCACGTCGGGAATCCGTTTCCGCCTCGGATGATCTTGTTGGAACCGCACGGGTAAGCCCTCTGCTCCCCTTAAGCCATTTTTACCAATTAATTCCCAAGGTAATGTTATTTATGTTTTAACGTGTTTTCTTCTTCATCAGATCTACATCGTTTTTGGGCGTTTCTGGAATCGACATTCGCATATATCGTTCGTTGGTGTTTATGGTAGGTGGCTTGGTGTTTATTTCCTACTGTCATGCGTTTTGTGTGTTTTTGAGCTATGAACCCATATTTGGGGTGTCGTGTGGCTGAGTTAGGGGCTATTTTAAATACCAAGAATAGTATAAGTAACTAAATGTGATATTAAATAGTCATTTGGGATCGCTGCTTGGATCCAGGACCACCCCGTGGGTGCGTTCCTCCGTTTAGCCGTTCGGCCAAGATTCCCAAGGGTATTCAACATTTAAATTATGCATTAATTTTTTCCTTGAGAGTAATTGTGTATAAATTGCATGTTTATATGTTGGGCATGGACCGGTTACTTATGCCTGAGGGCGGTGTTTTACTATAGCCTGAGGGCGTGACTGTATTAGCCTAAGGGCAACGTTCTATTTTGCCTGAGGGAAACCTTTAGTGCCTGAGGGCTTGAATTCTGTGGCTAAGGACGACACTTCATATGCCTGAGGACGAGATTCTGATATGCCCGAGGGAAATGCCTGAGGGCGAGGTACTGTATAGCCTGAGGGAAACCCTGAGGGCATGGTTTTAATATATTCGCATGAGGGCAAGGTTCCGGTTGGCCTGAGGGTTTGGTGCTGTTCAGAATAGAATGTTACTAAATTTAATGGTTAAATGAATAATTAAAATGGAAATATAACTAGTTAAGTTTGTTACTTTTGAGTACTGCTTAGTTTATTTCATTGACTACTACACACTGTTGGTGCATGTTTACACACAGTTGAGCACGAGCCTTTGTTGTGTGCCTATTGGTAATTATTTCTCACACCTTGTTTGGGTCATGTTCTTTGGCCCAAACAAATTAAATTTCTACAGTTGTAGATAAGGGTAAGAGTCCTTATACAGGTACATGATTGTTGCTGAGGAGTAGGGGAGCATGGGACTAATCACAGGCTTGCGATGCTACGGGATTTTTTGTTCTGTTTTGATTTCCTGTACTAGTATTGTACTTTACTGATGAGTAACATGTTTTGGCTGTTTTCTTAGAATTTGTGGCATGATTCACCATTATTTATATATTGGTTGGTTATACCTACTGCATTTTTCATTTCAGTTGTGTATGGTTTACTGCTTCCACTGTTGTTGTATGTTTTTATTATTCCGCTGCGCTACACTTTGACAAATGAGGGCATAGTTTCCCCACTATCAGACCTGGGCCCTCACTGCTAGTCGGCAGCCTCTAGTGTTTGGGGAAATTTTCTTGAGGTCACGTGGCGAACCAGGTTCTGGGCACCCGTTGAGTGGCACCTGGAACCGGGATGTTACAAAGTGGTATCAAAGGATTTATTTTCTTTGACTTAATGTTTGGAGTCTTAGTCAGGGATAGGATGAGAACGGTAGGTGGTAATAAGCTGTGACCGGGTGTAGCTAACCCGTGTACAGGGAAGATCCAGTCCACCTCGTATTTTGCAATTCTTCTGATTTTTCAAATTTTATAGTTGATTTTATTTCACCGTTGGGTGATGCACTTGTGATGTACTGTTTAAATGTTATTCATGGGTTCTATTTCGTTGTGACCCGATGGGATGAGGGTGTTCTATCTCATGCATCATTTAGGCACATGCTAGAAATCACATGTCGTTCATAGTTCCATGCCATGTAGGTGCATTAGAAATTTCATGTTGTTGTGATAGTTGTTGTGCTAGAGAAGCATGCTATTGTGATAGCTGGTCGATAAATACCTGCTATGTGATAGGGTATTTCTGTGTGAGACGGTTATGAGAATGAACGCCAAACATTGGTTTTTGGGGAGTATGGTCCCCCATTTACTGGAATTTGGTAGACCATTGACTGTTTATTTTATTATAACATAGATAAGATGACAAACATTGATTCTGTGGGGAGTATGGGCCCTCATGGATCGGAATTTTTCACTTAGGTGTTGTTTTCAGTATTTTCTGGGTTCCAAAGAAGTTTCAGAGGCATACTGTCCGGAAAACCCAGTATACACGCCTTGTGGTTTGTTGAACACGCCGTGTATGTTCATCGGTTCGAGAGGAAAATAAAACCTTTTGAGTACACGCCGTGTACCCAGAGTACACACCGTGTAGTCTCTTCCCATGTCACAAAACGTGTGGGTGGAAACATGGGGAAGGGAAATGCTTTAGGGGAACACGCCGTGTACCAGATGTACGTGTTGTGTAGTGTTGATCCGGAGACCCTGCTATGTAACTGACAAACACGGGCCGGTGCAGTCGTTTCTTGAACACGCCATGTCAATGAAGAACAGACCATGTAGTGTGAACTAGGGACCCGACTGTGTAACTAACAACACGGGTCGGGGAAATCCTTTCGAGTACATGTTGTGTGTATATAGAACACGCTATGCAGTGTGAGCTGTGTGTCCAGCTGTGCAACTAACAACATGGGTCTGCGGAGCTCGTTTAGTACACACCGTGTACCCATGGGACATGTCGTGTAGTCTCGTCCGAGGATAGACTGTGTGGAGTTAGCCGTGTGGCTGGAAAATGGGGTGGTGTAAATTCCATGTGCAGGTGTAACATGCTGTGTAGTGTCAAGCTGAGTAGTCGGCCATGTCACAAACGACACTGGAAGTTGGAAAATTACACCATACATGCCGTGTAGTCGGTATACACGCTGTGTAGTTTTGTTCAATGGGAGCCGTGTTGCTCAGCCGTGTAGAAGGACCCGGGCTGGGAAGGGAAGTCAAGTACATGTCGTGTAGTCATTGTACAAGCCGTGTAGTCTTTTTTTTTCAAATATTGAAATGCCTTCTTCCTCTTGTTCCATTTGCGTTTCCTTCGTTTTCAGTCTCATTAATCTTGGATCTAAGGAGTATTTTTGACCTTGTAGTGTCATGCCACCTAGACGACCACACGTTGTTCGCCAGGAGAGCGGCAATGATTATAGTCCAGAGATGGTGGGCCATGGGCTACCAGTGGATCCTCCAGCAGAGCCAGAGGCGGCACCAGCTGTTATACCAGACACAGGCACATAGGCGCAGTTCCATGAAGGCTTTATACAGTTCATACAGACCTTTCAGGGAGCACCGCAGGCTTCGACATCTATGGCCGAGCTGACACGTATTTTCCAACAGCAGCATCTGCCGACATTTTCAAGGGATGGCGGACCACAGGCTACAGATTCTTGGCTAGGATCGATGCAGACTATTTTCAAGCATCTTGAGACGCCTCCAGGGTGGAGGGTGAAGCTTGCGACATACATGCTGTGTGATTCCACCAAGAGGTGGTGGGATGTTACCACCTAGTAAGAGCATCACAGAGACATGGAGTGGGAAGATTTTCAGGAAGTCTTCTATGACTTCTTCTTTCACGAGACGTTGAGGGTAGATAGAGCTCGAGAGTTCATGAATCTACTGCAGGGCACT
Source organism: Viscum album (assembly GCA_963277665.1). NCBI lineage: Eukaryota > Viridiplantae > Streptophyta > Magnoliopsida > Santalales > Viscaceae > Viscum > Viscum album. The sequence goes on along the minus strand of OY728162.1, from coordinate 1,013,898,774 downwards.
ATGTCGGTGATATATTATTCTACTCACTTTACCGAGCATCAGCGTTTTGCACTCGTTCTTGTGGGTGATGAGATGTTGAGGGACAAGAGCTTTAAGTATGATCTCTGATTTGAAATCTGAGTGCTGGTGAATGTTTTTAGGTTTCTTTTAGTACATGCTATTGTGAACCAGACACTGATTACTGAGAGAAACCTGCGAGAAGCTAGTGGTATTGGCCAGGGCGGTTCAGCACCTGTTACTGGTACTATTTCTACTGGCAAGAGGAAGATACATATGGACTTCTCTCAGGGTGGTAGTACCATCCAAGCAGTTTCATCAGGTGGCCCGATCAGGTGCTACTAGTGTGGTAAAGAGGGGAACAAGAGACCGTAGTTTCCACGTGATCTAGTGGAGTGCTGAGCTAACAGAAAGATGGGTCATCTTCAGCGCTTTTGCAGGGCGTTTCTGCCAGTGGCTAATGAGAGGGGTTCTATACAGTCTCCACGTGTGGGAGCAGGACCAACAGCTTCTTACCAGTCAGGGAACTGGAATACGTCAGGGCATGCTGGAAGAGATGATGGTCGTGGTCGTGGTAGCCAGACACCAGGATCTCAGAGGCAGCAAGGCAGGACAACACACAGTAGCCAGGCTGTGTTGCAGGGCCATGGCACAGGGAAAGCATATGCAGTGCAACAGACCCAGTAGGAGTTGGATCCTAGACCTTCTACAGTCATTGGTACTATTCTAGTATCTTCTGTCTTTCTTCGGTACTTTTTGATACGGGTGCTACACAGAGTTTCATATCTGTACATGTAGTGCAGAGCCTTGTGTTCTGTGTTTCTACTTCTTCTGATATCATGATGCTAGACACTCCATTGGGGACTAGAATGGCTGGTGTGCGTCAGTGCAAGGAGTTCCCCCTTGAGGTTGGTGGGTGTCACTTTCTTTGGGACCTCTATTTCATAGAGATGACATCTTATGAAATCATTTTCGGGATGGACAGGTTGGTTCCATTTCGAGCTTTTGTAGACTACTATCGTTGCAGGGTGAGTTTCATGTCACGAGAGGGCAGAGAGTTTCTATACAAGGGATAATGGGATATTCAGGCGAGTCGAGCTGGACCAGAGCATCGTGGGTGAGGGCGAGTCACAGCCCAGATTGAGAGTTTATATCTAGATGATCAGGGGACTTGTCAGATGGATTTCCCTCTAGTGGTTGATCGTTTCAGGGATTTCTTCATGGATGACTTTTCAGGTCTACCTCTAGGGCGAGAGGTGGATTTCTTTACTGAGCTCGTGCCAGGAGCAGCACCGGTGTCCATTCCTCCTTATAGGATGGCTATACCTGAGTTGTAGGAGCTCAAAAGGCAGTTGGAGGAGTTACAAGCAAAGGGCTTTATCCGACCCAGTACTTCTCCGTGGGGTTCGCTTGTCCTTTTTGTGAAGAAGGCAGACGGTACCCTCATACTATGTGTGGATTATCGAAAGCTGAACCAGTTGATGGTTAAGAACCGATATCCCATTCCTAGAATTGATGAACTTTTTGATCAACTTCGTGTAGCATGATTGTTCTCGAAGATTGACTTGAGATCAGGATATCATCAGCTACGCGTGAGACCATCAGATAAACCACTGACAACTTTTCGGAGCAGATATGGTCTATATAAGTACATGGTTATGCCGTTCGGACTCACGAACATGCCAGAAGTTTTCATGGCTCTGATGAATCGTGTGTTCCATCCATATCATGATTCTTTTGTGGTAGTATTCGTGGAAGATATCTTAGTGTACTCTCACACTCGACACGACCATGCCCCCCATTTTGAGATCGTATTAAGTTCACTGAGAGAGCATCGGCTATATGCTATGCTCTCAAAGTGCCACATTTGGATGGACCAAATTTACTTCCTGGTTCATATCATCTCGGAGGAATGAGTTTCCGGGGACCTAGAGAAGTTGAGAGCAGTATTTTCCTAGGAGAAGCCTAAGAACGTGTTTGAGATACAGAGTTTCTTGGGGCTGGATGGTTACTATAGATGCTTCATATAGAACTTATACAGCTTAGAAGCACCGTTGATAGGATTGACTAAGAAGGGAGTGAAGTTCATTTGGTCAGAAGATTGCGAGATATCCTTTCATGACCTGAAAGGAAGGTTGGAATCATCACCAATCCTGATACTTCCAGAGCAAGGGAAGAGCTATACAGTTTACTGTGATGCATTAGGTATTGGGCTGGGAGAACTCTAGATACAGGGTGATCGAGTTGTTGCGTATGGTTATCGGCAGTTGAGGACACATGAGAGGAATTACCTGACGCATGATCTCGAGATGGATGTAGTTGTGCATAAGTTTCACTGTTAGAGACATTATCTATTGAGATAACGTTTTATGGTTTCGACTGAACAAAAGTGTCTCAAGTATATCTTTACTCAGCGTGACTTGAATCTAAGGCAGTGAAGGTGGGTCGAATACCTACAGTCCTTGGATTTTGTGCTTGCCTACAAACCTGGTAAAGGTAATGCAGTAGCTGATGCACTAAGCAGGAAGACTCAGATACAGGTAGTATAGGAGGCCAGTTGTCAATGGCAGATTATGGCATTGTTCTCTGAGATACATTTGGAGGTGCATGATAGTTAGGGGCATACTTGTCTTTCATCTTTAGATCTGACTTATACCCTCCTGGATAGAGTGAGGATGAGACATATATCTGATCCAGAAGGCCTAATTCTACAAGAGTCGGTGGCATGTGGGGACCCTCCTCCTGGTTGGACAACAGTCGATGTTGAAATTCTGCGTTTCTATAGACGAGTGTGGGTTCCAGGGGATATACGCGAGGAGTTGATGCTGGAGTTTCATGCTTCAGCTTGGGCAGGTCATCCTGGGGTTACCAAGATGTACCGTGACTTGAGACGTCAGTACTGGTGGCCTGGTATGAAGAGAAAAGTAGCTGGTTTTATTACGTGGTGTTCCACCTATCAGCAGGTGAAGGCAGGGCATCAGAGACCAGCTGGACTGTTACAACAGTTGTTCATTCCAAAGTGGAAATGAGATTATGTCATGATGGACTTCGTGACTGGGTTGCCGAGCTCACCTTGAGGCAATGATGTCATGTGGGTTGTTGTGGACAGACTCATAGAGGTGTCTCACTTTTTGCCGATCAAGGAGACCTTCAGTGTTGACGAGCTCGGGAAGTTGTATATCATAGAGATCATACGTCTTCATGGGGTTCCTCGTTCTATCGTATCAGATAAGGATGCCCACTTTAAGTCTCATTTTTGGAAGGTTTTTCATAGGGCACTAGGTACACAGGTGCTTCTGAGCACAACTTACCACCCTCAGACTGATGGCCAGTCAGAGCATATGATACAGGTTGTTGAGGACATGATGCATGCATGTTTCCTAGACTTTGGGGTCTCTTGGGAGAAGCATATACCCTTAGTTGAATTTTCCTATAACAATAGTTTTCAGGAAAAAATCCAGATGGAACCTTATGAGGCTTTATATGGTAGGCCATGACGATCACCGTTGTGCTGGTTAGAGGTAGTTGAGACAGCTTTACTGGGACTATGTCTCATGTAGGATACTTCAGAGCAGGTCCAGTTGATTCAGAAGCAGATGGCTACTACGCAGTCTTATCAGAAGTATTATGCTAATCGTCACAGACGACCCTTGGAGTTCGTGTTTGGGGATCAGGTTTTATTGTGTGTTTCGCCGAGCTTGGGACACATGCGGATCAGGAGACTTGTTAAACTTTCACCGATGTATGTGGGGCCATTTGAGATTTTGGAGAGAGTCGGGCCTGTTTCCTATCAGTTGCAGTTACCACAGAGGTACCGGGCCATGCACGACGTCTTCCATGTATCTCAGTTGGGCCGCTATCATTCATATCCGTCTCACATCCTTCAGCCTGAGGAGGTTGAGATTCAGATGGATGCGTCCTTTGAGGAGCATCCAATTCTTACCGTTGACAGGAGCACGAAGGTTCTCTGAGGCTAGTCAGTTCCTCTCGTACGGGTGCTATGGAAGCATGGTTGAGTGCAGGATGAAACCTGTGAGTGGGAGACTGATGTATGTGCTCAGTGGCCAAAGTTGTTCACGACTATATCTTCACCACCCATGGAATGGAAATTTGGAGAAGAATTGTTTTAAGGGGGGAAGTTCGTAAGAACCCAGTTCTTATATTTGAGGTACGATTTTATTATTTTCTATTTTCCTTAAGTGTTTTTGAGAAAATAAAGAAAATGGGGAAAAATCCCAAATTTTGGAAGTACATTCCATGTACTTTTTCCAAACGTCATGTATTTTTGATTGTGTGGGATGAGTACATAGGGCGTGTAGCCATGTCAACGACGAAGGGTGTACAGACTGACTACATATCATGTAGTGGTCCCTTACACACCGTGTAGTCAGTCGGCAGGCAAATAGTGAGGCAGTGGCTAGCTGTGTGACAACACATGCCGTGTACTCAAGAAGACGCGCCATGTAGTCATGTTGGTTTTTGAGCAGTGCCACGCTGGTGGGAAGCCGCCAGAGGAACAGTTAAAAAATGGGAAGTACACATCGTGTACTTGGAAATACATGACTTGTACTTTCTTTTTTCACATATAATGGGCAGTAGCCTCCCCTTTTCACAGGGAAGTCTTAAAAACGAAAGAAGGAGCGAGAGGGGATGACCTAATCTTCGAGGATCTGCTGAGCGCACGTCGGGAATCTATTTCCACCTCAGGCTATCTCTTTGGAACCGCACGGGTAAGCCCTCTGCTCTCCTTATGCCGTTCTCACCAATTTTTTCTTGAGGGAAAGTCATTGACGTTTGAATGAGTTTTCATCTTCGTCAGATCTACATCATTTTTGGGCATTTCTAGAATCGGCGTTCGCGTATATCGTTCGTTGGTGTTTAAGGTAGGTGGCTTGGTGTTTACTTCCAACTGTCGTGCGTTTTGTGAGTTTTTGAGCTACAAAACCATATTTGGGGTGTCGTGTGGCTGAGGTCGGGGCTATTTTAAATACCTAGAATCATATAGGTAACTAAATGTGATATTAAAATGTTGTTTGGGATCGCTGCTTGGATCCAGGACCACCCCGGGGGTGCGTTCCTCTGTTTAGCTATTTGGCCAGGATACCTGAGGGTATGCCATCTTTAAATTATGCATTTCTTTTGACATGAGTGGAATTGTATGTAAATTGCATGTTTATATGTTGGGCATGGCCCAATTACTTATGTAGAAGGGAAATGTTTTACTATAGAATGAGGGCGTGACTGTATTATCCTGAGGGAAAGTTCTATTTCGCCCGAGGGAAACCTTTCATGCCTGAGGGCTTTAATTCTGTGCCTGAGGGAAACACTTTGTATGATTGAGGGTAAGATTCTGATATGCTTGAGGGAAATGCCTGAGGGCGAGATTCTTTATAGCCTGAGGGAAATCCTGAGGGTGTGGTTTTACTATATTCACCTGTGGGTAAGGTTATGGTTGGCCTAAGGGCTTGGTGTTGTTGAGCATCGAATGTTACTAAATTGAACGGATAAATGAATAATTAAAATTGAAATATAGCTGGTTAAGTTAGTTGCTTTTGAGTACTTCTTAGTTTATTGCATTTACTACTGCACACTGTTGTTTCATATTTACACACAGTTGAGAATGGGCCTTTGGTGGGTGCCTACTGGGAATTATTTCTCACACCCTGTTTGGGTCATGCTTTTCAGCCTAAACAGATTGCGTTTCTATAGGTGTAGATAAGGGAAAGGGTCCTTATACAGGTACATGATTGTTGATGAGGAGTAGGGGAGCATGGGACCGTGCTCAGGATCGCGATGCTACTAGCTGTTTTGTTCTGTTTTTCTTTCCTGTACTTATACTGTACTGTACCGATGAGTAACATGTTCTGGCTATTTTCTTAGAACTTCTGGCATGTTGCACCATTATTTATATACTTGTTGTTTATATCTATTGCAGTTTTCATTTCAGTTGTGTATGGTTTACTGCTTCAGCTGTTGTTGCATGTTTTAATTATTCCACTGTGCTACACTTTGAGAAATGGGGGCATTGTTTCCCCACTATCAGACCTGGACCCTCGCTACTAGTCGGAATCCTCTGGCGTTTGGGGAAATGCGCTTGAGGTCACGTGGCGAACCAGGTTCGGGGCACCCGTTGAGTCGAACCCGGAACCAGGACATTATAAAAAATTACTATCCACAAAAAATTATTTTTATCTTATTGAACCAAATTTTACTTACAGATATCAACCATGTCTCTCGGATTTTTGAAATTCAATTCATAGAAGCGGTAGAATTATGTTTTATGCAAATTTGCAAATGCTCCTAGGAGGTGGGTACAAGACGGAAAAAAGGTTAATAAAATTTTTATATATCTAAACTTAATATAAAATGACTCCAATGAATTTCATTGAACTTATATAGGTATTATGTATATATTTAGAACTAAAATAAATTTAAAACAAATAAATAAATATTAAATAAAAAGTCCTACACAAGCTCGGAAAATTATTTTTTGAAAAAAATTATTCTCTTTGATTCTTGTAAAAATGATCATGTAACTGAAAGAGAAATACAATTGGAATACATAAAAATTGGTTCGGCAATCAAAAAAATGAATATATAATAGAAATAATCCCTAAACACTACATTCCGAAATGATCACATCACTTGACCTAATTGAAACTACTGAATCGTGCTAAACATGTGGCTAATAGGCATCATAGATACATGAAGAAGAAAGGAAGTGGGGATAAATAATGAAGTAGATCTCTAGGGACACGTGATTGTCTCTATTAGTTGACATTCGTTGATCACACTCTCTATGGGTTTCCAAAACCACTTAATGTGTAGCCAAAGGAAGAAATATATAAATCTCCCCATGAAACCCAAGTTCCAATTCATTAAATACTTTATCCATCCAAGATTCTCAAGATATGTAAGATTTAAATGACTGGAAATCCGGTGGTTTCAACAAATTATATAAGTATTCTTCTATCCAAATACATATTCAGTGTGTGTTGTATTCAAAATTCGTATTATAGTAACAGAAAATTAATTACATAAATAATTCCAATAGGTTCTGGAACTATCAATCTAGATGAACACATGTTGTGTAATGGTCACATTATATGAACAACTTATTTGACTTATATTTACAGCATTCTATTACTCAATGAAATGTTTTCTTTGAGAATGAATATTCTGATGTCACACTGTGATGCATCGCATTGGGGTGTGAAATATCTTAAACCCATGAAATTCACCACTTTCTATCTTGTAAAAAATATCAATTGTATCCTTCCATAAAACAGAAATCATGTAAATTATTACAAGAAGTGAAATTATTAATCAATTATTTACTGAAATAAATTTACTAAACAACCTTAATATATACATGAAATACTCTTATTTGAAATCACTATTGTAGAATTATTTTCATTAAATTTATTTATAATATGACTAATTAATTTTCATAACATTAATCTAGTGTTTTTTCATGCATGGAATAAGGGAACAACATGTTTTATGATTAAAAAATATTTTTATAAAAAACTCTTTTCATCTCATTTTGAATACATATTTTAACATAAAATTTTTCAAAATTATAGAAATTTAATCATAAAAAATTAATTCCATATTTAGAATTTTGAGATTCAATTTTTTTAATAGGACCCTTTTATTTTTTCATTATGAGTAGTAAATTTGCTAAACATTTTTCACCTCAGCAAGGTTAAAGCTACTAATATTGGGTTAAAACATTAGGATATCGTTTCAACATTTCACAAACACATTCATTTTTACTCTTATATTAATGGATTTCATCAATTTCCATCAATTAATCAGATATATGGTTACATGACATAATATTTCTTCTATAATGACCATTATATACATTTTAGAAGAGAGTAAATAACAAAAAGTAACTATGTTTACATTAATATCACCACATTTTTTACACCACAAAAAAAGTGGATATGTTTTTTATAGAAAATTATATGAAATATATTTTTCTTATCAAAGTAAATTATGTCTTCTTTTCGTGTTAAAGAATAGCATTAGATTCATACACTACACCAAAATAGTATTTATTTAATCAATTGAAAAATGATTTAAATGATTATAAAAATATTAAATTTTATAATTTTTGGTGATTTTTTTCAAATAATTTAATAAGTAAATATAATTTTTTTAATGTGTGAAATATATATAATTTATTTCTACTGTAATAATATTATATTTAAAATGAAGATATGTTGATTGTGTTATAAATTACATTAACTATATTTTTTCTTAAATAATACTTCATTATATAATTTACAAATATTAAAAATCTCAAAATAGTAAAGTTATGATGGTGAATGGTAGAAAATTTGATACATTGACCATTTTTTATTGGTACAATATATGTAAAATTGCAATCCTTTAAGAGTTACATTTTCATTACCATGATAATGATTTAAATAGTTTAGCAATGGGGTAAAACCAAAAGATATGTTTTAAAATAGTACAAAACCCAATATAAATATCATTAGATAATGAAAATTTATCCCTAGATACTTATTTTTTAATATATGTCCATTTTGAATAATTTTTATAGAGGATTAATTAATTATATATTCATCATTTTAGTAATTCGATATGTTTCATTTCTTTCCAATAAAAAGACACCAATTTCTCCTTTATTTTCACAAAATTGATCGATATATCTAGAATAAAATCATATAAAATTAACTTATAAACATCAATAGACATTAATTATTGGTTATGGTCTTCCTAAAATGTTTTCCATTCTTCCAAAATAATGGATCAAAATAAGGTCTATTAAAGAAGACGTAATCTTCTCACAGGGCCTTAGTCAATATATTTCATCTTTTGATTATATAAAATATATTATATTCTTCATTAAATAATAAATTTAGTATCCTTAATATCTTTATATACTATTACAATTATGATACCACCTTTATGAACCCCCAACCATCAAATGAGATGTGCTTGTATCGTTTATGCATACTTATGACCTACCGTCTCCACATATTGATACTTATCCATTTACATCACCAATACTCATTGATAGTTATTATGACGGGTTTAATAATTCTAAATTAAATTTATGACCAAATTGGTATTCTATTATTATAATATCATATATACATTCTTACCTTTTAATCCATTATTAAGCAATAACACCACTCATGCATTTGTGTTAACTTGCACCTCCTTGAAGTGATTGATAAATTTTTCACTAATTCGTCAAATAGAGATTAATAAGGTTGGATTTAATGAGTAGATATTATATATATTTTATAAGAATTATTATTTATTATCTAATTAATATTTAAAATTTTACATTCAGATTGTCAAAATGTGAAAACATTGTATATACATATGCACGACCTTCCATACCCACGAATGATGATGTTCATTTATCTATTCCTATCCAATATAAATGATTATAAATATTTATATAATTAATATATATATTATTTAACTCATTTAAAATTTAGATTATGGAATAATGATAAAATTACATTGACAAGAATTTCTAATAAATAATTCACTTGAAAAATAAACTGTTGATATTCAGAAATGAAAATTTAATAACGAATTATTAATAAATTGACGATGAAATTTTATAATTGGATAACGTAATGTATTCAATGTATATAAAAAAATATTTTATAAAATTAGAATAAATTAAAATTTTTATAAATGTGGTTGTAGTATTTTCAAATCTTGTGCAACTTGAGCTAATATATTGTTTTTCTAACCATTACTTCTAGGAAACACATGCCATATTACACATTTATTTCCAATTTTTTGGGTATATAGTGACCGCAAATGTAGATTATTATTATTTTCATGGAAATTATAGGGATTTAAAAATCCATAAATTGTTTTATCTTTAATTTGGTTTTTATTTGGAGATTACCGAAGTGGTAAGGCATTGTCGTCCCAAATTGTCTTCTTTGGGGAATTATTTTGTTGTGCATATATGTTCTTATATGAGGACTCTATACAACCCCATTGACATTTAAGATAACTAATATAATAATTATTAAGATATTTTAATTTTATTTTAATTTTTTACATTAATTTTTATTATGATTAAATATTTACAAAACCATTAATGAATTTACGTTATAGTCTCATTGGTTATTATGATTATTTATGATTAAGTTTATGATTAGAAATAATTTAAATCTATTTCTCTTTTAATTACGTTTGAATCAATCTATATTATAACATCCTGGACCAAATACCATTCACACATACCTAACTATGTCTTTTAATTTTTATTTTGGTATGAATAGAAACATTATTGGAATTAATGTGCAATAAAAATGATGTAGACCAAATAATATTTATAACTACAAACTAAAAGTTTTCATTTGGTACCTTCATATACCTCATTCTAATATTATTCAACCATTATAAAATTATTGAAAAAATATCTTAAGTAATATAATATTTTTTATGTTAGTGGAATATCTTATATCAATCTATTCTTCCAAAAAATCTGAAAATAAACTGTACAATCATTTGTGTGTATGGCAGACTGTCACCTCACAAAATGGTGAAATTTATTTTCCCTCACTGCCTATTATTATTTTTATAATGATTGATTTAATATATATATATATATATATATATTTGATATTAATTATATAACTAATAGTCTATAAGGATAATATATCATCTAGTTTATTACCTCTCCATCAATTGAAAAATTATAACTTTGCTCGTGCGTACACATGGATTACCACCTCTACGAAGCGATATGGTTTTTCCATTACCACGACACATGAATGATATATATAATTTTATTTCTTTATAATATTTTTATTATTTAATCATCATTCTATAAATATAAAATAATAATTAACTTCTTTCTATCCTTTTAATTGAGAAATGGAAACAATAAATATTCGTACAAATGACCTACTGTCTAAGTGATTTTAACAGGGTTCATTTCCAAAAACTATATTTCATGCCTGCATATAAAAAGTATAATCGATTTTAAAAGATAATTATTATTTTATTATAATTATTCATGAGATAATGTAACAATTTCTACATTGACCATGTTTGACATACCAAATTCATTTTAAAACTATGAACTAAAAATCATCAAAAAACATGACATGGAATTAACTGATTAAACAATTAACTTTGTCATTAATACAAATGGATTATTTTTAATGTATTTATCATGGAAATAATCAAAATAATAATAATTTATTTTTTTATTATGTAAGAATTAATTAGAATATAATGTATTTTTTGACTCAAGACCTATGATTTGATCTCAATTTAACTTCATTGAGCCATATTTTAATGTAATGTATAAAAATTATATTAAATGATGTATATGATACCAATAATTTTTTTCATCATGAATTCACCATAGAAAATGGTCTTTTATGTTGATATTAACAATACTTCACCCAATGATATTGTACATTAATGTTACCAAGTGGTAATAGATTTCTTTACTCGATTTACTTTCACTGGGTTATATCACATCTTTATTAATTATATGATGTCAAGATTATAGGAACCTATATTATTTAAACATAGATATTATATCTTAATTAACAAATATTAATTATAAACACATTGATCCACACCATAATTATTTAGTTCTCATATATTTGGTATCCGGGAAACATAAATGACTAGTTTATAATTGTTTTACATAATCTCCAACATAAATCATGATAACTGTCATCCTTTTTAGAAATAAAATACATATTTAATTTATTAATAACATTAGAAATTATCCATAAGAAAGAATGAGTTCTGATGATCAGCAAGGGTAAATAAAGAAAAAATAATTTATCATATATGAATAATAGGAGAAAGCGTATGTGAGGACATAAATTGGTTTCATAAAAAAATCAATAATATTCCTAAATTATCTAAAAAAATAACATGGATGAAATACAAGGATTATATCACCTATAAATAAAAAGGGAAATAAATGGTTGTATTCATTGACAAATATACATATCATTAAAGGTTCAGAAAACACAATACTGAGGAATGATAAAATTAAATTTATAAATAAATTTTTTTAAAAAAATATTCAAATATAACGAAATAAATTTATTTTAAAAGACCCATTATAACCTAAAAATTTATATTCAAAGAAAAAATCATTCATTATGGTGGGAAAATTCATTCATTCCATATAAGTTAAAAAACATTACATCCATACCTATATTCAAAATGTCATGATGTACCAAGCTAGAAAAATTTAAAAACAAAGTTCATAAAATTTCATAAAAAAGACTAACATATGTAAAAGTGGCATTAATATTCCATAGGATAAATATTAAAAACATTATTTAAATTTTTTAGTAAAAATTTATATGGAACGAAGATGTTTTTTTGACTAAAGGGATAAATGATGTTGATTTTACATAAAAATATATTTTCAGGATCTTGTGTACATTAGGAGAGTGAAATGAATGGGAAACATAAATTTTAATGAAATAAAAAGTGGGGAAGAAAATAGTGAGATTTTTGGGAGTATGATCTTATTATTTTTCCATTATAAATTAACCATAAAAAATCCTAATAAACCATTAGATTGTAACATAAAACCCTATACGTCATGTTAATCATGCTCTGAGGGAAATTTATCCTTGTGATGTATCCAATTTTTCATTTATTATATATGGTTATTAGATTGATTATTTTAGAGGTCAGGCGCTGAGACAACATGAAATTACGAGGCCTAGTGTGATCGGAATAAATTTTGGAACTATATTAACCATATTAAATAATATTCATACCCAGTTTTTTTGAAAATTGTAATGTCATCTAAATAGAATTTTGGTTTCATTAATATGAGGGCACCATTAACATCAAAATGTGGGTTTTATCATGGAAGCAACATAACATTTGTTGGAGCGAGTAATTTGTAGAAAAAGCATCGCGGGTGCCAAAAAGTATAAAATAATTTATTAAATTATTTTAATTAATGTTGTGGATTCACTAATTGTGATGTATTTATATAGACTGCTAAATAAAAACCTTGGTTTAGCCACAAAAACTAGAGCCGTTAGAGATCTATTTTGATAATATTGGAGGAATTATCTCATCTGAAAAATGAAGAGATCATGGATTGATGATTGGAAGGCAGAAAATTCAAATGATCTCACCAATAGTCAAAACACAACCACATTATTTATCAATGATCCATATAAATCAAGGTAGGTCCTTTGTTTTATTTGGATTTCTTCCATGTTATTGATTTCTGTAAATAAATCAGAGCAATCAAGGAACATATTGACATGTGATTTGATCATCTAGTGGGAGGAGTTATTTTGAAGGGTTTTCAATGGAGACATTATCTCTGATTTGATATATTTATATTTTCATTCCAATGGAACCAAATCGATAATGAAACAAACCTCGATTGAGGTCCATTCCATTAGATTATTATCTTTCTTTTCTCCCATGGTTCATCGTCCATCATTGGTGTTCATTATTTGGCATGTGACTCAACATATCTTGATTGATCAATCAATCTGCACCCATTTCATGGCGCAATAATCAGATATCATTGATATGGGATCAAGAAAATATGAAGTGGTGAGATAATGAAATTAGTGATGAATCGTGTGAATGTTGAAAAATAATTTTTTTTTCTTTGGCACACAATAAAGAACGATGATGATCATGTTTTCCAAATGGATCGAAGGATCATATATTGTTTTATGATGATGAAATGAATCGACATGGCACCATATATAGTTTTCACGAAAGGTGACTACTAGATCGAAGGCCAGAGTATCAGCTGTGCCATGCGGTGGAATAAACAGTTATTCTAGAAAATCATAATCCGCACGGTGTGTAATTCGGGATTACACATAATGTTGGTCCCCATTCATAGAGAGATATTTATGTATCATGTGGAATGTGACCCATGTCACATAGAAATTTGTCCTTCCCAAGTGACTCAACATGTATATTACAGAGTACACAGACATGAGGTGAAGTACACGGGATGCCTATGCATCATGTACTCCCTCACATGATCATGGGTTAGACTAAGTACATGGGCTAATCCACCTACATGCACACAGTTAGAGTACATGGTATAACTATATGATGTTTAATAAATCTAGGATATCATTTGATGATAAGGCCCATTTACCCAGGTTGGACATAGGGTCAAGGGACACGATGTATGACCCCTACTATACATCATGTTCTATTTTATACATGGCTTGGATCTCTTTTCCTCTGTATCTTGGATTGGATTCATTATGGTTTGTTCTAATTATCATTTCTCTGAGGGTTAGTATGTAATCTTTTACAACTCCTATTATATTGATACCTTTAGTAGGGATTCCTAGATAGGATTAATTTTAATCCCTATGATAAGTCGGGAGTGTTATCTGAGATGCATCTTTGTTCACTAGGTGGTGTTCTTGGTATCATCTGACTATCACTATGAAGACGACGATCCTATACATAGAGAGTTAGTCAATATTATGTAGATGGTAACCCTCATATACCTGGTACTGATAATTTTCTGTGAATTCTATTCTCTTCAAAAAATCCATATATTCTTTCTTATGAAGAGATTCAATGATCAGTACCACATGTACGGACTCCATCAATGTTATTAGACTCATGTGTGTATTCACCCTGATTAGTTCATTATGGAATATTCAAACTAGAATCCATGTATAATATACTATGGTGGTCACTTACCTTTATACATTTTGACATTATTGTGTATATTGTGGTATTCTTGTTATATATATTTTACACATATACCTATGTAGATCTCACTGTTTCTTCCATTGTTTTATTCTTCTTGGTCTCAGGGTTTGCTAAAAATTATATTTTTAATCACCAATATATTGTTTTTTCCAAAAAATATCATGCCTTGTGTAGATGATCAACCTTTTGATAGAGACCTAGGAGGACCAAGACTACACATTGATTTATCAGATTAGACATACTGAGGTGCGTTCATATGGATATCTAACAGAAGTACCACAACTAACATTTATGTTAGACTTGTGTTATAGACTCAATTAGGTGGGATTTTATTTGGACCTATTTAATTTCCTTTTTATCTTGTCACACTCATATTATTCTATTTAAATATAGTAATTTAAGTTTGTTTGGTTTTTTTTACACATCAACATTGTTTGGTATTTGATAAGTGTGTGTTTACTAGTACATAGGATAAGGACATCCATGTCAATGATATTCCCACTCAGTGCTATTTTCCACTACTGACATATTGGATGTAGGGTTGGGGAGTCACGACCTAGGCCCCACTAGAAAGAGTCATGACATAGTCATATTAGAGATGCTAGTTTTATATTAGGACCATGAGTATGTGATATTAGAGTGGGAAAATAGTGTTAAGTGTTTCGGGTTTGGATTTCAGGCCCGAGACCCCAGAGTTGGTTCAATTTCCGATGTATCCATACACCAGGATTCTTATCACCTTTTAGTGGAAATGATAAATGAGTACATGGGTTTCCAGGAAAACATGGTACATGTATCATATAAGAATAACGTTTATTTCATGTCCTTCTTGATTCATGTCTCCATATATAAAAATTTATTATGTTACATATTCCTTTTTTAGGATGCCTCTATGATATATGACAACTATGGTTCACCATGATGACCATAAGGAAGAGACCCTCAGTTATGAGTCATTAATAAATCTACAAATTCCTTAGATGATAGATCAAGGTTGTGAGACTTCTATACAACCACCTATAGTTCATCAGTGGTCCCTTTAGTATCAGCAAATGATGTGAGTAGGTTGAGTGCACATTTTGAGTTTCAGAGATAGAGACCCATCTTGTTCTGAATCAAGACCGACCCATAGGTATTTGAGTTCTATCTTGAGGAAATGGCCACAATTTTCCATCAATTTAGCACACTAGTAGATCAACTAGTGGTCCTTGCGACAAGCCATCTTCATGGATCTGTTGGGTGTTGGTTAAGTTTGGAGATCTAAACATATGAAGATATGAATTTGGTGTGGTTATAGTTTGATAATATATTCCAAGTGAAGTTTTCTTTTGCTATATTGAGGGATGTATGTATCTAAGAGCATATAAAACTCTAGTACGGAAGAATAATAATGGATTAGTATTCATCAAGGTTTTCCAACCTCTCTAGGAACTCAATGGATATAGTTCGAGATTAGATCTTTAGGGATTAGATCTTTATGAATGGGATGCATGGAGACATCTAAGCTATTGTTATTCCTATATTAATTCTTTCTTATAATGGGTTACTATAGAGTGAATTTTTAGTTGATAGTTTCTTAGTGGAGCGGATACAACTGGTGGTTGTCATTAGTAGGAAAGCAGTAGCATGGAACTCAGAGAAAGGGAGATGATGGTAGTCTCAGGGACCTGGATTTGAAAGATGTTTCCGGACTATGTCCTATGATAGAGGATATATGGTTCATGGCTCATTGGGTGGGCCCAATTATCCTATAGAGAGAACCTTTTACTTATGTTATGGGATGATACATTTTTTAAGAGATTTCCCTACCCTCCATATAGCTGACATTGATCAGGGATGAGCCACCAAGGCTGAGATTGTAGCATGATTATGATGTTTCGTAGGGAAGTGGATGTGGAAAAGGATCCCTAAATCAGTAGGAGGTGGTCGACATATTGACTTTTTACCACCATGATCCCCTTGTGGACCACGCTAGACTAAGGGAGGTAGAGGATGGGGGTGGGGATAGATGCAGCTGGTCAATTCTTACGCCCTAGAGGATCCAAGAATGATTTTCGGTATGATCTCTTTCATTTCTCCATTAGACATAGTACTAATTGAAATAGGTTCGACCCATTTTATTATTTCCAAATTCCTTGTATGATATTTAGGGATCCTGGTTGAACCATTGGCTCGACGCTAACACTTATAAAATCTAACTAGAGAAGCCTCAGTTATGACACACTCATGCTGATAGTGTGTCTTGACTCTTAGAGGCAATATTTTATTTTAGAATCTCTTAGTATCAGCATCGATGGATTCTGAAATCATTCTGGATATGGATTGTTTATCTACTGTTCAGACTAAGATTGACAATTTAAGGGTGTGGTGTTTCCACAAGGACAGAACTGATTTTTTTATTGTTTGTGAAGAGGAAACCCATGAAGCACATGATGGATATATGCATAGAAGGTTGCATCTGATTACTCATCAATTGGCCAGCCCAACCCTTTGTGTAATACATGTTATTATTTCCCAGTTTCCATCACTATTGGTGAAGTATGAGGTTGTCTTCCCCAAAGATGCTCATGGTTTACCTCCACATAGAGATATAGATTTCTTACATTGATCTACTCCTTAGTATATAACTAATATCTATCCAGTCATACTAGACGGTTCACTGCGAGCTTCATGAGCTGAGGGTGTTGTTGGAGGTATTTAATATGAAGGGATTTGATAGACACAATTATTCACCCTATCCAGTCCTAGTTTTTTTTTTCAAAAAAGGAGTAAGGGATCTTTGGGTTTTGTGTGGATTACGGGTCCATGAATCAGGTGACCATGAATAACATGTATTCACTACCAAAGATCGATGGCCACTTTGATTGGTTGATAGGGGTGGGATAGTTCTCAATGTCTGACTTTAATTTAGGCTATCAGTAGTTGAGATTATAGAATGCAGATATACGAAATATATCATCTAGGTGTCACTATAGTTTCTATGAGTACATGGGGATTCACTTTGGAATGTTTAACACCACATCAATGTTCATTGAACTCATGAACTCGATCCTTTATCCCTTTATATATCGGTCTGTGGAAGTCATCATCGGTGATATCGTTGTGTTCTCAACATCATAGGAGGAGCATGTGAAACATTTAAGGATAGTTATGGAAATAATTAGGGATAAAAAGATCTAAAAAATCACACAATGTTCCAGTTCTGGATTCATGAGTGTTGCATTCTCTTAAATATTTTCTCATTGGATGGAGTGGTAGTGGAATTGGCAATGGGCGACACATTTTTATCATGGTATCCACCTAAGAGTTTTACAGGGGTGTGGAGAATGCTTGGGATGGTTGGGAATTATGAGAGAATTGTACCTAATTACTATAGAATATCACCACCATAGATTGATTTAATTTTAAGGGGGTAACCTTTCATATAGAATGTTATAGTTTTGTATGCTTTTCAGCGATTTAGGTTGAGTTTTAGAGCTCTCCCATCTTTAATTGTCAGAGGAGGGTATCGAATATGTAGTGATCTACAATGAATATGTAATAGATCATGGTTGTGTTATAATGTAGAGGAAATCAGTGATTTTGGTTCATTCTAGTTTAGAACACATGAGTAGAGCTACACGACCCATGATTGTTGGATAACAGTAATAATCATTTCTTTGATGATTTGGAAACACTACCTGATTGGGGAGTTGTTTATCATCATCTCTTATCAGAAGAGTCTCATGTATGTCTTCTATTATAAGAATATCAACTTGATACAAAGTCAATGACTATAGATACTCAAGGACCATGGTTTTTACATTTTCTATGGAAAGGGAAAAGATAGTATATTCTCTTTAAAAGAGATATTGTTCGAAGTTGTTGAAGGAGGCATCAAAGCATTTGTTTACAATGTAGTCAACCTATGGGGATGGAGATGGTGTACATTACCTCCAGTAGATGGTTGTTACGCATATTTTCTTATAGGGAGTTAGTTATAAATATCCATGGGATACTAACTATTAGTCCTTATGGACTAGATATCCCTAGGGCAAGCACTTGATGGATATTCAAAATGAGGGGAACATGTTGTTCTTTTGACATGATGCATGATGGTACCAGTGACATTATGGGAGGAGGTTCTAAGAGAGATCCATATGTCTCTATTAAAGGTATATCCAGGGGTGGAATAGATGTACAACGAACTCCAACATCATTATTGGTGACCATGCATGAATAAGGGAGTTGCAATGTTTGTCTCTAAATGCATTACTTTTCGACAATTGATGGATGATCTTCATGTTCAGTATAGAGTATGAGATGCCTATACATGTAATAGATAGTCTTAATCCATGGAGTTCCATCAATAATTGTTTCGGAATTGAGATGCTTCATTTAAATCTATTTTATGAAAAGGATTAAAGGATTTTCTTAGGAACCTATTATCCACGAGCATTGAATTTCACCCCAAAACTGAAGGCTATATTGAGAGGAACATTCAAGTTCTAGAGTACATGCTGCAAGCTTTCATGTTGGACATTGGTCATAATTGGGTGGATCACCGACCACTGATGATGTTTTCATACCATAATAGCTACCATTCCACCATATGTATGGAACCATTCATGCCATTGTACATGCGACTCTGCAGGTCAACATATTGCTGAACTATCCCAAGAGTGTGAGTACTCATGTGACTCCAAATGTTACAAGAAACTACCAAGTAGGTTTAGATCATCTAGGAGAAGATGAAGAATGCATAGAGTTATCAATGGTCTTATGCTGACAGGTGATGTAGGCTATTGGAGTTTGATGAAGGAGGTCATATTCTTCTACAGGTTTCACCTCAATGTTGAATATAGAGGTCTGTATGGGGAAATAAGATATCTCTGAGTGTCATTGTCCCTTTTTAGATACATCTTAGAGTTTTTTGAGGTGGTTTACTGAAATTCTATACCTCCACAGTTGTACTAGGTACATGATGTCATCCATTTATTGCAGTAGAGGATGTACATTCGTAAAACATCACAAGTTATCGACTGGGGCTATGTGGACATCAAGGACGAAGAAACCATTAATGATTACTCGATAGAGATCCAGGATCTATGGGAGAGGATACCTCATAGGAAATTGATTCCTCTATTGTGTGACTAGTGGAAGTACAATAATATCCAAGAGAGGACATGGGAGCAGGAGACTCAGATTCATGCTTACTTCATATATCCTTTTTAGTATCCCATTTTTCACTTTTAGCGAAATGAATCCCTAATTCAGGGAGTATGTAATGTCTTAGATTTTTAATTCATTATTGTTTATATTAAATGGATAATTTTCAGGACTATCCACTGAGTCTTCCTGAGGCATTGTGCTCATAGAATATATTTTTAAATTATTTTAAATATATTAAGTACCACAATTGAAAAATATACAAAAAAAGTGAAATATAATTAAATAGGGTTACTAGATCCAAACTATGAGGGAACTCTTGAGTTAGGAATGTCATTTTTATCATAGGCATACCATTACATTAGTCATCATAGGTCGTTTGTGGGAAATTCATCATAGGAATAAAAAATGAATAAAATAATTTATGAAATTAATTTATTTCATTTTTTGATACAAAGATTGTTATATCGTTAAATAGACTACTCTAGAAAAATATCAGTGTTCACCACATAATCCTAGATCCATTAGAGACATGTTGAGAGAATGTTAGAGGAATTCACTTATGTGAACAATGACAAGATCGTGGATCCACAATTAACACACAACTGACTATAAGGATCTAGCCAAGGAATTTGACACACCCCCATTCACTATCAACGATCAATCCAAATCCTGGTATAGAATGGATTATTTTTAATTTCTTACCCATTATGGATTTCTATGGATAACACATAACAATCAATGAAAAATTAATATACGGATCGATCATCTTTTATGATGGGTTATTTTTGGGGGTTCTTACAGGATAAAGTCTTGGTGATTTGTTATATTTCGATTGTTGTTCTAATAAAAAATGATCAAGAATGAAACAAACATATACTTAGATTCATTCCTCTATATATCTCTTTTTCTCATCTCCCCCAGTTCATCATTCACAAAAAATTTTCTTCTTTGTCCTACAACTCGACTTATCCTAACCGATCGATCACTGTGCACAACATTCATGGAATAAAAATTTTAATATCGTATATCTAGGATCTACACGACATGACCGTGGTGAGATGATGGAATTGGTGATGAATTAGACGATAGTTGAAACATGATTACATATTCTTTGGTGCTAAGTGAAGAATAACGATGATATTATTTTCTGAGTGAATCAAATGTCAAAATCTTATTCACATAGTGATGACATTACATGACAAGGCTCGATCTATAGTTTTGTAATAAGGAGAATACCAGATCAATGGTTGGAGCATCAGTAGAGACACACAATGGAAGGAACATGGATTTGGCAAATATTCATCCACACAATGTGTAATTCGGGATTATACAACATGTGGGGCCCCCAGAATGATGGCTAGGGTTTTGGGGGTAATTTTAGTGGCACACGACATGTGACTACTATCACATGGAATAGGGTCTCTCCTGGGTGACTAACCATGTTCTCTGAAGAGTAAATTGGCTAGTGGCATAGTACATAGGTTTCTTAAATGACGTGTAATCCCCTATATGGTCATGGGCTGCACTAAGTGTAAGGTATGATCTGTTTACTAACACATGAGTAGAGTACATGAGATGCCTACAAAGCATGTACTACTACGTGAACATAATTTGATGATAAGGGCCATTTACACAGGCAAGACCTAGGGTCAAAAGACACACCTTATGACCCCTACCAAATGTTTTGTGCTTTTTAATACATAACTTGGAACTCTATTATTCTATATCATAGACATGTTTTGTTTGGGATTTTTCCCATTATCCATTCCCTAACTGTTAGAATGGAATTATTCCCAACTCTGAGGATGACAACCCCTTTAGCATGAATTCTTGTATGGGGTCATTAGAATACCCTTAAGAGGCGCAGAGTGTAAACCACAATTCATCTTAATGCCCTAAGTGGAGTTCTTAGTTTCATCATGACCAAAACTACACTGGCGTCAATCCTATACTAACTAGGTTAATTCTTATTGAGTTGATGGTACCACCCTATGCCCCTATAAGATATCATAATTTATATGTCATATTTAAACCTTCATATTAACATGTTCTTTCTCATGATGAGACCCAATGAGATATACCTCTCGGAGGGATGTAATCCATTCAATCGGGCTTTGGATTTTGCTATAATGGATTATTGATTTGTGGAATCATTTTAGCTTGTATAATATGTCTAACAATTTGTAGGATATTGTTGAGGATATTTCTAAGGTAAATAATTCCCTTGATGGCCACGAAAATGTTGTGTGGTGTCTTGCTCTAATATATATTGATATGCACACACATTTTATTGGATGTAAGGATGGACTCATGTGTAACTATTATGTGCACACCATTAAAAAAGGAGGAGATGTATTTGGGAATGATAATGAATATGTTAGATGTATTACCTGAACTACCTATATTGATAAAAAATATAAATATTATTTCTGAATGTGAAGGAATTGTGCCTACTGCTTTAGGGAGAATGATGGGGAAGGATTATTCTTACCTGATGAAGCTGATGAAAACCTGGTCATCTTCTAAGATGGAAATAGGGGATTTCATCACTCTAAAAAATTATCATGTGGTCAATCAACCATTCCCAAAACCGCTTTCATTTGAGCAACTGAAGTCTTGTAAGCAGTATACCAATATTTTATTATAGTAAACCCTAACTACCGTGTGGGAATTAGCCACTATAGAGGATCATCCTTATGATGTATGTAGTGAAGGGTGTGTTTTTTATGATATGTAGATAATTATTTGGTTTGTTTTTCATTGGGTTTATGGTGTTTGACTATTGTGTGTTTTGAAGTAATGTATATTTTATCACTATTCTTTAAAAGTGTTTGTTGGTTTCTCACTTTTTCTTCAAAAGTGTATAAAAAAGAAATTAACTTTCCATCATTTTGATACTTATAATATCATAAAAAATCTCTTTAAAACATTTCAATACTCAATTATATTCAAATCATCATTTTCATGTGTAAATTATTCCCTTTATCTTGAGTTTTTTATCTAGTAGTTGTAGTAAATTTACATTTATCAGACATCCATTACACAAAAAACATTAAAAATGATAGGATATATGTTTATTATATTCATATGTGGAGTCATACATTAATGTTATAGATAAAAAAATTAATTACACTATCCATGGAGATGAAAGGCTGATCATACACATGAATGATGTTTCCATTTTTTGATGGATGGAATTAAAGGAAGGTAAATATTATTTTAACATTACAGGACCATTCATATATCATATATATATAATATATTAATAAAATTAATCCAAAATAACTTTCATGATATTAATAAATGAAAACCTATTAACATCATTTTGTGGAATTGGTAGTTCACACAAACACCCAAATAAAATTATTATTTTGAAAATGAATTGGCTAGTAAGTGAGAAGATGTGAGATTCTAATTTAAGAATTATAATTACATAACAAATATAACATATAAACACTAAACCAATCATAATACCCATCCCCAATATTTAGTGATGAAAACAGATTTATATTCTTTCAGTGAGATAATATGTCATACATACGCCAGAGCGATTCTTCCACTTATCCTTTTATGGGATATGTGTGTATAACATTGATTTCATAGTAATAATAGAAATTAAAAATATTTGTCATAATGAATATATTATTTTATAATAAATACCATAGAGTTATGTGATTTAAAGAAGAGTAGAAAAAAAAATGATTAGGTTTAGCGATTACTGGTTCTTAAAAAACAACTCATACGGGTTTCTTATAAATGGTTAGGGGTTGTCATTTTTGGAAGATAGAACCTATAGAATGTGTCTTGGGATGTTCAGAAGATAAATACGCATATTTTGGTAGAGATATAATGATGAATATGGTGTAAATATGAGACATGGTTCCATTTTAAAATTTATATGAGGGAGATTGTTTAGAATTTCTCAAAAGACTAAATTTTAGTAAATTAATTCTCAAGGCAATTTCCTTTAAAAATAGATAATTAATGACATGAAAATGGTTAATTATAAGTGTCGTAGAAAATATTTCAATATTGAAGAATTTTATTTTCATTATTATGAGAAGAAAATTGGTCCATAAATTGTTGATACATTACAATTTAGACTATATCATATCCACCATATTATATTTAATGTTTTTTATTATTTTTAAATAATTTAATAAAATATAATTTTGATAAATTTCACTGTTGTCATATTTGAATATATTCATTTAATATAACATTAAATACATCATGATAAAGGTGTAATTCAAATCATTTGATTTTAAACAACCCTAATATAACATATAGTTCAATAATATTCATGGGTCATATTGAATCATTAAAATTACATCACTTTTTATATTTTTAATATAATTTATTATATTATTTACTAAACTGAGAAATACTGCATTAGTACTACATAATCAATTAAGGTCATTTGTAAATACCAACCATGAAAATAAATTTATATGTGTTAAATAATTTTATTAACACCATAAAAATCATATTTATTCATTAATAACATTATTTTTTCTTAATGGTTACATATATTAGACATTAAAAACAAAAAGAGTGACATTTTGTATCTTTCATTGATTTAAATTTTATATAGATCATTTTCAAGAAAAAATTTCCATTAAACTACTTCATATTGATACTTGGAAAATACGGGTCTAGTTAAATTTATAAAATAATAATCTGTACAAAATATTATAGCCTCATCAATTAATATAAATATAATTTTACTTGATTTAAACTTTTCTGAGGAGACATATATTACCATGATTAGAGTTGATATTGACCAAAAATAAAAGGTCCCTATTTATCGTAGATGAATATTATAATTAAAAATATAAAATTCTTATAATCTTATTCAATGAATGTAAGTTGATCAAATTAATATTTATTTATATGCATAAATTTATACATAACCTTTTTTGGGAAAAATATTTTTTAAGAATTAAAATTGATTTTTCTAATCCTATGACTAGAAAAATATTTTTTTTATTGTTTAATTTTTATTTTTTAATTAAATAATATATAAACATTATTAAAATAATTCACAACTATGAATTAATTAAATTTATTAGTATTGAAATAAAATTCACAAAAAAAAAATATTTTTGAGGAATTTTTTTTGTTTCAATTAATTATTTTATTTTTAATTATTTGATAAACAGTGAATAGATTTATAAAAATAACAACAAATAAATATTTTAATTTATTTACTCTTATTCATATCCACCAATCCAATTATGAACTGACAACTTTTGTTTTTGATAATAGTATCTTAATAGTATATAACAGTTAATTTAAACATGATGTTTCATGTAACAGAAGCAATCGAATAAATGAAATTATTTAAAGATAATTATTTCATAGAAATTATCAAGGTGCTACACTCCACTACCCCTTAAAATGAATTTATCTCTTTAAATTATTCAATTTGGTATAGAAAAATAAGAGATCCTTCTGTATCATTATATCATAAGGTTCCCACATTACTTCTACAAATTGGTGGTTTCTCCAAACTAATTGACAAAGTGATTTGTATGGTATCATAAGAATTTCTTTATATGATATAGAATATATAAATTTTTATTCTTCATAGGATGTATCTTTCTCCATTGGTTTAAACTATATTATTATTACATGTTATGGAATAGGTATATACATACAATAGAGAGATACATCAAACACTTCATAAACATTGGATAGATTATATGGAAATTATAATCGATAAGCTACTATCCTAATTATATAAATAATTTAAAAGGAATAATATAACATGGGTTTTATTTCCCATATTTTAAAATATAATCAACCTCTTTCATGGATGTTTTAGTAGTAATTCATTACCACCAACTTCAAACTATAGATCATTTTTACAAATGGCATCATAATATTTTTATTGAATGTAAGATCATAACATGTGTTATTAGATTGATATAGCCTTCAATTAAATTTTATTGGATATACATGTTACAAATATATTTAATTATAAAAATAAATCCAACATATTAGAGTTATACACTTCATACCATTGAGGACATCATAAGGATCCTTCAAAATACTAATGTGAAATATATAATTTTAATAAAATTACAAAGGAATGTGTTGATCGAAACAACCCTTAAAAATCCATATATAAATATCTAAACATGTCTTATTGTGTTTTAATGGTCTTGTAAGGCTGATAATATATCTGAGGTTGATAATTAGTGCTTAAAATTAACTTTTTTCTCAGATCCCACAAAGACTTATCCAAAACATCGAGTAAAACATTAGATCTCTATCTGAGAGAATAGATAGTATTAATCCATGAAATATTATCACTTATATAATGTGTATCAATGTAAATTTAATAGTAGATAAATACTATGTAGTGTAAATTAATTGCGATTCATTTTAAGGAGATCAAATATAGCCCGAATAACAGTATTCACTTTTGAAGTTTTTGGGAGTCTATCGTCAAAATCCATGGTGATATTTTCAATTATCAATGTCGGTACTGGTAACAGTTATAACACCCAATTATACTTCTACCTATCATCTTAAACTATCTAACATATTGAGCACTGAGAAGCATAATTCACAACTTTTCTCTTCATGCTATCCCACTAGAAATACTTTTTCAAATATCTCATTCCTTTAATATTTCATGATCTATCATTTAGAAGTCTATAAATATTAGATATTTTTTCCTCATTATAGATTTATTATCATGATCCTTTCAACATAGATAATATATCACATTTTTTTATTCCTAAGGTGTTAATGAACTTAGTAGTCATAATCTTAAATCATCATTATGACTATTTTTTGGCACATGTTCAAAATCAATTTTGTGAAAATATTCTTTAATCAATTTTGATTAGTATGTATCACTCACTATTATCCATATATATAATCCCTCCACATATTTAATTAAAAAATGTCCATAGCTAACTAAAAATCATGTGTTGGGAAATTTTTCTCACGTACCATCAATTGTCATGAGATATAAGATATAATCATATATTTCTATATTTGGGTGCATACAACTACCTTATTTATTTCATGACAATATATTACAAACCCCTATCCAATGTAGCGTACTTTAATAATAGGTTTAACAGATACACTAATCTTCAGTTCGTTACAATAGTACATGCATTCATCTATCCAAACGAACTTGGATCCCATCCATGTTAATGTAGTAAAGGGGATTTATTTGTATAAAATAACATCCAGAAAAGTTTTAATAATATCGTACCAAATCAAGAATCAATTGGATATATGAAAAATAGGATGTTATAGTCCAATGATTAATAAATTTTATCTTTTTAGTGTCAACTAACATACCATGAATTTTGATTATTTGATAAAATAATGAATATTTCTAAATCCAAAAATCACACATTGTAAATTTCTAATAAAGCTTCATCTTTTATAGGGTTTTCATCACAATTTAGAAATGAACATCACAGTCTTCTATGTTATTTGAATAAATAAGATTATCTTCAATAAATACTACCAAAAATAGATAAATATAATCTCTAAAGAGTCTATTCACTAAATACATAATGACTAAGGGTAAATTAGTAATATAAAATAGAATCTCTATAAATTCATAGCATCCATACCATGTATCAAAGTCCAAATTTGTAATATCCCCCCTTCTTGACCCTCAATTGATGATATTCAAAATAATGTAAAATATTGGAAAATTGTTGATCTCCCCATATTTTATAGAAACAAGTCCTAAATATGGGGTAGAGTATACTTATTATTGATAGTTATCTTGTTTAGTTAATGATATTCATTGTAGGGTTTAATTGATCCATATTTCTTCTTAAAATAATAGGTTCCCTCTAAGGTGATGCACCTAGACAAATGAAACCCTTATCAAGATTGTCCATGAGTTACATATTCAATTATTGCAAATCAAGGGGAGTCATTATAAAGGGAATTTTTGAAATAGGTTTAGGACCATGTATGAGTACTATGGAAAACAAAAATCCATGATTATATGTATGAACATGAAACTATTTTGGAAATAAATCAATATACTCTACATAATGGGAATATCCTCAATGTGGAGTTTCCCCCCAAACCATCTGAGATTAAATCATTTTTTGAATATTAATAGTGAACCATATGATTTGTTTCATTTCCATATGAAGATAAATTTTTTCATCACACTATTTGGTGATTATAGGCTAGCATTTCACATCAAACATAAATTACCTGCCATAAAAATTTATTTTGTATTTATTTAAATAAATTTAATCCTCATCCGACATAAATTTTTTCCATATAGAGGAATAATGAATAGATTTGTAGGAAACACATTCCCACAGATACTGATAATAGAATAATCATATACATGGGAGGCAATCATGATATAGTTTGGGTTTTTTATTAGAAAAAAATCTAAATTTTGGGGAGTTTCATTGATACCATTAAAATTTTAATTACGTATAAAAAAGATATTTTATCATGAATTAAAAAATATATTATCAATTCAATAGGGAAAAATAAGCATACCTTTATCCATGTCATTTTATTACCCCTCATCAAAAATATTGATCAACTGTGAATTTCATTTACCTCTTGTATTAATAGGTTTTTGATGTTTATCATCATTATTAAGCTTCAAATTTGGTAACTGGTAATAATTATTCACAATATACATTCATTTGAAATCCAATAGTCTAGGTGGTGAATTATATAGTGCTTTCTATAAATTTCCATCATTAGTTAACTTCTTCACATCAAAATGGAATTCAATTTTATGATGACCTTCCATTCCAAATTTTAATCACTTACTGGTTCCCTTAATATAATTTCACCCATATATCCTTCAACACATTGATCATAGTGTGATGATAAAATACTTCTCTCTATTTTTTTTAGAATTTTTTTTGAATTTAATGTTACATTTCTTATTAAATACATGATATTTATGTGTAAATCCTATCCTTATATACACATTTAAGGAACATAAAACATTTAATTCATTTTTGCTGAAGTAACATTTGGATAACTCACTATAGACACAAGGTAGTATGCAACTGAGGAATCTATCAACCTTAATTTTAGGATGGATGATAATACCCAAAGAGCATCAGGAATGACATGTGATGTTTTCTCTATAAGTACCAACAGATTCATTATCCTTCTACATTATCACCTAGAATTATTTATCTATTTGTAACAAAGAATACAACGAATGTAATTTTTTAATTTTTTAAATCATCCCACACCATAATTATAATATAATATTTTTATCTTGGGTTCTATAAAATATTCCACCACCGAATTATTTTTTCATAAAAATGATAAATTCTAGTAATATTATAATCAATTTTAAAACATTGAAGAAATGAATATATATTTTAAATTGTAATAATACATTTCATAGAAACTATTATATTAGTGGACCCACTAAAAATGGGTTGGTGTTTCCTCCTAAAGGACTCAATAGAATGGTCTTCCATCCTTTATCCATTTAGAAACACTACGTGATTAATTGATTGAGAAGTTTTTTGGATCATAGGGACAATATTTTTTATTCCTTATCACATTACATTCATTTTCATAGAAGTACAATCATTTAATTTTCTCTCATATTCAGCTTCAACATGATTCCATTAGGTTCTATCTATTGACTAAATCCCAAAACCATTGTGTAAGAAAACATTATAATGGTTGGAAACTAGGTAATCATGAAATACCATTAATAGTGTTTATGAATCATGGATTATTATTCTCTGAAACCATAGTTTTGACCTAGTTCACTAATGATCATTTACAAAAAATTTGGATTTCATCATATATATATTGTAATATCCCTATACTTATTACCAACATTTTGTTATACAAGTTTCGAAAAAAAAACATTTCTCTAATACCAACTACAGTGACCCATAATTCATACATAGATATTACATATCAGGGGATGAATATGCATGCCATAACATTTCAGTCCACTAAAGAATCATTTATGTCCAGTACGGTTACAATCATAGAAACAAAAAGAACTAGTTTATAATAGTTGTATATCTTCTCCCACATAGATCTTCAGTACTAATATCCTTCTTATACATATCATACAGGAAACTGTTCTTTGTAACAAGGGAGTGGAAACATATGAAAGGGAGATATATAATTCTTATTTATCGTAAAAAAGGTATATAACAATGATCAAATAAACATAACATGATAAAAAGTTTATTTCTACCTAAGAACGAAATTTTAAAACAATACCCTAAATATAATATATCATTATCAGTGGTCATGAAATATATTTTGGTCTTTTATAAGACATGAATCATAATTGAACTAATGAACTTGATATGTGAGAGTTTAACAATCGAATAAGACATGAAATATTGGTATACACTTCAGCATATAAAATCAATTTCATAGCATTCAATGCAATTTTTAAAGACAATCACAATTGAATGGGTTCACTACACAAACCACCATAGGAAGCATGGTCCATTATTAAGTATATAATAATGGTCAAAATATAATACAAAATTTGGTTCACTCACCATTACAAATTTTTTTATCTCATGAGATATTATTAATTACCCAATACAGTGGAGGAAGATATTGGTCCAACACATCATATAATGAAAATCATATATATTGGACCCTTAAGATCATAAAACACCCATCATATTAGAATTCATGGAAGAAATGTGGTTAATAAAAAATTTATCATAGAATAATAAATGGACAAACATGGGTTTAACCGAAATTTCATCATTTCATCACACCATAACTTGTGGAAAAGAATGGGTTTCACAAAAATTGTGAAATTATATTCCTAAACCACATGTAGAAACAATAATGATGGTATCATTGGATCATATCCCCATTAAAACATATTTCAATTCAATGTTACTTTCATTTAGTGAATTAAAATAACATTACAATATAATTAAAACATTCAAGAGTGAATCAAAATTTAAAATTTGGAATATCTTTTTCAAAAATAATTTGATAATATAAAATTAAAAATTTTCATTGAAAATATCAATATTGACTTGTAATTGAATCTCCAATAAAACATTTATTCATGATGGTGGGAAAATTATTTCATGTATAAAAGTTAAAAATAGACTCCTTCCATTCTTTTTTTTGAAATGTCACAAATTTCCTCATTTGAAAAATAATAAAAAGACTCAATGATATTTTATTTTAAAAAAGTAAAACCTTTTTAAAAATTAATTTATAAAATTGTTTAGTGATATTATATACCTTATCTTAAACATTTTAAGGAAAAAGTATATGAAATTATATAGTTTTTCTACTGAAGAGATAAATGATGCCGATTTTTATTTAATGCATATATATTGTCTCTTGAGAACATAAGTATATGTAAATTTATGGGAAACTTGTATAATCCATAAATAAACATACAATAATTCAATTCATTATATTTTCTTTTGTTTTTATTATAATTTTACGTTATCATGACTTAATTACAAATAATAATGATAAACAATGAGATTGTAACATAAAACCACTTAACTAATTTTCTCTTTACATTGAAATAAATTTAACCTACTATATTATAAATTTAATTTTATTGTAATTCTATGACATGGTAATTTTATATTATAATTTCATATATAATTTCGTTTTGTCATTTCAACACCCACTTATATTAAAATCATCATTTTTGGGTGCCAACTATTTTTTACCATGAGTATTTCAGTTTAGTTGTTGTAGTTCTTGTACATTTATCATGGTTTCGTCACATTCTAAATATTAAACATGAAATAAATTTAATATATATTAATTATAGACATATTTATATTATCTATAATATTTAGATATAGAAAAATGATGTACAGTGTTCTATGAGATGCTAGGCTATAGATACACATGAACACCTTTTAATTTTTCGACAGATGGAATAAAAGAAAGGTAAATAAAACTCCAATTTATAGAATTATTATTATATAATATATATCATTTATGTTAATAATTTTTATCCACATTAATTTCCATGAAATTTATAAATGAAAAATGAATCGCATCACATTATTGAGGTAGTACTCCACACGTACGCACGAACAACATTATTATTTACCAATGAATTGGAAGGTAAGTATGTTGATTTGATGTTATGAAATAAAAAGTATATTTATTAATTATATATCATATACCTGAATTAAACCCATTATAAAATAACCATAAATTAAGGCGGTGAAAAATGAATATCATCATTATGTAGAGATTGTAAGGAGTACGAATGCATGAGCTATACATTCACTTCTCATTTAATCTGGAAGAGGGTGTATAGTGGCATTTTAATACTCATAATAAAATTTCATATAATTTAGTAAATTGAATATATTATTTTATAATAAATAAAATATATTTTTATGAGTTATAGAAGAGTATAAAAGAATTGATTGGGCAAGGTGATTTCATCTTCTTTGAAATGAATCTTTTAGTTCACCTATAAAGGGGTATAATGTTTGTCTTTAGGGAAGACCATAACGTCTATAATTTTTATAGGTATGTTCATGATAGAAATTATCATATTTTTTGGGTTATAATTTTCAATTTGTTGCATATAAGAGAGGGAGGTGGTGCCTATTGATTATTATGTTTATGAGTACTTTTGGAATTGCACAAAAGTGTAAATTGTAAAAAATTAATTCTCAATCCAAGTAATAGAAACATGACAGGTATTTAAAGATAAATATAGAAAGGATTAAATACCATCATCGAATTAAATTTACACATATTTTTCTATATTTTTAAACCTTATCATTTGGTTTATTTCTCTGAAAACCAATTTAAATGTTAATAATGGTAACAACTTTTTCAATGTTAAAGGGATATAACTTTTACTTATAAGAAAACAATTGGACAATAATTGGTAATTTTATAGAATATTATACCATACCATATCAACCATATCCAATTTAAATATTTTAATGATTTTATATAAAAATTTAAAAAATACTATTTTGAAAAAATATTATTTTGAAAAAATATATATATTATCAATTTTGACACTATTAATTTAATTTAACTTTGAATACATCAAGGAATGGGGGTAATTAAAATATAAATATTTCCAACATCCGTAATAAGATATATAAATCTATAAACTTAGTGGGACACATTAAAAAAATTCAATTTATAATAGTTTTAATATTTTTAAAATTATTTATTATATTTTTTAGTTATATTGAGAAATATTATATCAAATTTTATTAAGTTATTAATGTCATTATATAATTAATAAATTTTAAAAAATATTAATAATGAAAATTACAATATTATTCTCAATCCAGTCACTCATATCAGTTGATTACTTGATTTTGTACCTTTGTTGATACATAACATATATTATAAATACAGAGAGTGACATTTTATAATTTTCTTTGATATAAATATTATATTGATCATTTTAATTGAACAATGTCTATAAAAATAATATATTTTAAGCATAAAATAATAAGGGATGAATTATAGTCATCCAATAATAATTATGCTCTGAACTTGTTTTCTTATTTCTTAATTTTGTTTCTAGATCAAATTTATTTACACGTTATTGGGGTGATAAATTTACCGCACTTAATACTCATATTGAAAAAAATGTGCCCATTTTAAATACTTTTGACCACCAAAAACAAAAAATTAAATTCATTTTATCAAATTAAATACCCTAAAATTGTATGAATATCCATTTGATAGTGAAAAATGCGATAAAATTGTTCTCTACACAAAAATTACTTTTTTAAGAATAAAAGTGGATTTATTGTTATTGTATTCCATAAAAAATATTTTTTTTTGAAAAAACCAATTAAATAATATATAAATTTAATTTAAATCATTTAAAATTAATGATTAAATTAATTAATTAAGATAAAAGTTCATTTCATGTATAAAACGTTTTTTCATGAAAATATTTATTTTTCATTCATATGATTTTCTTTTTATTTACATTTATAATCATTTTATTTATATTGAAATAATTTTATAAATATATAAAAATATAATTTTTGTATTTAAGTTATTTATATTAGTACACTTCAATCCAATAACTATGTGATAACTTCTATTTTAAAGAAATATTTCTTTATAGTATGTGGCTATTTGTTTAAAAATATTATTGCATGTAATGCATGTTGTCAAAATATATACTAATTTAAAACAAAAAAATTATAACAAATAAAGTGGTGTAAAATACAATAATATATGAATAGAATTTATTTATTCATTCATTATCTTTACTTTTTTTATGTTTGCATTAATTACATATTATCTATTCACTGATTAATTATAAATTAAGTTTTATTATCTTTATAAAGGTTATTCATCTCTATTTTTACTTCTCTAGACATGCATTTTTGTTATGATTCTATATTCCTATTGAAGGTGCATATACTAACCCTTTGACATGATCCATCATTAATCTAATTATATTCATTTTAGTTTTAGTTTTATTTGAGGTAATTCTTTAATGGGTATTATGGTTCAATTGATACCAAAGTGGTAAGTGATTTATGTATCAATACCATTTGAATTGCCATAATTTATTCCAGAATTTCTTATGTGGTAATCATATGATACTTATTTAGAAAACCATTACATTTATCTTATCTTAATGGGTATTTGGAATTTAATTTTTAGTACCATTTTTCTCTCTTTATTGCTCAAATTGGTTCAAAAAATGTTTCTATGAAACGAAGAAATTGTTTCACCAATTTTTTAGAAAATAATGTTCATACGATTTATTTCAAAAATGAATTCATAAATATTTATAATAGTATTAATTATTGTTTAAATTAATTTTTACAACATTTTATATTTAAATAATGATTAAAATGAATCTTATTATTATTTTCTGAACAAAGTTCTATTTACGAAAACTGTGAACAGAGTCTATAATTTTTAAATTACAATATAAATGAGACTTCCCACCATATTAATAACTCAATTATTTTAAGATTCTATCATAGGGTTCTATGGTTCATTAGAATTATTTTTTACAAATATTCTTGAATTTCTTTTTATTTTGAAAATGGGGTTCTAAAGAAGAAATGTTATCCTACTCAAGAATGTTTGTAAGGATAATTTTATGCTAATTTGTTTCATAAAAAAGACCCATTATTTTACATATGCTACTATAGTGATGTTTTTTATTGATTCCATCCATATTATTTCCCTAGATGTATACTGATGATTGATTTAAAGATGATTTCATGAAACCCTATTATTATCCATAGGTTACACATGTTATAAAGGATTGATGGTTCCTAACAAGGTTGTAATGTTATAATGTGCATGATTATAACTATATTATTTATGAATGGTACTTGAACATTATTAACGATGATGGTGAATCCCGATATAACTTATATAAATGGGTTATCTTCAAAAATATAATATGAGTATGTGGGAATAATATAACATATATAGATGGGTGACCCTGATACATATTATATAATGAGTGATGACAATATAGCATATATGATAGATGATCATGATATAGATTATAATAAGGGCGACACTTATATAACTAAACAAATGATAAAAACTGATATAACACTCTAATTCAATGGGTAATGTTCATTTTCTATAAAGGAAATAAAGAAATAATTATCCATGGTTGTTTCTCCAATATACTATACTAGGAACAATATTTTTCTAAAGTTGGATATAATGTTAATGTTATGAGGTATAAACACATTTTCATTACTATTGATATGAATTTTTAATGGTTCTACTAAAAATGATTTATATCACATGGATTGGGTTATTGAGACCCATGAATATTTTTTTAATAGGGATTTATGAAACGTATAATATTTTATGTTTGAGTTTTTATTGGTATGAAATATATAATGTTATATTGATGAAAATTTATTATATCATCATATACTTATACTTATCTTATTCTCGCTAATTAAATTCAATTGGAAATGATTATGTCTATACTTATTTGGTTTATAAGCACATCATTTCTTGTTTTTCAATTTCCCTCACACCAACTTTATTTTTTTATTATAAACCAAAAACCATTTTAAGGAAAAAGTGAGAAACTCCAAGGAAAAACTATTTTCTTAAAGGAAAACTATCCTATTGAAATTTTTATCCTTATGAAGTTCCCAAGAAAAAGATGTTACCGATGTTTATAGATTATCCTTTATAAGGTCTTAAAATAGACACACCAGTCTATCCCACACTTGCCTGTATTTCTCTTTGTAGATTTTACCCACATTGAGACCTCATACTAAGATATGATTATTATTGTCAATCCACTCCATATATTCTCTATCGGTGTCCACCCAAACATACATTTCCATCATTTTATCACCATTATCTATTGAGGAATTGGTCATAAGATATTCATCCTCCATTTCATCACTGGAAGGCAGTAGTTACTCCATGGGTTTCATAGCATCCATGCTTGTATTCTAATGTACATCCCTAGTGGGAACAACCTAATCTACTGTAGAAGGTGTATCCCCTACTCGAACTGCATTTCCATTTAGGTTGATAACACCTTCCCTCACTTGGGCCTTCACCTTCCTAGAAGAGCAGGTCTCCATTGGTGAAGGTAGGTTTGAATAATACTTGTCTCATATCTTCCCGCAACATCGATCCTTAATCCATATTTGACAACATGTGTCACTACCAATAATTGCATGATCACTGACTCATGATAGTTAGCTAGAAGATTCTTCCCCAGACTCCTCCCATGGGATACCCTGCTCCTCATTACGAGGTACTGTCTGATCTACCTCATGGTTCTTCCCTTCATCCTCTAAGCTCCCAAAGTGGTTACATAACATAATATCTAACAAAACACTCCTCAAGTGTGACCTGATCGCTAGATATGGCTCAACCTAGGGACCCACAAATCCATTGTTCTCATTTCTTTCTAGCACAACCTCCCTATAAAAAGATTCATTGGGGGAAGTTGGACCTTCCTCAGTGACCATTAATGATCCCAAAGCTGGGTTAGAATCACTCCCTATCAAGCTCACCACACATTTCTTGGTTGCGATGGATGTAACTGGATGATCCACCATATACAATATTAAGGGACCCTCCACTTCTACTCCATTTAGACACAGATCATGTTTTAAATAGGAATAAATATCAATAACCTTCATATATGAATCTTTAATCATCTCACTCTTTGTTTCCACTGTAGAAACCTTGTGAAACCACTACTGGAGTTGAGATGCCCGGATGCTGGACACAATGATAGGAAATTACGCATGATATATTGCCTTTGTAAGAGCTCCACACACCTCCTCATACTCAAGAAAACCATCACTATCTTGCACCCGGACTATGGGATCAACCAGCACATCAAAACTCTTATAATTACTGATCATAGTTTGCCTAACCCAGATCCAATGATTGTAACTAGAATCCAAATGTCCTAGCTTATGGAATCCCAAGTATAATGATGGCCTTGATTCACACACCAAACTCTGTTTACATTTAAATTCTTCTGCTACCGAAATCCATAACCTCTTTACTGGAGGTATTAAAACATCAACCTCATCACATACTCGATGTAATATAGGGTGTAAAACATATGTTGTTCCATCATCAGAACAAAAAAATTATCCAACAATATTTCATAGCATACATATAATAGAATGTTCTGGAAAGGGAGTGGAATATTTGGAAAGTTTACCCACACCGCAGATGAAGATGGGTCATGACTCATGATGAAATCCAAAGACCGTCGAAAAAGATGAAAAATGAATTTATTGATGAAATGAGGTGCAATATACTAGGCAGTGATTAGATCATCCTTCAAAGAGATCCAGGTATTCAATTGGAACCGATCGAGAAGACCTGCCTCTGCTCGATCTTAATGGACCCATGAATCAAATAAAAATCTATCAAATGTGTCAACTGAGGGATGTAGACCTCAAAATCAAGCCACCAATAACAATCTATAAAGGTCTGCAGTTGCGTTGAACTCAATTGAAGATATTTCTTGATAGGTCGATCAGTCATAATGCTCAGGAACCATAATAAAAAGGGGAATTTATGAGAATATAAAAATAATTAAAGAATGGTTTTAATAAAAACATCCCTTGCTATATATTTCTTGAAATGAAAAATACATTGGAGAAAAATATATAAGGAAACATGGAGATGACTAAAATGATACAAATATCATATATAATTCACAAGAGATGTTTCCTCTTAACAGTTCTTTTAATCATGGAGCTTCATCTAGAAAGATGTACCAAAGGAAGATCAATTTAATAAATTAAAAAGAGGCTAATAGAGATAATTTATAGTAATAGAAATTTTATTAAAATCTATTATAGAAAATTACTTAATGGAAATATTCAACGATGAAATGTATAAAAGTATGAATGACAATCAATATTATTAAATTATGGTCCTAGGGGTGGATCTGGAAGGGGGCATGTGGAGATTGATATTCAAAGCAATAAATTTAACAAAATATGTATATTTTTAATAAATCATTTGAATATGTGGATCATATAGATGTTAGGATAAATCAACTATTTAATTTGTTACAATATCCAGCATCTAGTTATGAATTTTTATATGATAAATTATTGTTTAAATTAAGGATCAATAAATATGATAAGATTATAAATTTCATTAATTCACTCAAAGAGGAAATAGAAATTATGGTTGATTCCCTTTAGGATTAATTGGTTTTTTTGAGGAACAACCATTAGTCTCAAAGAAAACCATGTTAACCAAAAAGATATCATAATTTTGTGAGGTTTCTAGATGACAAGCCATATAAAAGGTACAAATGTGGAAGATATGGAGTTTAGATAATTTTTATATGAATAACGACTAACATATATGTATAAAAAAATAGTGTTTTATTATATTAATGGATAATAAATTCAGATATTAATATATTAGAGTTATTTCAAGTAGATGGTTTATCTTGATGATGATACATTGGATGTGAGAAAAAACGACTCTGAATAATAGAATCTAGATGGTTTTGGAAAATCATCCCCCATTGATGAATAATAAACAATCATGTAGTTATTAAAAGCCTAATGAAATATAAAGAATCTATTTTGGTAATATGTTTTCTATATTGAGGTGTCAATTTCTTAGCATTCTTGGGAATATATGACGTATATTTTGTTGAATCAAAGAGTTTCTTAGTGGTAGTAACAATATAAAGAAGGAAAATAATAATGGGTTCATCTCACTTGTCACAAGGAATAAAATATATTAATGTTTACAATTATGAATTTTGTAACATCAATCATAAGTCTACTGATTTAATGCTATTAAAAAGTACAAGACACTATAGTCAATTATAAAATTGATTAATATTATGCACTCTAAAATGATTTAGTTTGAAAATATTATATATCTATTATAATGAAAAAACGTGTATGATTATACTAACTATTCTGGAAAATGGAATGAGGTTTCATCTAAGAAATTAACTAATGTGGGAATTTCCAATAAGGAAATAAAGAAGTTAGTGTTGAAAAACTGAGTTAAGGTTTCACTCATAGAAATAACGAACATTAGAACATAAATCCCCAAACAATAAGAGACCATCCTAAATATTTTTAAATATGGCACTACTAATAAATGTGATGGAATAAGTATATTAATCTATAAATTTTGGCAAGGGGAAATAATTATAAAAATAAATGGGAAGACTATATTAGAAGGTTATGAACTAAAGACCACTTAAGTACTCTATGTGGATTGTCTATGAAAAAATAATTTAAGTGTAAGTATCTTTTGGGATTTAGATATTGAGTTTAAATTTAATAGGAAAGGGTTAATGATAAAATATAAGGCCAATAATTCAATCATGATGGGATAGGGAAAAAAATACAATAATGTCAAGGTAGAAAGTATGTATTGTATAATATTTCATTCAATATATAATTATATTTATTTTTAGGAACATATGTTAAACATCATTAATTAGAATATTATAAAATATATACCAATGACGAACACAGTGATGGTTGTCCTTTGCGAGAGTTAATAATAAAAAATTTCATATGTTGAAAAAATATTTCAGAAAATAGTTCGAGACATATATCATTAAAATAATAAGAGAATATACAATCTACTCATCCTTGTCCATACTGAGGAGTGTTGTCCAATTACTTTACCAAGTACATGTGGATAATGGTACTTCATTTATTTTTTTATATGATCAGTTTATGATATATTGTAATATTTTTATGAAAAGTAAGTGTATTAATGGTGTTTATAATTAGGTAATTTAAGTGAGTTGATTATGAGACAAAATTCAGAATAGAAAATATTATGGTAAGATTCTAGAATTGATTTCACATAAATTTAGGTTTAAAATTATTTTATGTGACATGGAATCATAAATTAAATTTCTACATAGAGGACACAATAAAATTTTTTATATTTTAGGGGGAAAATTCAATTATTATTAATATAGACCAAAAAAAATCTTATCGAGAGTGGTAGATGTCCCTATTGTTATAACAAGGATTGTTAATTATTTTAATATTAAATCAAGTAATTTTTAATCCCAAGGGATGAAATAATTCATGTCGGAAAAAACATATTCATGTACTAGTTTGAAAATCATTACACACAAATTTTAAAATCTGTTTTATATTTTTTATCCTTGTTAAATATTTTTATCTTATAAAAAATTCCAATATTTTATTTTTACTTCCTCAAATAGTTATTCTATTTAACAATACCTCAGTTAGAATTTTATTGTAATAAGTTAAGTTAGTGTAAGGATAGTGTAAGTATGTCCTTATTATTTTACATTACAAAATTCATCATGAAGAACATCAGTTTGTTTTGTTGTTTTCAAAAAGTATAACTACAGTGGTTTTTAATGACCTCATCAGTTGAATATTTCACATCTTGAAATGGATCAATCTAATCAACAATATTACAGGACTTCCATGAGACCTCAAACACCCCACCATTAATGAAAGAGGTTGTCGACTTGTATTTAATGACTAAGTTCATACTCTGAGGAAACTATATCAACCACTTCCTAGTGTAGAATCATTTATAAATATCCTGATAGCATCCAAATCCTAACATAATAGTACATATATGTGAAAAATATATCTAATAATTATAAATTAGTTTGTAATAAATACAAAATCAATAAATCATTCTATAATAAAAGTTTGATTTCCCACAAGTCTTCTCACACGTACATAGTAATTAAAAAAAATAAACACGTTTGTAATTGAGGTCTCTCCCCACATTCGGTCCT
Organism: Viscum album; assembly: GCA_963277665.1. Lineage (NCBI taxonomy): Eukaryota > Viridiplantae > Streptophyta > Magnoliopsida > Santalales > Viscaceae > Viscum > Viscum album. The sequence goes on along the minus strand of OY728162.1, from coordinate 1,013,857,673 downwards.
CACCTCCAATATTTAGATACCACATGAGATACAATATATTAAACTTGAAATATTATTCCATAACCCCACATATACATGTAACCATGTTAGAGATTCTCTAGTACCCATGTGTGATGGGGTCCAAAGTATAGTGTAAGTTCAAAACTCAATTAGGAACTACCAACACGTCCCCATACATAATTGATAATGTTGTGATATGTTCACTTGATAATTTTATCTGAAGTAATTAAAAATATAGGAAAATAAATAAATAAAACAGTCATTCCCAATAACATCGTTGACAAGTTATAGAATACTTCTTAGCATTAGTTTCACCATAGGGAAACCTATTTCCACACTATAGGATCCCACACTGAAGCCTCCACTTAGGAGTTGCAGGTCATGGGATGTCCCCAACTATCTATCAACCAAAAACCCCTATGCTAATAAAAACAATTTTACATGGGATTTATCATAGTTATGATTACATATGATTACTTAGAGTGGGATTCCCAAAGAAATCATATACTAAAATGAGTAACTGAGTCATATGGGACCTAGGATATAACAATCAATATATGGGGCATTAATGCTACACTACTTCTTAGCTGAATCATATCTAATATATCTAACTAGGGAAACCAAAACCTTACATACACAATCATTCCATTATATTTTGTAAATATTCATTATATATCATTATGATATACAAGAACCATATATGGCTAGTGAAATTTAATAATTTTATAGAAAAAATAGGTACATTAAATGTCTATATAATTTCTAACTAAGTTATTCAAAACAATAACCCTTTTATAGATATTTCATTCATCAAAACATTATTCATATCCTGGGAAAACGAGAAAATAATAAAGGGTAACATCGTGTTCTTAGTAATAATTAACAATAGAAATATAAATCAGTAATCATTATAAATCATAACATGATCATAAGGGTACATGAACTTGAACATAACATTTCAAAATCACACCCAAAAAGTCATATATCATTGTCATGAGTCATAGAATAATCCATGGATATTTATAATAGTTGAATCATAATGTAATTAAAAAATATGATCAACGAGAGAAATAAATTGGCATAATATCCTATCATAGAAAAGTTTAATAATGTGTGGAATAATCAAAATCATAAATATCCTATTTCTATTCTACCCATTAAGATAATCATCACTTATTAGGGATGGTTTAATCAACTGGGTTGCTACATTGGGAATGAGATAACATCATGTGTTTCTTTTTGGGATTGACATAACCTCCTATATAACCATTGAGGTCATAAGACATTAATCTAACTAAAATTCCTTGGAGTGATATAATGGAATAACCAGTCATATAATCATAATCCATTCATATATATTCCACAACATCATGAAAACATTTATAATTTTATCATAACATAACCCATTTAATAGGAAATAGGTTTTATCAAAAATTCATATTCATAATCATAAACCATATTGATAATGAATAAGGATGGTATCATAGGATCATATACCTAGTGTAGTATAAATGACATCAAAATAAGTTATGAAAAATAAAATATATCTTTAAAATATCATTAGAAATTATCTTGAAGAAAATAATATTTTCAATTTGAAGTGACCTATTCAAAATTTAAGAATTTAATAAATATTAATAAAAATATATTCCTTGAAAATATGTTTACAAAATTATAAATAATTATTAGAAAAATATTATTCTTTATAGAGTGAACAACTATTTGAGAAGTATCGAGAAAAATAAACATTTTTTTTACACCGTTGATAAAATGAAACTCATTTGATTTGTGTACCCTTTTAATTCCTTTATATAAATTAAAAAATTGTTAAAAATAATATTAATATATAATTTTTAGAACAATTTAAATATAAAATTATAAATAAAATATTTTCTTGGGAGCAACTATTCTAGACCATAAAGAAAAAAATTGTTTTCATTAAAAACATTCATTTTTGTTTTTGATTTCATAGAAAGAAAAAAATTAAAGGAAATATTTTAATATCTACACTGCTGTAGCTTATAAATAAATAAATATAATTTTTAGAGGTATATTATATTATATCATTATCAGAAAATTAAACTATAATTATTCTCTATAAAAAAGTGAAATTGTAACAAAAAACCCTTACCTCATGTTAAAAATAATTTATTAAAATTACTATTTAATAAATTTTTAATTATTTTTTTCATATTTTAGAACTAAATTAAGTATTATAATACCAAATAAGATCGAATTATATCATTTCAATCCCCATTTACTAATAATTCAATATTAAAATTGTGGTTTTTAGGGTGTTAATGTTTCATTTTTATCAATGTTTTTATTCCGATATAATATTCCATGAATCATGAGAATCATTTTAACTAATAAGACTTGTTAAGAAGGATATTATTATCATTTTTATTGAATATATTTATATTTATAACAATATATAAAAGGTAGAGATAATAAACTGAATTACAACATTCATTGAGTTGGCAGTATATACCTACAAATGAGCATTGTTTTCAAATTCAAAAGAGAAGATGAAAAATAAGATAATATATATTTTATCATTATAGTATCATAAATATATCATAAATATCATATATATTTATGAAATATACTCGTATAAATATATGTGTGTGGTGGTGATGAAAAATGAATATTATCTCTACGTGTAGGTGGTAGTTTTCACATATACACGAGCGATACTTTCAATTAGCATTTAACAGAAACAAGGTCAATAATGGTTGTTCCATCATCATAAAAACGTATAATTATATTTATGATACTATATTAATATGGTTAAAATAGATACAATAAGTTTAGGTAATGTGGAATTTGATATAAAATTGAATGATATCGGTTAAGAGTTGTACCTCTTTTTCAAGAGTCCACATTTGGCATACAACTAATGCCTTGAATGATAATTCATAGAAGAAGTAAATGGAATCTAGGATGAATTTATGTAAGATATGAAGGTTTTGGGTTAGGTTTTTGATGATATATAAGCCTTATAATACAATAATATGGGATTATAGTAGGTGTTATTTTAAAGGATTAGAATAGGAAACACATCAATATTTTTAAAATAATTAAATAATAATAATATCATTCATAATTATTAATCTTCTCAATGAATATGAATTCCAATTTATGATAACATATAGTCTAATTACATTAATAAAATAATACATATACGTTTTTATCTAACTATATTACCCTTATCCCTTAGTTTAACCCCTGGAAAATCCATTATAACTATAACCATGGTAAGAATGATTTGTTATTTGTACTATTCATAAGGAAAAAATGGAAGTGGTACAATTAAATATTTTGTGAGTGATATTTCAAAATATTGAAAACATCTTATTAAATAAAATTTCTATAAATTGATGAAATTTAATTTACAACAAAAATATAAAATTATATAAAAACTAGTTTTTAGATAAATTAAAATAATAAAATTAAACTGAATTTGCATCAATAAAATTTATAGTAAAATATATAAAATGATTATTAAAATATTTTATTTAATATATTTTCTATAAATACAATTAAAAATATTAATTAATAATGTTTTATATAATTTTTTAATAAATAAAACACATTTCTAATAAGAAAACAATTTTATTGAAAATAACTCTTTTACCTTTATATGTTTTTATATTTATTACTTATCATTATATTACTAGTAATATGACGATTATTCATTTGTTAACCATATATTTAATTCAAATACATTTAAATGGTGATCAATGTAATTTATATGGACTGATTGGGTACTATTGTGAGGGGGTGAATGAGTGGTAAATTTATTTTATGGGGTTTTTATCCTTTAAAATTCAACCACATGAACAATTTAATGTTCTCGATGCAATAAATATTATATCTCAAAATCAACTCATATTTAGTGTAAATATATTAGATAATATAACATATTATTTAAAATTTTTGGTATTAAACTGTAATCCAATCTATGTTGTTTATACCCCCTGACATGGATTCTTCACATCATGTATTAAGTAACATCACTTGAAAGTTCAATACCTTAAACACTGAGTCCATTTTTCTCTAACTCCGGAGTCCACTACAGATCACAATAATACCACCAACACAATATATCAACATAGAATATATTATTTCCTTCTCTTAATTTAGAGTTAACTAGAGTCTTCAACATATACAATCCACTAGATGATTTAATCACATATTCAACGATGATCCTTGACTTGAAAGATCATAAAAATCTATATGTAATATTAATCAACTATCCTAAAGGATATTTTTTTCCAAGGTACAATTATTTATGGTCTTAAAATATGTATTTCTTTTCTTATAGTCTAGAAACTCTTTCCAGAAATGTTGTGATATGCGTTCTTCTGAGCTTTCTTTATACTTTATGTGTTTCTCTATATTAGAATAATCATACACAATAGATGTAGGATATATCAATATTCGAAAAATGTTCCTTTGTTACATTCATAACCTATTTATATTCAAAATAATTGCATGGATAATATTTTTTTAAGATTACATTAAATATTTTAGACAATATCATTCAAGTAGGATAATTATTTCATAGTATTCTCTTATTTAAAAACTTCCAAATTCAATTAATAATGCATATTTAATAATCATGATGACTTGTGATACATCCCTTAAATCTTATGATAATAATATATTGATGATCTTATATGTTCCTCAAATATCAATCATTTATTCATGCATGTCTATTGAAGGGAATACATTTTATTATTGGTGTAGTGGAGAAATCCTTACATCATTGAGCTTACTCAATGACATATAAACTTGTTATTTCAGGGAATCACTTTATAATCCATGATTTATTGTGGTGAAATAATATTTACCACAATGTTTCCCTCTATACCTAAAATTCATATCTTCTTTTGAATTCACAACTTCCATGATATAGCGTGAATACCTGGATTTTCCATGTATTGTTTTTAATTATATGGAATTATTTCGAGACTGTGAAATCTGACGGCCCACGATTTCGAGGCCCGGAGTGTCCGAAATGATCCTTCAAAGATATCTTATGATTTAATTAGTGTGCATAAGATGTTTTCAGGAGAAATTGGAATAAATCATAAATGGTAGCCCAGATAAAAAAATATAAGGGCACAATTGCGTTCAAGATAGTGGTTTTACCCTAGGCGTGACATATGTTTAGTCAGTGCATGCCTCCAATGAGAAAACCTAAAAATTGGATAAGTATAAATAAAATAATTAAATAAAGTTATTTTATTTTTTAAATGATCATAACTCAAGAACGGTGACACCTATTAAAAAGATGAAACAAATGATAAACTCGTTCGGGTATGCGTTCTCTAGGTAGATACTAAGATTGGCTGGTGCGGGCCAACTGTGAATGTTAGTTTTTAGATGTAAATAAAATTATTAAATAAAAATTATTTTTCTGTTAAAATCCATAACATCTAAACAGTAACACATATTAAAAATCTAAGAGTATTATTGGGTTTATTGGGGTGTTTTCCCCTTAGGTAAAGCCTAACCTCGACCGACGCGGGTCGAGGGTGAATGATAATAATTTATTGATTTTTTTAAGGTATGTATAGTAAACATGCCGGAGATGTCTTATAACTTTTGAATCGATGATGAGATTAATAAAATGAGGGCACCGTTGAATCTGAAGCGCTGGGATTTTCTTATAGGAGGGTTCACTTCGACCGCAGTAGGTCTGGAAAAAGATTCAGATTTTGGTAGTTTTTAAAATAAATAAATAAAATAACATTTTTATTTTGTTTTCAGTATTTTCTTCCAATAGACAAGTGGAAATATGGGACCAATGACATGTCAAGCCAATAAATCTCTTAACCTTTCAATCCTATGTAGCAACAATGTTGGGGAATTAGAAAGATTCCTAATTATTGAGCCCCCATTTTTCCCAATGTTTTTACTTACCCTACACCACTCCTATATATATGGAGCTTGGTGAGAGGTAATGAAACTGCTTCACTAAGAAACAAAGTGCTGATAATGTGCCATAATGCCAAGCCCTTGGTTGGTTGATCCAGTTCTGGCGAGTAGTGATGAGCGACATCGAAACCCCAAACTAAAGATCGATAATCAATCGACATCGTTGGAGGCAAGTTGCAGGGGACAACAAAAATAGACCCACTTCCTTAACCGTGGGCATTTATCCATCATTCTTGAGGTATGGGTTTAACGTGATTTAAAATTCAAGAGTTTTTTGATTCTTTATCTCCCTTGTGATTACAAGCTAACACAGAGTGTGTGGTCCTAACGAAACTGACCCAGACCCTCCACTACCTTACTACATCGTTTTGTTATCTGTGGAAGAAGGTCGGCATGGTGGTACCGGTGACCGGTTCCGGCAGGGACCAAGGCGGAATTCAGAACCTACTGAAGGAACTGACCATGTCTCGTCATCCACGACAGTCGGGGGAGGCAGCAGACACACCGGTTATCCGTGGAACGTCTGCCGTGGCGGACTCGAGGATGGCGGCCGACACAACAGACTGCCACGAGTGGCGGAGTGGCGTGCCATCGTGTGCCGCTAGAGGAGATGGCTGGTACACCAGCCAGCCATGACCGATTCGACAGGACCCACACCAATGTGTCCCGTAGGCCACTTCAGGGTGCCATGTGGCACTACCGCTGCGGAGGAGCTAAACAGCCTCCGGCCCATATGTGAATTCAGGGGGAGGCGCTCCCCCGTGCCACCAAGCCTGAGCCCCCAATAGGTTGCACTACACCATAATAGGGTCGCCCCAATATGGGTCACCCCTTAGAGGGCCCCCCCCCCCTTGTTGGACGGGCCTCCCTTATGGGCCAGGCCATACTCACCACTGCCCAGCCCAGATTGGGTTGGGCCATGTCAGACTGAGCGGGCTGGACTGGACCAAGGCCCAATCGGACCCAGAAATAGTAAAGGATCCAAATCATGAAATCTAGATGTCCGTTTGATGACCATTCTATAGAGCTGGAACACTTGGAGCGAGATGGTCCTTTTGGTATACTCCAATTGTGTTTTGGAACTAGTTGGAGTATGGTCGGGTTGGATTGAACCCGAATCCAACCGAGCCCTCAAAACTAAAAATATTATAACTCGCAGTTCATGGATCTGATTGACACATCATCTGTCGCATTGGAGCCTTTACTAAATGGCGGTGGTTTGGGTTATGCCTTTATGGAGCTTAGTGGAAATTGATGTATGAATGCTAAATTGGGAGGTAGATTCTACAAATCTTGAGAAAACCGGGTGCAAGGAATCATGTGGAAGGCTATAATGTGAAGAAAGAAGTTCGATCCTGTGGGGGTCATCATCTATCGATCCTATGTGGTTCAGCACTAAGTGACCCTATGTGGGTCAGTGCATACCAATCCTATGTAGGTCAGATCATGTGTGGGTCATCACTTAGTGATCATGTGTGGTTCAGTGCATACCAATCATGTGTGGATCAGATACTGTCTGGGTCAGCGGGGGTTAGTAACTATCAATCCTATGTGGGCAAGATCATATGTGAGTCGACGGAGGGTTAATACCAATCAATCCTTTTTGGGTCAACAACAGTGACTCTTAATATAATAAGATGATCTAGCTTACGACTAATCATCTGTACTTCTACACTTAAGTTATACCTAGTGTGAGAAGAATATTATCACATTCCTGGTTTTATCATCGTGGCATTACATGTGTGGTACTTATACCTCTATGGTGTTACCTATGTGGTACTTTTATATTCATCTTATTTCATGTGTGGTACTTCTACCATTGTGGTTTTGTCTTAGTGGTGTTCCCTATGTGGTACTTCTACCTCTATGGGGTTGTCTTTGTGGTGTTACATGTGTGGTACTTTTATCACAGCGGTGTTACCTATGTGGTACTTCTACCTTTGTGGTGTTGTCTTTGTGGTGTTACATGTGTTGTACTTTTATCACAGTGGTGTTCTCTATGTGGTACTTCTATCTTTGTGGTGTTTTATATGTGGTACTTATGACTTCATGGTGTAACCTATGTAGTACTTCTATATTCCTGGTGTCACCTATATGGTAATTCTATCTTCATTGTGTTACATGTGTGGTTATTTTATTTTTATGGTGTTACCTATGTAGTACTTCTATCTTAGTGGTGTTACCTATGTGGTACTTTTACCATCGTGGTGTTACCTTTGTGGTACTTCTATCTTTATGGTGTTGCCTATGTAGTACTTCTACCTTCGTGGTGTTGTCTCATTTGTGTTACCTGTGTGGTACTTCTACCTTCAGGGTGTTACCATTGTGGTATTCTTCCCTCATCTATGATATAGAATGTCTTGATAACTTAGGAATAGGTATGTGTAGATACCTAAGTAAAGTTGATGTCTATTAATTCGTTCTTTGATATTGAGGTCTTCCTGTGTGGTATTTCCCTTGTGGAACTATAGGATATCTATATGGGTATTGAGGTCCCTACTAGGTATTATTATACTCACTCCTGTATGGGTATAGCCCGCTCCTTGTTGTGTCTTGTTCAGATGAAAATCATCATTGATCGATGCTGATGGAGCCAGGACTGGATGGTACTTGTAGGTGGACCATTTGGCGTGACGTGACCCTGGGAATACTAATCGTGAGTTGTACCAACCCTTTAAGTAGGATCCTCGGTGGTTGATCTAGGAGCTGTTTTGTACTTTGTAGTTGTATTTGTTTACTTTCCCTTTGTACTTGTACTTTCAATTGGGCTATTATTCCATCCCCTTTACTTCTTCCGCTATTTTACAATAACAGTTTATTTCGTGGTTGATTCTTGGGGTGTTCTTGGATTGTGTGTCTGTTTAGGTAAAAAAGGAAATTCCATCTTGTTTTGGGGATATGGCTTTCTGGTGCTAGTTGCTGGCCCCTGGCTAACGGAAGGTGGGATTGGGGTAGTCACTGCACGGACCCCGATGGATGGGTTTTGATAAAGTGGATTCAAAGGATTTGGTTCTTTCGAAGAACTAGGACTAGAATATTTTCTATGTGGAAATAGTGTTATGTGTTATGGGTGTGGTTTACAATTTGGGGAATCCGGTTTTGGTGCGGTGGCCGACGTATCCATACTCCTAGACTCTGAATTTTGATTTCTGACTCAAAACATTAAAACAATGAATGCATGTGTTTTTGAAAAGTTTTTCTTATGATTTACATGTGTTAAATCACCGGGTATAACTTAATGACCATTGAACACCTATTTCTTATCAAGATGATTCCACGTAGACAACCAGCTAGGATTCTTGAGAGAGTACACGATGACGGCCCACCGAGTGATGAGACTCGGTGACAGACCCTCTTACAGCGTTACCACCTTCAGGTGGTATACCCGCTATACCACTTCCCTTTAGTCAATAGTTATATCTGACATTATAGGTAGAGGACACAAGTTTTCCAAGACTCATACACATGTTTCAGCATCAGATGCCCCTCACGTTCCGAGGCATGCCCGACTCATGGGAGGATAAGGGCTGACTTAAAGAGGTAGAAGAGCTTCTATATATCTAGGGCACCATTAGACCAATCGGTGGTCTTTGTAGAGAACCTTCTATGTGGCTTAGCAGGATAATGACATGGTTTAGATTACCCTCATCTGGCGTAGGGGTGTCTTTTTTGGTGGACAAGTATGAGATCCTTCCACAGAGAAGGGGGTCTCTTACTATAAAGAGTTAAGGTTTGAGTGTTCCCTAGAGATTCTACAGCATCTGAAGGTTGACATTTTTGTAGCTGAGTATTCATCAAGGTGTACCGACCATCCCAGATACTTTTTTAATAATATACGATCAATGCTTCAGGGCTCGGTCCTCTGAGTGAGGTGTGTTTAGGGACATCCAAGCCAGCTCTTTTCTTCCAGGCATTCTGACTTATTTTATGGTTATAGAGATAACCTTTGTGATTAGACATTCTTTGGCTGAGAGGATGTAGCCAGTGAATGTAAATAGTGGGAAACCAGGAAACGGACACAAGTCTCAGAGTATTGGGTGTGTAAAATTGTTCAGAAAGAGGAAGTGATAGGAAAATATGAATACGTAGGGAAGCTGATTTAGAAGTGGAGCTAGGAGAGCATCATGATGTGGTATACATTTAGACATGTTACAACCACCACCTCTATGTGGTCCCCACTATTTTAGGGAAATGGGTTACATGGGAAGGGAGTAGATATATGTGGTCAAGTAGTGTGACCCATGGGCTCAAGGAATGATTAAGGGTACGACTTGTGTCTACTACTAGATTCCATATTAATATAAATTGGAACTAATGATTCCTTCATTCCACGAATCTTGTTCAAGACCTATTGTTTCCAGTTAATCAGTTGACTGGACCCTTAATTCTGGAGATACCTTTGGAAAGAGACTCAATAATCACACATAATCTGATGATGTGATCAGACCCTTGAGGTGAGCGTTTCGGTTGTATCCTTTTGGTGGTAGCGTTGAGGCCTAACGACTTCAGTTTGGGTATGGACATGACATCCACAATTCATTTATAGATTGAATATATTTGGAAAAAAGTATGTGGTTTATCTACAACATTGGATTGGGGTTTTTCTTTGGTCGGTAAAAATGGATACCCAGTCAGTAAAGGATAAACTAATGCAAAAGAGGGTGCAGCCGATCACTCTTTAGTCGGCCAGCCTTACCCTGATGGAAGCATGATTTTTGAGTTTTTAGTTCCCAAAAAGGGTGAAAGTGTGTGGGTATGTATTTTCAAAATATGTTTTTAGGATTAACTCCCTAAAGGGAGAGGGACTTCTGCTTTCACTGAGTACTACCCGAGATTTTTACCTGACTTCTCCAGGGTAGGTACACCCTTTTTAGCTATGAAGAAGATGGTGGATCATTTCCTGTGTATGGAGAAGTGACAGTAGATATTTCATAAGCTAAGACGTCAATGATGGCAAGATTTCATCTAGGACTATGACCTTGAGATAGAATTTTCTCCTGGGAAGGGTAACATGGTAGTAGACACACTCAGCAGGAGTTCTGGTCTGTAGATACTGATTGAGGGGTCAGAGTAGCTAGTCACGTTATGGATATCCTTGGTGGATAAAGATGATGCAGATTACATACTGTCTATGACTATCACTCCCCCCAATTCTTCTTTGAATTTGGAAGGTACATCTTGGCACGTTGACTGTGAGACTCGATGTGCTCAGATAGCCTCAGGACAGTCACCGAAAAGATTTTCTGAAGGATGGGATCACATAATTTTCTTTAGAGGATGTGCCATGGTAATAGTGGCACTACGAGAGGAGTTGTTAAGGGAGTTCTATACGTCCCCTATGGTGTTACATCATAGTATGTCAAATATGTACCCGAACCTCCAACATCAGCACTAGTGGCCAAGGATAAGGAAGGAAGTGGAATAGTTTGTATCACGATGCTTCACATATCCACAAGTGAAGGCTGTGTAGAGCCAGGAGAAGTCTTATGCTAATAGGGGACAGAGACCATTGGAGTTCTAGGAGGGATACCATCTCCTCCTATGTGTATTGCCCCGATGATAATTACAAAGGTTTGGATGGGGTAGCAAGCTAACTCCAAGGTTCATCAGACCTTTCTAGATTCTCATGAGAGTGGGAGAGGTGGGATATCATCTACCTCATTCCCCACAGATACACTAGGTGACTAATGTTATTCATGTGTCATAGCTGAGGAGATGCGTGCATGATCCATCTCATTTTATCCACCAAAGAAAGCTAGAAATTGATTATGGGGATATGTTTACGGATTTTCCAGATGTTATTGTGGATCGACAGAAGCAAGTCCATCGTGGGTGGCCGATACCATTGGTGCATGTTTCCTGGAAGCGCGAGAACCATCAGGAGAGCACATATGAGTGAGAGGCTCAGATTCATGCTCAATACCCCACATTTGTTATATTATTCTATGTTGTGGTTTTTGGGGCCAAAAATCCCTAAGGTGGAGATTATTTAAAGACCCTGATTTTCCATTTAATTTTTTTAATTATATGGATTTATTTCAAGACCTTGATATCTGACTGTAAGCAATTCTGAGACCCGGAGTGATAGGAATGATCTGTAGAAGTTTTGTTAATATTTAATTAGAACATGTAAGTAGTTGCTTTGAAAATGTGGAATAACTCATAAATTGTTTTTCTGATCATAAATAGGAGAGCACTATTGCTTTCAAGATGACAATTTTACCCTAGGAGAGATATAATTTTAGTCAGGACATGCCTCCTGTGGGAAAACCCAAAAATGTCATAACCATAAATAAAAAAACTAAATAATGTTATTTTATTTTTCAAATTCTTATAACTCATATACAATGACTCAGATGAAAAATTTGAGATCACTTTTAAGCTTATGGGGTTATGTTTTCTTTAGGAAGATACTAACATTGGCCGGCACGGGCCAACTGTGTAAGTACATTTTCGGCCGTAAATAAAATAATAAAATAAAAAATATTTTATAGTAGAAATCCATAACATCTAAAATGAACTTTGATTACAAATCAGAGAGTACTGTAGGGTTTGTCGGGGTGTTTTTCACTTAATAATATTCTAACCTCAACCGACGCAGGTTGATGGATAATTTTAATAATTAATAGAACTTTTTTAATCTACGTTCGGTAAACCTGCGGGTGTCGTTCTTTTACTTTAGAACTGGTGCTTGGATTAAAAATCGAAGGGCACTGTTGAATCTGCAATGTTGGGATTCACTTAACGGAGGCATCACTTTGACCGCAGTAAGTCTATAGAAAAAGATAGATTATGGGACTTTATAAAAGAAATAAATAAAATAACATTGTTAATTTATTTTTAATATTTTACTCTAATGGACAAGCGACAATGTGGGTCCAATGACGTGTCAAGTGAATAAATGGCCTGACCTCTCAATCCTAAGCAACACCAACATTGGAGAATTAGGAAGGTTCATAATTAATAATCTCCCATTAATTCCTAATTTCGTCACTTACCCTACCCCTATCATATATATATAGAGAGATTGGAGAGAGGTGTTAGTACTACTTCACCAAGCAACGATGTGCTAATAATGTGTCGTAACACCAAAACCTTGGAGGACGAAGCTGGTTCTGGCGAGTGGTGAAGAGTGAAACCAAACCCCAAAACCAAAGATCGACAATTGAGCGACGTCATTGGAGGCTAGTTGTGGGAGAAAGTGAAAACTGACACACTTCCTAAAATGGGGTATTTTCTCCATTGTTCATGTGGTATGGGTTTAACTTGATTTATATTCAATGAGTTTGTTGATTCTTTATCTCCCTCATGATTACAAGCTAACCCGGAGGGTGTAGGCCTAACGAACCTAGCACAGACCCTCTTTTACCTTTCTACCCCTTTTTGTTCACTATTGAAGACCACCGGAGTGGCCGTACTGATGACCGACAGCAGTGGGACTAAGGCGGTAGCCGGTACCGGCTGGCCGCAAGAAAGGAAGTAGTGCAACTGCATGGACGGATGAATCGTCTGTGTCTTGTCACCCACCGTGGTCAGAGGAGGAGGAAAACACACTAGTCGACCGTAGAAAGAGAGGGTGGTGTGACTAATGCGCTAGCGAAGGAATTGGGCAACAACTCATCATCCAAGGAATACTGGAGGAAGGCAGCCGACAAACCGGCCGTCCATGGGTGGCGGAGTGGCGCGCCGTCGTGCACCGTCGGAGAAAATGGCCTACACACCGGTCGGCTGCGACAGGTTCGACAGGACCTACACCAGCGAGTCTCGTAGGTCACCTTACAGCATCACATGGCGCCACCATGGAGGAGGACTCGAACAGCCTCCGGGCAATTCGAGAATTCAGGGGGAGCCGCTCCCCCATGACACCTTTCATGAGCCCCTAGTAGGCTGCGCTTACCAGTGGCCAGGCCTTCCCCTTGCTGGAAGCCCCTTATGTGGGTTACCCCCTTGCTCGCCGAGCTGGACCTCGGCCTAGTGGGCCGAGCCATCCGCAGCCCAGCACAGGCTGGGTCGGGCCGGGTTGGACAGACCTGGTCGGACGAAACTGGGGCCCAACCGAACCATAAAACACTAAAAGATCCATATATTAAACTCTGAACATCCATTTGATGAACTGTATATAGTGATGGGACCCTTGGAGTGGGATAGTCCTTTGGGAATACTCTCATAGAGTTTTGGAAACAGTTGGAGTATGACTGGGTTAGATGGAACCTGAATCCAACCAGACCCTCGGAAATAAAATGATTATAACTCACAAACCATATGTCCAATAGATGCACTTTCTATCGCGTTGGAGCCCTTAAGACATGGAGGTCCTTTGGGTTACTCCTTTGTGGAGATCATTAGAGGTCTATGTATGACCGATATCTTGAGAGTCAGATTCTATGGAACTCGAGTGTACTGGGTTTGAGGAATCCTATAGCAGGCTATAACTTGAAGAAAGAAACCTGATCCTATGTGGGTAATCTTTTATCAATCCTGTGTGGGTAGGCGCTCTATGATCCTTTATGGGTCAGTGAATACCGATCATTTGTGGGTTAGCGCTCTGTTATCCTATGTGGGTCAGCACATACCTATTCAATGCGGGTCATATCTTGTGTGGGTCAGTGGGGGTTAGTACCTTTCGATCTTGTGTGGGTTAGATCCAATGTGGGATCGTGGGGGGTTAGTACTTATCAATTTTATGTGGGTCATCAGTAGTGCCTCTTAATAGAATAAGATGATCTACATTACGACTAATCATATGTACTTCTGTTCTTATGTTATACCTGGTGTGAGTTGAGTTTTTTCAACTTCGCGGTGTTATCTTCATGGTGTTACCTATGTTGTACTTCTATCTTTGTGGTGTTACCTATTTTGTAATTAAATCTTTGTGGTGTTACCTATGTGGTACTTCTAACTTTGTGGTGTAGTCTTAGTGGTGTTACCTATGTTGTACTTCTACCATTGTGGTGTTGTCTTCGTGGTGTTACCTGTGTGGTACTTCTATCTCAGTGGTGTTTCTTATGTGGTACTTCTATCTTCGTGGTGTTACCTATATGGTACTTCTACCTTTGGGGTGTTACCTATGTGGTACTTCTATCATTGTCATGTAACATGTTTGGTACTTTTATTTTCATGGGGTTACCTTTGTGATACTTCTATCTTCATGGTGTAACATATGTGGTACTTATATCTTAGTGGTGTTACCTATGTTGTACTTCTACCTTCGTGGTGTTACTTGTGTGGTACTTCTATCTTTGGGGTGTTACCTGATTGTTACTTTTACCATTGTGGTGTTGTCTTCGTGGTGTTACCTTTGTGGTACTTCTACATTCATGTGTTAGATTTGTTGTATTCTCCCCTTATGTATGAGATGAGTATGTCTTGATAACTTAGGAATATGTGTGGCATATACCTAGGTAGAGTTGATGTTTATTACATCGTGATTTGAGATTGAGGTCTTTCTTTTTGGTATATCCATTGTGGAACTCTAGGAGAACTACGGGGGTCTCCGGGTCCCTACTAAGTGTTGTTATACTCAACCTTTTATAGGCTTTTCCTGCTCATAATTTTTTCTTGTTCTGATGAAGGATATCATTGATCGAGGCTGAGGGACCCAGGACTGGACAGTACTCGAAGGTGGACTATTTGGCATGACATGACGTAGGGACTACTGATCATGATCTATACCTACCATTCAAGTAGGATCCATGGTGGGCAATCCATGAGCTGTTTTGTTCATTTCAGTTGTATTTGTACTTTTCTGTTGTACTTGTACTTTTAGTTGAGCTTGTATTCTAGACCCTTTACTCCCATCACATTTTTACTACAACAGTTTACTTCATGGTTTCTTCTTTTTTGTGTTATTGGACTGTGTGTCTGTACAGGTTAATATGGATATGCCTTCCCATTTATGGGATACACCATTCCGTTGCTAGTCTCCATCTCCTTGATGATGGATGGAGGGCTTGGGGTAGTCATGGAACGGTCTCTGAGGGACGAGTCATGACATGAAAGGTGATTATATGATATATCAATCTCTTAATACAAAGAAATTTATTATATATTGGTGATTATACCAACGGTGTATCTGCTGTCAGTTTCAAAAACCATTTTTAACCCTCACATAACTTATCCTTCTCAATTTGATAGAATGCTGGTTGTACCTTTACACATGTTTGATATACCACTATATGGGGAGCTTATTACCATTATGTGGGAGTGTAAATATTCTTTTACCTATAAATAGACCTCATATTTTCATATCTACTGATATATAGTCCCACCAATACCTTTACATATCATTCTAATCGTCATTTTTATAATAATATAAGCTTTATTGTACACTTACACAACCTCACATTAACTATATATAATCCTTGTAAACTCAATATTACCATTACATATTGAATTGGTTTCCATTATTCCACACCATGTTGCCCTTATATATGTACAATATTTTCCATAATATCATTATATAGTTCCTCAGTTTACATTACAAGAGCCTGATGCCCTTATAAAGATTACTTTTTTTTACCTTTATGCAAGACATATAACCTGAAAAATTGAATAATACCATGGGTAACGCTTATATAGATAGTAGCAAATTTTCAAAACTATTTCAATGTTCTCCAAATCTTTACACATATAGTAAAATGGAAGGGATACCTCTATGCATAATTAAACTTTTACCCATATTTAACCCATGCCTTTAAACAAATATTAGTCTCAATTCCCAAGGACTTCATACTAAAATCTCATGGTGAATACAATGTTCCTCTACCCCTAAATATATGTCATATAGTCCATTATATAATATTAACAAATTCAAAAAATTTGTAAGGAAAATTGCTAAATCATCACATACTGTGCCATAAAACGATTTGAAAATAATTTTTAAAGGATAACAACATCATATCAAATCAAAAAATATGTATTGAAATGTAATTAACAAAAAACAAAATAATTGGCATCGACACTCTATGAATTTGGATTTTGTTTTCATTTTTACTTCACCATATAAATTAAATATCTATACTCAAGCCATTTATCCCAAATATTTAATGTCAAATGAATGGTCTATTTGTGGGTCATAACATCTCTTCATCTTCATGTGACTACATTACATGGTTATCTTCCCCTTATTTAGGGCTGACAGATGATGCTATATTGTTATCATACTGAAGATCCTTTGGTTGGTCTCCTATATGTCTACATAAAATAATCGTGTGTAAAAGATAATAGAGAAACAAAGATAGATTTTTATGTATCCATACAATACTAATCCTATTTTACTATGATTATAAATTTTCAATTCCCAAGATAGTAGATATTTAGATAAAAATCACATGGTCATGAACAGACAATAACAAACACATCATAAATTTCAGGTGTACAATAATAATTCCCTTTTTCTCATTTTGAGATAACCATCATTCCAATTTAATAACTGCATTTAACAAAATTATAAATATGGTTGGTAGTGTGATTCTAACACCTCAACCATCAGATTTAATATATATCTATAATTTACTGATTCTTTGGAATTGAATAAACAGATAAATTCTTCTTAATTTGTCTCCACCATAAGGGATGCACTGATTTACTCAATTTCATGGAAGTTAGTCAAATCCATGATGGAAAATCACTTTTTTAAGTACTCAAAAGAAAATATAAAATTTATCCTTCAAGTCTCAATACATTATCACAAAATAGATAAATTAATTAGGAATAATGATGGATTCATATTTTTATTATAAAAACCTTTCAATCCAAGATCTTCTTGTCAAACAGGGTCATTCACTTCATCTAATGTCAGAAATGGATTGTTTTAATGATTCTTCTCCTAAAAATTCTCTTTATGTGTAATATTTATCTCCAACTTAGTCTTTTAATAACTTATGTTTCTAATTTTAGATAAAGGTTCATCATTTTTACCATACCATTCAGATCCACTTTCATTGTTTTACCCTCAACATGTTTTCCATCTTCCTCCAGTTTTCAATCCATTGTCATTTGATATGGTGAAATAACCTGCTGCATTTACATGATAATATATATTATAAGAATCTTCACATGAATTTATAATAGTTTTATTTTGATTTTATTATCATTTACTCAAAAAATATCCCTCTTGGAACTTTCATTTTTCCTATTAATGATATATAATACCTCTAAGAATATGGGTTGTGACCATACCTTACAAAAAAACTTGTATAACCTATAAATTTCGATATTCATGATTGATTCCATTTATTATCATAATTATATTTCTATAATTTTGAAACAAAATAAGTCATATTTTGACTACAGAGAGATGGTTTCTATGGAATATTCATCACTTCTACCAATGTGAATGATTTACTAAAAATGTAATCCAATATGGTTTTACTTGTACTATTAGGAAGAACAAATCTATTTTAAAACGAATAGGTGAACATTTACATATCTTCTCTCCAACATTAGGGGATTATTCCTTGATCTCAATAGATTTATCGAAATGTTATCTAATATTGATCAACCCATGTTGAACTATGTTTCATGTGTCTTTTGTATCAAACTGCACTTGTACATTTTTATTTAATTACTCTTTTAAATTAATGAAGTTATCATATTGTTCCAATTCTCTATGCTTATGATCCATGATATCGTCAATGTATTGATATTTTTTCGGGATATAATATTCTTTCTGGGTACCAAAAATTATTATTTTCCTGTTCCCAAAATCATCCTTTTTCATAGTTAATTTTTTGTTTTCTATGCTAAAATCAATCTTGTTTTTTACTTAGTTATTTAATATTGTAAACACTAGATTATATAATATATTTATGTTTCAATTCAATATTTGAAATTTATTATCTTTCATAATCACTACATGATTAACCAAAAAGATTCCTAGAACTAGAAAAGGGGGTGACATCATTATATAAATTAGTAGATGAATCTTCATTCTACTTATGGATCTTAAAAAAACTCTTTTCAAGGTGGAGATATTATTCTTCTTCTCCCTATACCTCTTCTAGGATATCTCTTCATTTGGTTCCGATTTTATAAAATTTATCATTGGGAAATTCTTATAAATATAACAAATATTATAATGATTATATCATCATAATAATTTCTTAACATTACATTTCCATTTTCCCAACTTGAATCATTTTAAAGAATACAAATAATCTTATTGAAGTACAGTTCATCTTCCTTAATGTTTGCGTCATATAATTTGGTAACCTATTCTTGTTCATTGAATATTCTTTTTTCAGAGCCAAAAGGCCATCTAATATATGGATTTCATCTTGAAGGTCAATTAATATCTTCTTTAATTTTCAAGGAGTATATTATATATCTCATCAATAGTATAATCTATGATATGTTCTGGAGATGAAATTTTTAGATAAAACATTCTTTAAAATTCATTAATGAAATTTTACCAATAAATAATTCATCATGATTCTCACTATAAACTTTCTAATTTTTGACGATATCATTAAATCTATTGAAATTTGTGATAATTATTTCAAAAACCCCATTTTTATATCATATAATTTGATTCCCTATACATGTGTCATGGATTCTATAACATTTATTTTTCCTTCATCACTATTTCTGAATTTATCCTAGATACTTGTTGTAATTTTTATACCCATAACATTGTTAAAATATTTTTATAATATAGAGATAAAAACATCGATTTTCACCTTTCCACCCATCTCAATATTCCTCTTTTAACCATGAGTTGTTCCTATTTTAACATTATTAAATAATAAGTCACTTTTATATATTTTCAGAAATTAAAATACATTAACATATTATCAAATTAACAAGTGTTTTAATTTATTATTATCATTTATTAAACAAAATATAATAAATGTTCTGTATTTTATATAATAATGTAATTTGATAAAAAATTTAATATTTCATCCTTTATTTTTGAAATATGATTTTTTTAATTAGTAAAACAATTTTTTCAATTATTGAGATGGACATTGGATAATCAGTCAATGACAGAGGGTATCCCATAAGGACAACCCCATTGGATGTCTAGCAGTATGACCCCCCATAAGAAGGATGGGTTGGTGTGTATTTTACGTGTCAAAGGCTTGTGGAGCCCATGTATAAGACACTTGGGGAACAACCGAAGGCCTAAGGGCATGCTATGTAACCCATTTGACCATAGCCTTGGTGAGTATATTGATGTTTTAATTTGAACCATGAATTAATGCATTCTAGAATTTATACTTCTCGACTACTTTGAGTTTGATTTGATATGGGACTCTCTTTCGAGCATTACTGTTCATCCCATAAAATGAAATAAGAATTTAGGACTTGAGATATCATAAATATAATCTCATCTTTTCTATATTATTATATTCCAAAAAATGATTTTTATTTAAAATTAGTTTCTTATTTCGAAGTACTGTGGATCCAGATTCATCCTCTTCCTCAAATGTCTTCAGACATCAGCTCGCTCACCTGTAAACCATCAATCTTTAGAGTGTCAGGGATTTATCATACTGAGTTTTATAAAGCCTTTAGTTTTTTCTTATTTAGTCTTGAAATTTATTTTTTATTTATTATTTTTTCAATGTAGATAGTTGTTTTACGAAGATATATCTATTTTTTCATTGTCTATCCTAGTTTTAGTTTTAGGAAGTTTGTTAATATATGTTCATCTTTTCCCTCTATTTGATTCTTTTGATTTTAAGCCTTTCCCCTATTGGATGGTTACAAACCCACCGTTAGTTTTTCAAAAATAGTTGGTCATTTTAACCAATCATTGGACATTAAATGTGGGTCATTTTAATCATTATTGGATCTCAACAGTGGAGGATTTTACCCAATATGTAAGATCATTGGTTTTTCATTTTACCCACCATTTATTTCCAATGGTGGGTCATTTTACAAACTATTTGACATCAATGGTGGGTAATTTTACCCATTATTGGACATTAAAATGGGTTATTTTTTTACCAACTAGAGGTTTATATTCACTTTCTGACCAACTTTTGTTTAAATTTTTTTCAAGATCCAACAAGAACATTCTCATCCTTTTTCAATGTGATGTAGTTTCATATTTTTTCCAGTTGCTATTTATTTTTTCTATTTGTTGTACATTTCCTTGGATGTAGGTCTATTGGGCTCCATTTTATATGTTCTTATTATATTTTATACAATTACTTCTAATTAGACGGGTTTTCATTTTATTTTATTATCTATTTCATCTCTATTGTGAAAGATGATGGCATAAGATCTTCACTTAATTAAGAAAAATATCTTTTTCTAGTTGGGAGTGGCGATGCATTTCATATAGATTATTGTGTATTATTAATAGGTTGTAAATATTTTTATAATTCATAACATATTTTTTATATATATTATTAATAGTTTTATTCTAGAGTTTCCATTTCCTGGTGATTAGAAATGTCTTCAATGGTCCATTGTTGAAACACAATGGCAAGTCATGAGTCCTTACTAGACATTTACTACGGTGTGTCATGAGTCAATATTAGAAATCCGATAGTAGGTAATTTTTTATTTATCAAATGAATACTATTTTTTATAATGTTAATGGAATAATGTTTAGATTTGATTGAATATTTTTTTTGAAATTCCAATGGTACATCAATCTCTGATTAGCCACTATTGCAACCCAACTGCGGGTAATGAGTCACAATTAGTTAAACTTTTATTTTTATCAAACATTATTTATTATTTTCACTTATTTTTATAAATTAATTATTTTGTTGATATTATTTTTATATTATGTTAAATTAAATTTTTATAGTGTTTAAAAAAATTCAACCATTATTATATGATCTTTTTAACATTAAGATTAAATTTCATATTATAATCGATTTTACTACACTTTTTATAAATGTATAATCTATATGATTATATTTATTTATCAATTGTTTTATAAATTTTAGTTTTTTACATATGATTTAATTATAATATTAAATATTTTATTTTTATATTTCATGAAGAAATAAAAAGATAAACTATTTCTATATCGTTATTTTCTGATGCTTTAAAAATATAAATTTGACAATCATGTTATAATACTATTATCCACTAACTAGTGTCATGTAGACATTTGACATGGACATGTTCCTATAGATATGTTTTTACTGATCCGGGATATCTATTTATAGAATAAAAAACTATATAGATGAATTCATTTAGATTAACTATGATACTTCTTTGAAATTATTCAACTCTAAATTGTTCTCAATCTTTAATGAAATCTAATCTCTTATTGTTATCCTAGATGGACTCCGTCTTCAATGATTGTTCATTCAGGTGATTAACAATCACTGACATTAAAATTCATCAATATTATGTTCTTTTTGTAAATTTATTTGTATTTTTTTATTTATGTAACCAATATTTTTCTATTTTGAATTTCTCCATTCCTATTTTTTTACTTTTCCCAGAAAAAGGACATTCCCTATCTATAGTTATTCGACCTCCTAAAAGGAAGATAAGGTTGTGACCCCATATAAAAAGTCAGCTAAGCGGACTAGGTTGGTCACTTTTATCAAACATTGGGTTGTATTTTTTTTCAAATGGTAGGGTCTATAATATAGTTCTTGACGCCTTTAAAATTGAGTTTCTTAGTGGGTAACAATATCCCCAATGACTATAGTAGATTAAAAAGTGGACTATGATATTTTTTATATATGATAAAACATAATAATTTTTTTAGTTTTATTTTTATATTATATTCCCATTTAATTTAGGACACTTCACTGACTATAGATTAATTTTTTTTTATAAAATCTTATTCTTGATTCGTTAATTTTTATAGATACTATTCACCCCCTCAAGTATTATTTTCCATCAATAACGATATAAGAATTTCTATAGGATCCATGAATCCTTTCTGTTATCATCTTTATTTGTACCAATCATAAAAAATATAATCTACGATTTATATTTTCATAATTTTAATAACATGTTATAATTTTTCTAATATTCTATGGAATCACTGAAAATACCTTTTTAAATATGGAATGTGTCAATTATAATGATAGCCAGATACCACAAAACACCCATTAATTGATGGGAGTCACTATTGGTACTGCATTGACATAATGAAATCCTTATTGAAACATCTAAGTGTGTACCAATGAACCCACAAGGAAATTCTAAATGAGATACCCAAGGATGATCCATAGAATTTGGTTGGTAATTATATAAAAAAAATATTTTTTAAGATAAAATTTTAAAAATATTTTATAATGTGCTATAAGTTGATGTTTTTATAGGAATTTTTCATCTTGTAAGATAGCCCATGGAATATAGCTAATATTATATATTACTCATTATTGAACTTCCATTATGGAATGATCTATGAGAGGAATGATTAGAATAGAGTACCAAGACATTCAAATAGATGAAAAATATAAAAATTAAATGTTACATTAGTTTAACATCATCATTAATTGTATGAGTTCCCTTGGATAGGTCTAGGAAAACAATTATCAAGTGGAAAAAGTACTGAGAACACTTCTATAGAGGTTTAAAAAATAATTTGGACATATATAATACTAATACATTCAAGGAGTATGCATTATATGACCTCATATACTCTTATCTATAGAATTAGTTAGAGATGAAGAATATTTATGATGCGTGGTATACTTAATGAGAAGTATTTATTTTATATAAAATTTTAATCATACCCATAATGCCTATTAATCTATGTTTCATGAAAGTGACATGGAGAATCCCCACTTCATAATGAATTTTTAGAAGATCATGAAAAACACTGGTGGGGATAGGTAGTTCCAGAGGAATTCTATAATAGACTATAAGAAAGGTAACACTAATATTAAAAATAATGTATTATAATTAAAATGGAATGATGGTATGAATAATGGTCACATAAAAACATAATTACATAAAAAAACAAAAAAATAAATAAAAGATTAGAGATTAATGGAAAAATATTCTATTAGGTTATGACTACTCCGATATTCCTAACTCTAGAAGTGATTCTGAATGTAAACATGAGACATGCAGTCTTAACTTAATCATTATTACGTGTGAGGTATATTACTTTCTCCTTTCTCAATTAATGAATCCTAAAATAGTTATATATAATTATATATCTACAAGTTAAACTAATGTTTTTTTAACTATTTATCAAGTTATGATTTTGAACATTATAAAGTTACGAAATTACATAAATAAAATGATGAATTCACAAATGATCGAGTCATAATAATTTATAAGTATAATGAATTAAAAATTAATTATATGAATTTTATCAATCAAAATGATAAATTTAAAATTAAATATAGTTGTATGAAAATATTTATTTCCTAAAATGATAAAAATACTGAAAATGTGATTCTTATCCACTAATATTATATGATTAAAATAGAAGGATTAATTTTGTTTGGTATTTAATGATAAATCCCATGAGAGAATATTAATTTAGTTGTGGATTATATAATAAAAGTATTAAATGAATGTAAAAAATTAAATTAGTAAAAAAAATTTAATCATACATTCTAGAAATAACGATAAATGTATTTATATTATATTAATTGTTATAGAATAAAAACATGGTTATGAAACCTGAATTTGTTAGTATTAAAGTGTAATTATCTATATTTGTTAAAGGGAAAAAATATGATATGATAATTTCATTAATGGGATTAAACAAAAACAATAATTGTTTTGGATATAATATTATAACTCTAAGTATAAATTAAAATATCATTTTTAATATCTCAAAACAATTTCAATAGAAACCTAGTTTATGTATATAAATAATGAAAATTATTCCAATGATTGTTCACTAACATTTAAAAAAATTTATTTGGAACACTAGAATATCGATTTATTGTGATTTATTTCTAAACAAACCACTATTAAATACATTAAATCTATTTTGGTGCCTATGATTTCTCCTACTATTCTTGTTAGACCCAGTAATCATGGGTACAAAATAGTCTATATTTTCAATTTAGTAAATCTTCTATAGAAGTATAAATTAATAATTATATGTAAATTGTGGAGATTACAGGAACTTGATAGGTGACATTTCAATGAATCAATCTTTAAATCTTCTGATGGTGGTCTTATTAATTTTGGAAACAAATATACATGATAGATAATAAGAATATGTGAAATTGGTTTTTATAAAATTAATATAATTTCCAAATTATTATATGTACTCAGATTAAAACATAATATCAAAATATTATCATAGTTTTTTTGAAGGTTTAATTGTTTTATTTGAAAATGATATAATTTATGTTCTAATAAATATTTTCATTTTATATTATGAAAATAAAAAATAAACCACATATAATATATATAATTTTTATCTAACCAATCAAAAGGTTAGGTTACTTGAAGTTTTATAATAAGATGAAATAATATGTAATAAGAGTTTTTGGCATGGAAACATTTGATTTTTGTATAAATTCCCAATGAAAAAACTGGTTCTAAAGATACCAAAGTTAAATATATGTGATTTTCATTTTTTATTCCTATAAAATAGGTAAACTACACAAAGAAATATTCAATTATATAAGTTATGTTAGTACTGAAGGAGGCTTAGAATTAATTCATCTTAAATTATTTTAAAAAACAAAACCTATTATTTTTAGTGGTAAAATATATGTTTTTATAATTTTATTTGATTATAATAGAAACATATTGTTTTATTTCATATCCCATAAAAATGATACATTATCAATTTTTTTGTAAACATATTCAAAATTTGAAAAATGAATCAATCATCTATATGATAAGAGATTAATATGGTGAATTTTATAATTTATTTTTTTATTACTTATGTAAGTAAAATGGATATAAACACCTTTTCTCCACCCCTAGGACATAGAAACAAAGTGGATTGTTTGAAATAATTAAGGTGCATATTCATGAAGTGACTAGGTATATGGTAATTGAATACAATATACATAAATAATATTTAGGAAGAATATATAAATATTTATTTCCATGTTTTAAATACAGTTTCAATTTGTCCCTTACTAAATAAGAACCATTATGATATTTTAAACGGATCTAAACATAAAGTATTTTATTTCACTATATAGCTATAAAATTTTTATTTTAAATAACAAATATAATTTAGAAAATTTTGACTATAAATTAAATGAATGTAAATTTATAGGATATTAAATTTCTTATAAGTTTTATTAATATTTAAATAAAAATCAAAGGTATTAGAAGATTATGATCATGTTAATGTTAATGAAAACAATTATAATAAGTAGGACACTAAATATTTTAATGAAAATGATGAGTTTAGGGAATTTAACATTGGTGAAGATAATGATCAAGAGAATGATATTGCATTATTTTAGCGGGAATATATTTATTCACAAACTAATCCAAAGGAATAGAAATTTCTTGAAATACCCTAATTGAAAAATTAATTGAAAATGTCAAATATGAAATTCAAACACGAAAACCTATGTTTATTCATTGTTCAAATTCTAATTTTGTTGTTTTCATTTTTCCTGTAAAATTTGAAAATTACATAATTAAACAAAATTTAATTAATTCTATGCAAGATGAATTAAATAAATTTGAATGAATGAAATTATGGAATTTATTTTCTTTTCTAAATGGTAAAACTATTATAAGAACTAAATGGAATTATCATAATCATCTTTCTAAAGATTAAAATTTAGTTAAAAATAATGAATGTATAGTTGATTATATTTATTCCCATGAAGAGGGAATTGTCTTTAATGATTACTTTTATCATGTTTTTGGATATAATCCATTAAAATTATTTTATAATTTTAATTTGATTAAAACATTTTTTTTCAAATGGATGTATAGTGTTTCTTTTTGAATGGAATTATTTTGGATTATGTCTATGTAAGACAACCCCAATAATTTGAAAATGATAATTTCCAAGATAATGATTTTAAACTGAATAAATCCTTATATGGTCTCAAACATGATCTAAGAGCATTGTATGATATTCTAACATTATTTTTATTATAAAATTAATTTATTAATAGTAATGTTGATGTAAAATTATTTATCAAAAATGTTTTAAATGATACACTAATTAAAATAATATATGTTTCTAATATACTTTTTTGATCAAAAAATGATTCTACAGGTAATGATTTCTCTAGGATAACGATGTGTTAATTTGACACTTGACTAATGAGAGAATAATTTTTTTATCGGTTTACAAATTAATAAATGATAAGAAGTTGTTTTCATAAATCAATCCAAGTATTCCTAATAACATGAAAAAAATTGGTCTTGATTCAAGTAAAAGTATGGAAATAAATATTAAAAATAACTCTAAATTCAATGAAAAGGAATCTAGAAATATAATTGATATAAAAAAATATGGAGTTGTGAAAGGAAGCCTTTTGTATCTCACTTCATTTATACCACACAACAAGTTCTCAGTTTTCAAGGGGGAAAGGATTTAGTCAAACCCCAAAGAAATTTGAATAAATATATTAAAATAGTAACAAGATATATCCATAATAATGTATATAATGGAATACTCTATTATAATGAGATCTATTATGATATACCATATTACTCTATTTATCAAATTGGTGGTTGCAGACTTAACTGAAATAGAACTAAATGTATGTGTCACTCTTTATGAAATAAATTAATTTCATGGAGCTATATCAAACATCTTTAACTAGCTCAATAAATTTATTAGGATGAAGATGTCGATACTAGTAGTTTTTGTTCATAGAATATAAATAAAAAAACTATGTGTGATTTTATTATCAATTTTTATAAAATTTTTGTTTACAATAATAACTCAAGTTCTATATAAAATTTTCATACCCTCTTAAAAATTATCAAAGTAATTACAAGCATATAATATTTTAATTTTTAAAATATCAGGTGAATAAATGTGATATATGTTTGTAATTTTTTCCCACTAAGGAACATCAAGCTAGTATATTTTTAATTCCTTTTGATTCAGTTAAATTTGAAAGGATGAAATATGAATTGGGAATGTTAGATGATGAAAATTTTTGATAGCATAGTTACTTTACTTAAAAATGATTGCATATTTTCTATAATTAAAAATGTAAATTTATACTCTGATTAAATAATAATTTTTTCAATATGTTTAAAAATTCCTAACTAAATAATAAAACTATCTTATATCAACTTTGTTTTTATTTTTTATTTAATATTTGATAAATTAAAAAATAAGAGATATTTTTCTTTAAAATTTTATAAATTTCTTATTTTTTAGTTTTCAAAAAGAGGGAATTTATTTGTATTTGAATGTTCCTAAATAAAGTTTTTTAAATTGATATGTTTTGATAAGTACTCTTCTTTAATATCTTATTAAATTCTCATGTTTTTAACGAAAAAAATTATAATAATAGTTATGTATTTTTTTTAATAATTTTATTTTTAAAGATCATTAATATTACTTCTTGGTATATATATATTATTTATATGTTTAATTTTTTATTAAAACTTTTTTTCCATTCTTGTGAAAGGCCTTGTACTCCCCATGAACCACATATCGGACCCTAAGGTCAACCCCATGGGATGGACACACATTGAATCCCCCACAAAGAGCTTGGGTTGGTGGGCATTGTACATGTGTAAGGCGTATGAGGCCCATGTATAAGGGCACTAGAGAGTGCTTGCAAGCACAAGGGTAGGCTTAGTCACTCGCTAGTCTGTAAACCCAATGAGTATGTTCATAATTTCATTTTAACTAGGAATCAACATCCACTATATGATATACCACTCGACCTATTTGAATTTGATTCTATGTGGGATGCTCTTTGGAGTGTTATTGTTCATCTATTAAAGATTGTTCAAAATAATTACTGTCAGATATCTTCCATTTAATAAAATCTATTTGATCTTATTTTATTCTTGGAAGTTATCTTTATTTTAAATTCTATTCTACTTTAGAATTCCTATATATCTTGGGGCATCCTCTTCCTCCAATATCTTTATATTTCTGCTTTCTCACCATTAAAATATAAGTATTCAAGTAATGATTAATTATTCATGCTGAATTTATTCAAGCCATCAATTTATAATTCATTAGTATCAACTTTTTTTCATATATATAGACAGTTTTTTGTTGTTTTACCAGATTATATCTATGTATTTTTTTTCAATGGATATTTGGGTTGAGTTTTTTATTCTAATCTAATCGATGTTCAATTTCTCCATCGTCTTGTTTTCTTTGATTAAAATACTTTACCATGTTGGTTGGTTGTTGAGTCACCATTTTTGTACCAACTTTGGTTTAGTGATGCACCATTGGACCTCAATAGTGGTTGATTTTACCCACCACTGGACCTCAATAGCAGGTCATTTTGACAACCATTTGGCATCAATGATGGGTGATTTTACCAAACCTTTGAAATCAATGGTTGGTTATTTATTACAAACATGTTGTGTCTTTCCATTTTCAATAAAAATATATGTTGAATATTCATAAGGTTTTAAATAGATATTTATTATCCTTTTTAAATCTTTTGTATTTTATTTTTTTATGTTTAGTGATGTATATTTTTTTCTTACTCCATTTGATCTTCGATGTAGCTCAATTGATCTCCTTTTTCTTTATTCTTACGTTGTTGTAGTTACATTCTTCTATTTGAAGTTGTTTTCATATAATTTTAAAGATTATTCTATATTTTTTAATCAAAATTGTGGCATAATATCTTCACTTTAATAGGTTCCATTTATTTTTCCAATCGGGAGTGATCATGAATTTCTTAGGAGTGATTTTGGTTTCTTATTAGTTTTGGAATATTTTATAATTCATGATTGATGTGTTTTTATATTTTATCAATATTTTTATTCATTTGTTTATTTTTTATAATTTAAGGGTATTTTTTATAGGAGACATGATTGAAACCCATTGGAAGGCCATTAGTCACTTATGGACATTCTCAATATCAAATCACGAGTCACCATTAGACACACAATGGTAGGAAACTTTTTATTATTCTCATGATTTCATTTATTTCAAAAATTCATCATATAATATTTATAGTTTATTATCTATTTTAAATATTTTATGAAATCTCAATAGCAGGTCATGCTATGATTAGGCACCATTGGATCTGAATGGTATGTCTTGAGTCACTATTAGTTAAAAATATATATATTTTTAATTTTTCTATATTAATTTAAATTGTTGTTATAAATATATATCTTCTATTAATTTATATTGAAATAAATATGTAGAGTGTTTAAATTTATTGTCACATTATTTTGGGATCATTTATATATAAAAAATTAATTTTTATATGATGCCCTATTTTGTTGCACTTTTTTTTGGATTCATAATCTATTTGATTATTTTTGTTTCCCAATTTTTTTTAGAATAGATAATTTTTTAAAGATAATTTTTATATAATTTTAAATGTTTTATTGAAATATTTCTTAGAGAAATATAAATTCTAATTATTTCAATTTTCAAATTTAGTTAATCATTAACAAACTATAGATAATAGTCATATTATTATATTATTATGGACTGACAAGTGTTTCTCAATACATTAGACATGTAACCACAGATAAATATCATTTTTAATGACTCAAAATTTCATTTAATGAAATAAAAACAAAAAATATTATAGATCATTTCATTTTTATCTATTGCGATACTTCTTTGAAATTATGATGCTCTCAGTTGATCATGGTCTTCTGCGACTTCTACACTCTTTTTATGGTTACCGAAGGACTCCATCTTCAACATTTGTTCCTCAAAGTGATGAATGACCATTTATCTTAAACTTCACCAAAATTATGACCATCTTCTTTATTTATATTATTTTTTATTTGTGTAATATTTTGATTTTTATAGTAACAATTTCTTAATGTATGGTTTATGATTTTCCCATAAAATTCATGTCTTTATCTTTATATGGTTAATCTACCACCAAAATGTAGGTTACGGTTGTTACTCCCGGTAAATAGTTAGGTGTCCATACCTGGTTACCCTCATATATAAAAAACAATGTGGCACCTCTGTGTTGTTAAAACATCAGTGTCAATAATAAGATTCAAACATATTTAAATGTGAGTTTCATATTGCGTATAAATATCTTCCAAAAGTATAAGATGTTTAGTTATAAAAATTGTTATTTTTGATACAAAACTCTATAAATATTATGTTATTTTACATTTTATTTTCACTACAACAAAACTCAAGAACACTACACTCACTATAGTTTGATTTTTTGATAAACTATGTCTAATTTTTAATTAACATATAAATAGATATTAAAAATCACATATATTCATATCATCAATCAATAATGATCCAACATGAGTCATAGGTAAATCTTCAAAAATTGATTGAAAACCTAATGATTTAGTATCTCTATCATCATGATAATGTAAAATGAGGTAAGGATGCACCATATACATCATCTACAGTATTGTTTTCCATAGATGATAAGAACTCCTTGGTTTTTAACATAATTTGAAATCTCTATTGGCAATTCCCTATTTATATCAGTATAAATAACCTTCTTCTAATAAAACTTTTAGTGTCTAATGACAGGTTAAGAGCCATTAAGTGTGGGTGCCATGGTTTGATAAATATTTACACTATATTTTTGGTTTTGTTGTTATTTTAAATCCTACCTATTGAATTGTTTAATGTTATTGATCCCATCAATATTACCTCTCAATATTACATCTGGGGTAGTTGTTGTATATGCGAGTGTAAAAATATATTTAATGTGGTTATCATAAAATAGAACTCTCTTCCATGTGGTTCTGACCCCCAAATTGATGTTTCAATAAATAAAGATGGTTAAATATTAGGAAAGAGCATTTACATCAATAATGATTCCACAATGATAACACTGTAGAGTCTACAAGAGATAAACAAATTCCCACCCGAATAATAAATAAACACATAATCTATGGTACCCTTATACTAATCCAAAGTCCAGTAATCTTTTCCACTTATAGGGTCCACATAAAGAGTACATAATTTCTACAAAGATGATAAATTTTATGAAATATCATCATCCATCTAAATGAAATTTTTTCACACTAATCTATAGGATTAGGTTATCTCATGTACAATTCTCCAAGGACATCTATACTGAATTGTAGCACTAGTGGTATTGAAGCTCATTTGATATCTAGTAAGATCAAGATTCTCAAAATATTTTTCTATATATATATATTTAATTCCCCCTCAGAATACACATAAAAAAAATAACTCATTTGTAAACAATGTTTCCTTTTATACCTTTACAACATTTTTATATTCCCAAATTTATCATGAATAATATTCTCAAAGTATAACATTTAATATTTTTTGATATATCATTCAAATAATATAATTGTTCCCTATATATTTATCATTTATAATCATCATAATTCCTATAACAATATCCATTTAAATCTCAATAAGATTCTATCTATGTACCTTTTTTCAAAAAATATTAATATAATTGTGATCATAACAGTTTCAAAAATCTCGCTCAACAATTCATATAATGATATTGTAGCGTCTATACTATCTTGATAATGCATCCATGAAAACCTTGTGGTGAGGTTATTTTTACATGGTGCAAGATCATCTTTTTTTGGAACCATTATATCTTCCATGGTTTATTGTTGTGAAATATCATATAGAATAAAGTATCCCATTATATCATAAATTCATTACAATTTATTTATTTGGAATTTCATCGACATTGGGTGAAGATATGGTGTGTCCCTATTAAAATCTATGTAACTACAATTGTGAGGTGATAATCCCTATAGTGTATCTTTTGTTTTTCTTAAAACAAACCATTTACCATTACTCATATTACCATAAACAGGGAGTTATGCATGATTTAGGAAGATAGTTCCACACTAATATATCTATTGGGATTACCTTTGGAGAAGGCATTTATTACCATTAAGTTAGAGTGGAAATGATTATATACTTGTACCTAACCTTTATATATTTTTCACTACCCTTACACTGACTCATCAAGACCTTTATGTAACCTTATGAACTACATTAGTACACATAGGAAAGATTCCCAATATCCTTGTTAACCTTTAATGTAATATTATGTTAGCATTGGATACATAGTTTTACCTTTATACTAGCTGTTCTTTACCATTACGACACTCTGTATTTCCATTATGTAGGTAGTGTAGAATACACATTACTCTTACTAAGTTCCTCAGTTTCATTTAGACAGGACCAATACACATAGCTAGATAACTTTTTTACCTTTACATAATACGAGTACACTTGTGAAATAGAGTCCTAGCATTGGTTACCCTTATATAGGTAATAATACCAGTAATCCGCAAGTATAAGATGATCCTGACCTTTATATATCTAGTAAAAATGATTGATTAACTTTACTATTGAATCCAATTTTACTCAAAATTAATACATGCCACCATAACAACCTCATCATCAATTGATAAGGAGATTAAATAGAAATCAGATGGTGAAGAAAAATTTATTTATACCACTAATATATCTTTATATAATACATTGATAATCATCAAAAAAATCATTATATTTTCATGTATAATTATACATGAATGACACCGAATTCCATTTATTGATTCTATACAATTCCTAGATCATCACCTCTTATTCTCAACTCACCAAACATATATTGACACATAATTGAAATCATATACAACATTTAGTATAAAAATAAATATATTTCATCATAGGAAAATAAATAACACCTAAAAAATAAATTTATTTATACAAATACATAATTTAGTCATTAAAAGAATTTATTAAAAAATTCATGATTATTTCTTAATAATTAATCAATACTTTTAATTGAGTAAAAAATTTGAATTTATTTTTCAATAATGTGGTTAATATTATTCTTACCTACTAATATAATAACTATGTTATAATGGTTTACTATATCATGGATTAATTTTGACATAAGGATGCATGTAAAGAAGGATATCCAATAGCTAAATATTATTTTGATGGAAATACATATAAAATATTATGGTGATTCATTCTTCTACCTTCAAAAAATCATCAATAGAAATTCCATCACACTGGAAGAAAAAATTAGAATATATTTTTATCTTCACTTCTCTAGGATCCCCTATAGATTATCCGAATTTTTGATTCCTCTAGTCAACTTAAAGAATCGATGTAGTCTTTTTCAATAGAACTTTATCTCTATGGTCTATAATTTCTATCATTATTTCATTTTGGAATGATCATGTTCCTGATGTATAACTTCTATGTTCATTAAATCTAACAAGTCAGGTATATAATTCATAAAAATTTATCAATTTAATGTATAATATACTTGAGGGAGGTTTGGTCAAAGAAACAAGTGATAAGAAAGAATCACAATATGATCAGTAATATGAAATTGGATGATATATTAATGGATCATGTTTCTATACTGTCTATATCTCATAACCATGTTTCATAGAGTAATTAATATGAATAAATTTTCATAATAATTAATTTCTTGTTATTGATAATGATTAGCAACATAACTATCTGATAAAATCTATGATTCCTTTATTTGATGATGAATATTATTAATTATATATTCAATTTCCTAAGTTAGAACTTGTAAAAATAGAATTTTTCTATAATTTCATCACATTTTATTAGAGTTCTACACATACGTACATAAATGGATTTAAAAATATCAAATTGAATACATAAGTAAAATCTGTTATAAGATAATTTGACAAGAGGACGGCGTTGATCCCATCAAATGTGGAAATTCTGAGAAAATGAAATTATCACATCGTTGAGGATTTAAATGGTGCTTTTATATTATCTATCTATCTGAAGAAGATTGTATGTTCTGAAGAATAAATTTTCATCATGAATCTGCTGAATAATTTTTACAAAATTTTGAGGTTAAAAAATTATGTCAATCAGATATAATATAATATATTCCTCTATACAACAATATCTCTAAATTATTTTATGTCACGAAAAGTTGGTCAAGGGAAAAATCCACATTAGTTATATTGAAATGTGATGAAATGAAATGATGATCAACTATAATGCAGAAATTTTTTTGGGAAATATTATTTTTTGATGTCTGATGAAAAAATCCATCATTATGACTTCAAAATTCCATTTAGTCATGTTTAATGTGTATATAATCCCATTAGTATATTGTCTATCATCTATGCCTTGATTTCATAATAAACACCAAGATACATAGTCTATAATACCAATCTTCATGGTTTAACACTATAAATATACATTTTTATCTATTAATCTTCATACTTAATTGAAAGATAGTGAATGGTGACAAATATGAATTTAAAACTAACTCATTTTACATGTATGATATTAATGGAGAACATACAAAATTTATAATACATTTCATTACATCACAATCAAGGTTGATCTTAAGAACATTTATCATTATCTATCGTTGCTATATATCTTTTTTCATATCACCATTAATCTTCCCATCGATATATAGTTGATCACTTATTTGACAGTTATAAGATTTCTCCACATGCAATATCATTTAAAAGAATATACATTAAAAATCATTAAATATTGGATCCTTTTTTATTCTGATCATAGATAATATTTCATGTTGCATTCAATCAAATGAATATACAACACTATTCTTTTTTCAATCGTTTTAATGTATTGAGTAATAATAATCATTAATAAAATTTAACAATATTATCTATTGAAAATTAAAATATTTTTAGTTGAATATATTGTTTAATTTTTTTTGATCAGTATATATGTCATTATCTTTTTTGAAACATTAATGCCTCCATATAATAAATACAATGATTCAGAATTCTAACTAAAAATCATGAATTAGATAAATTTTATCATCGGAATAAAATTGATGAGAGTAATAACATATCAACATGTCATTCTATATAATAACCAATCTCCAAACCCTCTTTTATATGTGAAAATAAATCAAAAACCATTCTCCTCTAATGTTTTGTGTGAGTAATGGTTAATTTACCAACCTTCTCATCAATTATATTATATTTTTTTCGCATTCATCATTCTTATAAAAATATACTCTATTATTAGTTATATTGGTGAGTTGATTAGATATACATGTGAAATTATTCATGATGATTCCATAATATCCATCCATTATATGAAAACTATAGATCATAGTCATTATTGTTGACCTCGATAAATTTTTAACAATTTTCATTTTTAATGAATTCATCAATATAATCTTTGTTGATATTGTTTTTGATTGAAATGAAACTATACATATAAAAAATTCCCACATCATAAATAATTCATTCAACTTATCCTTCTACATGGTCACTATTATAATACTTATATGATCATCATTCTATTTCTTTCAATCATAATATTTAAGAATACCATCTATAAATACTACTAGAAACTGATGAACGTAATATCTAAGGACTTAATTAATTAAATCCTACAAGTTATCTAGGGAATTATAAAGACCAAATGGGGTGAATTTAAATTAATAGTGTCCATACCTCATATGGAAGCCATTATTATTTATGTGTTATATTTTGACTATAAATTTATATTTTATAGATCCAAGATCAATCTTTAACATTTTTTTATCTCATCATAATTGATCAAAAAAATCACCAATTTAAGAAAAAGGATATGTTTTAATTATCAGGATATTTTGTGTACTAAATAATCAATAAAGAGTCTCATTTTTCCATGTTTATTATTAAGAAACAGAATAGATTCACCCCATTATGATGAAATTGGCCAAATTAATCCCTTAGAAATATTATACTACAGTTTCTTCTCCAATTTTCCCAAATAAATTGGGATCCCTCTATATTGATTCATTGAAAGAGGTTTACCACTAAGTATGACTTTTATTTAAAATTCAACTTTAGAAATTAATATAATACAAGGTATTCCATCCATAAATAGATGAAAAAATGTCTATTTAGTAAGCATATCTTCGATGATGATTTTATCCAAACCCACCTAAAATTCATACTCATTTTGAATATGAATCAAGAAATATACAGGGTATATAATTCCTATTGGGTGTTAATATTTATCATCTCACTAATTGACAGAAAATTTTATTTTTCTAAATAATATATCGATTTCTCTTTTTCAGGAAGTAATATGCGAAATATATGAAGAGTGTAGAAACGAAAACTATAGTAACCTATTTCCAATGCCTAATTTATTACATTGGTATAAAATATATGAGATCTCTTCTAGAGGGAATAATTATATTAGTATTATTGAAAAACATGAAACACACCATACCACAATGTTACATGGGAAATATAAAATACATAGTATTTGAATATTAATCAATCCATTCAAAATATACTACTGCATAACATTGTTAATGAAAAGAAATAGAGTAATCTATGATACTCAGTCAGAGTTATGTATAACATAAGCTATTATGATTAAATAAGGAATAATAAATATGGAAATTAAAATATATTGAACACATATCATTTTATTAATAACATAATCATTAAATAAATCAATGGATAATATCAGTAAAAAATATTATGTATTGTAATAAATGATTTGTCAATGAATGGACTAATAATTATTAGATGTCATGATAAAATACATCATGATATATTTATCATAAAAAAATTGTTCCCATAATGTATAATTATTGGGTAGGTATACACCAAATAACTATTAAATAATGGACTACTAATTAGTTTGTCTCATGATACCAGTTGACGCATGAAGGGGATATATAATTCTATGCCCCATTAATCATTGATTTCCAAATCCATTCCTCGTATATTGAATGTTCAATTTATAATCATAAATAACTTTTTAACATCATATATCCATATTGCGTAATGAATATAGAATATTAATATTTCTCGAGTCAATAAATTAAATTTCATTGTAAAAAATCATATGTTGAAATGATATATTGTTTATGAAATAAGAATCACATTTAAAAATGTATATAAATATTTAATAAAAATGTAACATATAATTAAAAAATGATCATAAGATTAGATTTTTTCAAAAAAATTATATGACCACAAAAATATTAACAGACACATGATGACCATGAATTCATTATAAACCGATGATTTGTAATATAATCATATCATTTAGATGGTGAAGGAAATTTTAGAAAAAAAATATCATAAACTTTCATTAAATAATTTTTTTTTGTAAAACCATTCAAATCCTTTAGATAAAGCATAAAGATCAAAAATAGTTTTTTGTAGCGGGGAAGTACCATAACTTTATATACGTAAAATACATTATTTTTTATTTTTTATATTGAAAAATATAATGATTTTGAAAAAAAAGATATATTTTATTTTGGAAATTTTTAAGAAGAAATTATTAATAAGAAATTTCTATTAATATTATAGTTTTTAAATAAAAATTTTGTTGTTAAAATATGTTTGAGAAAATGAGGATATTGAAGAAAATTTTACCGGATCAGGTAGGGA
The DNA here is from genome assembly GCA_963277665.1 of Viscum album. Lineage (NCBI taxonomy): Eukaryota > Viridiplantae > Streptophyta > Magnoliopsida > Santalales > Viscaceae > Viscum > Viscum album. Next base: position 1,013,819,330 of record OY728162.1, on the reverse strand, counting down.
AATAAGATCATCTATTATTTATGACATTTATTTTATTTGTTTAACATCCAAATATATGATAATTTGGAATAAAATATGTAAATTATTTTATTTTAAATATGAGAATAAAATAGATCATGTTTATATAGGAAAGATTATAAGATTTCTTTATATCAAATTATGGTATTCTTAAGGAATGATACTATAAAATAAATCCATACATCTCATATATCTTTTAAATTTGATCCCCTTAAAAGTGTGAACATGAATTAAAAAAATTTATCATCATGATGAAATATATATTAATTTAAAATAAAAATATAGGGAAATATATACACCAAATATATATAAATAGAATCGTAACTCAATGTGTGTCCAAATAGTGCATTAATTGAGATAAAATCACTTACATTAAGATTGAATTTTCAATCGATATCTATTAATGTAACACCCCATGTATTTCTAAAGATATATTGAACAACTTGAAACATTTTATTAAGAATATATTTATAACTCATCTTTAAAAATAAGTTTGTCGCTTCAATATTTTGAATTTTTAAAATTGGTAATCTACAATTGTGTTTAGTATGTTATTTGGAGTCTATCAGAACCAACTTATTTTTTGGTGAATAATAACATACCCTTATGAATATTAGTATGAATAGTAATAAAATACAAATTAATAGTATATTTTACTATTATTTAATTTTCTTATGTATTTAAGATAATGAAATCTTGGTTAATATTTCAATGTTATAAAAATGCACATATAATTTTAAATTTTTTATTTTTTTTAATAAAGTATGATTTAATTTGAAAAATAAATTAAAATTATTTAGAAAATGATTTTCAAAAAATTGAGTTCATTCATTAATTCTACACTTTAGAAAATGTTTTGGGTTACTTTTTTTTGAATTTTCTGAAATTATAGAAATTTTTATGAATATTAAAATACCATAATATACAATAAATGATAAAGAAATGATTTATTACACCATAGGTGATGCAAGGATGATATAATACCACAAGATTCAAACTCACATGAAATTATTACTATTACGGTCACATTAATTAATACTATTCATAGTATTGAGAAAAAAATATTATAATAATGATTAAAATAATGAAAAATACCTCTTCTCCTATAATATAAATACATCCCTCATTCCCCTCATCCTCCCACACCTATCAAGCCTTGATCCTTACATATGTTCTTCTCTATAATACTCCCAAGGCTCTTCCCCACTTCCTTGAGTTGCTGGTATAACCAAAAGCCAAAACTAAAGGCCTTAATAAGGATCTCAAAGAGAAGAGATCAATAGGTAAACACCCTATTTTGTTTTCTTTCTTTCCTTTCATTTTATGTTATTCTTTTTAATTTCATTGGTCTTATGATGGGATATTTCTTTCCATTTCCCCCATAGTACCCATATTATTTAATAATTATGATATACCTCATTTTTATCATAAATATATTTTATGAAATTTTAAGCGATGCCATTTGGCTCCTGAATTTTCATAAGGGATTTCTCAATTTTTTTATTTCCAAATTCCATTATTTTATTTTTATTTCCTCACATTCACCTATCCAGTTTGAATTGATGATCTAGTATCAAACATATTATTTATTTCATCATGTATATGGAATAATCACCATTATATTTATTATCCTCTCCTAGTTATTCCTGAAATCAAAACATAATCAGCGGTGTGTTGATTTACTGACATCGTGGGTGATGTGATGTCAATTTTCATTAATTCCTTCAATACTATTAATGAAACAATTTTTTTAGTTTAAAAATATTATAATGTATGTATTATATCGTATATAAGATTATATAAACATTTTATACGAATTTTATTTATTTATAAAACAAATGAGTTCATTACGATCGAAGAATCTCCAAAATGACCTAAACAAATATCAATAATGTTTAACTCATGAATCATAAACATGATAGAACTAAAAATGATAAATTGTATAATTTATCGTTCTGGAAATATATAAATACAACTCCATTTTAATTATGGAGTTTCACTTCCAATCGACAAGAACATCCATCTTTAACCAATCATGGAAAACATGTCAAGAACACACCCAAAACAATGAAAATTTAAAATACTATCAATTAAAGGGTGAAATGATGTAATAAAATGTTCATATAAGGTATTATAAACATGGATAAAATTTATTAGGATATTAATAACACTCTTTCAACAATTAAACATGAGATTTAAATGACTTGGAAATAATAAAAACCAGAGGTAATGGAATTCTTAACCCGATTTCCATTCTTTGGGTTAACATACTAATTCATTATATATTCCATATTCAAATGGTTTGTGTGATGGGTATTGTATTTATTATATGTAATTATGTAAATTTATAGTATATATACATATTCCATCCATTAAATAATGTATCACTTCATTTATATGATTTATATAAGGGAATTTCTTTTAAAAATCATCTTTCATAATTTTGTTTAACAGAATTAAGAAGAAATATTTTTATGATGTTATTCATGTCATATGATTACATTTAGGTTCATGGTAATTGTTTGTGATGAAGTGTGGGACCTGTATTCCCCTCCCCTATATTGGGTATGTGTATTTTTGAGTTCGGTCATATGGTTACTCCAAGTGTAACTATAATGGTTACAAAAATTGTATGGTAGTCGTGAGGGTTAGTAATTATAAGGTAGACAATAGGGTTTCATGATTATGTAATCAATACCCAAATATACCTTTATGGTTCCATTTATGTTCTTATCTATTGTGGAAATCTTCTGCAAATCTAATTTTTACAATGTAAGTATATGTGGGTGACAAGTATGTCATTTGAAAATGATTTCATATGTTACAAATATCCATGGACTATTATGTCCTTTCATTCTTTTCATATCCCTTACTAAGCATTTTTTCCTCATCGCATGTTTTTAATTTATTCTCATAGGTTATAAGGATGTGTAAGACAAATAAGTAAGTCAAGTTAACTGATTGATAAATTTTCAAAGAAAATCATATTATATTAGAAATGTTTTTTATTTTGGAAGAAATGAATGTCGTTTTTATGGTATAAACTATATATTAATGTGTATTGTTATGACGTTATTATGTCCCACTTCCATAATGATCTAAACATGAAATGATCCCCAATTAGAAAAGAAGTTTTTTTTACAAAATTCTAGATTATGTAACGTAATAAGATCAGGTCCTTACATTTAACATCAACAAAAAAATTTAGATTTATTGTAATCATATAAAATTACAATATTCATATATATATCATCATATATGGTCTATTAATAATTTTTTTTCAACTTTTTGTTATAAATATTTTATTATTATCTTTATTTTGGGTGTTATCTACTACAATTTTTGTATGTTTTGATTCAATATTTTCTGTAATTATGTCTTGATAAAGGTTCCATCATTACCAGAATGTTATTAAGGAAATAAAATGGATATATATATATATATTGATTCATCTATATAATATATATACAGGAAACTAAAATAAATTTTTCTTGGAGAAGGTTGGTTGTATGTATGCATGAACACGAACCTCAATTAACAATTGATAGTATGAAAAAAAGTTAAATATTAATTGAAAATTATAGGATAATTTTATTATCATATATATCATATATATTAATTAAATATATCCTTAACAACAACTATGTAAAATTTATATGAAAAATTAATAACATCCCAATTATGGAGGTGGTGGTACATATGTACGAATGGATGATGTTATCATTTTCCAATGTATTTAAGGATAATGATGTAGATATGATATCATAAATCCAGAATATTAATTATGGTTTAAATATTATATATATTAATTTATTCTAACTTTATAATCATCCAAGTAAAGTGGTGATGAAAAATGAATTACACCACTATCTAGAAACAAAAATTTTTATGTATTAATGAGAGAGGTTTTATCTTTTATTACGATAGATAATAGATAAAAAATAGTTGAATAATAATAATAATAATAATGTTTTAATATTTTTATAATAAATTATTTATTATTTTAGGATGGGTACAATAAATTTATATAATTTAGGATATTAAATAATCTTGAATGTGTCCAAAAATATATGTACCTATTTTTCAATAAGCATCCTTTATATTCCTTCTTAAGGACACTTTGAATGATATTATAATAATAGGAAAAATATAAGTTTTGTTAATTGAAGTCTATAAGAAATTCTGTAGGGTTTTTTTTATCTACATGGATCAACATGTTGTAAAGAAAAGAAATAACAATGTACTTTTATAATTGAGGGGATAATATATGTTGGAGATTCAAAAAAATATTATAATATAATTTCTATCTAACTCTTTATAAACTATAAAAATATTGAATTAATTTGAATATAAGGAATTTATGGTCCAACTAAAATTACAAGATAAAATTTATTTATTCCTAAGTACCATTTAAATTCACATTTATTTGATTAAACCATTAGTTTTCCACTTTTAGCCATTATGGGGGTAACAACTATTTCAAAATTAACATGTTATAAACTAATAGTTAAGTTGAAATTTGAATAAATAATATACGAGTTATAATATATAAGACCATATATTATCTATTAATCATTTTTCTAACTTTTTAAATTTTTGAATAATTTAATAAATAATTTTTCCATAAAATATTAATAAGGTTGTTTTGGACAGTTTTATCTCATTTTGACATTAAATAATTCACGAAAAAGATATAATTCCCATCCAATCCATTATTACATCCACAGTATTATATATTAATCTATAAATTTTTTGTAAAATATATTTATTATGAATTATTTTACTTTTAATATTATAAAACAATTTATTTATTTTTAATATTAATTGAACTAATATTATGTCTGTGTTGCACTATAATTTAAGGTAATTATTTGATCACTATAAATTAAAAATATAGAACAATTATCAAAAAATATTATTCATATTTAAAATTAACAATTGAAACTGAAAATAAACTCTTTTTAATCTTATGAAAACATAATAGAGATATTAATGTCAACAGTTTGAAATTTTTTTCTTATTCATTTCTAAAATTGAAATAAAGCAACATATAAAATAAAATAAATGAAAAATAGTATAATATTTTCTATATTGATATTAATATGGCCAATTTTTTTTCACCCAACAACATAAAGGTACATGTTAGAGAAAGTTTAAATTCTTATCCATAGGTTTTTACCCTGTTTTACCAATATTATTCTTACCTAAGTGACAAATATTCACCAATGTAATTATTTATAATAACCAAAATTAAAATTGAACTATTTAAAAATTTTAGCCTCAAGATTTTTAATATAGTTTCAATTCAATCAAATTCAATTCTTATAACTAAGAGGGATTAAATTAATATACATACACCAAATTAAATAAAGAAAAGTTTTATAAATATTCCATTTTATTTATTAAATTTAAGTTATACCAAAATCAAGTATAATTATTGTTAAAATGTATTTAATTTGATTATTTTTTACTAATATATTTTTATTTAATATTAGGTTTTATTTTCAAATCATTATTTTGTGTTTTCAATGAAATGAAATAATAATTTATAAAAAGTAATTATTTTTTGAATACTTACTGAAAAACAAAACTTTCCGAAAAACTGAAAAATATCATCCTTTATTAATATTTACATTATGAAATCTTAATTGATATAATTAGAAAATAATAAATTTTCAGTAGGTTTTTTTATTAAAACATGGTATTTCATGTAAATAAATCTAACAAAAAATGTATTTAAAATGAAATATATCGTAAAATGTAGAGTTGCTATATTTAACCCCATTCCATGAATTTTGACTAAAAAATTCAATCAATTTGATACTGAAAAGATGTGATTATTATACACCATCAAATACTTATGCTCCCCCATTTCTTCCTCTATTTTTTTATTTCCCCACAATACTTTTTTTGGAGGAGTGATCTTGCTTAATTGCAATGTTCTCTATGGTTTAGAATGGTTATTACTCACAAGATAGATCATCTTATAGCAATGAGACATATGAGTTTGTTACATGTAAAGGATCATGTAATTGTTTACCTATGAGATATATATTATCAGATTGTGTGGCTGAGAGATATAAAGTGGAATCTCAAAGGGATAATCTACCATCCAGGTGATCAAGAATTTCTAAGGGAATGATATATCTACGAGTTAATTTTCCCTTAATTATTAATATCACAACATTATTCTATGGTTATATGTGTATTAATTCACTATCAGGACCATGAAAAACTATTACAAACTAATGATATACATTATTAAATATTTATCATCTCTTAGCCTCTGTCATGTATTATTGAATGAATCCAACATTGTCTGTCATTTAGTTGGATAGATCAGGTCCTAATAACTTTCTTTCAAAGACTTCATCCAAACATATTGGAGTTCTGAACATCATTCGATATATGGATTCCATTGGATCCATATAAATTTAGAGTAGTATTCTATGAAATATCAAAACATATTTAATAAAAAAATGAGGATACAGATTAAGATGGAAATATTCTCTAATAGAGAAAAATGAAATGATTTCATATGGTGATCAACTATAACCAAAATAGAATTGTTCACATTAGATGTATTGTTAATTATAATAATTAAATCCATAGAAATGTTTTACTATTTCAATTATTGTATTTATAATGGTTGTGAAATCCCTTTTTACTTCTCTCTCTCTACCTTAACTTGATAATACACTTTTATTTGAGAAACACAGTTGGAAATATCCCTTTTCATGTTATAAAACATGAAATATTCTTTCAGATTTCTATACATTATAGTACATCCAGGATAGTTGGAGAATAGTGAACTATGAGACTCATCCTACTTCTCCTTTTTTATTCTGGTATTGGGAGGACACATACTAAATTCTGAATCATTATCACTCCAACATGATCTTATTTAAATAAGGTTCAATACCCACCTTCTAATGCAATTATACATCTTATTTCTACACCATTTGAATCCTATCATGGATGGTTGGTTGAACATTCATTTGGTAAATACAATATCTATCTTGTTTATTTGACATTTATTGATATAAAAGCTAAAAATCCATATATATTAGATACCTTTTAATCCAAATTATTGAAAAAATAGTCACTTTCATACTACATGAATTCACCTACTAGTTCCCCTTTACAATGTGGTAATATATTGAGCATTCATAATCACAAATCAATTACAAGAATCATCTATAGATCATATATAATTATTTCTATATAAAAGTATTTTTTGAGATATGATGAACAATATATATATGACACCATTCAGTATATAGATTAATCCTTGATATCATCAATGTTGTAAACACCATTTCCATCCATAAAACATGATTGAGTTTATTTTTCTCATGAATTTTCAGTAGTTTAAAAGAATAATCTATCTCAATATCAATTTTAATAAGGAAAAATCCAAATCATATCATTGATGAATCATTATATATCACATTCCATTATTCTAAATTGGGATGTGTCAGTATAATCTTGTTGATGAACATTCTCTTTAGAACATCTAAATTCTTCTCAAATTCATCTATTTATGAGTACATATCTCAATTATAAGGCATCATCAGTATCGAAACAAGCTAGGAAAATTACATATCCCAATTATTTTGGTCTATTTAGGTCATATCTTAATTACATAACTCTTTGTTGGATTATCTGTTATTCCATTTATTGATATTTAAAAATCTCATGATGTATCTTTTTAAAGCTAAAATTCACACCTTGTAAATGTAGAATAAAAGATTTCCTTCCTAGGATTCTTCCACCCAATTCTAAATTATTCTACATTTTATTCAATGATCATTGAATATATTAGAATTTCATCTATAGTCACTACCAAAAGGCGATGAAGGAAAAATTTATACACTCTATCAATTAAATATATGAAGATATAATCATAATTATTATGTCCAAACAACATAATACATTCCTAATGACCATTCCTCATACAGAATATTTCCTTGTGTATATTCTACTACTTTAACCTAATCTGATTATAAATAGAATTATGATCAATCACTGACAAATATTTATCTCCTTGAAATTAAATAAATAGTTCATCAATACATTGTCGAGGATAATTTTAGTTAATAATGATTTCTTGAGTAACAATAATTTAATAAAAAGTCTTATTGTCTCATAATTAATCTTAATAAAAAGAATATGCACACCCCATGTTGAAGAACTAGGATGAATTAATCACTTATCATGATTTCATTAGAGTTTCTAATACAATTATTACAACTCAATAGTGTCCTTGATTTATGGTGTATTCAAAATATGTTTAGTACTAGTTATGAGTAATATTAAAATATCAAATTTTTTTATTTGGGGAAATAATAGGAAACATTTTGTAATTTCATATAAATCTGCCATAAATAGGCATATATTTACTAATTTCTTTCTCCCCAACCATATCTGATAAATATTAAAAATTAATATGTTGTAATATGCATATTCTAGAATAAATCTCTATTAATTGTTCAGGCTCATCCTCAAACATAATTAATTTCATAGGTTGATTTAGAATATTTAATTTTTTATCCCTACCTTAATAATGTTTTTAGGGTCCAAACTAGGGGTGAAAATCCATTACCAAGATTACATTAAATTCATATAGAGGAATACTAATAAAAATCTTGAGAATACACTCCCAAAAAACCATATCGATGAGGATCTATAGACATGCTATGTAGTCATCCTAAAATTTAGAGTTTTCAATACCAAAACAACATCTAATCATTTGTGTGGTGATTTGATAATGTTAGAATATTAATAAGATATAAAATAGTGGGTATAAAAAAATAATATAAAAAATTTATACTTCTAGAGTGAATTAGAACTTCATCTTTATGAAAATTACCTTGAACATACAACACATCTACACAAATTAAATATACTTAGACATCTCCACTTAACTTGATTTTTTGTAGGTTCCCTTTATGATTTGGTAACTAGTTTTGGAAAATATCAAAACACTTTACAATTTTTGTAATTGATAGAAATTGATTGATTATTTTCAATACATTCAAGAGTCAGAGGACTTGTTTCCATATACTAAAAAAAAGAATCCCACTCCATTAATCAATTTCCCAGGATGTTTCATTCTAAATGTTTTACATAATATAACTTTAATAATTCCCTTATTCTTATTTTATGTATTCCCTTTTTATTACTAATCATCCACCCTAATATTTTATTAATATCCATTGATGACATAGGGTCAATAAAATTGTCTATCCATATTAATGGAACATGATATTATATCGTCTTCAAATGAAAACATTTCAGAAACTAATGGACATAGTAGACATAGCTTAGTAACATTAATGGAATGGTCAATATTGTTTTCTATATTATATATATAGTCTAATGAATTATTTTAAAATCAAGTAAATTTATCCTAATACACTACTACACTTTCTTTATCCAATTATATTTTTGTGAAAAACATACACTCTAATTCGTCTATGTGTTCTTGATGGGATGTATTTCTCAAATAAAATATCATTAATACTTATCCAATAAATATTTTAAATTTCACTATCCTAATTATTATTTTGGACCAATGGTCACCATTCATTAAGTCATACATTCAGACAATTCACTTCCAAAATAACTTTTCTATTTCATTAAATTCTATGTACAATAATATTTTTTGAGGAAATTCAATCATTTCAATGATACTAATAGAATAGTATCTCTACTAAAATATAATGGCCTCTATCTATTGATGAAATCCAAAATAAATTAATCACATTGAAAAAAAATCGGTTATTCTATTCAAGAAATTTTATTCATCATAACCTATGAATGAATCCTTATTGTGGCACTAATCATCTGAGTTAAAACACTAAATGTATTGCCTTTATCATCTTTAAACTACATACAATGTATAAGGGTATTTATTCCCATTCATTCATTGCGACCCTTCAATAAATTTTGGAATTAAAATAGTTAGATCATAATCATCATTATCGTTGATCAATAAAAAATCCATTTGACACGGATTGTTCTCAAATACTCTATGTTGTTATTATAATCCATATATTAACATTATTCATTTATAATCATGTTTCCATGTTTTAAAAAAACCTTAATTTGAATCCAATATTTGAAACCCATAATTTGGTAACCTATATTCACTATCTAAATTATTATCTTTGTATAAGGTACATGGGAACTCATTCTGAAGGACTGCTCAGTTTCGTAGTCTTAAAGAACAAGAAAAATTTATTATTCAAATATTACATAGGAAATAAAAAATATATAGAATAATAATATTTTTACATCATTCATATTATTCATAATATCCTTCATCATACCATATTGAAAGGAAAACCAATAATGGGTGAGCTCATATGCTCAGTTAGAGATATGAAAAATAGAAGTTATAAATGTAAATAAGTAATAATTGATATGAAACTGTAAAAAACTAAACACATTTTGTTTAATCAAAAAATTCACCAAAAATTACATCCATGCATTATATCAATGTATTTATATCATGGATAATAATAACTATATTCTCAATGATGGAGATGACAAATATTGAATGATCGGATCTCATACATCATGATACCATTGCTATTAAAGCCTTATGAAAAGACCATTTAATCGATGTGTAGGTATAAAAAATCATTTAATAAGCCTAGTAAATTGGTTTCTCTGATGACACATGTCAAAGAATCAAGGGGATATATAATTCTGGGTCCCACATGTCTTTTTATGTATAATAAATTACTCATATATTGAATGGTCAAATTCAATTCAAAAAAAAATTCCTTATAAAAATATATTTGTATTGAGTAAAGAATATGAAATATCAATGTTTTCATAAGAACTCAAATAACATTCATATTAAAGAACCATATGTAGAAATTATAAATGGTTCAGGTAATAAGAATATCCTTGATATAATGAAAACTATTATTCAAAATGAATTTTATTTCTAATAAAAAATGATAAAAAATAAATCGAATATTTAAAGATGAAGTTAACAACCAGAAAATAAATAAGTGGAACTATATAAGCATCAATTCATCATTAATAGTGTTTTTCTAATAAAATCATGTCCATTAGAGAATTAAAAAATGAATAAAAACGTTTACACAAGATTTTATTAAATAATTAACTATGTAAAACCATTTGAATCATGCTAAAAAAATTAAAAGAGCACAAAAAGGGTTTTTTGATGGGAAAATCTATTAATGACATATTTTTTAAAGTAAATTCCATTTTACTTTTTTAAAATTGAGTCATAAAAACATTAAAAATGATTAATATTCGTTTGAAACATTTTAGAAATTCATTGATGACAGAAAATATATATTAAATATATTTTTGTATATAAAAATGACTTTTATATTAAAATTTTAAAACATTATAGATATGGTAGAAAATATACTTTATCAAATAGAGAAGTATGATAATTTTTCATTACCACATTCCATTACATGGTTCATGTTGCTATTATAGTGTATAAGAAAATATATAATATTCTTAAATGTCTAGAAGATTAGAAGAAAGTTTAAGTGTATGAAGGACAATTTATAATATTCCTTCAATAAAAAAACGTAATCCTAAAAATTTTAATAATAAAATTAGTGCATACCTATTTGGTAGCTTTTAAATTGAATCATTATTAAAGAATAAACATGAATTTAAAAAATAATCATAATTAATAAATATATTTCTTTTAAAATACATAAAAGTAGAAATATTTACACTATATAAATGATATATGTATATACTACCAAATAAACCTCAATTGAGTGGAAATTGAGACAAAATCCCTTTCCTCAAGTTACACATAGATCATAATATCTTTTACCCTAATATATAATTAATTATTATATATTATAATTACATACCATAGGAATATTAAAATCTATAATATCTTATATGATATATTCATAAAATTTTATCATCTATTTCTAATCAATATTTTATTTTTATCATTATTTTGGGTGTCAATTACTTCATTTTTCATCCATGTATTGACTTGGTTGTTTAATTCCATTAAAATTACATAGGGTTCTATAAGAAAAATATTTTTTTTGTCGTATGAATATCGTATACATTATATATATATATATGTACATATTCATCAATAGAATTTTCATATGTTAAAATAAAATAGGATGTTTCTGGAGACGGTAGGACCTATATACGCATGAACATAACTTTTACTTTTGAAACAGTAGAATAAAATAAAGTTAAATAATAATACCTCAGTATAGGATTACATATATATCATAAATTTATTATATATTCATTATATCAATTAATATTATACTCAATGAAAAATTGAAATGAAAAACAAATCACATTGATTCATCGAGTTGATAATTTGTATGTACATATGAGTAATGTTTTCAGCATATAATGGTTGTAAATGAAATGTAAAAAATTGTATCATAATAATAATAATATATAAGTATATTTAATATAATGTATTTATAATAATATATTTTATTCAATTAATTTAGAAGAATTATAAGAATAAATTAACATTAATGAGTCAGTAAATAAAATCAAATCTTCTTTTGTATACATCCTTTAAATTCACTTTAATTAACCCTTGGAATATTATTTAAATAAGAATTATGAATAAAATAGTGGATAGAGATGTGGATAATACAATTTTTTAGGGTTTTATTTAGTTATATTGTTCAATGTGGTGTAATTAAAAGAGATAAGGGACATCCATTTGTTAGTCAGGGAAGGGAAATCTTGGAAATTCAATAAATATTTTCATATAATATGTATCTAATTTGTTTAAAATTCTCTTAAAAAGGAATAAATATTACGGAAAAGAGGGAATGAGCCTACTATAATCATAAAATAAAATATATTTAGGTTTATATATTTGTTTAAAAATTAAACTTTTTATTAAATCCATCATAATCCTGTTTTTATATAAACTACAATAACAATTATTTCAACATTACACAATATTTTTTAAATATATATAGTCAATTTGGTGAAAAATTTGAAAATAAATATAAATTTAAACCATATTACCACCCTATTTCTCTTTAATTTTCAATAAATGATTTAAAAAAAATCTCACAACTTTTATTAATATCAATTTTGATCCTACTAATTGAATTTGATTTCAAATACATCAAGAAAAATATTGAATTCGAATATAATAAATTCACACATCAATAATTTGAAATCTTAATCCAGAAAAATCATCGAACAAAAGAACAAAAACAAGTATTATTAATTATATTATTTTTAATATAATTTAGTTTATATTTATATTTATATGAACTGAATAAATTTTGTGTCGACCTTTTATTAGAATGTAGTGTAATTATTCAATCAGAAAAATATAATAATAAAGAAATTTATAAAAAATTAATTAATATTTCCAGTGGACCTTTAAAACTAGACAAACATATTATATTTACATATAAAAATATTTGAAATACTAAAGTCAAGAGTGAAATATTATATTTTTATTCCTTTCTTAATGTAAATTAAAGATCATAACAAATTAAAAATTAAACTAGGTGGGATAATTATATATATATATATAATTAAATTTCTAAATCATTCAATAAGTAGGATGATAAATGTGTTTTATAAGTTTTAAATCCTTATTCCAATTTTTTGGCACTTAACTGGCCATTTTACCTTTACATAAGTGAAAAATATTCCCCAAGGTTACTATTTATAATTACTAGAAATAAAAGGGGAATATTAATCAATATTAAATCCCATAATTTGAAATATGATATTCATATTATAAATTTATATTCAATGAAATTGTTGAAGTTAATTTATTCTAAAAAAGGAAATACAACGAAAAACTATTTTTTATAGGAAAATGAACGATTATGTTAAAAAACGAACTTATTTTTAAATCTGGTCTAACGATAGATCAAATATAATTAATTATATTATTTATAACTGAAGGGGTATTATGTTTAATTAGTGGTAAATTCAAATCATTATGGTAAAATTTCAACTAAAAAATTTATAGTTTTAAAAAATAAATTTTTCTTAACTATACATTAATAAATCATTATTTTCTGGAATATTATTAAAATTTTATATATAATAGTATAGAATTTATCAATTAAAAAATTAAAAAATTATTAATTAATATTATTTCAATATGTTTTTGGTTCTTTTAAACAAGGTTTTTCAGTTAATGAATGATATTAAAGGAATTTTTTTAAAGAAAAATATAACATAAAATCTTCTGTTATTACAAAGAAAGTCAATCCATGCCCAAAATAACATAAAATTAAAAAAATAGGGTAAATAAATATATTAATAGGAATAAAAATCCCAAAATCATCAATCAGAGTAGAATAAAAAATTTGAGATGTAATAATCAAACCAATATGAATTTTCATTAAAAACATATCATCTCATTATTGAGGTGGTAATGTGATAAAACTGGAAAATTCCTAAAATATAATATAGTGAGTTGATATGAAATCCAATAATAAATTAATAGTATTTGAATAATTTGTATGAAAACCATTCATCACATTATTCACATTACCGACATCAACAATAACAATTTGTAGAGATTTCCATTTGTCTCTAAACTAATGTGGTTTCTAATGTCAATCAATTTCATTTACCCCCAAATTCAAGAACTAGTTCACAAAATATCTACAACGAGTACCTTTTTAATACTAGTGTGTGGTGGATTATTATCTAGAGCCTTATATCTATTAACAAAAAAAAAATAACTTCATCCAATCACATTGGAATTTGATTGATCATTTATCTTCCTATTCAAAATTAATTAATTTAAAACCCCCACTTAAAAAATGTACTCAATGTTTGATTCCTCTAATTTTGGAAAATGGAATACTCATATTCTTCCCTATATGTTTTTTATTATTATGATCTTCTTCAAATAACAAATTCTTTTTATTATCAAAACTATGATACTGATGGGTAACTATGAAATCAATTTCTACAGTGACAGTACATTGAATTATTTTTTCACTTTTTATTGAATTATATTATGAATAACTCCATTTATAGGAATATATTTGTTTCAATTAATAAAATATTAATCAGGATTTCATGTTAAATTTTCTACGAGAAGCATAACTCAGAAATCTCATAAAATATTCCATATAATTACTAATGTATTCAGCATACTTTTACTTACAAATAAATAATTAAATCACATTATTCATATGAATAACATGATGAATGTTACTGTTGAAATATTACCATCTAGACTAATCCAAACACATAGGGTTAAAAGTCATTCTATTTCTTCAGGTTTTTGAAACAACTACAACATTGATATTATTTTCCATCCAAATGATTAACAAAAAAACAAAATTTCCCTACACTAATCACTGGGGAGAAAATAAATACATTTTTAGTTGTACAATATTGTTTATATTAAACTAATGGATAAAAATAACTACTAAAATAAGGTTCATGTTGCTATATCAGGGACTCAATAGAATGGTTTACCCTATTTCCCAATTTTTTTCTTTAGAATGACTCATTTCTTTAAAATGTTTCATAAACAAAAAAAAATAATATTTTACATTGAACATCCCATTAATTTGATTTATTAGGATGAAAATAATTTCATTTAATGAAACATTTATCATTAACAGGTCTCTCTCTAATTAAATACATAGATTAAAACCAAAAAATAATGGATGAGAAAAATATCCAGTAGGGGGAATAATATTATCATGAAAATAATTTATAGGATTTATAAATCATGTCACCATTTATCTAATCTATTTAATCATGGGTTTAATCCTAATCTATGTGTATTGATAATCTAATTAATTGTTTTATAATTCTATATAATGAAAATGAGAATTACCCCAAATATATATTATAGGAGTGCTTATCTTGGTGTGTTTAATTAAGTCAATTCATAAAATAGAAATGATGATTCAGTCAATACCAAAAGTTTCCCTTTCTGTGTTTTACCACCATGTGAATCAATGAATCAAGTGCACCCACTCTCTGGTATACAGACATTAATATATTTCCATGAAAAATTAAACCCCTTTTTTAACATAAATTTTCACATTCTCTTATATATAATATTATTCAAAGTGTCCTCCCTAAATTTTTCTAATTTAATTTTGAAAAATAATAAAACATTTCATTTATTATAAATAAGGTGACAAAATAATTTCATACGTAAACATATCATATTATTATATATATATTAATTAATTATCATTATTTTTTATTCTTGAATAGTAAAGGATTAGTGTATTGAGAAACCTTGATAGACAAGAAACATGCATGTAATATATCTTAATCATACTTAAATTAATTCTTCATTTCATGGAAAAAATGAAACATTATAAAGGGTGAGATTAAATGATCAGTATAGGTAAACATGGGATATTTCAATAAAAAATAAATATTAGGCATAAGATCAGTATAATCGTATGAAAAAGAATATTAAAATTTTAAAATCACACAGAATAATTCATTTACCGCAATTATGACTTCGGTAATAAATCAATAAAGTTCAAAATAAATGCAGCATAAAAGATTCAACAAAATTGAATAATGACAATAAAAATAATAACAGTATCCTATCATAATTTATTTTATAACGCCTGGTGTAATCATAATCATTGAACTATTATGTTAAAGACACTGACCAATACATTCATCACATGTTAAAAATCTATTAAAAACTATATACCTACATAAGGCTTTGGATAACATCTAGTATACCATTTTTGAGATTGGGATAATCTCCCTTATACCTATTGAACTCAATAATAATAATATTTTCTAAATTAGTTAGTGGTAAATAATATAACCATCCATTAAATAACCTTTATCCATTCATATGTATTCCAAAAGACTAGAAAGACATTTATCGTTTCATAATTTCATATACTATAAAAAAGAAAACGGGTTTTAGAAATTTTCCAACATAAAAATCAAAAACCTTATCAAGATGGAATAAAGAAGGTATCATAGTGTTATATCCATAGTGTACCATTAGTAATATCAAATAATGATATTATAGATGAAAAATTAAATTAAAATACAAGTGGAATATTTCTCAAGGAAAATAACAATTTCATTTTGAAGTCACTTATTTAAATTATGAAAATTTCTAAAATTTATAGATAAATGTATCTATTTAAAATAATCAGGGAAACATGTAATTGTTGTTTTAATGAAAAATGTAGTCATACCAGTGGTAAATTTTTTTTATGATGTATATGTTAGAAAATGATTCAATTCACACTTTTGGTAAAATGTACCTCATTAGATAAGGAAAATCCCATTTAATTTTTTTATAGAAATTTTTACTAGTGTAAAACAGATTTATGAAATTATTCGGTAGGGGTAAAAAATAGCAATTTTATATTTGAAAAATAGACATGGAATAAATGATTATCGACTAAATAGAAAAAAATATGATTTCCATTTAATACATTATGTCATCTTTTTAAGTACATAGAGGGAGAAAATGAATTAAAATATTAATATATATTAAAAAAAGAGTATTAAAAATACATAATTTAATTTTGTATGGTATCATATAATCTATTCATCAAAAAATTTATGAATAAATAATAATGGTAAAAAGTGATATTTTTATATAAAACCCTCACCTCAAGAACAAATTACTATGTAAGAGCTCTAAAATCTTTTATAATACATTTAATTTTAAAAAAATCATCAAAATTACCATATTTCTATTTATAATAACTTAGGTGATACCCATATAATATATTAGTAACCATTTGTTAATATGTTTTTAATAAAATTATCATTTCTAGGTGTTAACTATTACATTTTACATATATCTTTGGATTTAACTATTATTATTCATTAATTTTAATCATCTATTAATCAAATATATAACAATATTCATGATTTAAATATAATATATAATAAATATATACATATTTACCATCATCTATAAAATATTGTGATAGAAAAATAATTATCACCATTCAGGGATATGGTTTTCCATATATATTCAAGAACAGAATACAATCTTTATAATGGAAAATAATAAATAGATATAAAAAATATTGTATCATTAAAAAATTATAATTAGATAATAAATATCATATATATCATTAATTCAATTATCATAAATATTTATATTATAATGTGATGGAAAATGAATCATATTGCTATGCGGAGGCAGTAGTCCCCACTTACGCACGAGTGATTCTTTCATTTACCATTTCAAGGAATGGATATAGAAAATTGTTATTAAATCCTATTTATAACATACAAATATATTTATGATAATGTATTAATAATTTTATTATTGATCGAAATTACTTATAGAAGGCTGAGGAATAACAAAAATTTAACGAGCTCTGAAAAATTTATATACATATTCTTTGAGAACCCTTCAATAACACAAACCTTATACCTTGAATGATCAATTGCATGAGTAGAAATAAGTATCTATGATGAATGAATGAACTATGTTAGGATTTTTGGTAGGTATTTAATGATTTATAAGGATAAAAATTCATGAATAATAGAGGATACACTGTTCTCTTTTATAAGAGACGTCGAGGACATACTTGAAAGTAATTACGAGATTTAAATAATATTAATATCCATATCAGGTATAATTAATATAAATTTACATGTATTCTAATCTAAATATTATATAGTTTAAATACATTACACCAATAATAATTATACAATTTTATGTGTCAATCATACAATTCCTTCTTATTTTTACATCGACACCCACATGATGAACCTGTATTAGTATTAACCGTTATAACAACTTTTTACTATTCTAATTATTCAATATGAAGAATAATGATAGGTATTTAAATAAATTTATTGGAAAATTTTATTATAAATATGGAATCCATTTAATTATATTTTGTTTCTATTAATTGATGAAACTAGATATAAAATAAGTGCACAAAATACAATAAAAATTTGTTTTTAGAAGATTTAATTTCAAGCATAAAATCGACATTACATCCATTAATTTCTAGGTAAAAACTATAAAATGAATTTTAAATTTTCTATTGAATATTAGATTAAAATTATCATTTACATTAATTAATATGTAAATATTAGTTTAATTTTTTTTATAACAACACAATGCCTACATTAAATATTAATTTATAAAAATACCTCTATTAACATTAAATGAAATTTTCATTATTCTTATCATTCATATAAATATTGTTTGGATGATTAGTAAATTTATAGTAATTAATTTAATTGAAATCACATTTTAATATTTATCAATATAGTCATTCATATAAAAAATATAAACACATTGAAAAATTCATTTCTTCAGAAATTTTTTTTATCATAATAGTTAAATTATTTTTTTGAAAATAGATAGTATTAATTTTGTAGAAATTATTTAATATATCTAGGATTTGGGATATTATTTCAAAATATATATCATATTTTGGTTAATATTAAACACACACTCAAACCCAATGGCTAGGTTATGATGGTATAAGATATAATGGGTTCATTTTAACTCGAAGTTTTGTATACAGAAAACTATCAGATAAATAATGTTTATTTAAAATACAACACATATAAAAATCATGGGTTCTTATATTCTAGCCCCATTAAAAGAATTCCTTTGAAATTTTTTCATTGTAATACAATCTAATGAGGATATTTATACTTCATAACATCCTTATGTTCTTATGCATCTTCCACATATTTATCATTATTATAATAAACATTAAATAGGTGAGAATTCTTCACCTATAAATCCTTATCTATACGATCCGAGATTAATACAAGTTATTCCTCATAGGAAACATCCTTATCCAGTTATAGAATATATATTTTTAGTACATCTGAAGGATTTATTTTGTATAATAGGAAATGTGATTAATGAAACACATATCGAACTTGAAAAAGGTATAATGTAAGTTCCATGAGATTAGAAAACACTCGAATTTGAAAAATAGTCTAGAAATGGTCATATGTATATGGATACGTGATTGCTTCATTATCAATCATATTACCTTCTTACAAGGATAAATTCCAAAAAAAACTTCTTTATAACTATTAATTACATATCTCACTAATGAATGTTAGCTTAAATAATCTATTGAATTTCAGATATCGTGATGTGTTACTTAAAAAAATAACTTTAGCTTTAATTTACTCACATAGATTACGTGTCAATAGTTTTAATTCTCTAATATCATCCGATCATGTTGGAGTTCTACAAGTCATTACATAGGGTTCATCCTAAGGATCTATACGAATGATCAAGCGAAATATATTTCTATAGGATAATTATATTAAAGGAAGGTGTTGATCCAAAACGTCATTGCAATCTAGAGATTAAGATCATAGTATATCTTCTTGTGCTTGAATTGGTCTCTTGGATAGAATATTTTCTGAGTGATGATATGTAGTACTAGAAAAGGACTATACATATAGATCTTATTAAATACATACCTGGAAATTTGAGGTATACCTCATATCTCAATAGGATTTAATATAATACAGTACTCTATAAAAATCTTATCACTCACTTATTATATATGATGGAACATTCATTAATTTATAAATATTATCTGATTGTAATAAAATTTCTAGACATTCTATGGTGTTCCACTACAACCCAAATTTCATTATGACTTTTAGATGTATTATAGACAATGATGAAATAATACATGGTGATTTTTTAAATTTAGAATATTATATATGTAATTTTTTGAACAAAGAATTTTAAATTTGTCTCCCCAAACCTTCTTATAAAAAAATCACAGAGATAATGAGATGCATTATCTTTCACCATTTAATTTTGTATTAAAACACAACTCAGTACTATATTTTATGCATTAAAATAAATCATAAATCATTCCCCATTATAGTTTAGTGTGATATTATGAGCACTAACCGACATTATCTTACGTTCCGCAACATTTTCATTACATTCATAATTAATAAGTTATTTTTCTCCATTACATGTTAACTTTGTGAGTGGATTAGATATTCTTTACAAATTATTCATAAATAACCTATAATATCAAGTCAATAGCAAAACAAAATTGATCTTAGTCACCATAGTTGGTTTGGTAAAATGTTCAATGACTTTTATCTTTGATTGATCTACTGATATAACCTTTCATGAGATCATATGACCTAAAAATGAATCTTTTTTAGCTAAATTTTACAATTATAAATTTTTCATACAAATATCCTTCATACGGGTCGTTATCTAAACACTCATGTGTTATACACTCTCTTTATTTCTCTTGAAAAATATAATAATTTTCCTATAAATTCTACGTTAAATGGATCAAGGTAATCGATAAAGACTCCATTTATTATATACAACAATTTAATTGTATTGTTAGTAAGACCAAATTAAATAATTATAAATTCACAGTGGACATAGCTCATATGGAAGGGTATCTTGATTATGTATTATCATTTGACCCTCAATTTATAATATCCGGATCAAAGATCAAAGCAATAATAAAATTATGCTCCTCACAATTAAAAAAAAAATCAATATGGTGTATTTGACTCTTATTTGTGATCATGATTTTTTAAGTTTTTGATAATCAATTAAAATTAACATTGATCAATATTTCTTCTTAACAAAAAATTAGATCACTCCATAGTGATTTAATTGAACAATTGAACCCCTTGTCAAGATTATTCAAGAGTTTCTTCTTTAATTCAAAATACTCTATCAGGGATATTCTATATGGAGTATTTGAGATATGTGCATCACCATGGATGAGTTCTGTTGAAAAATCACCATCATGTTTCAAAAGAAAACTATGAAAAGAATTAAAAATATATTAAAAAATCTAAGTATTGTTAGAATTTCATATATATTTATTTTCTCCCTAACCATTTTAGAAAAATACCCCCGTTTAATAAGAGTCAACTCCCACAAAATGGGTAAAATTGACATAGGAGTTTCATATTTCTCCTCACATATAATGATAGTCATAATATTTTTTTGAATATAAAATTTGAACCCTTACCTATAAAATGATATAGTATCTATATAATGACATACAATCCATGCAAAAAATAATATATAATTTCACTAGATATAAAATAAATAAATATACTGGAGGCATATTCCCACAAACAATAATCAATGAAGATTAAAAGCCCTAATATTTGATTAGCATACCATAACGAATTTACACTACTAATTCAAAATCTAAATTTTTATGTGGTAATGTTATACCCTTAGAAAATTTGTACTATATAAAAGAGTGTTAGATTGAACATAGAATGAGGAATAAAAAATTTTATAGTATATGGTAATTTTACCTAGCCCCACTTTATTCTCCCCTCCCACATCAAAATAGTTACCACATTATATTTTTTTATCTCTAAACATAATTGGTTATTGAATTATTTATTTGACATTGATAAATAGGTTCAAGCACTAGTAACCATAAATCCTAGAAAACATGTGTTTGAAACAATGATGTTTTGTTAGATAATTTTTATAATATTTATCTCTATTCATAATATTTTGTAATTTCTTCCTAATACAATGACATTAAATTTGATTCAAAATTTAATTTACACACAAAGATCATTGTCCAATCCTTCTATATATGTTATTCCTTATCATTTTGGGACATCACATATCATCAAGGACCAAATGGATGATTTACAATAATCATGAGAAATATCATATAATAAATTATAATTATAAATCAATAATATCATAAAAAAAGGGATGGATGAGTTCCTAAGATCTTAATTATTACCTCATGATTATTGTATTACATGTCAGTTTTGGTTATTTGGTGAAAGATGAAACAGTAAATACAAAAACACACACACCTTCTTATGGTCATTTAATTAACATAGAACCCACATAGGTTCTCTGGGTCAATATATAAGGGGTGGAATCCCTCAGGGAATCCATGATCAAAAAATATTCTATTAGTCCAACACAGAAACTCTAGAAAATAAAACATTTGATAAAGAGTCAACACCGAAAATGCACACTTTTCATGAAATGGGAATTCATGTGATCATAATTCTAGGGAGATGGATAATGACCCTTCTCAGTCTCATGGTGTAACTTGGTTTGTTCACTCAACCAATCTCGTCCCCATCATTTATATGAAAATCCACCTAGGCTAAATTACTAAAAGAGTAAAATGATTGATCACTCCCATCTAATACAATGAGATACATGGATGGAATAATTACCCAAGGTAATTTACGGTTGATTCATTTAATTATCTATAAATCAATCCACACATCATTTTTAGAGGTCTCTGAAGGGTCTTAACTGGACCTTTTAGTTTGGTAGTCTTGAACATGCCCTAGATAATCATACATAGATAATACACTTTTTACATGTTTTATTTATAAAATCCAAAAAAGGTTCAACCCATATGAACATAAAGTCAATGTTCCATTAGGACTAGAAAAATAAAAAAAATGATTGCACTTACTTCGAACCACTCTACATAACCATTTTAAACTAGCTTCATAATAGTTCGTTGGATCAATAATTTTCCTCAAAAAGTTATCATTTATAATACATTAATTTTATTATAACATATATTTTTTAGTTTATTATAATTTTCATATACCATAATATATTTTCAATATTAACACAATTAAATTTGTTATATGATATTGCTAACATCTTTTAATGGTTTGAAGCATAGTGTTTATGAAAATTTATCAATTATTTATATATAATTTTTTCCATTACCATTGGGTATAGCATGTATTGATGGTTATCATAAAATATATTTATTTAATGAGGAAAAAGTAGATATATACATTCAATCCCCTCGAAATAATTTCTTCCTAAAATTTTTATTGAAACAAATGAAAAAAGTCTGGGTTGGTTTCTCTAAGGATTTCCAAAACGTCTTTCATAGACTCTTAGAACACATGATTTACCTATAAAAATTTAACTTCATGAGGGTTGTTGTTTCACAACACCACATTTCATTGATCCAATATATCCATGGGTTTTTCTTCATCGGAGGGGGAATTTTCTAGATGAAAAACAAATGAGTTTAGTGTATGTGATAGTGATGATAAGTACATATTTAAAAAAAACATTAATAGGTAATGTATTTGGGATTGGTACATACGAATTGTAATTAAATATGTTATTAATTTTAAAGGATCATGGTACTTGAAATTACTAATGTATCTAGGGATTAATATCTCTCTAATACTAAATCTCATGGACAATTTCCATGGAGATATTTAGTGAAATAACATATCACCAATTTCTAATTGTACATATCGTAGAAGATTATTTTGATAACTATTTTTTGATGGTATTCCACTATCATATATATATTTAATAGTTTCAATATTCTCCATATTTTAATGGGAACAGATATAGGCTATCTTCTTCATCTATCCTACATAATCCAAGCTTGTTGGATTCAAACATCTCAAACAGATCACAACCTCATATAGTTCTATATGAATTATAGAATAGTAGATTTTGGTATATTGGAATTCTTACATGGGCAGGTGTTGATGCCGCCATTAATTGGAATATATATGTAATAATATATCAACATATCCACTAATGTTATAATCGATCTATCAGACTATCCATTTGTTTGGTAGTAATATACAATGTAAATCATAACTATTTCTCCAACAAATTTTGAGGTCCTCTCTAAAAATACAACCCAATTACCTTATTTACATATTGGGGAGTTTTTCAAAGGGTAAATATTATTTTATTGCAATATAATACACTAACCAAGTAAGGGGGTTGACTATAACAAATATATAATTATGATCTTTAGATTTCCTATGGAGTCTTATGATAAACTAAATGGTGATGTTTTCCCATTCCTATATAGGTATGGGTACTGGTGGAATCATCCCAAGATAATTATCCCTCTTTAAATTAACATACTAGAAAACCATGCATTAATATACAAACATAATGATTTCCCTCTTCATGTTATTTAACCAGATGTTTTTATTTTGATATTTATATTTAGTTGTTCCTATAATATGGATAGAGAAAGGTAGGATATGTGAATAATAAATAAAATATACTTATTTAGTTATAGTACATATTGGAATTAAATATGGGTTTCAAAACCAACTAATTCATCATTATAATTATTGAACACTCAGATATTAACTACTTATTTGTTGTATGTCTCCCTCATATTTCGATGATTCTTTGATATGCATGTGCATAGTTTGTTCATCAGAAACATGGATATGATATGATTAATGTCCTCAAATCACAAAATCAAAATTATTCTTTTATAATTATATTATTATTAGGTCATTGTTAACCCTCATAATAGATAGTGTAGCATGGTCATTCTTACGCAAATCACCAGTCACCTTGTTTTCATTTTAGGGGTGATAATGTACCAGGAAGACTAAATCATTGATTAAATATATATATATATATCAATTCGAATTTATCAATATCTGTCTATAGGGATATTTTTTCATGATATTTTAATAAATGTGTTTATCGATCTTGTCACCATAATGGTAATTCCTCAAAATCTTCAATTCAAAGATCATTACTACTAATTCCAAATTGTGTTTCATGTAATTTTTCATCTGACATTACAATTGGTTGTAGAAATAAAAATTTAACTATTAATTTTAAATTAGGATGAATCCTAATAATTATAATTATGAATCATTATAAATTAAAAACCATTCACCAATAGGGTAATATAATAATATATTTAGTTACCAAACCTACATTAATATCTTCAAAAGCATTGATCTAAATATATACCATAGAGGAGCTTCAAAGTATTCTGGTCTAACATAGTTAATGGGTATTATAGACTTGATAAATTCAAAAAACAAATCCTTGGTAGTATAAATATATCCCATAAAAAATATTGATTTTAGTCATAGTGGTAAGTTTTGGTCATTTCTCATAACCTTCATCAATGAAAGATGTACTGGTATACCCTCACTTGTGAGGACATGACCCCTGATCGAATTTTTTTACCCAAAATTAATATTTTCTTTTATCAGTGAATGTTCTCTCCATCCTCATAGTCATTAAATAGTCATTATGTGACCTTGAAACTCTTCCTTTATTTTGGAATATAGAAATATATCATATGTAATGTCTACCAAAAAATGATACAAGTAATCTATATACACTCTATTATTGTTATATATTAATAAATTGGGGGATTTTTTAAGTTTAAAATGAATTAAATTATATTCATAGTGTAGTTACCTTATTCAAAATGTTTTCTTTAGAATATTGTCCTTTTTTACAATCAATTGATGATATTTAGACTAGAGCACTATCTTGGTGAAGAATTTAGCTTATCTAAGTAAATAAATTTTTTCATTAATATGATGATTGAGATAAATTTTTAATCATGATTTTGTTGAGATAATGATAATCGATGAAAATACACATGGATATATAATTATTTATTTAAAAGATGATTGGTTCACTGAATGGTGAAACAGTATGGGGTATAATGTACATGTAAATATGCTCTTGAAATTGATTCTTATATTCCTCTAATTTAAGAGATGTTATTTTATAGTGAGTATTTTAAAAGTTAAATTTTCTTGTGATGATTATTTTTGAGAAATCAATCCCACATATCAGGTGAAGGATCTAAAATTCATCATGAAATACACACTACCACAAAAACAGTTTTTCGCAGCGCCCCCCTTTATCAGCGCTTGCTTACTAGCACTGATAAAGGGTCGGCTTCAAAAAAAATTAAAAATTAAAAATATATTAATATATAAATATAGTTATTTTGTTATATAAATATAATATATAATTTTTAAATATATTTTAGATAAGTATAAATGTACATTTACACTTATTATACTTAATATTTAAGATATTTAGTGAAAATGACTTCTTAAAAAATTTAAAAAATATTTTTAATTAATATTTTGATAATAATTATGGAGTAATAGTCATTTAATAACAATTTAAGGACTAAAAAAATTAAAAAAATTAAAAAAAGATCCAAAATATGTTGAAAACGCAACTCAAACTTTAAACGACCATAACTTTTGATCCGGGTGTCCGTTTGAGCTCTACCACATATCAAATCGAAGCCTGCGACGAGCTCTACGTCGCTGTGACATCGGGAGACACTGGTCAAGCGTTTTTCGAGGCCAAAAGAGGCCCAGAAGGCCTCCAAAACTGAGTTTTTTGTCGGGGTACACAGATTTTTTAGCATTTAGTGGATTTTCAAACTCGTTTAAGGGGGTATTATTGGCTTTTCATGGTGGGGACTGAATTTATTCCAAGGTATTACATTCATATTGATATTATGTCTTTGAAATTTCATCCTTTTTTATAATGAACTGCTATTTATAATCAAATATATAACTATATGTACATATTTTTTATATATTCGCACCTAAAAATTAAATTTTTTAAATAAATAATTAAACATATTCACATATAAAATATATTAGCTTTATCTAAATAATAACTAATATCCATTTTATTTAAAATACCAATATATGAATGTTTATATACCTATATATTAATCTAACTATATATATATATTAATCAAACTATATATATATATTAATCTAATAACTATATATATATTAATATAACTACATATATATATATTAGTATTACTATAAATATATATATTAATATCACCATAAATATATATATTAATATCACTATATATATATATTAATATAACTATATAAATATATATTCTTATAACTATATATATGTTAATATAACTATATATATGTTAATATAACTATATATATGTTAATATAACTATATATATGTTAATATAACTATATATATATGTTAATATAACTATATATATATATATTAATATAAATATATATTACTATACGAATAAATATAACTAAATAAATATATATATATAGATATAGATATATATTAATACCACTATATATATATATTAATATTACTATATATATTATAATATAACTATATATATATATTATAATATAACTATATATATATTAATATAAATATATATTACTATATGAATAAATATAACTAAATATATAAATATATATATATAGAGATATCATGAATTGGAAAGCAAATCAAAATAGAGTAG
Organism: Viscum album; assembly: GCA_963277665.1. NCBI lineage: Eukaryota > Viridiplantae > Streptophyta > Magnoliopsida > Santalales > Viscaceae > Viscum > Viscum album. The sequence goes on along the minus strand of OY728162.1, from coordinate 1,013,791,260 downwards.
TGGTAAGGGCTTAGGCGCGCAGGGGGAGGTCTCGAGTTCAAATCCTGGTGGAGGCAGGGGTGCGCGCGCATGGGGAATATTGGAGCAAGCGCTGTTAAAGGGTGGAGGGGGGAGTGTGGGGTGTTGTATAGGGGCCAAAAAGCGCTGTAAAAGGGGGGGGGGGGTTCAAGCTCTATAAAAGCCCCCCCTCTAATTGATAATATTTTTTAAATTGTTTTAAATTGTTTTAAATTTTTTTAATTTTTTTTAATTTTTTTTAATTTTTTTTAACTTTTATCAGTGCTTTTTTAAAAGCGCTGATAAAAGGGTCCTTTATCAGCGCTAAAACGAGAGTGCTGATAAAGGAAGCGCTGATATAGGACCCCTTTATCAGCGCTAAAAAAAGCGCTGATAAAGGGGTACTTTTATCAGTGAATTTTTAGCGCTGATAAAGGGGTCCTATATCAGCGCTTTTCGGAGCGCTGATAAAGGGGACCCCCCCTTTATCTACGCTGGCTTTATCAGCGCTTTTCTACCGCCGATAAAGGCCATTTTTAGCGGTGATAAAGGTTGTGTTTGTAATAGTGACATCATCATTATCATGCATAAAAAATAATACAAATGATGAAATCCTCTATGATTATATGATCTAGAAACCAATTTTTTTTTAGGTTTCATGGATAATTTTATAGAATTTAATTCTGAATAAGGAATATGATAATACATACATTGATACATGATTACTGGATGATTAAAATATAAAATGATGTTTCTAATTCATAGAAATTGATATGATCTTCAAATAAAGTATGTTAGTTCATATAAAAAATTATATCCAACATAACAATATGGATAACAATTTTTTTAAGAATATCCATACAAATATCTATTGGAGAAAGATTTATAAAACTTATTTTTATTTAATGTGTGAGTATATGTTTTCAGGAATAGCTTGATAATCATGATTTACAGTGGTCAATCCATTTTTTTACAAACATATAAGATATACATATTGTCAAATAACAGAATTAAATAATGAATTTAGGGTTATATGGTGGAATGAGTGTTCACTTTCAAAAATTCATTGTTGTGATACTACTTTATAGAATTGATTAAATATTCTCTCCCTTACTCAAATGTTTTAGGAGGATATAACTTCTTATTCACATAAATAAATCTTTGGATATGGAATTGATTTCCATAATTCCCATTCTCCTAGAATTTTATATATCGAAGATTGGGTAGAGAATAAATTATTTCATTATTCTCTTTAGTGGATATAACACCCTGATAATTTTTTAATATATTCCTCTTTATATAAATTTAATTTCCTCGATATCTTGGATTTCATGTAACACTGGGTTTAAACAAACGTCAATATATTATCATAAAAAATATATTTAATGTGTAACATATCACCTATCCATTAATAAAGTTGGAATGAATATGAGTATCTAAATTATGAAAATATATAGATTAAACATGTAAAATATAAATTCATTGATTATCAATTTTTTTGAAATGAAAATACAAACATTTGAATGTAAAGGAAATGTTTTTCTAGAATTTTTTTTCTATGTGCAATGTGTTTGTATCATAAGAAATTAAATTTTTAAATATGGGTGAATCATTTTGATGAATTTTATTTTATATATATTCAATAATTTTTTTACAAATCATGTAATAATTTTTAAACAATGAGACACGAATTTATAAATTTTCTTCTTAAAATTTTCATTTTTTAAAAAAGGGGTTCTATCTTGTTTTCTAAATTATTAAAAAAATCAACTATAAAAATAATTTTCTTTCAAAACAAATCAATTTTTTAAATCATAATGTAAAAATTAATTTATTCTGAATTTTTGAAATGTTTTCGAAAAGGGTAAAATTTTCAACTAATAGTGGTGAAAATATATTTTCATTGAGAAATTATTTTTTCTTTAAAGGATTTAAAAAGTTATATTTTGTTTCAAATCATTTTAAAAGTTAATATATGTCAATTTTATTGTCATTAATTCAATTTATTCTATTTGAATCATTTTTCTGAATCCTGATATAAAACTATTTAATACTTGTTAAATCAATTACCTTTAAAAACCTTATTTTCATCATGCTTGTATGTTGGATTTTAAATTAAATTCAGCAGAAATTATAAATTATATAATATTATTTTTAATAATTAATTAATCAAATCATAAATAATAACATTTTATATTGTAAATATTATTTTTATAGTGGATAGTATTGATAAGAAAATTAATTTATATTGGATAATTTTAAACACGTTTTTTTGTGTTACATGTGTCTGTGTTAAAATATTTTTTCAATCATATAACATTTTTTTGATAAATTAAATATAAATTTTTGAGTCATTAGGTCTAAATTATCTAATAAGGATCATTAATTTTTTGGATTAAAGGATAAATTAACTAGTTAAATAAATAATATCTAGTAATTGTGGTGAAATGTAAAATTGTAAAAGTATGTAAACCTAGAGGATAAAGTAATTTAATCATTAAAACACGATTGGATATGGCTCCTCAATTCAGTATAGCTTGGTCAGGCAGTGTCTATGGTGTGCATATAGTGTGGGGTGACATCATATTTTGAGTGGATCCGAGGGGGGGGGGGCTGGTTTCTATATTATCATGTGGTTTGTTGTTTTGAAGGTTTAATGCTTTATTATTGTGAGGTCATTGTCATTGGAGAACTGACTACTCCTCCCATCTGTCTCTAGCTTGCGCATGTTGGACTCGGCCTCTTTGACTTATTCCTATGGATTGTTGGGGTTGTGTGTGGATGGTGGTGGGGTTGTCATCTGACTGTGGTTCTGGTGACTGGATAAGGTTCCATGTCACGAGGTCTCAGTTTGCGACCTGTAAGTGATGAAAGTGTTTTGATGGTTTTCAGGCATGAATGTGGAAGTTTCTTGTTGAATGGATTCATGCAGAAGGTTGAAAGTCGGTGCTTCCATATTCCACTATATGGAACTAAAATTAGAGGAGGACTAAGAGCCGGGGGTTCATATTTTTAGATCTCAATGTATTTGGTTGTTTTATAGGGTATGTCGTCTTCCATCGGATCAGGAATGTACTATGACATATGACACTTGCTTGTCGAATTTCCTTGCTATAGTGAAGAGCTTCATCATGTTTAAAAGGTCTCAAGGGATAGATCCATGTTTTTAGTTTGATTTTACTATACTTTCATTTTGGTGGGATTTGTATTATGTCCATGAAATCTATTTCGGTTTCCCCCTTCCCCACATAAAAAGGGGATTTATCATAATGAGAAAAATTTAAACGGTTTCAAAAAACCAACACATTCTCAATTATAAAAGTGGACCTCCTCCACCCACATGATCAAAACTAATAATCACTTAATGTATACCAAAAACTATGAATATATAACACCAAAATAAAAATCCATTTTCCATATATTTGGTTCTACCAGAAATACAAACAATATGGTCGTTGATAAGATATCCATTGGTTATTTTATTATGCCAAGTTAATTGTCTTAATAAGATCTTACTTCATACTTAATTTTTTACCACCTTAAATAATATCTTATTAATTAAAAAATATTAACACTATCATATAATAAATATTTATAGTTCATTATATATACAGAATAAACTATCATTATCGCCTCTACCATCAAATCAGAAAGGAGAAAGTTTGCTGTGTGTATAACGGACTACCGCCTCGCATACTAATGTAATTCATTTTCTATAAACATCTCTCACGGATGAATATAATGATGGATTAAGTATATATATATATAATGGAATAATTTTATTTTCTGTATTTCTAATAACATATATTCTTAGTTGGCATCCAATCTATTGAAAAATTAAAACACCACTCAGGTATACCTGTAGACTATCATCAACATAAGGCTATGTGATTAATTTTTCAATTTATTTTTAAATGGATTGTAATAAGTAAATATTTAATAAATATATATAATATATTTGATAAATATGGTATAAAAACTACTCTAGATATGTCATTTATTATGTACATTCATTTAGTTCCATCATTCCACAAATGAAAATAGCATTCATGCAAACATACAGCCAAACGTCTCCATAAATGGCATAACTCATTTTTCAATCTATAAAATTTGTAAATGAATATAAATAAATATATAATGAAATATATTATTTATTTATCATGATTATAATTATTGAAATTATGGGTCTATGAAAATTAATAAAGATTAGAACTATTGAACCAAAACATATATTAAAAATGGACCCGGTTTTACCCATATGGGTTATTGTAAAAAAGGATTATTAATAAATAGATAATGGATGATTAAAATTGATTCATATATTTTATTATATATTTTATTTCTGTTATTTAATATTTTTACGATAATAAATTATTTATTTTATGTTATGTTTGAACTAGTATGAAAGAAGTGAGGCCTATGGTATGGATTTCATCTCATTTTTTCTTTCATTGAGGCTAATTTTAATGTTATGTATCAAATTGCTTTTATATAGAATATATATATATCCCATTTTTTAAATTAAATCATGATTAATTAATATATCTTGGTTTTTTACGCTCCAATTCCAATTATTTCATCTATGGGTATTTGACCTAAATGTTTCTTAGTGGTTAGTAGTTCATTACACAATTTTATTTCATTAGGCTATATCACTTCCTCAATGATTATAATATGTCAAGATTATGTTTTGAACAAATATTTATTCATATATTTTATAATTCCACTATTTTATTTGGGATTTATATTTATGACACATAATATCTTCATTGATTTACTATCACATCAACATTATAATCATTGTAAGGGTTCTTCATGTAAAATCTTCTTCAATGTGGAATATATTATTTTAAACAAATATCATACTTCAAGAGGTGTATTTACTATTTCATAGATAATTTATCAAATTATTTTTTTATTCATGGAATTTAATATTCATTTGATGATATTTCATTCATGGGGATTAGGATTCAAAGGTTATCAAAGCGGTAAGTGTTTATTATACAATCTCATCATTATTAAAAATTGATTATGTATTAATATCCACTAGGGGAATTATATGGAATTTATATATAAAGCCCAATATATTTTATTTTACTTTTTTTTAAAAAAAAATTAAGTTTTCTTATTTTTTTTGTCTTATAAACACAAATGAGAGAAAAAGTATTTGAGAAAAAAAGACATTATTTCTTCTATAGTCGGAAATGTTTTCTTCTCTGTCCATGATTTCTAAATATATTATCAATAATTTTTTATATATTCTATAATGATTTATTAATGATATTGTTACCCATATATTAGTATTAAAAACGGTTTTATGGTAATCTTATTGAATTATTCAAAATGTGATTCTTTTGGAATTATTTACTTAAATTTAAAGGGAATTCAAACATTAACAAAATAGACATGAACAAAATTTATCACAATCATTATAACCCAACACTATTATTATTCCTTCAAGAAAATCAATGAATATAATCAATTTTTTCCTTACATTATAGAAATTTTATGTTTTTAATAGTGATTTTTAAAAAGAAGATAGTTTTTCTTCTATAATTCTTTTAATGACATTTTATAGAAATTTAATTTTTCAATTAAAAAACTATATATTTCATATACATTATTGGAGATTTGTTCTAATGATACCGTTATTATTAGTAATCTAAATGGACTGTGATCATATTGAATGTGGTTGTACATTGTTGATATGATTTCCCATATAAATATTTGAGTTTTAGGATAATGAATATTGATTTAAAAAATTATTAACAATTTTATTTCTAGTTTTTAAATATTAATTCACATAATGATTATGTTTCATTCCTTTCATATGAGGTGATTAGACTTTTTATGCGACGGTTGGGCCTGATATATCTTATTGATGCAATGAAGGTCTCATGAGACAAACTAGCATGGGAATATGGATGATACCTTATCCATTTACATAGGATGTCTTGGATTGAGACCTTAGATACACGTTTATGATTCCATGATTATGAGATTCATCACATTAATATTAATCATTGATTTACTGGTGATTATTTGATTTTTTATGATATCCATGGATATATTTCAAACTCATGTTATTATTTATTTGATATTATTTTCTCATTATTTATTCTTAAAATATTATTCATCAAGCTCATGTTATTGATTAGATGGCATATGTTTTCATTTATTCACCTCACCATGTTGTATATTACTATTGAATTCTATTTGTTAGAGATTGAATGAAAAATAGTCTAGATGAACGGTTGAATAATCGATTAATAATATTAGAAAAAAACAATAATTCGTAGATTATTCTTTAATAAATATTAAGTAGGTGTATTGTTCAAGATATATAGTGTAGTTGAAATTAAAATCATGAACACATTATTTTTATAGTAGTTCAGATCATTGAGATCCTATTATACTCTTTAACCAACTCTACTTAGGAAGAAGATTCATACCCACTATGGATAACTCACATTTAATGTCGTGATAAATTATTAGAGACATTGGCTTCTACAATACTCAGTAGAATAACCCTAACATTGTACGAGAGTCACAAACCAGTCTAGACATGACTTTTCAAGATGCTTCATATCCTAGAAACATCCTTCAGGGTAGCAGAAATAAAAAAATGTTACTTTCTTTTGAATGGGAAAAGAATAAACCAAGATGTAGAACAACAAACAGATAAAATAATATAAAAAATAAAAAATAAAAAATAAAAAAATATGTCCACTTGTAGTTATCAATAACTTCTCGAAGGAAATAAAGGTAAATTGTAATTATTACATCAACTGTAAATAATAGAATAGATGGGGTACTTTGTGATAGTGATGATGGAATAGTATCACTGAATAACTTTAGTCTGTATCCATAAAATAACTATGGCCGTAAGAATTTTTAAATTCACCCAGAGTAGAAACAAAATACCTTTCACTTTATTCCGTGATCTCTTTATACCAATTAATAACCAATATTCATCTTTGATGGATTCATGCAATAGTTTCCTTAAATTAACACTTCCATACAATGGATAGAAATATATAAAATAATGAAAACAATTATAACATTTTAATAAATCACACGTGATCAATAATAACATAAACACACTTCTATTCCTATATTAAACTGATAAAAATAATTTCAAACTTATTAGTTTGAATAAATTAATGTTCTTAGAAAATTAATATAAATAAAATCACTTCTATATAATTTCATTAAATGAATAATAAAAAACAATAAAAAAGAGCATAATCTGAGTAACATTAAAATTGTTAAATTAATAAAAATTTATATTACAATTTTAATTTATTAAATTATAAGAAATTTATTATAATAAATACTTATTTTAAAAGTAGATAAATTTGTTAAAACATTCCAAATCAATGTTTTAGTATGACATTTTTACAAAACTAACACTGAAAAAGAGTGTCCTAAAAAATGATGTTTATGTAAAATTTAATTAATGTGATGTAATGACCATATGAAGAACATTCCTTTCAGTCTCTATAATAGCTGTGTGAACACTTTTTGTTATTATACTTACTGTGAAAATATTTTTGGACAAAAAATCATAAAAATATAATTATTTTCAATAAAAATATACATGTTGTCAATATGTATAAAAAATAAAACACCTAGTTAACATATTTTTATACTTGTGGTCACAATAAAAAAACATGGTAGATACATTGGATTCATTGTTAGTTCAATGTAATATCATTTTAGATTGTCACATAATGCCTAATATGTATTAAAAATGCATAGTAGATGCTTCATAGAAGAAGAACGTTCCTTTAAGGTAGAAATTAGTAACATATTCTTGATAGGTTCTTCTTCATTCATAGTAAGTAAATAAGCACTCTTGATCACTTCACTAAAGCACAATTATGTAATTATTCCCATTGATTATATCTAAGAGATTTTTATTCAAAATATATAGCAACAGGTAATTCTTCAGATGTTCTAGTATGCGGTAACCTCGAATATCAAGCTATTGTTTCCCTAGGTAGTGGTCGGTGATCACTCATAGGTGAATGGGTCATTATCGAATGCTGATAACATTCAGACAATGATGATCCGGCTAGAGAACAGCTCTGATTATACTTTAATAAACATTGAGTCGAAGAATATTTTATAGGTTATGTTAGAAGTATAATCGTTTAATATAGAATGAGATGACGAAGTTTAATTATCAAATGGATTTTCCCCAAACCCAGTTGAATAATGTGTCACGTGTGAATATTGTTTGGGTGAAGTGTTATGTGAACTACAAGTCACGCATAGATAAGCAATTATGCATGCTTCTTGGAAGGACACCCACATTTTCAGATAGAGGATGTTGTGATATTGGTGTCATCTATTAATATCTGGTCTTGATAGGGGTTGTTTCGAGTAGTGATGTCTATAAAACTAGTGTCGCGCTATGTCAAGCTGTTGGCTATGGGGTTACTGCAGCATGTGTGGAAATAACATGAATTAAGGAACTGCCATGGATGCTCAGGTGAAGAATATTGAACACTATATATATATATATATATTTCCCACCATTGGTTTATGTGTGTTAATGGCATGGGGGTTGAGGGGCAGGTCACATGATCAAGTCCTCGGGCATGCTTTGTTAGAGGAATTAAATTCCGTGTGTTGTGTTATGTGGTGGTAGATTTAATCAACCTTATATATATATATATTAAAAATAATCAATTTTGAAAATACATAAAAAAGAATACGTGATGTTATATTTTATTAGAAAATAATAATATAAAAGAAAAAATGAAAATTTGAGCAATATGTTTTCATAAGATAAAAAATGTAATATTATACAAAAATTCTAAAATAAATTCATGTAATAATATTTTTAGAAAACATATGAATATAAATTTAATTAGGTTAAAATTTGATAAAAAGTAATTATTAATCAATATACTCATAAAACTGGCATAGTTTTTTTAAAAAAAATTAAATTTTATCAATTTATATTATGAAAATAAAAGTGGTTTAAATAAAAATAATTTAATTAAATGTGATGACATTTTAATTTTTAAAAAAAAATTAATATATGAATAAGAATGTTAAAATACCTAAAATATCCCCCTTTTTTGTAAATTAAAAAAATTAACATTTATTTAAATTTTTAAAACACTGTCCCCCTATATTAATTTTATCCAAAATGTATATTAATAAAATTCAAAAAAATCCAAATTAAATCATACTAGCTAGTATTAATTTTCCAGAATTATAAGAGTTGATTTTTTAACCAAACACTAATATTTGATAACTGGACCTAGATAAGAAGATATTTTAATAAATCTACAGTTTTAACAAAATAATAATTATAATAAAAAAATATTAATCTTATAACATACCCTGTTCAGACCTTATATTATCTAATTTAATGGAATCTAATGTTTTAGTAAATTTATCATCCAGTTTTATTTTACTGGGATCGAATATTAAACATATATCTCTTTTGTTTAAATGATGTCTTAAAAAATGAAATCATTGATTTATATGTTTTGTTCTAGATTGTTACAGATGGTTTTTAGAAATCGTAATTACACTATATATATCATATAGTATTGGAATATTTTCAAATATAATATCAAAATAACAAAATTTAATTTAATAAATATTCATTAATAAAAATACTAGTATCCACAACATACTCATCCTTATTTTTAGACAGAGAAACTAATAATTTTTTAATATTAGAACTCCAAAAGATTAAACTTTTATCCAAAAAATGATAGATGGCTATCGATTCTAAAACCTCCAACGTCTAATTCAAAGGAAGATAATAAATAAATATATTTATTTCGAATTAAAATAAACCATTTATAATATTTCTTTTAATATATATAATAACACCATTAAATAATTTAATATCACTTCGTTTAGGTATGGACAAAAATCCTTCACATTAACAGATTGAAAACATTATATTGAGTCTAGACACAACCAAATACAGTAAACTTCATATCATGCCTCTATATAGTTTAATATCAACTTACTTTGAGGATTCCTTTAAATCCAATTTGAAATCACTAATCATTCGTGTTTTCATAATCTTTCGTGTCTCAAGCTCAAACATTTTAACAAATTCTATAGAATACTTACTGATTGTAGAAATTACTATAAATTTATATGATTAAAATATAATTTTTTTTAAATCTCCCATTATGCTCTTATTGAACTCACTAGTAATTTATTTAGAAAAAAACATTACCCAAAAAATAAATTTTTTGATGTAAATATTATTTCACCAATATAAATATTTGTGATTGAAATTTCATTTAAAACACTCATAATAAAAAATATAGTATTTAACATAACTTTAGAAGTATTATTTTTCAATATGAATTGATTTAGTCTATCAGGACAAGATTCGGGATCATCTTTAATACCATATAAATATTTATATTGTTACAAAACCAAATTTGATAATTTTTCATTTTCAAATTCATGTTATTGTTTGACATAAACATCCTAAAATTTTTTACATCTATAAATGACCTTTTATATCCATTTTATATAATTTTATATTAAGAAAATTAGAAATATCAAGTACAGTTAAAATAGATTCTATCATAGAAATAAAAGAAAAAGAATCCTTAATGTCAATTCTGTCCTCCTAGGAATAATCTTGAGCCTTTATTCTTGCTTTATTTTATACAATTTTTAATACTTGATCTACCTTATTATGAAAAATAAATTTATTTCCTATGCTTTTTTTATTTTTTGTTATTTACACCAAATTCCACACTCTATTACCTTAAAAATGATTTAATTTATCATGTATAGTGTTAATACAATTTCAATAAACTATAGAATTATATATATGAATAGGTATAAAGGTGGGAAAAAAGTAGAGTTATCAAAAAAATGTGAAATAGATTTTATGTTTTGTATATCAGATTCTAAATTTCCAATTACATTATCAATGTTATTCTATTTAATAGTTTTCTATTATTTTGGATTGGATTGATAAGAGATATGCTCCCCCCAATTGATTAATTCATATTATCGTGGTCATTATCATCACACAAATCAAATTCAATGAATTCATCAATTTCATTATTTGAATTAGAATCAAAATTTTTATTCATATTGTTAGTAAACATTAAATGTTTTTACTCTTTAACAAATAATTTAATCCTATTAATAAAATATAAGCCATCCTAGTATAACAACATCCAAAAAATATTCCTGCATCACTTTTAAGATATACTTTTTCTGTGTTATATCTTCTATATAATATATATACTTTGTAACCAGACACCATAAAAAAAATTTCATTTCAAACCATTAATGAGTATATATGTGGATTTATTTTAAAATAATATTAATGATACTATATTTAAAACATGACATGTTGTATTTATAGGTTCTGCTGAAAAACATTGAGGTTCATTAAATCCAAAATGGTACGATCTAGCCATTTTTTTAATTCAAAACTACATATATGGCCTTAAATAGTGCTAAAAGGCACTGTTAATTACAATGATCATAAGTGGTGTCCATTTTGCATGCTAAAAAACACTGATAAAGGGGGTCCTTTATTCTCACTAAAAAATCATTTGTAAAGAATCCCCTTTATCAATGCTATACTTAGTACTTATAAAGGGATTGCCACCTACAGTGTGTTGTTTGTATAATATCACACCTAGGAGAAGAAAACCTGCTATTTAAACACAACACACCCATAATAAAACTACAGTTTAAATTTCTAGAATAAAACTTAATATATACAATTAATTGACATCATGAATACAAAATTATCTTCTGATAGTATATAAACAATTAAGCACTCATGATATTTACATTTTAAATAATTATTTATTTAATTCCATTTACGTTTTTCCTGCAAATATAAAAACAATTAATATTCCCACTTTTCACGTCCTTCATCCCATATAAAAAATCTCCCCCCATTGTATCAGTTTTCAAAAACATAATCTCAACCGGTGAAAAATATTCCACCTATATATAAAAACAAATATTCTGTTATAAATACTATAAAGAAATAAATGAATCGTTAATATGAAAGAACAAATTAATAAAATGAATATATATAATAAAAACTAAATAGTTGGAGTAATACCGGTCACATTGAGAATCTTATTAAAATGGGATTGATTCATATACATTACAAATGAACTATGTATCATTTTAAAAAAAATATCAAATCAATCTAAAGGTGTTTGCTCGGTTTTCAGTATTTCACTTGCTCTTTTACTGAAATTAATGACAATTTTTAATAATGAATATTTTGGAGTTATACCAACCACACCATGCAACGTATTGAGGTGAATCTAATTTCTACACATCAAAAACAACATATAGATCATTTTCATACAGAAAATAAAAAATCTGAATATGTTTTCTCGGTTCACAGTATGATAGTTGTGTTTTTTACTAAATTTAATTTCAAACTGGAAAGAAGCAATATGAGTCATACAAGCCACATCGTGCATTAGTTTTACATGAGACTTCTTCATAAACATTAAAAATGAATCGTTAATTTTTATCAAAAATTATAAAAAGAATCAGAGAATGTTTTTTTTGGTTTTCAGTGATTTACACCATTTGAACTAAAATGTAAATTCTAAACTGATAAAAAACACTTTTAGTCATAACTATCACACTATGCATCATATTTAGTTTTGGTTGACTACTACACATCCAAAATAACTCATGGATCCATTTCCTAAAATATCAAAACAATCTGAATGCATTTACCAAGTTTTTAGTAAGTCATTTGTTTTAATTAAATCAATGTCCAGTTTAAAAAAAAGAGGCACTTTGATTAATACCGGACACCCGATGCATCATGTTGATGTGACAATGGTCCCTACACATCAATAATCACTTATAGATAACATTTCCAAAATATCAAAATAATTAGAATGCGTCTTCTTAGTTTTTAGCATGTCATATTTATTTATAACTTAAATTAATGTCAATTTTTAATAAAATATGACAGTTTTAGTCATAATGGTCTCAATATGCTTCAGATTGAGGGTTGGTTGACTATTACATTTCAAAAATGACTCATTTATCATTTTCAAAATGTATTGAAAAAATCAGAATTCATTTTTTTGGTTTTCATTATGTCATTTGTTTTTACTTAAATTAATGTCATTTTTTTAAAAAAAAGTTACAATTTATGTTGTAATGGTCACAACATGTGTCGTATTGAGGTTTATATGATCCCTAACCATAAAAAATTATTAATTTATTGATTTATTAAAATATAAAATCATTCTGAATAAGTTCTCCTAATTACCAGTATGTCACTTATTGCTTTTACTTAAATTAATATCAATTTTAAATAAAAAGAGAAACATTTAGTAATACCAGTCACACCATGCGTCAGATTGACCCTTGGATGAATTCTAAATGTTACAAATTACTCAAGGATCATTTTTCTAACTTATCAATACAATAAAAATTAATTTTCATAGTTTTTATTATGTCAATTGTTTTTTCATAAATTGATGTCAATTTTAAATAAAAAGACACACTTTGAGTTATACCAGCCACACTATGCACTGTATCGAGTTACAGTTGATTTTTACACATCACAAATGACATATAGATCATTTTCATAGAATATCAAAATACTATGAATATTTTTCTTGGATTATGATATATTAGTTTTGTTATTTACAAAAATGTTATTTCAAACTGGAAACACACGTTATGAGTCATACTGGTCGCACCGTGCATTAGTTTGACATTAGATTCATTTATACAGATTAAAAAATTAATTATCAATCACTTTTCTAAATTATAAATACAATTATAGGATGAATTTTTTAGTATACAGTGAGTGACATGTTTTGATCTAAAATCTCAATTTAAAATGATAATGGACACATTTATTCATACTGATTACAGCATGCTTCATATTGAGGTGTAGTTGACTCCAACACGACACAAATGACTCAAGGATTCTTATCCTAATGTATAAAAACAATTTTAATGATTTTGAATTTTTATCAATATTTTACTTATACTTCTTTCCAAATTTAATGTCAATTTAATATAAAAATACACACTAAAAGTCATATCTGCGACATCGTGCATCATATTGAGGTGTGGTTGATTCATACACATCAAGAATGACTCATGGATAATTTTTATATAATATAAAAAATAAATATTTTTTCTCGTAGTTTTTAGTATTTCAATTATTCTTTTTACTAAAATTAATGTCAATTTAAGTGAAATATACACTTTCATTTATACATATAACTTGTTATTTTTTATCAATTTTTCATAGGCCAGTTTCTATGAAACATACTATATTAATCCAAAAATTCCATACATAGATGGTTCAACAATCTGTAGATGGGTCGAGGGATATACATTCATTTAATCAGAGAAATAAATATTTCGAGTTTCCAAATTTACAACAATGTGAATTCAATGATTCCTAAAAACATAATAAGGAATTAGTAATGAAAGAAATGAAAATATATTTTATATGATTAAATTGTATAGTTTTACCCCTATATCACTGGTATTAAAAAGTGGTTATCACCAAATATTTTCCATTAGAATGATTTGATCAGACCTTTAACTATTTCAACATTCTTTTGGGCCTTTATTTTTGTTTGTTCTATAGATAAGATGTGAGGAATAACATGTACGGATTTTCATTCATGGGGAAATCCCTTCAACTATTTTTTGTATATATTCCATCCAAAAATATGATATTCATTGAGCCCTAATTTACATAGTATCTATGCTTCTAGAAAAACAAATCATGAAAGAAAACCTCAGGAATACATTTACAAATAAAGAACCTAACCAATCCTACTAAATGATTTTAGTTGCACTCTAAAGACCAATGAAGTAATGTACTTCCTGTACATAAAAATTTTCTTCAAATTGAACTAAGTAGTTCCCACTATATTCTATCTTTTTATCCACATCAGTCTTGAATAATTTTAAATGTTGACATGGAATAGCTAGGGTAATGGTGCTTCTAGTAGATCTTTCTGACTGGTTAGTCGATCCATATGATGGTTTTCAGAGGTTATTTAAGTTCATTACCTTTTTATTTTCCATCTATAATATCGTCAATTGGTTCATAACTTTATTTATATAATTATTAATTGTATATCTAGAAAAAGAAATTGGAAATGAATAACGCTTTGTTGATATTTTTTCTAAGATTTTACATCCATGTGATGAATGTTCCAAAATATTTTTCAACTGTATTAATATCTCCCTCATGAATTGAGTCATGTAGTTTGAAACATAGCTCAAGGGATATGATGATAAACACTCACACATTCCCTTGTGGAAGTGGTTTAGTGTGTAGCATGTGGTGTTGAATTTTGAACTCTATAACATTCTCCATATGGAGAGGGGTGGGTGTTTCAATATATAATTCATTTTCCTTATCACCATGAATAATATCAGTAAATTAAAGGTATCAGTTTCATTATGATTCACATTTCATTGATTCTTTTATGAGAAAATTTATTACCTCTACAAAGACATATATTTGAGGGAAATGGCTAGCCTCATAGCTAGTGGGGGTGGGTTGATAACTCCACACATTGGCTGTCCTTGAGTTTCTTATTATCTTTTCCTCTCCACCATTAATTTTTCTATAATCTATATATGGTATTGTAATTTTCATTCAAGGGTAGATATTATTTCCATTATCTGTTTTATAAATTCACTTTGATCATCCTATTGTTTTTTCTCAACATATGTCTGGGCTTTTACCCCAAAACATGCAGCTCTAATGCGGCCATACTGTTATAGCTGCTTCATGAAAACTAATAGAATATTTTCATCTATTATAGGTGTTTCTGATTCATGTTTCTATGTGGGACAGAAAATATAAGAAAATAAGTGATCATTGTTATATAATAAAAACTTAATGAAAAATAAAATTTTATAATGTAATACTTAGACATGGTTCTAAACTTTTATTATGTGTTTTCATCTATTAGTATCCCATATTTATTTACACATGATTTCATTCATAGCACATGGAATGGGATAATGTTTCTTTGGATTAATAGTCATCAATATATATATAAATAGAGGAGCATAAATTTGGTCATGTTTCATGTCACAAAAAAGTATTACATTTGATTTAAAATACATACAGATTTTTGATTCAAGTGAAGCATACCCCATACTTTCATTATGGTTAAGGTACACTGGTTTGGCTGCTCATTCCTTATTTTTGGCACTCTGTTGAAATTTGATAAATAAAAAAGTAACAATCAATGTGATGGATACATGTATCATAAAATAATTTATTACTAGCAATAATGTACCTTAAAAGACATATTCATATGATGTCTAGTAAAGGAATCTCACACTTCATGGGTTATCTGGTGTGTATAGATAACTATTGTGTGTGAGTATATTTTCCCTTCAGCATCATAAAGACATTTTCTTGTTATAATTGTGAGAAATTATTTATGAATAATTCCATCAGGTATTAATACAATATTATTGTGGGAATCATCTATTATAAATGCACTCTACAATGAATGATGAAGAGTAAGTTGATGTTTAACTATTTTATTGTTTATTAGTATAAATAAATGGAATCATAATGTTTCTATAACCACTTCCCACATCAGTTACTTAAGCCTAGAAACAACAAGGTTCTAAGAATATATATCAATAGGCACATGTTTTTGAGCAACTATTTGAATATAAAAGTTCAATATAGCCTTATTGGGGTTAAAATCCTGCCCCCGTGCATTCCATCTGACCTCGTATTTGATTTATTTAGCTTTATCTATGATTTTGTTTGCTAATACAATCAAAATATGTCACTCATGTATTTTATGTGATGTTGGTACTTCATCGCTTACCATTTCCATAGAATCACCATATTCAATATGTTTTTCTCTAACGGTAGCATCATCATCTGAAGATGGCCATTGTACCACTGCACTGGAAGGAAAAATAGGTTGAGAAACCCATTGTTTCTCAGGAATGGGAGAACTTTCACGTGTAAAAGGTCTCTCATCTACACTCTGAGAAATAGTAGGTTGAGAGACTGACAGTTCCCCAGGATTGGGAGAACCCACATGTGTAGAAGTTCTCTCTTATGCACTACCAGTATCAGTAGGTTGAGATTCTTATTATTCCTTAAGAATGGGAGCTATGGAACATGTAGAAGGTCCCTCCTATACACTGTGATTTCTAAAAAGTTTAGAGACTTTTTTTTATTCAATAATGGGAGAACCAGAACATGTAGAATGTTGCTCCTCTACACTGCGAGAAGCAGCGGGTTGAGAGACTAGAGGTTCCTCGGGATTTGGAGCATTGGTATATGCAAAATTAATTATCTGGAGAAGTGGTTTAACATTTAATTTATAGTACATAAATATTGAAAAAAGTATATAATTACTTGAGGTAACCTTATGTATATTAAAAAAATGTAACTTTTTTATTGACATCTCATTTTATTTTTAAATGTTGATGGGACTTAACCCCTTTATCGATGATCAAAATCCCTTCATTGTTGTCTCCTATAACATACAAAACATTGCATATAATGGGTCTGCTATGAAATGATTACGACACCACAACAAAAGGGTCATACCTAGTTGAATTTTCATATGAACCTTCAATAGGTTTGGTAGATAATTGAACAGTTGAAGACTTTAGGTTTGCAGGATCTTGAGCATAAACTAATTTTACTGCATGTAATACCATTACAAACAGTTTTTCATTGTACCCTTCCTTACTGAAATAAAAATTCATGAATCCCATTTCATCTAATTAATAGAACATCAGTTATGAACCCACTAGCATTGAAAAACCAGTACTTGTAATGTTATATAATCAATGTCCCAAATTTTATTGATGATATCAATGTATGACATAATAACAAAAATTGTATTTCTATCATTAGTACCAGAAACATACATCACTTCATCCACAAGTGTAACTACATTATATTTCTTGGTACTGCATTAATCATGCTCATTTTTATAGAACATATAACCATTAATTAAAATACCATTATAAGATAATACATAAACACTAGGTCCTCTAGCTAGCCATCAAATCCGTCATAAAAATGAATCCATATATTCATCTGACTCCAGTAAAATATGGTCATGAAACCATATTAAGAACTATTGATTATGTGTATTTGATATCCATCATTCCTCCCTTAATGGATTCAAATTCCTAATATTTTTTTTGTGTGTTTCAACATATGGGGAAACATCCATTTTATTATGAAAAATGTAAAGGTGGGACTCATCCTGATGTGTAATATGGATTGTGACATAATCTGTTCCAATAATTCCTTCACCTAAAATCCACACAGTGTAATGAAATTTTAGTAGGCTAATTATTTCAACACTATGTAATGCCCCGACCCCAGTTACCCAGAGTCGGTGCATTATTGCGTAACATTGGCATGATCACAAAAGATCAAGTCTCGAAAGACCTATTAGTTTAGTAGCCTTGGAAACACTAGATACATTCATAAAGTGAAAAACTAAAATAACATAGTCTCCATAGTCCACTCCCATATCCCCTTCAGACTATCCTTGTAGGTCAGACATAAAATATTTCTTCACATCCGGAAAAAAAACACTGAAAGGGGTGAGCTCAGATGCTTACTAATGATAACAATATAGCGGAAGCATTCATAAATAAACATAAACATTTAAGGAAATGTATAACTAAAAAAAGACTTTTAAACTTGAAATTCAACATAATATGGAAAAAGTAAAATTAGATAACGCCATTTACTTATTCACATGGATATTCTACTGGTCGAATAATCACATGCAATATCAATAACCACTTTCACAATGATGGAATGCATAATTCCAGACTATCATAACCACGTAACCAAGGCCTCGTGCCAAGACTACAAATATGATTTTGTCAAGGCCTCATTCCATGACACTAGTTTGTCTCATGAGACCTACCGATGCATAGAGGAGCTATAGTGGGCTCCACCTGTCACTTATTAAGTCTAATACATTCCTCATATATATAGGTTTAAACATATCATAAACCATAACATAATCGTATCACATAAAACATGCAAAAAAGAAACATAACATTTCCACATTTTAATCACAAGATATCAATACAACACATTGATATAATAAAAACACTTTCAAAACCATTTTCAATACTAAAATAAAAGAAAATCAAAACTTGGTATTTATTTTTCATTTAAAAAAAGTTATGGCTTGTAGAGGAAGCCAAAACTCAAATAATGGTCACGGCGGCCGAGAAGTCATTGTTGCCGCATACGTAAGACAAAACATTAATTTTTCCGTTTAGTAGAAACGCTTCATATAAAAAGATTCATTTTTAATAAAAGTAAAAGTCAAAGGGTTTTATACACCATATAAATGAAAATTGTGTATAAAACAAAATATGCCTCAATGAATGGTGATTGAAATGAAGTCCATTACAAAGATAATTTTTTAAATGACAAATATATATTATGTGTATTCACCATATGTACAAATAAAGAAACTATAAATACAAGATATGACATAATAATATCATGACATAATATGAAAGTAGGAGATTAACCCAAAGAATGGAAATTGGGTTAAGAAGTTCTCTTACCACGTGTTTGACTTGACTCGATCGTTCTTTAACCTCCTGAATAATAAACTAGAGTTAATTTAAACTTTTTTAAGAACCTTTTTCATGTTCATTATTCCTTTTATATCACTTATTACAATGTTATGAACATTATGTAATTATTTAAGTTAATAAAGATCATTTTGTCGATCTTTTGTACTTGAGTCAAAAATAAACTTCTTATAATTACAAGTTGTTCATGTGGTGAAATATCTATTATATACAGAATTATATTCAGGATGTAGATATCATATATATTATATATATCCAGTATATAAATGAATTTATAATATTACATAACATTTAGTGGTAAGAAATGAAATGCACCGTTCATGGAGACGGTAAGCCGCACGTACGCATGGACGCTACTCTCATTTCTATTTTATATTTAATGGAATGAAATTATAATTATATAAAGTTATAATATAATCCTATTATAATATAATGTATAATACCATTTACTCCATCCTTTATACATCTCACATATGGCATTAATGATTCAAATGACTTTGAGGGGGCGGTAGCCCGCACTTCCTAAAATGAAATTATCGTGTTTACCCATAATGGAAATCATAAAGGTATGCCATAAATGTAAAATAAACAATCATAAGGAAAACCAAAACATAATATATATCATATATAAAAATATTGTCATCATAATGGCCACCATGGGAGGTGTTAAAAAAAGACTGAACAATCATCATTTCGTGAGGCAGTAATTCTCCACCCACAAAAATAGTATGTTCTTTAACCATTAGACGAAGGTGTGTGTAGGTGTAAATAAAATCATTCTCATAAAAACATACAAGTATATTGAGGATACTGTTGTTGGTACAAAATAAAGTAATAAAAAGGTTTTAGGGGGTTGGAGAAGCAAAATAAAACAAAAGAACACAAGAGAATACATTACCTTGAAATCAGGTAACTCTTTTTGATTTGAGCCCAAGGCTTCCTTGGGAAGACTTATGCCCAAAGTGAGGCTTCTATGAGTAAGAGAGAGAAGTTGGGAGAGTATTTGGGCAGAGTTTGGCTGAGCCAAATGGCTTGAACGTGTTAATAAGGTGGTAGAGGTGGGGGCCATTTATAAGAGGAGTGGAGGGGCACTCTTGGAAAGATTGAAATCTTACTTTATTATGAAATGCTTTTAGAATTATAAAGGTCCCAAAATGATATATTTCGAGGATAAGGTGATAAGGGATAGAAATATGCCAATTCAATAGGTTTTTGACATGTGGAATCCATAGATTTTACATTATCATTTCATTTTATTTAAATCGTTAATTAATGAGGTAATCACTGCATTATCATGGTGTCATAAAAAATTTAATTTATTTAATGTCTAAAAATTATAAAAAAATATCATAATGTAGGAAATATTTTTATATTTCCAATTAATATTTATAGTTAAAACGTTGACTAATATAACCCCATGTAATAATAGTTTTAGTGAAACAACACATGTTTGTGATAATTTTATTTTTACTTTAAATAAAAGTTATTAATGTCATTTTCTTACCCAACTGGCTCTATGGGGTACCCAAGTTGACTTATGGATTTTATGGGTCAGCCATGATTCATACAATAAGTGCAGGACAAGTGTAAAAGTAATTTCATATTTTTATAATATCATTTTTACGTTAAAATTCACTAATTACCTTTAATCGTGATTAATTAACTTAAAAGTTACTATTCACCAAAAAATTATTTTAATACCATTAAACCACATTTTACTTCCTAATGAAAACCATGTATGTCAGATTTTTGAAAATCAAATCAGAGAAGTGGTAGTGTTTCATTTAAATAAAAAATCAGTTTTTTAACTACCACTTAGTGGTTTCACTATTCATCAAAAATTGATGTTTTTCAGAACAATGCCAAAATTTCACCCTAAGCTATAATTGATATTCAAAACTCAAAAATGATTTATATTTTACAAAATTACAGACATATAACTTTCATTAATTAATTTTATAATTAATTCTCACTGTCACAACAGATAGCGTTTTTTTAAGAAACAATATATATCAAAAGATTGACAATTGTTTATGTCAAATTTCAAAGTTAAATTAATTATAATGACCACAATTGGATAAAATGGTAAAAATATATTCTAATTATACTTTAAAACCACTCAATAATATATTTTATCACTATAAATTATTTTTATTAAAAAAGTTTTTTTTTAAATATTTTTCACCATTCATAAAAAATTGGAAGTTCTCAGAAAAATACAAAAAATTCAACATAGGTTAATTTCAATATACCGAATCCAAAAATGAAGTCAAATTTGAAATATAAAATTTATATAATTTGAAAAAGTGGGAATTACTATTCATAACTGCTACTTTGATTAGTCGTGGTGTGTTAGAATCTCAAACTTGCGTACAATGCAAGCTATTTCATTATTGAAAGAGAAGCATATTGTGGAAGCTCGGGGTGTTACATTTTTCCCTCCTTCAATAAATTGTGTCCTTGCAATTTAAAATATTTCTTTGAAAATAAAAGGATGAAAATAGAAAATACCTTTGTGGAAAACCGACATCTGAAATCGGGTTGATAAAAATATAACTTTTAATGAAGGAAGGAGAAGTACACAGTTCACCCGAGATAGCCCATACAAGGATTCTATGAAAATATGGATATGAAGGAAAAACAAACCGTCAAGATTTGATGGAGAGATGTAGAAAACAGGATTATGAGAAATTTAACCACAAGAATATCACAAACTTGTGATTGGTTAAACGGTTATTGAATCCCCAGTTGGAAAAGTTAACCGACAAAATTTTTGTTTTAAGTTACCTTTCATAAATTTGAGGAATTTATTTAAGATATTTACTAAGAATGTAAGGAAATATACTAACCTGTCATGTAGAAATTCATTCATTAATAAATTTTTACCACAAACCCATCTTTCACTCCAAATGGTAAAAGAACTCAAAAATTTTCTATTTATCCTAATTGTATAAGGTTGAAAATATTAACACATACAATTTAGATTATGAAAAATATTTGTAATAACCGGGGACTTCCTGTAGGCTAGTGGTAGGTAATAAAGGCCTATCACACTATGGTTGTGGGTTCGATTCCTGCAGCTTTGTCTGACGCGATGGGTTATCCCCCGACCTGCATGTTGTCCTTTTCATAAAACTATAATATTATAATATTCCAAAAATAATCTTCAAAAATGTTTTAACCTTAAACAATACTATAAAATGTTAATTTTAATCCATTCCAACCTTTATAGTTACCCAAAATACCTCTGTCCAGACTATCTCTAAAAGGTCTCTAAATTCCAAAATCAATTGTAACATCAGATTCCCCAAACAAGGTAAAGTTTCTCTTATTGTAACATACTAAAAATATGATTACCTTCATCATATTAAAACCTTAATGAAAACAACAAGTACTGCAGTACAATCCTTATATATCACATTATTCTTATAACCACAATATAATCCTTTATTCCAAAAACACAAATATATTAATTATTCAACTTCATATGTAGCAAAAACATAAGCTTGGCCTTGATCCCTTGGTCTTTTCTGAGGTACATTTCTTTGGCTCTTAGGACATTTATTTGCATAATGCCCCATTTCTCTACAATTGTAGCATTCAACATTGATAGCATCTTTCTTTCCCTTGCAATCACGAGCCTGGTGACCTTTTTCTCCACATTTATAACAAACTCCAATGCCTTTTAGGTAAGTACTAGGGTGATTCTTCCCACAATTATTGCATAATGGAAAATCCTTATTTCCCTTATTTCCTTTATCTGTCTCTTGTGCCACCGTTCTCTACTTCTCTTGCTTTACTTTATTGTCATAAGATTTAGAGAATTCCTTTTCTGTCTTGATAGCACACGAGACTATATCTTTGTTTGTTGAGAAAGATTGTGATACTAAAGCTCAACAGAGAAATGGTTTTAACCCATCAAAGAAACGATCAATCTTACTTCTTGGGTTACGTATATAATCTTCAGCATGCCTCGCTAACCTTGTAATGTTAGCCTCATACTTTGGGACATTATCATCCTCCTTTTGTCTCAGACTCAGAAATTGCCTTTCCATATCTGCTCTATGGTCATGAGGGAAGTATTTTTCTGAGAAAAGCTCTTTGAACACCCTCCATTCCATATTATATACTTCTTCATCTTCTTTCATGTTTTGAATCAGCGACCACCAATGATCGACATCTCTAGTGAGGCGGTAAACTGCCATGACAACCTTCTACATTTCGCTACACCCCAAGGCGTGGAATATTTTCTCTAAGGAGTAAATCCATTGCTCAGCAACTAATGGATTTGTACCCCCATTAAATGTTGGCGGTTGTTGTGTCATGAAGCATTCTATCATTGATCCTCCACGTTGCGGATTAGGGTGCTCCGTAGGAGTAAGGTTATTATTCATAACCTGAGTTAGTTGTCCCAGTACGGTGATAAATTGATCAGCACCAGTTGTATCTCGAGCTCCACAATAATTATCTTGAGCAGGAGGGAAATCTCTACATGGAGTGCCTACATTTATATGGTTTCCATTCCTCCCACTAGGATCCATTTCTAAACAATGTCATAAACTATATTAGTTTATGAATAAAAATACATAATTCCATACTTGTAAAACACTTAACATAAATTTAACTATTTATGGATATATTCCATAATTATAAAAAGAAATGTTTTCTTTGAGAAAGTATATACTCATAAACCCTTCATAATGGTTTTTAATGAAAATGAGAATTATCCTAACCATATCCCCCAGGATTTTCATAACCAAGAGTGCAGCATGGCCCGTTGTCGTGCACCAATTCCCATTCGAGTCTATCTCAAAGCGGTGTTTTCGGGGTTTACCCCTAGGTACATCTGTGCCAGAGCCGCCACTATCAGCTCGTATCCACACAATGATGTATTGCCTCGAAAACTCATAAAATCTATACAATAACAAAATTCTAGGATGTTCTTCTATACTAATCCTCAAAGTCTATCTTAGGGCTATGTTCTCTAATCAGAGTTTATCTAAATCTAGCTTATAAGGTTAGTACTAAACTGCCTCTGATACCAACTATAATGCCCGACCCCAGTTACCTAGAGTCGGTGCATTATTGCGTAACATTGGCATAATCACAAAAGATCAAGTCTCGAAAGACCGATTAGTATAGTTGCCTTGTAAACACTAGATACATTCATAAATGATACATTACATCATAATGTAAAAAACTACAATAACATAGTATCCATAGTCCACTCCCATATCCCCTTCAGACTATCACTGCAGGATAGTCATAAAATATTTCTTCACATCCTGGGAAAAATAAAACATTAAAAGGGGTGAGCTCAGATGCTCAGTAAGGATAACAATATAGCGGAAGCTTTCATAAATAAACATAAACATTTAAGGCAATGTATAACTAAAACAAAATCCTTTTAAACATGAACTTCAACATAATTTGGAAATAGGAAAATGAGATAATTCCATATACATATTCACAAGGATATTCTACTGGTCGAATAATCACATGCAATATCAATAACCACTTTCACAATGATGGAATGCATAATTCTAGACTATTATAACCACGAATCCAAGGAATCGTGCCAAGACTACAAGTAAGATTTTGTCAAGGCCTCGTTCCAAGACACTAGTTTGTCTTATGAGACATGCCGATGCATCGAGGAGCTATAGCGGGCTCCACATGTCACTTATTATATCTAATGTATTCCTCATATGAATAGGTTTAAACATATCATAAACCATAACATAATCGTATCACATAAAACATGCATAAAGGAAACATAACATTTCCACATTTCAATCAAAATATATCAATATAAAACATTGATATAATAAAACCACATTCAAAACCATTTTCAATACCAAAATAAAAGAAAATTAAAACTTGGTATTTATTTTTCATTTAGAAAAAAAGTTATGGCTTGTAGAGGATGCTGAAACTCAAATAATGGTCATGGCGGTGGAGAAGTCGTTATCACCGCATACGTAAGACAAAACATTCTTTTTGCCGTTTAGTAAAAATGCTTCATATAAAAAGATTCTTTTTTAATAAAAGTAAAAGTCAAAGGGGTTTATACACCATATAAAAGAAATTTGTGTATAAAAAAAATATGCCTCAATGAATGGAGATTGAGACGAAGTCCCTTACAAAGATCATTTTTTAAATGAAAAAGATATATAATTTGTATTAACCATATGTACACATATAGAAACTATAAATAAAATATATGACATAATAATATCATGACATAATTTGAAAGTATGAGATTAACCCAAATAATGGAAATTGGGTTAAGAAGCTCCCTTACCTCATGTCTAACTTGACTCGATCGTTCTTTAACCTCCTGAATTATAAACTTGAGTTAATTTCTACTTGATTAATAACCTTTTTCTTGTTAATTATTCCTTTTATATCACTTATTACCATGTTATGAAGAATATGTAATTATTTAAGTTAATAAAGATCATTTTGTCGATCTTTGGTACTTGAGTCAAAAATAAACATCTTATAATTACAAGTTGTTCATGTGGTAAAATATCTATTATATCCAGAATTATATTCATGATGTAGATATCATATATATAATATATATCCAGTATATACATGAATTTCTTATATTAAATACCATTTAGATGTAAGAAATGAAATGGACCGTTCATGTAGACGGTAAGCCGTACGTACGCATGAAAGCTACTTTCATTTCTATTTCATATTTAATGGATTGAAATTATAATTATATAAAGGTATACTATAATTCCATTATATTATAATGTATAATACCATTTACTCCATCCTTTATATATCCTACATTTGGCATTAACGATTCAAATCACTTTGAGGGGGCGGTAGTCTGCACTTCCTAAAATGAAATTATCGCGTTTACCCATAATGTAAATCATAAAGGTATGCCATAAATGAAAAATAAAGAATAATAAGGAAATGAAAAACATAATATATATCATATATAAATGTAGGTTCATCATAATGGCCACCATGAGAGGTGTTAAAAGAAGACTGAACAATCATCATTTCGTGAGGCAGTAATTCGCCACCCACAAAAACAATATGTTCTTTAACCATTAGACGAAGGTGTGTGTAATTTTAAATAAAATTGTTCTCATAAAAACATCCAAGTATATTGAGGATACTGGTGTTGTTACAAAATAAAGTAATAAAAATAATTTAGGGGGGTGGAGAAGCAAAATAAAATAAAAGAACACAAGAGAATAAATTACCTTGAAATCGTGTAACTCTTTTTTATTTGAGCCAAAGGATTCCTTGGGAAGGCTTCTGCCAAAAATGAGGCTTCTAGGAGTAATACAGGGAAGTTGAGAGAGTATTTGGGTAGAGTTTGGCTGAGCCACATGTCTTGAAGGTGTGAATAAGGTGGTAGAGGTGGGGGCCTTTTATAAGAGGAGAGGAGGGGAACTATTGGAATGATTGAAATGTTACTTTATTATGAAATTATATTCGGATTATAAAGGTCCAAAAATGATATATTTCGAGGATAAGGTGACAAGGGTTCGAAATATTCCCATACAGTAGGTTTTTGACATGTTTATGCCTTATATTTTACATTATCTTTTAATTTTATTTAAATCGTTAATTAATGAGGTAATGGAGGCATCATCATGGTGTCATAATCAATTTAATTTATTTAATGTTTCAAAATTTTAAAAAAAATATCATGATTTAGTAAATCTTCTTAGATTTCCAATGAATATTTATTGTCGAAACGTTAACTTATATAACCCCATGTAATAATTGTTTAAGTAAAACAACACATGTTTGTGACAATTTAATTTTTACTTTAAAAAAAGTTATTAATGTCATTTTCTTATCCAAGTGGCACCATGGGGTACCCAAGTTGACCCATGGATTGTCTTTGTCGGCCATGACTCATCCAATAAGTGTATGACAAGTGTAAAATTAATTTCGTATTTTTATAATATCATTTTTACCTTAAATTTAACTAATTACATTTAATTGTGATTAATTAACTTAAATGTTACTATTCACCAAAAAAATTTTAATACCATTGAACCAACTTTTACTTCCTAATGACAACCATGTATGTCGGATTTTTGAAAATAAAATCACAGAAGTGGTAATGTTTCATTTAAATTAAAAATCAGTTTTTTAACTACCACTTAGTGGTTTCACTATTCATCAAAAATTGATGTTTTTCAGAACAATGCCAAAATTTTACCCTAAGCTATAATTGATATTCCAAATTCAAAAATGATGTCTATTTTAAAAAATTCCAAACATATAAGTTTCGTTAATTAATTTTATAATTAATTCCCATTGTCACAACAAATAGCGTGTTTTTAAGAAACAATATATATCAAAAGATTGACAATTGTTTATGTCCAATTTCATAGTGAAATTAATTCTAATGACCACCATTGGATAAAATGGTAAAACTATATTCTAATTATACTTTAAAACCACTCAATAGTATATTTTATCACAATAAATTATTTTTATTAAAAAAGTTGTTTTTATGTATTTTCACTATTCATAATTAATTGGAAGTTCTCAGACAAATACCAAAAATTCAATATAGGCTAATTTTGATATTCCGAATCCAAAAATGAAGTCCATTTTGAAATATAAAATTTATATAATTTCAAAAAGTGGGTATTACAATTCATAACTACAACTTTGATTAGTTGCGGTGTGTTAGAATCTCGAACTTGCGTACAATGCAAGCAATTGCATTATTGAAAGAGAAGTGTATTGTGGAAGCTCGGGGTGTTACACACTATATTGATATTTTCTTTATAATTCAATATAATTTTCAACAATATATTACTCTGTAATATGACCCTTTGGTAGAATTCAATTATTGAAATACCATTTAAAATATTCATAACCATTCAATGGGGGAAAATCCATCTATTCTGTACAGGACCACATAGTAGAATATCTCTCACCATGTGAACCATCAAATGAACTATCATATCTAAGAATGTTGGTGGGATGAAAATTCACAATTCACATAATATGATGGCAATTTCTCTTTCCATACTCAACAATTTCACCATGTCTATAACTTTGATGCATATATCATTATAGATGAAACAGAGCTAGATTAATGTATGCTGGACATTCTTTGACAAAATGAAACATAAAGCAATATGAATTATATCATTCATCATAACACAATAGTCATATGACTTTAGACCATTTAACGTTAAATCAGCCACTAACTCGATGTTCTTCATATTTGATAAATACCCATCTAGAATATTTATATAATTCAAGCCAATAGAAAATTGATATCTCTCCAACCTGGAAATAGTGTAAGTAGATGGAGCAATAAAAAACTGTTTTCACCCTTTATTGGTGCCAACACTTATTTTATTCCCATGTCAACCTTGTCCATCCTAATATTAATTCCATAATTTGTTTTGCTGGGTGCATTTAGCAATGTGTAAATGACATCATCACATACTATTATTTCAATATGAATGATATCAAGAAAGTTTCTGACGTATAAACAATTCTTGTATGGTATTTCAAGAAAAAAACTGTCTATTTTTTCAAATTGTTTTTTCTATGGTGTTAAAAAAGTGTTTTACCAAAATAAGTTTCCACACATTTACCTTTTTAAGTAATTGATCACCAATTTGTGGATACGGTGTTGTACATTCTTCTGAAAAGCCATAGAATGATCTCCTCTAGATTGGTACTTATGCTGTCATGGTAGAAATTTTTAACGTCCTAGAAACACATTTTAAATGAATGTTTCAACCTATCTGACTGTGTACCATGTTTTCAAATGAGACACCCATGATTAATTTTAATGTTATATCCTAAAAAATTCCATAACCAGGAAATTCATTTTTCATCTCATACAATATAGATCTCAATGTGAAATATAATTTTCAATAAGCATCATACAATGTAACACCTAAATCCTATAATAGTTTCATATCGTTGATCAATAGTGCCAAATAAACAACAATTGTCATTACCTGGTAGTTTCAATGATGATATAAGCATAAATTGCATGATTTATTTTCAATTCATGCATAACCATGGTTGAAAGTTATAATTTACCATCATAAAATGACACATTTTGTGAGTTCTGTTTTTTAAAAGAAAAGGATTCCATCCATATAAAGATAATGAATGATGACGGTTTCTCGGATCATTTCCAATATTATGATACTCATGATCGATTCTCTTTTACTAAGGAGAGTCTGTCATGTGTCCTAATTTCCATATTTATTTCTTCTATCTACATTCCACGTCAATCACCCTACAGTTTCCACACTTCCATATAGGCACTTAAATCATTGAATTATTGGAAAGTACCATACAAAATTCATTGGACTAGATTCATCTTTCTTATTTCAATAAGAACAACAAATTGGGAATTATCTATGTGCTTTTTGTTACATTTGAAAAATTAGAACATCATTTGGGAAGCCATGTATTATTTTAGAAATAATTCCCATATACCACAGTATTTGTTTTGTGTCGTATGTTCTTCTCGGTAGCTCATTATCTTCTGGGAGAAAATCATTCATGAGAGTAAGTAATTGTGTAAGAATGAAATCTCTCAATCTGTTGCCTGCATTCAAATTATACAACTATATTACAACTGAAAATGCTTTATATTTAGTGAAACCACAATATAATGTCGTCTTTACATAGCTAATTAACTACTAAACCAATTTTGGGCAATCACGAATTTCATCTTCAACATTCCTAGTCATTTCTTTAATA
Source organism: Viscum album (assembly GCA_963277665.1). Lineage (NCBI taxonomy): Eukaryota > Viridiplantae > Streptophyta > Magnoliopsida > Santalales > Viscaceae > Viscum > Viscum album. The sequence continues at coordinate 1,013,760,903 of OY728162.1, read as the reverse complement.
CGATCTTCATCATCATCCACATCTATAATTACATCCTCAATATTGTCTTCTTTATTTTCCACACATTTAATCATATCATATGATCCATAAAAGGCCGTCTTATCAGAGCCACTATGTACATTTTCATTTTTCCTAGTGTTTATTTAAATATTTATTACATCAATATATTCCATGATAGATCATGTGTTCGTCAACCTCATTTAGACTAACTTTTCTTGAATAAAAAATACATAAAAATAGACAAAGGATTTGTGGTGGTTTATGTGAATGATCTTTTTCAAAAATAATGAACTCTTTCACTCCATCTTCACACTCTTTTTTCAAATGATTAGCATCTATCCATTATTTATTCATATCCATCACATTTGATTCGGTAATGTTAATATTTTAAAAAATAAATACACAAAATGTTGATATAAATATTAACTATGATAAAAAAATTATAGACATCAAGTCTCATTTGGAAAATATATATTAAATCTCAATTTATATCCCATTAAAAACCCAACCATTGACATAAATTACTCTTTTAAATAACACGAATTTTTTAAAACAAACCAATAAATTTCAAACCCCCTTTCTAAAAACTCCATTTCCCATTTTATAAATCATTCAAGGAAACATCATGACCCAATAATCATAATAAATTAAATTGATAGATAACCCTCTTTATTTTACAAATTATCATTTAATGCATCAGGCACCCCTTGTTAAAATGAAACCAACATTACAAACGCTTTTAAAACATTCACATCCATTTATGAAAGTGAATTCGGTGAGTTTAAAAAAACATGTTACGCAACCCATGTCCATGAAACATGTTTAAATCATTTTAAAGTAATTTAAAACACAAAAACATAAGTAAAAATCATAAAATTTTTATAGATTCATTTCAAAATAGTTATCATTTTAAAATATTCCCTTAGGCATTTTCATAAGGACATAAATCCTAAGATAGAAACTTTATAAATTTTACATGAATAAAAAATAACCCACATTTTATAAAATATAATGATATAAAAGGTTTATCATGTCTCTCATAAATAAAAATTATGAATCCTATAGTTTACTCTCCTAATACTACTAATGAGTGAATAAGTGATAGAAAAAGACAAAATTTTCACTTATCCATGATACTTTTGAACATAATTTAGCATCTATTCAAAGTGGAAAACACCGTTCCACTTGATGCTTGATTCATATTCTACCTAAGAATGATCCTTACACTGTTATTATTCATCTCATACACAAAAAATCTAACGTAACCACTTCACCACACTGAATTAATCACACCACCATTTTAAATCCTTCATTTAATCTGTCACCTATTTCTGACAATAAAAAACCAATTGAAGCATAAAAACCATCAACATTTAAAATTCTCTACAACAACCAAAATATCATATCCATCCTATACCATCAACTGTGACACCCCAATCCAGGAAACATAATAGTCCATCTATCATTCCATCAACAAATCCATCTATTCACCGCTTACATGTCAACAATCAAAAAATATTATTATTATTATGGAAAATAAAACTATCCACCACACCTACTTTATAACACAATCCAACCCAATATAACTATAATAATTGAAAACATAGACTACAGAACCCATAATAAACCCAACAATAAAGCACAAAAACTAATCCCCCTTTCATCATTATTTTCATAAGAATTAATTGGGTTAAATACAACATCATCACCAAATTCTAGATTTCTCAACACCTTCTTTAAAAGAATAACCTTTTCGGGAAGGTGATTATATAAATACTATCATATAGATAACACTTAATCAAGATAGATGGAAATATCTCTAAATATTATCACATCACATATATTTCCCAGAAAAATCATAGAAATTAATGAAATGCACTCAATAAAGAGTAAAATTCATATTAATTGGCCTTTAAATTATTAAAATCTAGTTTTATGAAAATGGGTTACCAAAAAAATGTTTGCACACCATATGTAAGAAATAATAAAATGAAATATGAAAATAAATACCCCGAATTCTTAAAAAAAACAGACTTTGTAATTCAATATTATCACTACAACATGAATCCAGATTATAAAATGAAAACTTCACATGCTTAAATGTCATTCTTTATGCTTCACATGCTCGAAATAACTTGCATTAAGAATTTCTCTACTATTGAGACATACCGCCATATTACATAAAGTGTGACATACACATTCTTCAATAATTAATTGCAACACTCTCAACATAAAAAAATGATTTAGAATATATACACCAGTGATTTTATAATAATTTATGAAAACATATAAACTTTAGACATCATTATAAAAACATATAATCTATATCTTACCCTTTTTATGTCACCTACTTATTAACATATCAATTTAACATCACTTTTAAAGGAATTTAAAATTCAAAATCTAACACATAAATATATTAGAATCCCAAAACCATTTCTATTCTTGATAAGGGGACGAAACAAGTCCATTCGTGAAAAGTCTTCCTAATTCCATTGGTTGTCACTAAGGGATCTCAGAAGGAAATGATGATGGGTACTAAGAAGTAAATGCTTAAGGGAACTCAAAATATAATGATTTTTAAAAAATATACCAAAGCTTTGCACTGTTGTGGAGGAGGGCCTCATTACGGTACAAAGGGGGAGAGACTGTGCGGCAGTAGGGTAGGAAATCATGACTGTGAATGGTGATGGATTTGCAGCAGTGAGTAGGACAAGCAGTCAGAGACAACATCAGATGAGGAGGAGGAGGAGGAGGATTCAGTGGAAACGAAGGAGAAGGATGAGGAAGAGCATTGATAGTGGGGGGGACGACGAGGAGGAGGAGGAAGATTTCCAGTGATAACATAAGGCTTCTGCGAGATCTTGAGGCCTCCAAAGGAAGGGAGAGAATGTTTGTTTTTTTATAAAACTGAGTGATGGATTTATCTACGCTAGCTAAAAAGTGCTGATAAATGAAGGTTTTATCGGTTCTGAATTAGAAAGGGTAGAAAAAAACTCCCTTTGTTAGAATATTTAGCATCGATAAAGCTATATCATTATGTGTACTAAAAAATTCCCATAAAAGTATAATTAAAGAAAATTATATATATATATATATATATTTTTATAAAATAATATATATAATAAATATAAATTTATTTATTTATAATAATAACTATATATTAAAATATAATTCTTTGTATAATAAATATGTATTTCTTTATAATTATAATATATGTAATAAATATATATTTATAATAAATATATATTTACAATAAATATATATTGATTTCATATATATTTTATCATTATTTAAATAAATATATATTTATATTTAAAAAATTAAAAAATTATAAAAAATATATTTATCTAATAATTATATTTATCCAATAAATATATATAATTAAAAATATATATTATTAAATATATAAAAATATTTATAACTAAATATATTTATTATATTTATTCATAATAATAAATAAATATATAAATATATATATATATATGTTCGGATGAAATTAAAATAAATATATTGATTATATATGTTTTTTATAATTTCATAAATAATTAAATAATTACATATTTATAGTGATATTATTATAATATTCTAATAAATATATTTTTTTATATTTATATTTATAATTATAAATAAATATATATTTTCGTATAATCATTAATATAAATATATATAAATATATATAATGTAACTAAAAATAATATATTAATTATAATTTTATAATTATTTCAATATAAATATATTTATTTTTAAAAAAAATTTGAAATTATAAAAAATATATATATATAATTAATATATTCATTTTAATTTCATATGTATTTATACATATATATATATATATATATTTACTTTTACGACTATAAATAAATAAAAATTTCTTTATAATAATAGTTATAAATATAATAAATATATTTATTATAATTTTATAATGATATACAAATATTAATATATATTATTTAGAAAAATAAAAATAAATATTTATATATATGTAAAAATATTTTTATGTAAATATATATGCATATATGCATATATAAACTTGAAAGACCAAAATTTATTTAAATATATATAAATTTATAATTATAATTATAAATAAATACATTTTAAAATTATTTTTATATAATTATAAATAGAATATATATATATATATGATTTAATAAAAAAAATTATTTTAATTTTATAACCATTTAAATGTATATATATTTAGTTATATGTATAAATATATTTTTAAAAGAATTTATATATAAATAAATATTTATATTTGAAAATACATAAAATAAATTTATTATTTAAATATATTTATCATGATTGTAAGTATTTATGTGAATATAATAGCTTCATGAAAACAAAAATCTTATAAACCATTTAAAGTATAGATCATAAAAAACGGGTCATCATATATATGACTAATATGAATATTAATTAGGTTGTAATATATAAATAAAAATTCATGATGAATTCATAACATATATATGAATGTCAACTATATTCACACATCAATGGACCAATTAATTAGATACATATATTTATTTAAATATAAATATATATTTATATGATAAACATATAAATATAATAAATATAATAAATATAATTAAAAAATATACATATTTAAAAATTATATATATATATATATATATTTAAATATTACTTTTATATAATTATAATCATATAAATATATTAAATATAATAAATATATTAAATATAATAAATAGATTTTTTATTTAATCGAATTTATTATATATATTTGAATTATTAAAAATATATATTAATTAAAAACGTGCATTTTTATGTAATGTATGAAAAATAACATTATTTTTAAAAATAACTATAACAATTTTATATAAATTTATAATATTTTTTATTAAGAACATTTAATAGTTCTTATATCTAGCGCTGATAAATGTTCCCATTTTATCGACACTTTTTTCTTAGCACTGAAAAAATCGAGCCGAACCCATGCTCAGATCTGTTGTACTGATTGATATATTATTTATTTCAACAACTCTATTTTCTTTATGGTTTCCTTGGGGATGAAAAATCATTCATATAAAAGTTTCCTTCTGATAATTTATAAAATTATAAATTTAAAATTTCACCACCTCTATGAATTTTGATTGATATGATGGAATGGTTTATGATTTTTTTTATAATTTAACAAAATGTAATTAATATAGATAAATGTTTTCTTTTTATGCGATAAGAGTTAGATCCAAATAAATATATTATAATCATGTACTTTTACAAATACATATCACATACCACAGAAACAAATAGGTTGTATGAGACCAAATATGTCAGTATGTAATGAATCAAGGAATACACTCGCATTAACATCATTTATAGATTTAAATTCTCATTTACACTGCTTACCTTTTAAACATGAATGACATATAAATTACTAACTTGCATGAAAATTTTGAAATTATAGAACTTTTCCATGCATTGAAAATTTGGGCATTAATATGAATATTGTATGACCAAGTCTCCTTTTCCTAAAAATGTTATTTACATCAACAAAATTAAACACTTCTCTTTTTGTGTGGTTATATCAAATAAATTAAATGTATAAACATTGTATTTTTTAGTTTATGAAAATAAAAGTTATTTATTTTCTTAAATTGAATATTTATTCTTTTTAAAAAATAAATTTAATCCATCATCATAGAGTTGTGATATACTTATTTAATTGTGTTATAAAACATAAAAAATATTTATTTTAAAATAATACTTCTTTAAAAAAACCAACATCAACAATAACAAAAATCATACCTTTAGATAATTCTAAAAAATCTACTAGTCCACCATCACATGAATTATAAAATATAGAATTTGAAACAACACATTTCACGTTCCATGTGAACCCATTATATAAATACCATGAATCCATTATACATCTAAAGTATATTTTCTTAACTGAAATAAAATAATTTATAATTTTTTGGTACATATGCTAGCTTGGATCCATCTTTACTAAAAGTAGAAAATATTGGAAGCTACATTGATTGAAAACATTTAATACTGGGTTCTTTTGAAAATAAATCTCTAGAAATAAATTTCATTCCCTTTCAAAATGATTTTTTAATTATCAGTGAATATTCATTGTCATAATACCCTTTCATTTAACATTTAAAATATGTTTCACTTGAAATACGTTTGTTTGTGCCCCTAACAATAGTATTCTAATTTATCATTGGAAATGTATTATTATAAAAAAATCCATTATTGTTATTATTTGGTTTCATTATAAACATAATTTTATCATATTTTGAATTTTATTTTAAAAAAATTTATAGATTTTCCATACGACAAGTAGCTTCCTTTAAAACAATCACATTTTTATGAATAGTATCTATATTTTAGAATAAACAATAACATTTGAGGCATAATCAATATTTCTCAGTTTTTTTTCTATTTATTATGATTTTATGACCATTCTAAACATTATTCAGATATTAAAAAATATAAATAATAATTTTTGTGTCGATATTTATGACCCACTATAACAAATTAATCGTGTCTTCCATTTTTTCTTTAATTTTTAGCATATCAGATTCACAAGTCCTTTTAGATTCGTTATTCTTGGAAACACATATAAAGAAATTATATAATTCCCTTTTCAGTTTCATATTTTAATTAACAAAATTATTTATTAATAATTATTATGTTATTTTATTTATTAATTATCCCACTCCATTATTCCGGAATTATTCTATATCATTAGGTAGTTGTTTTTTTGTAAAAAATAATAAAATCAGAACAATAGAATTAATTATAATCAATTTGCACTAAATATTTAGATATATAATTATGATTAACATTATTATGAGTATTTAATTTGTTGTAAAATTAATGATTTGCCGCCTTATTTTTATCCATAAAATCAATGTATTTTATCAATAATCTACTTATAGATTCATTGATTGAGTATAAAATTTCTGAAAAATACCATCATATGAAAACTGATTTCTTTTCATTTACACTTTTTTTCCTTTTCATTAATTTGGATTTTTGATTTTGGGACACTCATTCCTAATATATACTTTATTCCTTCGCTTGAAATAGGAAAATTCTAATACATCATTATTATTATTATCATTTTGCTTTTTAACTCATTCATGAACTATGTAATGAATTACCACTTTCTGTATTTTTTCACATAAGTAAGAGAAATTTTTTACTAAAGTGTTTCATTACATCATCAATTTCTTGGAACTCTATATTAGAATAATTATATGATTCATTAAAATTAGTCTTAAGAGCTATACATTTTATCTTCTTATTCTCCTCGTCTGTTATTTTTTAAAACTAAAGCTCATACTATATTAGGGAACCAATTAGTTCATATAAATTATACTGATTATAATTATTACATTTATCATTGGTATCCTTCTTTGCATGTCATATTTATGTTAAATCTCCATGTACTTATTCAAATAACATTATGTTTTACAGTAATTCTCAAAGACAATTCACAACTTTTTAACACTATTATACTCATGGAATATGTAGTTCTAAACTCATTCATTCCCATGTTGAAATCCTGGTATTTTTCAATTTGCATTCAAATATTCATTTTTTAGGATTTTTATCTTACAGTGCATAGCATGAAGTATTTCCAATATATTGTGTGATGGATTACATGATGAACATAGCTATAGACACTTCTAATTATATCTCAGTACAAAATATTTTTCATGTTACAATTCAAAACATACTTTACCAAGCTATTACCTTCTATTGTTCTGGGTTCATCTTCATGTATTTGATAAGTTATCTCCATGATTATCCAATGAACTATACATAACTACTTCATTTGAGATTATATTCAGTATTTCTAGTATCCATAGTCCCTTTAAATGAAAAATGGGAGAATTTTTGGAATCCATGAATCATTGGGATTAATACCTACCATCATATAGAATTAGTCTTGTTTCTTTAGACTACTAGGTCTAAGATGTTCCGAATAACATGATAGAAAATATTAACAATATTACATATATCTAAAATGAATAAATCATCACATATAAATATATTGGTATCAAATTAAAATAAAAATAGTTTCAGATTAATCAAATACCACCCATTAATACTATTTATTATATCAAGATTAATGAAAAAATAGACTAGAGGAGTTGGGGTTGTCGATTAAAAAATTTAGACTAAATAATAAATTAGTGTTTATTATTTAAATAATATTTTTTTAGTGACTTTTTCAAGGTATATAAAGTAATATAAATTAAAATAATGAACATAGTATTTTTATTGTTGTTCAGATCACTATGATTCTTATATAGTCTTCAACATTGTCTACATCGTGAGAAGATTGGTAACCACCTTCTGGAAATCAATTTTAAATATGCGATAACCAATTATAGAGACATCATTTTTTCAATACCACATGGAACTAACCTACCTTTTATAGGATTAAAAAAATAATACAGGCTAGACTTTTTTTCATGACTTATAACCCATAAAAATTCTTTTATGTAGTAGAAAACCTTACTATGTTGTAATTTTTCATTCAGAATGGCCTGATGGTAACTATGTTGTAATATTATTGTGAGTTGGTTAAACTGGAACGTACAGTTATAAATATATAATTGAAAATAAAACAATGAAAAATAGATAAATATTTTAACTAACTAAGATCAAGAATTTGTCAATAAAAATAATTATTTATGAGCTTAATCAATTTAATAGTAAAAAATGGGATAGTTGAAGTGTGTTATGTTCATCAAAATGAAACCATAGTCAAGGAATAAGTTCATCGTGTATCAAGAAATTCATTATTAACTTAAGAATATATAAATTCATAAATATATGAAGTAGATAACTTGCACAATATTCATTTATCTCTTTCTATGAATGAGATTCCAATAGTCATCCTTTATCTCTTCACATGAGAATTTCCTAAAGTTAATCCACCTTGGAATGGATGGAAATATATAAAATAATAAAACTCATCATTATCTATTAATACCCCACACATGAGAAATAATAATCTTGATTCACTTTAATTAGAATATTTAATTGAATTAAAAAATCCTACTATATTATTTAGAATAAATAATTGTAGTTAATGTAATTAAGATAATAAAAATGTCTCCCAAATAAATGAACTAGATGTATAAAAAATGTAAAACATGGATTAAAATGAATAACATAAAAATAATTAATTCCAAAATATATTTTATTGTATTCCAATATAAAAAATTATAAAAAGTTTCTTATAATATTTATGTTTCGTATAAATTAAGAAAATAGTTAACAAAATAGAAAAAAAAACTTATAGTTGTTAATTTTTTAAAAATGGCACAAAATCAATATTTTATAAAAATATAATTCATCTAATAAATAATTAAATAGATATACTCCAAATGTCAGGAACAAGATTCTTAGTGCCTATATGGACTATGTGATTATGTGTGGTTATTATACTTACCTTGAAGCTATTTTGTTAATGTTCTGTCATTAAAATAAAATTGCACTTAGAAATAATAATATAAATTTTCTACTATATAAATAAAATATAACAAACAGTTAAAATAATTTTATACTTACTATATCAATAAAAAACTAACTATATGTACATTAGGTTGATGGTTATTTCAAATTATCATTAATGTAGGTTGACACATACAGTATGAGAAGTATTTAAACACACGTGGTAGATTATTATGTGTAATATAAAATTTTACACATGTATGGAAGGTTCCCACATATTCACAACCAGATAAAACTTCTTCTTTTTTCTACAGGTAAAAAATTCCACCATGGTCACATCCCCAAAGCTTCATGTAGTTAGTACGCCCATTAACAATGACCACCATCTTTAGAGAAATGGTATGTATTAATTGGTAATTCATTTTATCTATATGTGTGCGGTAACCTTAATGTTGAGTTGATACAACAATAAGAATATGTTATAGATCATGCTCAATTATATGAGATGCTTATGTATGCAATAAATAGGATGGTGTGCCACCCCTGATTAAAATGTGTTTTTCCCGCATGGATTTTTCATCAAAACCTATAGAATGGTGCCTCATATGAATGTTTTTTGGGAGATGCACCCTAGGTGAACTTCCTATCACAAATAGATGAGTAAATGTGGATACCTCTCAAAAGAATATTCATTTTCCTATATAAGTGATTTTGAGCCACTAGAGTCATCATATAAGAGATGAACTACTGAGAATATTCTATTTCCCCAAATGTCACCAAAACCGGTATCGTGCCAGGGCGAGCTACTCTCCATCCGGAGATCACAAATGATGTAGCATGCATATAAAAATTGGAACTAGTATGATTGATCGGTGAAGTCAATTGAATAGTTTTCATATATAATTTATATAATATGAATAAAAATATTCCAATATACATATATACATACATATTTATATATCTTTTAAAAAATTGATCAAATTAAAAGTATTTAAAAAATAACACGTGATAATAAATTTTAGAAGAAAAGAAACTAGATGAAAATCAATGAAATATATAAGAATACGTAGTATATAATAATATTATTTATACTATTAAAAAATAAAAAAAAATAATACACTAGAAACATATAAATAAAACCAAATTTTTACTAAAATAAGATACAAAAAATTATTTTTAGCTATTTAAAAATAAACTCATATAATTGGAATAAAATTATTTAAAAGGTTTTACATTTATCATTAAATATTATGAATATATAAATGTGTAAACAACATGAATTTAATTAAATGTGAGGAAATTAAAAAATAAAAAATGAGATATATTAAAGAATTTACACACATGTTCAATTGCTAATATATACATGATTAATTTCACTACACACAAACCCTTACTAAGCATATATGGTAACCCATATATAATTTTTTCATTCTCTAGGATTCTATAAAATGTATTCTTATAAATATGGAAGGATATAATAAATATAATAATGTAGTTCTTAGTGAAAAAAATTTGTTGTATTTAATGTTTTAAAATGTATTTTAAGATTCAAGTATGTTTCTACTGTTCTAAGACCACTATAAAATTTTTTCATTTTTGTTTGAATCACTCATTTCTAGATTCTATGTAATAATTTAACCACCATCTAATGGATACTAATTTTATGTTCCTTATAGTTTGTATGATATCATGTTTCGTAGAAAACATGGGAAATAGAGTCAAAAAAATATAGATTAGAGAACATTACAATATTAGTAGAAATGAAAAAAAATCTAACTATAAGACAACATCATCATGTTTTGGAAATGTATAGATTATGTTGTTTTCCTTGAAATACATACTTTTTTGAATTGTATATTTGGATGTGGATTTAAAATTGTTGAACCTGTGGTTAAAATCTCTTAAAAGGGAGCATTGAAATTTGACTTGATCATCACCTGGTGCATGACAATATGCCTTACTCCACACATTATGTGACATTGTAAGGGGACATTAATTGTTTAATTCAAATTTCCTTTAGAAACCATCTATTAGGATTTGAATAAATTATGACCACGCATAAACTGGGTTAACCCTACGTTATCATATCATGAGAATATGGTGACATTATTTAGACATCCAATAAAATATTTTTCATAATTATTTTATCCATTATCACACCATGACTTTTGGATTTAGACAATGTATTGAACTAGGTGGAATGATGTCAATGATTAATGTGAGGGAAAATTTTGTGATTTTGGGAACCAAATGGGATTAAGAACAAAGTAAAAGATATTGCGATTATTTCAAATCAATTATTGTGATACACGATTAAAAACAATATACCTTAATGAACTCTTTAACATGCTAAGGAAGTGAAGTATGAATTCATCTAAGAGATTTAGTAGAGGAGACCATGGATAAAAGAATGATAAATTATATTTGAGTTAGAAATGTGGAAGGAGACACAAATGAGAATTCCATAAAAGAAAAGTGAATTGTGTTATTTTTGTAAAATAAGGTTATAGGGTAATGAATTTAGAGAAAAAAAGCAGATTTCAATAGAAATAAATAAATTTCATCTTAGAGATACATTAATACTTTCTTGTCTTAAATATGGGGAAACATGTCATTATCTGACAAAATCACCTATTTTATTATTTAGTACCTATAAAAATAAATTACCTATGTTATACCAATCATTTAAGAAACCAGTATGAGGTATTTATGTATGAGGATTAAATAATTATGTTGTAGATCTATTTTTATCAATTGTATTATAGTAGTAATAATAATGAAACATGTAATGAATTTGTTAAATTTTGGAAACAAAAGAGTCTTCATTTTATATTAACATATTATATATTGATACCATCACGGGTTTCTGTGTTTAATTTTGATTATATATTCATTTTATTAGACACAAATATTTTGGCTTTATGTGATGATATTTTCATGTGATTAATGAAATTCTGGGAGACATTTTATTTGGTTGAGGTTTACGTAACACATAGGTTAATCATGAAGTATCATTTGAGGAATAATTATCATTTTAAAGGATTAAATATATTGTTAACCATCAGAGATAATATATTAATTCTCTTTAAGGTAATAATAGTCAACTATTATTATTTTATTTTATGAAAATAGTTGTATAAAAAACATTACTGGTTAAAATTTTGTATGATGGTACATTTTATTTTTAGGTGGTTTAAAATGTTTTTAGAATGATAGAGGAATTACATTATATTGTTTTATAAAAAGGATCTCCCGCATGTCGGGAAATGACCTCTCGCATCCAGAATGGTCTTTGGGCTTGAACCTAGAACCCATGTTCAACAACGGTGCAACACTTACGTCTAACCTATCTGATTTTTGGGTTAACATGAAATTACTTTAGACATAATAATTTTATGTATAAATATTATGTTGATGTTTTTGTATAACTATAGAGGATTATAGTTTAATAAATTATATTAGATAACTTGTGAAAAAAATAACAGATTTGGTAAATATTTATAAACACACTTATGAAATTTTTATCTTTTATAGAATTTTTGATATGTTTAATGTTAATTATATTTCTTTATTCCTAAAAAATCAATCTTCGATGTTTATTTATGGGAGTGAAAACTTAAGTTTAAATTAATTTAATAACAACCAAATGATGAAATTGTAGTTGTAAAATAAAAAATATATCATAAAATTATATTTCACTAGGTTTTCTATTTCAATTGAAGTAGAATCTGTCAATATTATAAAATATATAACTAAATAAAAATATAATCCATTTATTGTAATTTCTAATGAATTTATGGTATCTTCACCCATTATAGATATATGGTATTTTGGTTGTTAACTAGTTACTGATTTGGTTTTCTATAACTATCTATATTTTCATGGGTGTTAGTTTTCCCCAACATGTATATATATTTACTTCCGATTGATTTTTTGTACTTCAAAACCTAGTTATATGTTATTATATATAACCTTCATCTTTCCCTTTCAATCTAATCAAAATGTATTTTTACTAAACATATTTGTGAGATAGGTTTTCAAAAATGATTCTTCTTTTTACGACCAAATTAGAATTTTAAGGCGCAAATTTAAATAATATGGTAAAATTTAACCCCCCAATACTTTATAATATGTTCCTCTATAAAGAAATTTTATTTCATTAATATATTTTGTTATATGAAACACCAACTTTTAACAAACCATAATATACTATCCAGATATTATTATTTAATTTCATAACTATCACCTAGCGATATTATTGGTAAGTATGAATGTGAATTCACAAATTATTAGAATTATATTTTCTAGAGAGGTATAAAATAAATTCATTGGTTATCAATTATTTATAAATGAAAATAAAAAAATTTGAATGAAAAAGAAATGTTTTTCTTAAAAACTACTTTCATACATGCAATGTGTTCTTATTTAAATAAATTAGATTACTCATTATTCGATAATTAATTAAATGAAATTGACATATTTTATATTCAATAAATTTTTTTATCATTCATGCACTATTTTTACAAAATATTTTATAATATGTTTTTTTTAGTTTTATAATTAAAATTATATATTCTAAAATATAATTATAGTGTGTTTTCATACTTATATTATAAATAAAATATTGATGCTTTTTGAAAATTTATTTAAGAAAAATAACATAATTTTGGAAATCATCATCTAAAAATCAACTTAGAGTGAGTGTATGATAATTTTCAAAAAGTAATAATTTATCAGTGAATAGTGATTTTTTAAAAATAATCATTTTTGGTTAATGTATTTACAACATAATTTTTTTAAATACATTTAAATGTAAAATTAGTTCAATTATATTGATATCAATCCAAGTTATATAACTTAATTTTGATATAATAACTTATTCAACTAATAGAAACAATTCATTCAAAACCCACATTTCTATCGCCCTTGTAGGTCTAATTTAAATTTAAATTATGCTGCTTCTATGAATTAAATTTGAAGAAATGGCTTAAAATTTATCAATGAAATTATTTTAAATTATGTATTATTTTTTTAAAAAAAATTATTCCCTATTATTAGTGAATAAAATAATAATTAATTGTTATGTTCCATGTTATTACATGGTTTTTATCATTATATATACATGTGATTAAATTAATTTCCACTCAAATAGGGAAGAAATTTGATAAACTGGATTTAATTTTTATAATTAATGTGTACTAATTATCTAATAATCCTCATTTTTTGAATTATTTTATAAACTCTGTACATAAATAATGTAGATAGTAATATTAGTGAAAAATAAAATTGTAGAATCAAGTAATATTAAAATATAAGGAAATAAAGTATTTAAATCATGTTTTCTAATGATTGGTGGTTTGAACAAACCTTCCATTCACTTCATTATTTATCAATTTTTAAACACTTGGGTCGATAGTTACTTCCCATTATTGAATAATTTTTGTTAATTTAAAAAATTTCACTCATCAATTATAAAAGCGTACCTTATCTCCTCATTTATATTAAATATTTATCTATAAAAAATCCTTGATACTGTTTTCCCAAACATCCATATCCATGTTATAGAGCATATATTCTAGCAAATTTACTAGTCCTATGGTTTTCAAAAATAATTTTAAACGAGATTATTTTTACAATGATAATAGAGTTTAATATGCGCTTTCTTCTTCATTTATTATCTCACCACATTTATCCAAGTATTAATATTTCAAATATAATAAAAAATAATCTATTATATACTATGATTTTATTATATTTATTGTTTGAAATATATCCATTTCCTCCTCTATATAATGGGAAATGAAACTATTGATTGTGGGCACTCTTGACTATAACCTCATGAACTGATGTAATTTGTTTTTTGTCACAAACTCATACAGCTATATGTAATGATAGATTTAGTATATATATATATATTATTTATTATTTAATTTTACTTTTGAAATTATTATCTCCCATTTACCTTATTACCATAAAATTTATTTGTAAATAATAACACTGTGTATCAGTATGTGTTGAATACCACCTCTATTAAGAGATGTTATTTGATGTTTGTTCTTTTTTTAAATATATTATGATATGGATTGATTTAATGAATATATATGATATATAGAATATATAAATTATTCTACATAGGTGAAATATTATTTTCCATTCTATATATCCATTCTGTGAAAAATGGAAATGGAATTCATTCTTATATAGGACCTACTATCTCCATAAACAGTGTAACTCATTTTTCAATATATAAATTTTATGAATGACTATTGATTCCCGCCAAATGAGAACCATAGAATTCAAAAAGGAAGAAATACATGGATATAGGAATTATTTCCACCACAAAAGGAATAGAGGGAGAAGATGGTTGAATATTGCCGATCGAAAAAACCTCTAAGAGACTCATAATCTTGTGTCCATCATAAGGTCTTGTGAAAGAAACATGTGCAGTTCATTGCTTGTAGAGGATCCACTAGATCCTGTTTTTATGAGTGCTCCTACTCTTATGATAGAAGTCTAAATAACCTATTTCCATGTAGTGGTATCCAAATAAACTATCACATGGAACATATATTTTCAACTAGAAGACATAAGAAAATCCATCTAAAAATAATTTGGATTCTTGTAGAATATATTCAAAAGATAGGATCCTCTATGGATCATAAAGATCATATGACACATCACTGATGAGAAGGGTGTTTATCGTTGACAACATATAAGAAATTTCAAGAGACCCCCAATCCTTTCCAGAATAACAACCAAGGAAATATGTGGGAGGATGTGGGATCCTCTCACGGTCTGTCAATATCATGCGATGTGCCACTGGATATCCACAAGACACCATGAGACCTTATTGACATGCCTTCCTCATCTCTCGAAATCCCCATAACCTATCAACTTCATCATAAGAAAGGCCTCAAGTATGTCCAGGAAACCTCACACTCCACCATTTTATCCTTAAAGACAAATATATGGGTTTGTCGATGAAATTATCATTCATTATCACAGTAGATCTAATATCCATCACACTAACACTTTTTGGAACTAAAAACTCTATAATTCATTTATATAACTTTTCTATCATTTTATATATAATATATCACACAATGAATAAGAGATAGATATAAGTCCCACCCATCTCATAATCAATATATTAGTCTGCTAATTAAAATCAATCTTAAACTAATAATATAAAACCTAAAATTTAGACATGTTTAAAATATGTTTTATATAAACAAATAAAGAAAAAAATATAATTGGATTTGAAAAACTCTCAAATAATATCATGAATTAAAACACCTAATATAGAAACACTGATATCCAAAAAACATATAATAAAATAATAGTATAGGGTGAATCATGAAATAGAACTATAATAGTGGTATATTATTTTTATAATAATGAAAACTATACCATGAGAAAACCTTTTGATAAATGAATAAAATAACAATATATTACTATTTTCTAAAATTCTTGTTTATATATGAAAAAGAATTGAAAACCATTCATTGAAATTTTATTTATTAAAAACTATTTTCTCCCAGAATTAGAAAGAATAAATAATTTAATATGAAAATTCAACGGAAAACTATTTTCAAATAAAGAAATTGTTTGACTTAATGAAATGTGTTCTGGTTACCCAAACCCTTACCCAATACATTGATTTCTATTGATGTGCTTTTACCTCATATATAATAATGATAATAATCATAATTACCTATTTTATGACTTTATTCATATATAATTCTATTTATTCTCTTAACTAATTAAAATTATCATTATGATTTAGATTTTTCTAATTTATATTAAACATCCACAATTATAAATTTTGATAGTTTTGAAATGTGTTTAAAAAGTATTGCAAATATTACTTTTTCTCCAAAATATCCTCCTTGAAAAAAATGATATATATTTATTGATGTTTTATATATACTTATATTGTTATAATAAATTAATATGGGATTTTTAGTCATGCTAACTGAAAATGAAAAATTCAATGAACTTGTTTTGGGCTATTCATCGATATTGTTTGTTGACCTTATAATTAATAATAGTTTTCGTCATAAAAAATAAAAAATTTAAATGATATTTATTATTTATTTCAATAATATTCACTAATATTCGATAAAATAAATCCATATATGTTTGAAAGTGATCAAATAATGAACTTGTCTATGCTTTAAAGATATAGTCTTGAATGCACATGGATAACATTTCTACTACCCTAAAAATGAATGGGGTGAAGGTCGACAGTAATTGATTAGTACAGAATCAAAATAGATTATATAAATCAAAATAATTATCCAATACCATATTTAGGACCATTCATGAGGTGCGATAAAGAAAATTTAAAAGCAACACTTCTTGGAGACTGTAATTCATGCAGACACACTTACGGAGATTATTGTTTTTTAGTTGGAATAGAATACATAGTGCTTGTACCATTACTATAATTACATATAAATACACTAATTATATTGATTTTATTATAATACTATGTTTATGTCTAGTTTATAATGTAATTAAAGAGAAAGTAATAGTGTGAAAGATGTGTAGTAAACATTGAGACGTAGAACTTCATCTTGATGAAGGTATGAGAGTTGTGGGGAATTGGATAATTTTTTAAACCAAAAGAAATTTTTTAGGTAAAGGGATTCCTGATTATTAACGTTTTTTATAAGTTCATGGAAATTTCGAAATTTTAGTATAATATTGAAAGTGCAGAAGTGGTATCATTTTATAAGTGATGAAGAGTGTAGAGACCCGAAGCTTATTGTACATGGACATTACATTACTTTTGCGGAATACTTAGTACATAACAAAAACACACACACAAGGATCGTAATAGTTTAGTGTCTTTGGAAACTCGGAACGTAATCTTCTAATCGTGGTGAAAGATCTTCAATATCTCCCATAAAGATCTTCCATTTTTTTTACCTAAAACCTTTCTTTATATCCTGGGGAAAAGAAAACATAAAAGGGTGAGCTCAAATGCTCAGTAAGGGTAAACAAAATAAAATCAATCACATCATATTCATAAGAACATAACTTTTGGAAATCTTAACCTGCAAAAGAGAGCATAATTTCATAACATGGGAAAAATCATGGCAGTAAAATGTAATCACAATAATCATAACTTAAAACATGAAACTTTGTGGCATTCACACATAATAATAGAGAATCATTTCTTGTTAGTCAAGACTCATTGCCAAGACTATCCTAGTGGACAAAGTCCCTTTCTGAATCGAGTAACCCTCGTTTCAGTCCTGTTTCACTGAACCGGTATAACCTACCATTCCAGCCATGTCTATCTCATGAGATATAAAATCTTTACCCAATGCATTGGAGGGAGATATAGGTCCCACCCATCTCATAATGATACCATTCTTATGTGTGCCACAAAATCATAAACCATACATCATTGCATAACCCATGTAATAAAAATGGGAATCTTAAACATCGTGACATCATAAAACAATTCATATAAGATAAAGGAATTCATAAAAATATTTCCATCACAACATAATAAAATCAATGTAATAATAGGGATAAAAACAGAACCCTTTATTATCTTAGATGGGAAATAATTTTGATAAAACACTTGAAATGAATTCTTGAGGAAAATATCCTTTCTTCTTCAAAATCAATTTCTTTTCACAAAACGTCATGCAATTTTAAAAGAAAGAGATTTTATTGAAAATAGTCATGAAATATTTTGGAGGAAGCTTCATGAAAATAAGGCTTTATAAAACCGTAAAAATCCGTTTGTGCCGTATAAGTTAAAAAAAACATTCTTCTCGTACTTTTGTCGGAAAAGTCAAAAAGTACCTCGTACGAAAAACGACAAAAGATTCCTTTCATATCTTTTAAAAACTCAACGAAGGGTAAAATTGGATATAAACTATTGTAGAAGGATGGAAATAATATTACATATTGAGGGAACATGGATGTGGATGATAAAATACACCCCAGTAATTACCAAAGTAAAAACAATCTCGGATAAAAGTGAGATTGTGATATTTCCCTTACCTTAGGTCCGACTTGCTTTGTAAGTGTCCGAACCTCCTGTATAATGATTTAAATCATGTTATTGACTTATTACAGAATCATATTCATTGTTATGATATCATATATGGTTCACTTATGACATTATATTACCCGTTCTTTTGTAAATTCCATGTTAAAGAAGCGTTTTGGGTAAAATCGTTTCATTTATCGTAGGTGTTTTGACTTGTTGTTCTTGACATCATTATTACTTATATCATGATTTACTCACTTCCAGAATATAAAATATGATTTATATATCATATATATTCAGTATATATATATATATATAATAGGTAGATAAATAAAATGAAAAACACCGTTCATGGAGACGGTAGTCCGTACGTACGCATGAACGCTGTTTTCCTTTCCTTATTGTCTTGAATGGAAGTAAGTTGATGACATATATATATACATAAATCCAGTAACTTTATAATGTAATATATTTCATTATTATTTCTTATATATACTTTATAATCATTCTTAAATGGTTAACATGGAGAATGAATCTCATCGCGTCGTGGAGACGGTAGTCCGTACGTACGCACGAGCGATGATATCATTTCCATAAATACTGAATTTAATTGGAGTGGATTATACAATATATCAGAATCAATATTATGTTGTAATAACTATGTATAGTTATTCATTAAACCATTATACCCATCCATGTAAGGTGGTGGTGGAAAATAGATTACACCACGGCGTGGAGACGGTATTCCGTACGTATGCACGCGCGGTGATTTCTTTTCCCGTAGGATGGATAGATGGTGAAATAGGGTTGTTTCATTCTTATAATAACATATCAGTATATGAGTGATACTGATGTTATTACTTCATAATGAAACAACCTAAGAAGAAGAAGTGGAAGAAGAAATAAAGATGAAAGAATTGGTAACGGTAATTACCTCTTCTTTGAAGCGCCTCTTTGAGACCTCCTCTTAGGGCACTAAAATTGGTCTTTGAGGAAGACCAGAACCTCTAGGATGTTGCTAGGGAAGTGGAGAAGAGATTTTGGCAGGGGTTGGCCGAGCTTGAGTGCTCAAATTGGTGTGAGGAGGAGAGGGAGGAGGTGTCCTTTTATACGGGAGGAGAGGGGCACCTTAGGAATATCTCATAATATTATTTTATATTAAAGTCAAAATCGGTTTATAATGGTTCCAAAGGGTCTTATTTCGAAGCTAAAGTGGGGATGGATCGAAATCCTATCAACCAATAGAATTTAGACAAGTTTAGGATATTATTTTAACCTTATCAATTAGATTTAACTCTAAGTTAAATAATTTAACTTTTACCATGTCTTTTTGTTTTCTTTCACTATATGGTTAATACACTTACTATAACATGTCAAACGAACCCCAAATTGTTTATTATTAATATTTATATCCTTATCTAAGTCATTTGGCAGAACCTTAGATTTTTAGGAATAAAATAACAATTAATAATATAATATTTGATTTAAAAACTATTTTGTGTCAATTTTGACACTATTTGATATATGATTTTTGTGAAAGTCATAACAGAATTAAATGTTCGAACCAAGTTGATTAAATAAACATTAATATATCATAGTAACCTAGAAAATTAGTGGAATTCATAAAAATTTTCAAATTACATTTATTTTGGTGTTTATAACATCAATTATGTCAATATTTCATTAATAAGATAATTACTGCATCATCGTTGTGTCATAAATAAATTAAATTATTTGATGTCTAAAAATTACAAATAAAATACCATCACGTAGGAAATCGTTTTATCTTTCTAATGAATATTTACAATCGAATTTATCTTATGTATAACCCCATATTAAAAATGATTTACTTATTAAACTTTGATTTTAACTATTTTAACCTTTCTTTAAATAAATTAATAATAAATGTCCTAATCTAATCCAAGTGGGCCTAAATGGTCATATTGTATTCCTAAGTTTGTTTTTGGTCGAATTACACTTGTCCAATAGAATTAGGACATGTGTTAGGGTAATATTAATATCATATTTACCCGTAGTTACCCTATTTACTATTAACCGCGGTAAAAAAAAGTAAAAAGTTACTATTCACCAAAAATTATTTTCATCTCATTGAACCACATTTTAGTCCTTGATATTAACCGTGTCTGTCGGATTTTCAAAATTCTATTCACAGAAGCGGTAAAATTAAGTTTTATGCAAAATTCAGTTTTTTTAACCTACCACTTAGTAGTTTCACTATTCATCAAAAATTGATGTTTTTCAGAACAATGCCAAAATTTCATCCTAAGCTATATTTCATATTCCGAATTCAAAAATGAAGTCTATTTTACCAAATTCATAACATAAAAGTTGCATTAATTAATTTTATAATTAAATCCCGCTGTTAAAACAAATGGCGTGTTTTTAAGAAACAATATCTATCAAAAGATTGACACTTGTTTATGTCTAGTTTAAATGTGAAATTACATCCAATGACCAACATTGTATTAAATTGTAAAAATATATTCTAAATATACTTTAAAACCACTCAAATTAATAATTTATCACTATTAATTATTTCGATTGAAAAAGTTGTTTTTAACTAAAATTTATTAATTTTCACTATTCATCAAAATATGAAAGTTATCTGAAAATCACCAAAATTTCACCTTAGGCTAAATTCGATACTCCGAATCCAAAAATAAAGTCCATTTTGAGAGCTAAAATTTCTAAAATTTTAAAAGGTGGTTATTACTATTCATAACGGCTAGTTTTAATAATATTTTAATAGCATATCGTTGTTTAGTGAAACTCAGTATTACATACTACACACGCTATCGAGGAAGGTCGTGATTGCGTGTAATGCAAGGCAAGTCAAGGATGCGTGTTGTGCAAGCTCCTTTTGGTGTAGCGTACAACACAAGACATTAGTGAAATAAAAAAGAATATTTTTCATAAAATCTCGGGCTGTTACATTCTACCCCCCTTAAAATGAATTTCGCCCTCGAAATTCGTCGGGGTTATAAATGGTTTACTATTCGAAAGTTTCTTTAATAGAAACCCACATCGTAAAAAGGAATACCAAAACTAGGCTTTAAAAACTAAAGTATGAAATGTAACGATTACCCAAATAAACTAATCACTGGGTTTCCACATAGGTGAAAATATGGATATGGAAGAGAAATCTAACCATCATGTTCTGATAGAGAGTGGTAGAGAACATGGCTATGGAAAAGCCAGTAACCACAAATCCATAAATTTGTGACGATCTAAGGTACCATCTGATTCATCAGGTATAAGAGAACTAGGACAACATTTTTGGTTTTCAAGATCATTTCCCTAAAGTTAAAGAATTTGAATTAGAATAAATACTTACTTTATTTTGGTATAATCTCACTGTTGTTCGTGCCTTTAACAATTTCCACTTCATCTCTTAAATAAATGAAGTTGAATTTGTTATTCGTGAAGTGTTAGCAGATCATGTGATAGAATGACGGGTCATTCCATCTGTCTCAAAAGGTTAGCAAAATTTATATACATAAGTCAATCTATAGTGGGATTAATCATATATGGTTCCTAAAATGGGCTTATACTTCATATATCATACTGCTTAATATAATAACACTAGTTTCTACTAAACAGGGACTTCCTGTAGGTCAGTGGTAGGCGATAAAGGCCAGTCGCTCTTTGGTTGTGGGTTCGATTCCTACAGCCTTGTCCGAAGCGATGGGCTATCGCCCGTCCTGCAGGTTGTCCTTTTTCTAAAACTATATTACTATAACATCCCATCGATAATATCTAAAAACAAACAATAATCCATTCCAATCTTTAGGCTTATCCATAATACTGGAGTCCACTCTCATAACATAGTGAAAACGATTACCAGAGATTTAACACCATCGTCGATCCCCATATATCATAAGATATGTTTTGTTGGTCACATTCCAAACATTCAAAGTCCTTAATAATGTATTCTCTTGAATACCCCTCTTGAATACCCATTGAACCATAGTGAAAACTTGAATGCAGTTAAAAGTTAACACTTTTCACATACCAAAATCCTCAAAATTCTATATACTCAAACCATGATATCACTTAGTCCTTATATCAATCATGAGCTCATGAATACAATCAAACATTTAATTTTCTCCTTATCCCTTCATTATGCGCATATCATCTAAATTTCAAAAATATCTGAATAAACTTTCATGGATAGTGGTACCATTAATCATACACTTTCATAACTCAAGGAAAGACAACAGTGTAACAATCCTTAGATGTCTCTTTATTCCATAGTACCATGAGATTTCTTATACAAAATTACACATGATAAACATGTAATCATTCCAATACATTCTTAAACCATTAACCGAGCTTCAACAATTCTTTCATCTCACATATCATTTGTAGTCTCTTCATCATCATCCACATAAATACTACCCATACGGCCATACTGATTCTCTTCATGAGTCTTTCCCTTAGGACATTGGTTTGCATAATGCCCATACATTCCACATTTAAAACACTTAACCATTTTTGATGTCGTAGCAATACCATTATCCTCATCCATGGTGTTAACGGAATCTTTTCCTTTGCACTTACTTGCTTTGTGTCCTTCTTTTACACACCCAAAGCATCTTCCAGTTCCCTTGAAACATTCTCCTTGATGCCTCTTCCCACGTGATTTACATAGGGGAAATTGAACTTTCTTTCCTCTATGATCATCATGAAACTCCATCATTCTCTTATTAGCCGAGTCAGGAAACTTACCAAATTTTACTTTATTGATCATATTATGAGATTGCTGATTCGGCATAATAATGATGTTTGGACTTCCAAATCCCATTTCATTATGAAGAATATCATTCCATTGTCCATCATATCCTCCATTATCGTGAATCATCTTGATTCCAGCAGTTTTCTAAAACCCAAAAAGAATAGTGTGAGAGTCAAAAATCATGCTAGAGAAATAACATAGTAGAGGGAAAGTATCCACAATACCTAACTTCTTAGGTTTAATCTAATATCATTACCATAGTTCTAGGAATATATCCTATACGTATACTTATCCTTAGGGACATCCCTAGACATACGTTAGAAATATCTCTAGTGATCTCACTAACGTTTTCGCATCCTAGTTTCCAAAGGTTGACTAAACCTTTCCTCTGATACCAACTGTAGAGACCCGAAGCTTATCGTACATGGACATTACATTACTTTTTCGGAATACTTAGTACATAACAAAAACACACACACAAGGATCGTAATAGTTTAGTGTCTTTGGAAACTCGGAACGTAATCTTCTAATCGTGGTGAAAGATCTTCAATATCTCCCATAAAGATCTTCCCCTTTTTTTTTACCTAAAACCTTTCTTTATATCCTGGGGAAAAGAAAACATAAAAGGGTGAGCTCAAATGCTCAGTAAGGGTAAACAAAATAAAATCAATCACATCATATTCATAAGAACATAACTTTTGGAAATCTTAACCTGCAAAAGAGAGCATAATTTCATAACATGGGAAAAATCTTGGCAGTAAAATGTAATCACAATAATCATAACTTAAAACATGAAACTTTGTGGCATTCACACATAATAATAGAGAATCATTTCTTGTTAGTCAAGACTCGTTGCCAAGACTATCTTAGTGGACAAAGTCCCTTTCTGAATCGAGTAACCCTCGTTTCAGTCCTGTTTCACTGAACCGGTATAACCTACCATTCCAGCCATGTCTATCTCATGAGATATATAATCTTTACCCAATGCATTGGAGGGAGATATAGGTCCCACCCATCTCATAATGATACCATTCTTATGTGTGCCACAAAATCATAAACCATACATCATTGCATAACCCATGTAATAAAAATGGGAATCTTAAACATCGTGACATCATAAAACAATTCATATAAGATAAAGGAATTCATAAAAATATTTCCATCACAACATAATAAAATCAATGTAATAATAGGGATAAAAACAGAATCCTTTATTATCTTAGATGGGAAATAATTTTGATAAAACACTTGAAATGAATTCTTGAGGAAAATATCCTTTCTTCTTCAAAATAAATTTCTTTTCACAAAACGTCATGCAATTTTAAAAGAAAGAGATTTTATTGAAAATAGTCATGAAATATTTTGGAGGAAGCTTCATGAAAATAAGGCTTTATAAAACAGTAAAAATCCGTTTGTTCCGTATAAGTAAAAAAAACATTCTTCTCGTACTTTTGTCGGAAAAGTCAAAAAGTACCTCGTACGAAAAACGACAAAAGATTCCTTTCATATCTTTTAAAAACTCAACGAAGGGTAAAATTGGATATAAAATATTGTAGAAGGATGGAAATAAAATTACATATTTAGGGAACATCGATGTGGATGATAAAATACACCCCAGTAATTACCAAAGTAAAAACAATCTCGGATAAAAGTGAGATTGTGATATTTCCCTTACCTTAGGCCCGACTTGCTTTGTAAGTGTCCGAACCTCCTGTATAATGATTTAAATCATGTTATTGACTTATTACAGAATCATATTCATTGTTATGATATCATATATGGTTCACTTATGACATTATATTACCCGTTCTTTTGTAAATTCCATGTTAAAGAAGCGTTTTGGGTAAAATCGTTTCATTTATCGTAGGTGTTTTGACTTGTTGTTCTTGACATCATTATTACTTATATCATGATTTACTCACTTCCAGAATATAAAATATGATTTATATATCATATATATTCAGTATATATATATATATAATAGGTAGATAAATAAAATGAAAAACACCGTTCATGGAGACGGTAGTCCGTACGTACGCATGAACGCTGTTTTCCATTCCTTATTGTCTTGAATTGAAGTTAGTTGATGACATATATATATACATAAATCCAGTAACTTTATAATGTCATATATTTCATTATTATTTCTTATATATACTTTATAATCATTCTTAAATGGTTAACATGGAGAATGAATCTCATCGCGTCGTGGAGACGGTAGTCCGTACGTACGCATGAGCGATGATATCATTTCCATAAATACTGAATTGAATTGGAGTGGATTATACAATATATCAGAATCAATATGATGTTGTAATAACTATGTATAGTTATTCTTTACACTATTATACCCATCCATGTAAGGTGGTGGTGGAAAATAGATTACACCACGGCGTGGAGACGGTATTCCGTACGTACGCACACGCGGTGATTTCTTTTCCCGTAGGATGGATAGATGGTGAAATAGGTTTGTTTCATACTTATAATAACATATCAGTATATGAGTGATACTGATGTTATTACTTCATAATGAAACAACCTAAGAAGAAGAAGTGGAAGAAGAAATAAAGATGAAAGAATTGGTAACGGTAATTACCTCTTCTTTGAAGCGCCTCTTTGAGACCTCCTCTTAGGGCACTAAAATTGGTCTTTGAGGAAGACCAGTACCTCTAGTATGTTGCTAGGGAAGTGGAGAAGAGATTTTGGCAGGGGTTGGCCGAGCTTGAGTGCTCAAATTGGTGTGAGGAGGAGAGGGAGGAGGTGTCCTTTTATAAGGGAGGAGAGGGGCACCTTAGGAATATCTCAAAATATTATTTTATATTAAAGTCAAAATCGGTTTATAATGGTTCCAAAGGGTCTTATTTCGAAGCTAAAGTGGGGATGGATCGAAATCCTATCAACAAATAGAATTTAGACAAGTTTAGGATATTATTTTAACCTTATCAATTATATTTAACTCTATGTTAAATAATTTAACTTTTACCATGTCTTTTTGTTTTCTTTCACTATATGGTTAATACACTTACTATAACATGCCAAATGAACCCCAAATTGTTTATTATTAATATTTATATCTTTATCTAAGTCATTTGGCAGAACCTTAGATTTTTAGGAATAAAATAACAATTAATAATATAATATTTGATTTAAAAACTATTTTGTGTCAATTTTGACACTATTTGATATATGATTTTTGTGAAAGTCATAACGGAATTAAATGTTCGAACCAAGTTGATTAAATCAACATTAATATATCATAGTAACCTAGAAAATTAGTGGAATTCATAAAAATTTTCAAATTACATTTATTTTGGTGTTTATAACATCAATTATGTCAATATTTCATTAATTAGATAATTACTGCATCATCGTTGTGTCATAAATAAATTAAATTATTTGATGTCTAAAAATTACAAATAAAATACCATCATGTAGGAAATATTTTTAGCTTTCTAATGAATATTTAAAATCGAATTTATCTTATGTATAACCCCATATTAAAAATTATTTACTTATTAAACTTTGATTTTAACTATTTTAACCTTTCTTTAAATAAATTAATAATAAATGTCCTAATCTAATCCAAGTGGGCCTAAATGGTCATATTTTATTCCTAAGTTTGTTTTTGGTCGAATTACACTTGTCCAATAGAATTAGGACATGTGTTAGGGTAATATTAATATCATATTTACCCTTAGTTACCCTATTTACTATTAACCGCGGTAAAAAAAAGTAAAAAGTTACTATTCACCAAAAATTATTTTCATCTCATTGAACCACATTTTAGTCCTTGATATTAACCGTGTCTGTTGGATTTTCAAAATTCTATTCACAGAAGCGGTAAAATTAAGTTTTATGCAAAATTCAGTTTTTTTAACCTACCACTTAGTAGTTTCACTATTCATCAAAAATTGATGTTTTTCAGAACAATGCCAAAATTTCATCCTAAGCTATATTTCATATTCCGAATTCAAAAATGAAGTCTATTTTACAAAATTCATAACATAATAGTTGCATTAATTAATTTTATAATTAAATCCCGCTGTTAAAACAAATGGCGTGTTTTTAAGAAACAATATCTATCAAAAGATTGACACTTGTTTATGTCTAGTTTAAATGTGAAATTACATCCAATGACCAAAATTGTATTAAATTGTAAAAATATATTCTAAATATACTTTAAAACCACTCAAATTAATAATTTATCACTATTAATTATTTCGATTGAAAAAGTTGTTTTTAACTAAAATTTAGTAATTTTCACTATTCATCAAAATATGAAAGTTATCCGAAAATCACCAAAATTTCACCTTAGGCTAAATTCGATACTCCGAATCCAAAAATAAAGTCCATTTTGAGAGCTAAAATTTCTAAAATTTTAAAAGGTGGTTATTACTATTCATAACGGCTAGTTTTAATAATATTTTAATAGAATATCGTTGTTTAGTGAAACTCAGTATTACATACTACACACGCTATCGAGGAAGGTCGTGATTGAGTGTAATGCAAGGCAAGTCAAGGATGCATTTTGTGCAAGCTCCTTTTGGTGTAGCGTACAACACAAGACATTAGTGAAATAAAAAAGAATATTTTTCATAAAATCTCGGGCTGTTACAAAGAGTGATCATTTGGATAATCATTATCTTCAAAAAATATAATGACACTATTCAATGTTAAATGGATCAAAATTTGAAAAATGTGGATTTTATGAATATTAAAATTTAATAATTATCTTTAAAATGTTTTTCAAAACATGTTTTTGATATGTTATGGCCATTTCCACACAGTTAATGGCATATTGCTACTTTTTATTTTTTACTAAGTTAAATATTTTTTCAAATATAGTAATTAATTTTGTCCAAGAAAATTAAAATTGACCTCATTAAATAATTTGACCGTTCTCTTATAAAATTTGAAAACCATTTTATCACATCAAATTTCTATATATTTGAATTTTTTTTTTAAATTAAACAAACCAGATCATGTAATTTGTTTCTTTAAAAGTGACATTTTTCATCTTTAAATTTACATATAAGATTAAAATAAAATTATCACTAATTTTGATAAAATAAAATGACTTAATAGATCAAATGAAAGGTATTATGATCTATATAAAAAAAATGTAATATCACATTGAAAATAATTCATTCAAAAAAAATATACATATTTTTTAATAAATATTAATTTTTATTTAATTTTACAACTGTTTGATATATTAATTTTAAACAACAATAATATATCTAAATTCATAATTATATAAGCAATTTTTATATTAATTTTTTATAACTTCTATGATACTCTAATATAGTTATATAATCATAAAAATTAGAAGTGTTTTAGAAAAACGGAAATTTTGAATAAAAAAATATTTAATTCAAAAGTTACTAATCTATAATAGTAATATTTTCATGATGGGAGTTTAAAAATAAATTTGGTTTATCAAAATGAATATTTTATTTTATTTTATAGGGAATATAATAAATAAATTAAATATACCATAACAGAAATATGTTTTTTTTAATTTTAACTATTTCATGTTTTTTATATGTTAAATGTATTAGATTTTACCCATTTAATATCATTATATTTGTTAAATATTTATTAATAATGTTATCTAATATGTTGTTTATCATTTATACTGATTGTGCAATTTATTGAAATTTATCAGACAAAGTATTTATTGCGGGAGAAAAATGTTTATTCGTTACATATATCATGCCACAACACCACATATTTAAGACATATAAAAGGTTCATACTCTAAGGATGATTTATCATATAATTAATAATCACCACCAAATAGGGTTCCAGAAGTAACACGACATATCAAAACTCTAGCCCCAATCCATTGATGGTTGAGGAATAATGTTTAAGTAGACGACCGCATGTGGGCCCTGAAATTTAGTTTGATTAATTGAGGACATTCAACAGATATTATATTTTATTTTATAATATTATTGAAATTAAAATTAATTATGTGATCTATCCGAAGGGGAACCACCTCAATTCATCATCTCACACAACATACTCTACATAAAAAATAATATATAATATATGTCTAGAATTTAAGGACACCTCTCTAAATTCAATACCCCCATTAAATTTAGCCTTAAAACACTCATTGAGCCAAAACAATCGAATAAAGGCCTCACCTAGAACTCCATGTCCCTAAATCACTTATGAGTTAATCCAAAAAATTAATTATAAATCCATTATCATTATTTAATTTATTTATCTAGAAAATTTAGTTAATTTTTATTTATAATTCAATAATATATAAACATAAAAAAATTACTCTATATTGTTGTATCATAATTTTGACCAGAGACTGTCCAATTAACATTTATATTTTCTTGATCATATTTCTATCATAATAACTAACATAGAAACACAATTTAATTACTAATTTAATTTGATGAATTCTAAAATTATGTATAAAAATAAAAATTGTGACCTAAATCATTAGAATATTTAATGGCTATAAAAAGACTCCATCTTGTTATGTTTCCTACACAATACAAGAAAAAACTCCAAGGGCTGATGATGATTCAATTATAATTTTAATTTAATTCAAATTAAAATGAATGAAAAATAAAGGTGGAAAATTTCCTCCCAAATATGGCATGTGAGGGTTCGAAAACTCCAACATGTGACATCCTTTACACGAGATACGTCTCATATCATACCCACATGGTACCATTGGAATCGACACCAGATCCCAAAATGGGAGAAATGAAAAATAGAAAATATTAGTGTTCATATCAACTAAGGATGTATTGGATAGAATCATACTATATATAATTGAATTTTTTTACCAATTCTACCAAACACTATGGGAAACCAAGGAGGCATCAGACAGGGTTCAATCAAACTGAATGCATAAATTCGAGAAAAAAGAGGGACTCCCTAATTTAAAAAATTGGGGGAGATCTGGTAATTTATCTATAATTAATAACACTATAAAATACATTGGATAGTGATACTAGTACACCTTATAGCCAAATACAGACATTGGTTAAGCCATAAGTCATCCAACGGTTAACCAGTTGATAGACAGTCAGTGTATTTTGTAGCCTCATCCACCTAACCATCTCTCATTTCTCTCTAGAGACATTTAGCCCCACAGAGTATATCATTCAACTTCTAAAATTTCACATTTTAGTGGTTAAAGTAATTATAAATATATATTTAAAATAGTTTAGCATTATACACTTCTAAAATTTTAAAATAAATAAATTATATCTAATTTTTTAATGCCCATATAGATATGGGGGTTTACTATCTCCACACTATAACCCTTATCATCCCCCAGAAGTACCAAAGGTCATCCAACAACACATCCAAACATATCCATGAGTAAAATTAATCCTAAATCCATCATTTACCACCTTAAATAAATAAATAAATATTCTTCTAATGATTATCTTCAAATGTAAAAAATTAAAATCAATGAATCACTATACGATGATCGTATCTATCACTAATACACTTAGATGATGATTTTCTATCACATTATTACTGAGAGACCATGTTTTTTGTATCATTATTGATCGCATATCCAATGGTTCTCCACACCATAATATTTAACAAAAAATATCCAATTTTAATGGTTTAGAGCTTCCGCCATTGGAATTTCTTATTGGAAGTCTATAATAACATGAAAACGATATTCCCAACATGGTTTTTGTCATTACAAGGCCAATAAAACATGATAAGGTTATCCAATTACAAGTATTATTTTATATTTTCAAATCTAATCTATTATGGATGAATAATTTCCATTCTTCAAATCCTAGGAATACACTATAATTAACTAAAAAATTTTAGATAAATTACTGAAACACACCAATCATATATTAATGATGTTCTTTACGTGGTTTGTAACCCTCATCGTCATGTTACACACATGTCCATGTGTCAAACTTCCTATGGATAACCAATTAAAAAATTATCATCCCCATAAAATGATTCATCCCCATAAACATGATCATAATTCCTTGATCATCTAGAAAACCCATTGTTGTAAATGGTCATCTTAAATTACATTCTGATGTTGGATACTCAATCCATCAATCCACCATCATGTCCATCCACACATACTGACCTACCAATAATTCAGTCACAAGAGATCATTAAATTCCATCATGAGCTGAAATTCAATTCAATGTTTTCATCAAATATCACATCTAATTCACCTATGTAAGATTATGGGATTTCATATTGTGAATTTATATCATCACACAATAGTTTTAGAATGTCATCACATCCACCCATGGTTGTCTCCACAATCACAAGACCCTTCTAGTAAAAATTCCATTAACCCAAAATTGGAATGTTACTCCCCACCCTAGCAGTGTCACTATTTCTTCCTTTCCAAAAATAATTCCAAAAATTAATGTTTTATGGTCCATTCATCTACTAATCCATATTATGAACATTAATTAGTCTATAAAAACTAAACAACTATAAAAAAAATATCCCCCACCAAGCATTATCATCTATTGATAATGAAATCCATATCATTTTTCAGTATTTCATCCTAAATGTGGGTCACATTTATATCACTCATTGAGTATAAATTCAACAAAAACCATATCACATTGAATCACTATGCTTGATTACTATAAACCATAGGATCAATTAATGTGGCATAAAATAGCTAATTAGGAAAATCAAACACTATGACATGTCCATAAAATTTAAGAAAAATGAACACATGGTTCTTCTCTTCAAAACCATTCACATTTATCATGTCAAAAATCCTCCCAATAATTACATAGCACTAAAACATTAGAAAATTTATATCATATTTACAATTCATCATCACATATAATAAATTTAATAAGACCAACCAGGTCATACATCAAGCTGATTACACACTTCATACCTATTGGGTACCAGGATGGCATAGCCGAAGCTAGTGGGCCAAGAATATAAAATTTTCAGCATCACTGGAGTGTCATAACGTTGTAAAAACTAGTGATCTAGTCCGAGTTTGGTCTGAGGATCTCGCAAGGTTTAAGTAGAGCACAAAAATAAACTGAATATGTACCTAGTTCGGATTTGACATATGAAAGTCCGTCGTAGGATGCATCCAATCATTAGTCGACGACTCGGATTTCGAAGCCCTCTAGATCGTCCACACACTCCTCTTGAATCTTCTCGCACATTTTTCATTGAGATTTGGGTGCTAGAGTGGATATTCAATGCTCACTTCAGTGCATAGACGATCAACACAAGGAAAAATCCTTCAATCCGAGATGGATGAACAGGAAGATCTTCCTTCACTTGAGAGACTCTCTCTCTAGATTCCAGGAGGAGAGAGCATCTCTTAATCCCAAGACAAGAATAGTTGATAAGGGAAAGCCTCTCACTCACTTATATAGGGAGTGATTAAAACACGCGGTACGGATTCCCAGCCCCCGTGTAATAGACGTCTGCTATATAAGTGTTATAAATAATTACTTATCAAAAATAAAATTATTCCATAAAAAATATTTATAAATAATCACTTAGTTGTATTATATAAATATATTACAAGATAAATTTGAGTCTTTAACTCGACTCACACCTCCAGTTAATAATAAAATAACCTAGGTTATAAAAATCTAGTGAAATATTATTAATACTTGTTTTTATTATATAACTTGTAAATGCATGTTATATTGAATTCAACAAATTATTCTAAACATTAATAATTAATGAATTTATTTATGCTTTGGTGATTCATAGAACTTGGACAGTGCTAAGACCCTTTCGTGAGGCCCACTAAGTTCTATATTCCAATTTCTAGAATAGGGCAGATTCTCAAGGCGCTATTGTATGTGACCCTCTAGGCCCTTACCTCAATCGCAGTGAATAATATCGACCAACCTAGAGCAGGGTATAACAACCCCTCGAGGCCCCTATAGAGACAAGGTAAATTCAAAGCAACGAATTCCTTCCTACGAACATGGTTTGTGTAATATAAGATCTCCATCATAGATATCTCAAAAAAGCAGAATGCATACTAGTTTCATCATTATTTATTTTTATTTATTTTGTTTGTTGATTTGTCTAGATGGACTTACATTCCACTTCTATAGACACGAATTTAATGAAGGTGAAACCATCCTAATCAGCCATACCTGAGATATCTGTTCCTCAACATGGAAGCGACAAATCATTTCTCCATCATTCAATCATTGACATTCCATTAATGATGTTCCTAATACAAACTAACTCACCACGATTTTGTCACCATGGTTCTTTCCTTACATCCAATGTACACAATTAAATGACATCCTTTGACAGTGATCTCATGTCTAAATACCAATACACTTTTTTATTGATATGAATGACCACTTACACCAAAATCATGTGGTTTTCCTATTATGCAGGTCTATCCTCATGATCTCAACTACTAGAGATCATCAAGTGCGAACATCGTGAGAAAAAGTCTCAATGATTATGTGCCCCTAGAACCTGATGGTCACACATCATCTGTGTCCATTCAGAATGATGTAACTGGACCATTGGATGTTACATTAAGATTACTGTCATGGAATCTTAGGGTTCTCATTATAGCCTAGGATCTACTGTAACCCTTTGATGAGATAGTTTATCAAAGGATATTGCTATAAAAAAAGAGGATACAGAAGTATCTAAACTATTATGGAAATATAATCACATGTATTATAAAAAACTGAATACATGTAGCGGTAATCAAATAAAAATACAAGTTGTGTCTTGGGCACCCACTTTATACACACCCACTTGCACTGGAGCCTACTGCTAACAAGTTTCAATCTGTTAGATCTCACATGTGAATTATGCTTCTGTGGAGAAATGGTCTTAGTCATGGGGTCTTCCACATTGTCCTTTGTGGCTACTATGCTAACTATCACTTCACCTATTTGAGTAATATCCCTCTAGAGATGAAACTTCCAAAGAATATGATTTATCTTCTGGTGAGACCTAGGCTACTTCGAAAGAACCACAGTAGTAGTATTATCACAATACACTGGATCAGGGTCTCCACTTCTAGGTACAACACCAATTTGTGAGATAAATTTGTGTATCCAGACTTCTTCCTTTGATGCATCTGAAGCTGCAATATATTTGGACTCTACTATAGAATCAGCAACCACAAATTGCTTCATGATTCTACATATCAATGCACCACCATTCATGAAAAACATGTAGCCTGACTGCAATTTCATATCATCATGACCTGTCTGGAAACAAGAATCAGTGTATCCCCTCATAAGTAGTTCCTTATCTCCTACATACACCAAGAACATATCCTTAGTACGCCTCAAGTAATTTATGATAGTTTTGACAGTTTTCTAATGCGGATCTCCTAGATTGGCTTCATATCTACCCCATGCATAAAGAAAAAGTGAAATCAAACCTACTAAATATCATGGCATACATGAAAGATCCCACTGCCGAAGGATAAAGGAATCTACTCATTCTGTTCATCCCTCTTGTGTTTCTGGATATATTTTGTTAGAGAGATTTACACCATGTGTCATAGGTAACAATCCTCTCTTGGATTATTCCATACTGTACCTTTTGAGTACCTTGTCAATATATGTACTTTGACATAGCCCAAATAGTCTTTGAGATCTATCTCAAAAGATCTTGATCCCAAGAATGTAGGCTACTTCACCTAAGTCTTTCGTGGAGAATCATTAATTTAACCAAGTCCTAACTGACTATGAGACTTTCACCTCATTTCCCATAATTAATATGTCACAAACAAATTATACTAGGAAAATGATGTCATTCCATTCAAACTTTTTGTAGACATAAGGCTCGCATTCATTTTTCAGAAAACCAAAATCTCTTATAGTCTCATCAAAATGAACATTCAAATTTCTTAATGCATGATTCAATCCATAAATGGATCTCTACAGCTTGCATACTTTATTGGCATTCTATGACATAACAAACCCTTCGGGTTGAGTCATATAGAAAATTTCATCCAACATACAATTTAGAAAAGCAATTTTGACTTCCAGATAACAAATTTCATAATCATGAAAGGCTACTATTGCAAGAAATATTCTGATAGATTTAAGCATTGTTATTGGTGAGAAGGTTTCATCATAGTCAATACCTTGACGTTGTCTGAAACCCTTTGCAACTAGTCATGCATTAAAGTTATTAACCTCACCATCCATGTATTACTTCTTCTTGAATACCCATTTGCATCCAATGGGATTTACATCAGTTGAAGGGTCTACCAAAATCCAAACATGATTTTGGTAAATGGACTCCATCTTAGAAATAATGGTTTCTTTCCATTTAGCAGATACTTTTCCTTCTACAACTTTTTTATAGTTTAGAAGTTCATCATCCTTGTGTATTAATGTGTCACCTGACTCGGTGATAAGAAAACCACAATGATCGGGTTATCTAACCTCTCTCATAGACCTACGTATTATCTATGTCTCAGGAACAACTTCTTCTTCCACTTGTTCTTGTGGAGATTGTTCCTCTACCAAATCTTGTGCGTCTGGAGCATTAACATCACCAATGTCAATATTGATCCAACTATTTCCAATCAAAATGTGTTCCCTTTCTAGAAATGTGTCATATCTGGCCACGATGAATTTTCTATATAAAGGGTTATATAGTTAGTATCTTCTAGTTTTTTAGGATAACCTATAAAGACACACTTTGTGCTTCTAGATGCTAATTTTTCCATTGGTAAAGTCTTGAAAAATGCCACCTGCCCTCATACACACATGTGTGTCTGTTTGGGATTCTTTCCATACCATAACATATAGGAAATCCCATATATATCATTAGTTGGTACTCGGTTAAGGGTATATGCTGCTGTCTGCAAGGCGTATCCCCAAAAGGGTAAATGAAGGGTTGCATGAATCATCATTGATCTGACCATGTCAAGAGAGGTCATATTCCTCCATTCAATAAAACCATTCCATTGTGGTGTATAATGAGGAGTGAGTTGAGATACTATCCTACACTCCTTCAAGTGATCATCGAAATCTTGGTTAATATATTCTCTACCTCGGTCTGAGCGAAGTGCTTTTATCTTCATACCATGTTAGTCTTCTACTTTATTTTGGTATTCATTAAATATCCAAAAGAAATCTGAATTATATCACATTTAGTTTATATAGCCATACCTACTATAGTCATCAGTAAATGTAATCATGTATAGAAAACCACCCCTTACCTATACTGTAAATAGACCACATACATCAGTATATATTAATTCCATCACTGCATTGGCTCTTTATCCCTTTAATAAGAATAGTTCTTTCCTCATCTTTCATTATAAACATGATTGACATATATCTATGGGTTCTAACTGTACCAATTCTAGATTCCCTTCTTGATGTAATCTGCAAAATCGCTTATCGTTTACATGACCATGCCTGAAGTACCATAGGCGGGTGATATTTTAGTCATGTTAGATGATTTTGTCATTGATTTCCATTACTGAGTTATCTAGTTCCAGCATATATAAACCATTATTATGATGTGCCATACCATAACACATGTTTTCCTACTAAAGAAAGAACATTTATTTCCAAAACATGGAATAAAAACACATAGTGTCTAGAATCAACACAAAGATAATGTTTCTGGTAGCAGAATGTACATAATAGTAATTGTTCAACAATATAACCAAACCAGTTGGCAAGGTTATGTGATAGTCTATCACTGCCAAGGCAGCCAGACTTACACTATTTGTAGTTAAGAGATC
Organism: Viscum album; assembly: GCA_963277665.1. Taxonomy (NCBI): domain Eukaryota; kingdom Viridiplantae; phylum Streptophyta; class Magnoliopsida; order Santalales; family Viscaceae; genus Viscum; species Viscum album. Next base: position 1,013,722,972 of record OY728162.1, on the reverse strand, counting down.
CACTTGACCTTTTGAAATCTTCTTGAACCTACATGGTTCTTGTATATGAATAAAAATGTGTGACCCACTGGACGTATCCAATACCCTACTTATAGATAAAGATAGGTTGCATTAAATGAAAAAATTGAATGAAGTAGAAGCATCAGATTGCTTCTTCTTCCCATATCTGCAATTCTTCTTATATTGTCATTTCTTTCCACATCCAAAGCAGACAACTTCCTACTTATTACTTTCCCTCTGAATATTTGTCTTATTTTCAGGATGATTCATTGGTGTCTTAGGCCTTGACTTGGCATTAGACCACTTTTCCTTGCACTTGTTTTTCTTGTTCAACATTGGGACAGATGAATTGTTATTTTTCATATTCTTATCAGCTTTTGAACTAAATAAAAAAGGTCCAGGAGCGACTTCGTGTTATCATTCATATTATAATTGTTAATAATAGTTTAGAAGCATGATGGTAAAGAGGAATAAATGAGATCTACAACAAGTTTTTGGTACAGTTTGAACCCGAGGTCTTCATGCTTCTCAATATACCCAATAATCTTGAGTACGTGAGGACTAGCTTGGTGCCCTTATGCAAGCCTGAACTTATAAATCACACTTGAGAACTCGTACCTTTCTTTCCTGGCCCTCTCCTCATATAGTTCTTTGAGATGTGAAATAATATTGTACGCGTCCTCATCCTCATGCATTTTTTGCAAATTGGATGGGCATGGATGACAACATAATTCATTGTACATCAAGCGCATCATCTACATACTTTCTCCATTTATCTTTGCTCACCTTAATTTTTCCATGAGGAGTCTTATCATGAATTGGGGATTCCAACACATATAACTTCCTTTTTTGGAGTAATACTATGCGCAAGCGCCAGTACCACTCCTCGGTGTTATTGCTAGTCAGGATATTTTCATTATCCAAGATAGACCCCAGTGATAAATTACATGTGGTGTTGGTGATTTCCATTTTGAATCTACTTCAGATAAACATTTATTAGTTAGTACATTTTCTTGATTACCTTTATAAATTTATGATTTAGAAATTATTATATCATTTTAATGTCTCCCACTATTTTTGCAAACCTTAATAGCCCTCACTATTAGATTCAGAATGCTCTATCACTTGAATATTCTAGTGGAAATGATCTTTGAAACCACCCTCGTTGTCTACAATATAGGGCTACACCACTACTTGGAGGGTTTTAATGTAGGCACTGGACTGGCCAACCACTTGTTCTTGTGGTTCCTTATGTAGTTGAGTAAAGTCCCAACATATGGAATCTGAACATGATTCCCTCAAGATCTTTCCTCTAAAGTGATAGCAAGTTAGCTAAGGCTAATCCTTGACTACTCAATTTAGTTATGTCGACATATTTCTCTCATGAAAACACCCCGGTAGTAAGAGGTACTGTCAACTATTGTTGACGAGCACTTCAAAAAGCGATTTTTTAGATGTGAGAAATGGAAGGCATTTATTAAACTTAATATATATTTGAGGTATTTTTTTTTTATTTTTTAATGAATATAATCCTTTTCTATTTATTATGTTCAAACGTGGTAGTTGCACTCACAACTAAACATGAAATAGAATATTATTCATCACATCATTATGCATTTTATCTTGTTTACTATTCTATTTGATCACGCTATAATCATGGAGACACAAAAAATAATAAACTACGTATAAAGTAAATCATGAAATCCAATTGGTCTTGAGCATTCTATAATGATCGATCAAAATCATATCAATCTTGACCTAGGGGCATCCATACCAAAGATGTTACTTGACTCATGTCGTAGCTCGCTCAGTGTAATATGCTTGGCTGTCGTCTGGTTTACCGCCTCATATTGGCGGGGTAAACATCTTGGATAATCATTTACTTACAAATATACTCACATGCAGGCGAGGGGGTCTAGGGGTAAAAAATACATCTTGTGCATTAGACACGTAGGCCCTTATACATATTTGAAATGAAAAGGACGATTCATAGATTGTCATTTATCTAATTAATTATTATAAACATCGCCCACATTGAATAAATAATTAATTAAAAAAATAAACCCTAGACATACACAGTTTTGTCACTTTCTCAGGACCAGTCGGGGTAAAATATGCTCAAGAAAATTTAATTTCAATAAATTTTAATGGTTATTGGGTAATCTAATAAATAAAATGAATTTTATTAAATTCAAATAATTTATTTATCAGTTATATTTATTCAATTTAATTTTAATTATAAAAATTAAATTAAATCATTAATTTTATTTTAATCAAAAATTAAATTAATATTTTGGATTAAAAAATATTTAAACACCAAAATCTAATTCTAATTAATTCAATTTAAAAAAAATTAATTGTATCTAATTTAAAGTAGGGATACCTCTAGCTAGGGAGGAGTCCAGCATGACTACTAACCGCTGCAGCGTGTCATCTTGAAGATGGGACAAATCACGGCATTACCGTGGCTTGACCACGGTGTGACCGTGGCATTACCGCAGTGTGACCACTCGTTCCAGCAACTCTCGCGGTAGAAGAAACTTTCGGCGAGGTTCGAAGGGAGCAGGAGGAGGCCGGGGAGCATTCTGGCCAGCCGCATGGCCGCCAGCCCGTCGCTCCAGCGAGGTGACGAGGCGGCTCACCCGGTCTGACATGGCCTAAAATGATAGAGGCCTAGTCTGGTGTGGTTGGGACTGGTGGCGGCCGGTGCGGGGCTTCTCCTGCACGAGAAGGAGGGGCGGCCAGGGTTCAGGTGCGGCATCGCACAATGGTGAGAAGTGGCCGGGGTGGGTGCAGCGCGACAGTTCGGTGGGGCTCTGTCCAAGGTGGTGCGACGTGACCAGGCCGTCCAGCACGGAGGGGTAGCAGGAGGTGGAAAGGCGCGGCGGTCTAGCGGGCTCAGTCTGAGGTAGCACAACCATGAGGTCCGGTGTGGAGGGGTAGCAGCTAGGGTATCCAAGGTCGTGTCGCACCCCCTATGCGCCATGTGAAAGAGGAGACACCAAAGGGGTCTTCTAATTTTTTATTCATTTTTCCTTTGACAAAAACCCACAAATTCCCCTTTTAAATTTTCAAATAAATGGAAGAGTACCTCATTTTGGGGTCTTGGTCTCCCTTCCTTAAAAAAATATTGAAGACCCCATATTGGGGTCTTCGTCTGCCTCCCCATTTTCTGTGAAAAAATTATTTTCCACACATCTTTGAGGAAAATATTATATAATAAAATATTATTTTATATTTTATAATAATAAAATATTAAATTTAATTTTATCTCTATAATTATTGAGATTAACATCAAATGAAAGAAAAAATTTACTATGATGTCAATTCGATTAATTTTTTTAAATGATCATAGGTTGAGCATTGGAAACCGAAACGATGTGTGGTTGGATCTAAATGAACAGTTTAACAACCATAACCTAAATCTAATGAATTTTAATTTTGTTGACTCATAAAAACCTTGTGATCCCTCTAATTCCACTGTTTGGTACCAGGACGGTGCAATAGAAGCCGATGGGACGGGAATTTAAAAATTTCACCATCAACGTAGTGAGATAACGCTGTCAACTCCAGTGATCTTATCCCAGTTTATTCTGAGGATCTCACAAGGTTTAAGAAGTTCAAAAAATAGATTTAACATGTACCTAGTTCTAATTTGATGCATGCATGTCCACCATAGGACGCTATCAATCGCTTCTAGAAAACCTTGACCACGAAGCCCTCTAGATCTTCAACACACACCTCTCAAATCTACTCGTGCATCATTTATAATGATCCAGGTGCTAGTGTGGATCTTCAAAGAACACTGCAGTGCAGTGATGATCACCACAAGGCAAGATCCATCAATCTGAGATGGATGAACTTGATGGTATTCCTTCGATTGAGAGACTCTCCCTCTAGATTCCAGGAGGAGAGATATTCTCTCAATCCCAACACATTAATAGTTGATATGAGAGAGACTATCTCTATCTTATATAGGGAGTGTTTAAAACATGTTGTATGGATTCCCTACCCCTAAGTAATAGACGTCAAGTATATATGTGTTATAAATAATAACTTATGAGGAATAAAATTATGCCATAAATAATATTTATAATTTATCACTTACTTGTATTGTATAAATATATTATGTGATAAATTTGAGTCTTTAACTCAACTCACACCTACTGTTAATATTAAAAGAACCTAAGATATCAAAATCCATTCAAATAAAATGAATACTTGTATTTAATATATAACTTGTAAATACATGTTATAAATAAATTCAAAAAATTATTCTAAACATTAATAATTAATGAATTTATTTATTATTTGGTGATACATAGAACATGGACAGTGCTCGGACCCTTTGGCAGGGTCCACCGAGTTCTATATTCATATTCCCAGAATAGGGAAGATTCACAAGGCGCTATTATGAGTGACCCTCTAGGCCCTTACCTCAATAGCAGCGAATAATATCTACCAACATAGAGCTGGGTCTAGAAACCCATCGAGGCCCCTATAGAGATAAGGTAAAGTCAAAGCAACAACTGCCTTCCTCCGAACATGGTCCGTGTAATATAATCTCTTAGCCATTGATATCTCAATAAAGTAGAATGCATACTAGTGTCACCATTATTTATTTTTCTTTATTTTGTTTGTTAACTTGTCTGGATGGTCTTACCTTCCACAACCATGGCCATGCATTTAATGAAGGTGAAACCATCCTAATCAACAAGGCCCGAGATATCTCTTCCTAAACTTAGAAGAAAAAAATATTTTCTCCATCATTTAATCAATGCCATGCCATTAGTGACATACCCGATACGAACTACCTTCCCATGACTTTGTCTCCGTGGTTTTTTCATTGAATCAAATATACATAATTAAATGACATCCATTGATAATGATCTCATGTCTAAAGACCATTACACATGTCTGTAGATAGGAACGACCAGTGACACCTAAAACATGTGGTGTTCCTATTTTGTGGGTATGTCCTCATGATCTCAACTACTAGAGATCATCAAGTGCGAACTTCATGAAAAGAAGTCTCAATGCTTATGAGCCCCCAGCACCTGATGGTCACACATCATTAGTGTGCTTTCAAAATGATGTAACTGGACCATATGACGTTACTTCTAGATTACTATCATGGAATCTTAGGTCTCTCATTGTAGCTTAGGATCTACTATAACCCATTAATGTGACATGTAATATATGGAAATTTACATAAACAAAGTGGAGGTAGAAGTATCTATACTATTATAGCAAGATAAACACATGTATTATAACAAACTGAATACCTTTAGCCGTAATAAAAGTACATAACAAGTTGGGCCTATGGATCCCACTTTCAACAATACCATCCTTAATACTGAAATGAAAATACACTAGGTGGGATCTTCAAGAAACTAAAGTATCACCATTCTTATATTTTATAATTAATTGTACCTAAATGTTTAGATCTCATGTAAAGGAATCAATTGATTCTTTGCACCAATAAAGAACTAATAAACCAAGGATAACTACTCCTATGAGTCACACTAAAATGAAATTATGTATAGAATCACTGAAACCTATGTTGTATTCCAAGATGTTCACTAGGGTCTCCAATCTAGACCAGAATCCAAGGACTTAATAAATATTATGCTCAAGAATAATTTATGATGTTGATGTCTGTGAACCAAATGAAATCTCACACAAAAATATCCCCTCATGTTTATGATACATACAACCAATATCTCAGGCCATGTGATATTCTTCTATAACCATATTCACATTGAGTATCCATATACTAGAATATTCCCATAAGAATTAGAATCTCATTATGATTCTCTATAGAATGTTATTAAATGACCTATGTGAAGGTATGAAGGTCAATATATATTTTTGGATAGAATTCCATTCCAAGATATAAGGGAAAACACGATATGAATTATCACTTAAAAATTAAATAACCAAAACTCTAACATTTAAATCACCACTATTTATCGTAACACTAGGATATTATAGGCATTTATAAACTTATGCAAGTTATGAAAGTGGAACCAACACTACCACAAAAACAGTTTTTCGTAGCGCTGATAAAGGGGTAGCCTTTATCAGCGCTTTTTTTAAAAGAGATGATAAAGGGTCAGCTTCAAAAAAAATTAAAAAAATATATTAATATATTAATATATAAATATAGATATATTGATATATAAATATAATATATAATTTTGAAATATCTTTTTGATAAGTATAAATGTAAATTTACACTTATTATACTTAATATATAAGATATTTAGTGAAAATGGCTTCTTAAAAAGTTAAAAAAATAGTTTCAATTAATAATTTGCTAATATTTATGGAGTAATAGTCATTTAATAAAAATTTAAAACTAATAAAATGAATTTTTTTTAAAAAAGATCCTAAATATGTTGAAAACGCAACTCAAACTTCAAACAGCCATAACTTCTGATCCGGGTGTCCGTTTGAGATCTACCACATATCAAATCAAAGCCTGCGACGAGCTCTACGTCCCTATGACCGGGATAACCCGATCAAGGGATTTGGAGAGGCCAAAATAGGCCCAGAAGGGCTCCAAAACTAATATTTTAGTTAGGGTACCCCGATTTTTTAACATTTTGTGGATTTTCAGCCACGTTTAAGGGGGTATTATTGGATTTTTTTGGTGGGGTCTGAATTTATTCCATGGTATTACATTCATATTGATATTATGTCTTTTAAATTTTATCGTTTTTTATAATGCACTGCTATTTATAATCAAATATATAACTATATGTACATATTTTTTATATATTCACACCTAAAAATTTAATTATAAATATAAATAATAAAATATATTTACATATAAAATATATTAGCTTTATCTAAATAATAACTAACATCCATTTTATTTAAAATACAAATATATGAATATTTCTATACCTATATATTAATCTAACTGTATATATATACTAATCTAACTATATATATATTAATCTAACTATATATATTAATCTAATAACTATATATATATTAATATAACTACATATATATATATATATTAGTATTACTATAAATTTATATATTAATATCACTATAAAAATATATATCAATATCACTATATATATATTAATATAACTATATATATATAAATTAATATATATATATATATATTCATATAACTATATATATGTTAATATAACTATATATATTTTAATATAACTATATATATGTTAATATAACTATATATATGTTAATGTAACTATATATATATATTAATATAAATATATATTACTATACAAATAAATATAACTAAATATATATATATATAGATATAGATATATATTAATATAACTATATATATATTAATATAACTATATATATATATTATAATATAACTATATATATATTAATATAAATATATATTACTATACAAATAAATATAACTAAATATATATATATATATCATGAATTGGAAGACATATCAAAATAGAGTAGTGGTAAAGGCTTAGGCGCGCAGAGGGGAGGTCTCAAGTTCAAATCTTGGGGGAGGCAGGGGCACACGCGCATGGGGGAATATAGCAGCAAGCACTGTTAAAGGGTGAAGGGTGTGCGTGGGGTGCATGGGGTGATGTACAGGGGTAGAAAAGCGCTGTAAAAGGGGGGATCAAGCGCTATAAACCCCCCCCCCGATTGGCAGTATTTTTTTATTTGTATTAATTTTTTTTAATTTTTTTTAACTTTTATCAGCGCTAAAACGAAAGCGCTGATAAAGGAAGCGCTGATATAGGACCTCTTTTATCAGCGTTTTTTTTTCACTGATAAAATGGGTCGTTATCAGCGCTTGTCAGAGCACTGATAAAGGGGACCCACCCTTTATATTTGCTGGCTTTATCGGCGCTTTTTCTAGCGCTGATAAAGGCCATTTTATTGCTGATAAAGGCCGTATTTGTAGTAGTGCAAGTGACAAATCTTGTCTGCTATGGGTTACTACACCACTTGAACACATGGACAACTCTATCACCATACAGTACCTCATTGTAGATCCAAATGAACTTAAATTTGAAAGATATATATATATATATATATATATATATAATTCAAAAAATCTAAGAAGAATTCCCCCAATTATTTATACAAGAAAACATCATATGAGTAGTTCCTGAAATTTAAAATAATTTGGAACAAGTCATTAGTGAAAATAATCAAACAAGAAGCACAATAAGTCATGAGCATCCTAAGATCCAAATATGATTCATGAGATTCATATTTCCTCTATTTAAAAGTTATTAGATTCATAAAATATCAAGATCACTAAATATCCATGTGAGTCATTTAGTATGAAAATCATATACAACCATAATACTGAACACTAAGAACCATAATACTATCCCCTGCTAACATTGAATAATTATTGGGACAAGTTTTATCAAAGAACATGTAATATATCCCTTGTTGGTTCTAAAAAATTCCCATGTATCCTATCAAAAATATTCCGAAGAATATATAAAAATAATGAAATCATATGATGATACATTTCCGTACCCCGACCAAGTTGAAATCTAATAGTTATCCAACTAGTCTGACAATATACCTTGGGCATGCCAACATGTATTCTACATGATTCCAACTAGTAGTGGGGGGTCTAAGTGGGTATTGTGATGAGACTATACACCTTATTCCAGATTTCAATGGAAGGGATAGATAAAAATATTACATACATATCATAACATTATATAAAAAAGAGGTTATAATGATATATGATAATAATAAATTAATATAGAAGAAATAATGAATTAATAAATAATGATCATATAAAAGGATGAAAACTCACAATGTCAATAACATATATACATTAAATAAATAAAATAAAATAGTCATCAATGATGTCTCATCCCCTGCACCAGAACAAACCTATAATCTATTGATACAACTTGATCATCTCTATAAAAAATAAAACTACACATATCTATATCCTAACAGGTACCTACAACCATGTGAGAACTTATCAAGAACCCATGAAAAAAGGATACTCAATAAGGTCCTATGTAAATAACAATATAGGTAACTAGAAACATTTTATTGATATAGATTTTTCTATGAAATACATTGGAATATTTCCACATATAATTTTAGAGTTATGATCTTAAATGGAGTGAAATTATGAGTCTTGGTTTTCCCAAAATAATTTTTATAGAAATATTAAATATATTTATTATCATGTGCATTCTATTTATTGAAAAATCAGTATAACTCCCAACCATAGTCTCATATCTGAAATCAAAGACAAAGATTGAATTCAGAAGGAATGGTCTACCATTGGCACGACCTAATGTTGTTCGGTGTGGGATGTTCGAATGAGAAAACAATTGGATAGTATGTTTTTTTAAAATAAAAAAAATATTCATTTGTTTTAAAAAATTTAATATTTAAATCATCTATAAATATCGTCATATGAAAATTTTCCAATGGTTGAAACATATCCCATGTTGGATCTTAGAGGAGGAGATCATTCATCATTGGAAAATCTATATTGAATGACGAACAATTATTAAGCCTTAATTGAGGTAATACCCTTCAATTGTGGTTTACACACCTTTTAATTAAATAATTGATCTAAGAGATATTTTCTTGTATTGATTTTGTAACAATATTTTCTTCACACGAGACTCATAGTTGAATTAAATTTATTTAATCAGTTTTATTCTTTTTTGTTCCATGTTTTTTTGGGTTATTCGGGATCTATGATCATTCATTAAGAACTCTTAGTAATAGATGTTTTCACTTTTGTTCTTATACATATCCCCAACCATTTAACATGTTCACTATCGTTTTACCATGGGGTCGTGGTTCAATATTTCTTGGGTGGGTTTGAGCATTATTGAAGCCACAAAAACATCAAAGTTGGTAAAATGTTGAGTGAGATGCTAATTGGAAATGTTTCAGATCAGTAACATGTGTAAGGGGTTGTGATAGAGGTGGGGCAAGAATGACGGTTTATTAGAGGTGGTCTGGGAATGGAATGATGATCTATTTTCCTAGTTGAAACATGATGATGACATTTGGTGTGACAAGAACTGTTCTAAGTGGTAGTTGTGTGTGATGTCTCATGGTGGAGTCTAGTCGTCATGTGTGTGACAATGGATTAAATGTATGATGGTCATTTCCTTGTTTGGATCATTTTCAAAGATAGATCAGGATGTGATTAATGAGTCTTCTGTGGTTATTATTATTTTAAGTAATATTAATTTTGGTCTATTATTATTAATAATGATAATATTTTTATCATTTTGATTTATAATATTAATATGAGTGAATTAGCTTAGAAGAATAAATTTTGTGAAAAAATGTTTGAAGAATTAATATATAAAAAATTATTGAATAATTAATATTGATTTAATAAATTATTGATTTTTTAAATGGGAAACAATGGGGGTGTAGATTTGGAGTCCAATATTGTTAGGGCCAATAGGGGCCTATATACCCTGAGAGGGGGGGGGGGGGGTGAATCAGGGTATGGATATTCTTTTTCAAAGTTCTTTCTACCCCACTAGATCTTGACCTCTTTGTTACAAGGGTCACTTTGTTTGCACTTGTGTGGTTACTGCGATTACTTGTCTCCTTTACCTGATGATGATGCTTTGAATGCAATGCATGGAAGTAAGCAGGGAGACATAGAGATTTTTACTTGGTTCACCTCTAAGGGCTACGTCCAAGAAGCATACACCGACAAGTTGCCGGTTCGTACCAAATTCCACTAGACATCACTAGCTGTGGATTACAATGTTCAGGCTAGATCACTTCTATGCCCAGGCTCACTGCCTTTACAATGTTTAGGGTCAGCTCACTGCTTTCCCAAGGGTCACTCCCTGTCTCTCTCTCTCTGGCTCACTGCCGGTGGAGAGGATCACCTTCTTCCTCTTCCTAAGCTCACTGCTCTTGGAAGGAATCCACTCACAGTTTATAGACCTGTAGGTCTCTTCATTTTCATGAAGGAATGCATCTTCCTCTATATGTATATGCTCTGTTGAAGTCCAACTTTCACCCACAGATGAATCTCACTTTGCACCGGATGTACCGGGCAACCTCAATTTTTACGCACAACCCTTACGGTGCCTTGCGTGAAATTTCTATGATTTGCACGAAATCCCTTTTTCCCGCAACCTCCAAATATTACGCGCAGCCTGGAAACTGCCTTGCGCGCAATTTCTATGATTTGCGAAAAATTCCTTTTTCACGAAACCTCCAAATATTACACGCAGCCTGGAAACTGCCTTGCGTGCAATTCACTGCTTTTGCGCGATATCCACTTTTCGCGCAACCTTCCTTTTACGCGCCAACACCAACTTTCTGTGCAACCTTAGCTTTTCGTGCAACAGCTGACTTTACGCGCAAACATTAAGTTTACGCGCAACACCATTTCTAACTTCAATTTCGCGCACCAGATCTTGGGTATTTTCTATGTCTTGAACTCTCTTGAATGGAGGAGGGTCACTTCATATTTATAGGCAAAATCGACCCCGCGCGAAAAACCCTCCTTGAGCGCGTAATCCGCTTTGATCGCGAAATACAAATCTTCCGCGCACAACCATTTTCCGCGCACTGCTCCATAATTTCGTGCACCTCATGCCTTTGCCATTTTCCGAGCTTCGGACCTCGAAACACCTCTTGCGCGAAAAACTTCATCCCTTTATTTCGCGCAATCCGCACGAATTTCGCGCACCGCGTAATTATTTCGCGCAGGTCTCCAAAATTGCGCGCGCCTAATGCCTTTGCCGATTTTCAAGCTTCCGGCCTTGAAACATCTTTTGCGCGAAATACAATTTCGCGCAACCCGCTGTTTTGCACGCCACACTTCAAGATTTCATGCAACCCGCTGTTTTGTGGGCCACACTTCAAGATTTCGCGCAACCCGCTGTTTTGCGCGCCACACTTCAAGATTTCGCGCAACCCGCTGTTTTGCGCGCCACACTTCAAGATTTCGCGCAACCAGCTAATTTTGCACGCCACGCTTAATTTTTCCGCGCACCTCTTTCATTTCTCTCTCCTCAACCTTTGCCAAAAACATATCACTCTATTTTCCATTGGCGATTTTCAGGCCCATAAATATGGCAAACACTGGAAAACGGCGCCACCTTGTATCTGCCCTTTTTGTACCGCCTCCAGATCATCCATTCCTTTGTCAAGGTTCTTCAATCAATCATGGATTGTTGAAAGCATCCCTTGAACCCGAAAAATCACCATTTAAACCCCCTTTATCAACACACTCATTCACCATGGTTTGCTTTGTCATCAAACACAACATAGATGTCTGCTTTGTCAATAAACACAATCACCTCAAAAATGCTTCAATGATACCTTGAGGGATTTTTTCCCAACAATCTCCCCCTTTGGGTTTGTTGACAACTTATCTATGGAAAGATACATCATTAATTCTCCATCCACCATTCACCTCATTGCGATTCTGATAGCGATCAAGGATTTACTCAACACATACTCTAAGCCCACATGAGCAATGCTCGTCGTGAGAAACAAGAGTAAATGAGAAGATCATCAATGAATCACTTCATCTCTGACATCCACTGGTGACACCACACTGATACCAATTTGTACTAAACTGATACCAATTGTCGATAGACTTGTTGGAAGACCAATGTTTGGTTTGGAAGTATTCTTACCACTTTCCAACACCTCTCTTCTGCTTTTATCATGATCCTCATCTATCGTGATATCTATTCTTTGATCGATCACTTCTAGCATCGTCAGATTTAATACACTCCCCCTTTCTCATTGCTCTCCCTTTCTGGCTACTCCACCTGTCAGCTTCTCCCCGTATCAATTAGGATATATCAAATCTCCACACTGTCTCCCCCTTGAACAATCAATATTTTATCCTCCTTTAACAAATTAACAAACACTTTTCTCCCCCTTTGTCAACGAACCCAAAGAACACTCCTTTGTAGTCTGTAACATAGCAGAGAACACATATCAGCATATTAGAGAAAAACACATCATACCTCGGGGAGAGGAGGGGGGTTCCACATCCACACCATTTCAAGTGCGGGGAATCGACTGTACTCCCAAAGCCAGTCGATGCCTCTCAAAATCTTCCTTGGGTAAGGCCTTTGTCAGAATGTCTGCAACCTGTAGCTCTGTAGGCACATACTCCAACTTCACGATTCCCTACTCAACCTTCTCCTTGATGAAATGATACTTGATCTCAATGTGCTTTGTCCTTGAGTGATGGACGTGATTTTTGCTGAGATTTATAGCACTTGAGTTATCACACTGGATTCCGATCGGAGACTTCACTTCAACTCCCATATCTTCAAGCTGCTGCTTCATCCACAATAACTATGTGCATGCTTGAGTGGCCGCAATATACTCAGCTCCTACAGTGCTCAATGAAATGCAATCTTGCTTCTTGATAAGCGAAGAAATACACAATCCACCATGATAAAAAGCACCACCTGACATTGATTTCCTATCATCCGCTGAACCGGCCCAGTCTGCATCAGTATATCCCAATAACTATGTCTGAGATTTGTGGTTGTATGTCAGGTCGAATTCCACCGTGTCCTTGATATACCGAATTATTATTTTCATTGTGAGCATGTGGGTCTCCTTGGGATTACTTTGATATCTCGCTGCTTGGAATTTGGTGCAAATGTCTCATCACCATCTGTTCCCTCTATCTAGGAGTCTCCTTTGCACATCAGTCGTGCTTTGTTCCGAATCATCATTCCATATTCGTTCATCTTGTCTAAATAGACCCATTTTGTCATGATGACATTTTTATCATCTCACCTCGAAACAATCTCCCAGGTCTGATTCTTCTCAATTCTGACATGTCTCTTAATTCATGGCATGTCCTCGTTTTCATCATCAGCTGCATCATCAAAGAATTTCGACTCAACCTATGATAGTAGTGATGTCTGCTGCAGTGATTTCATTCTTCTTTTCTGAACTGGAGCTTACTGATCACTGATGATATTCTGCCTGTCAATTTCATCTTGATTCGTTGTCTTTTGTGCAGATAAGGATTTTACTTCCTTGTACTCATCATCAGTATCTTCTTCTGAGTCACCCTCAGCCACTTCTTATCCCCCTGTGTTACTTTATTCCTCAACACTTTCGTCAGGAAATTGTTCACTGACTCATTTTTCAGTGGCTTCATTTCATTCAGCTACTTTTCTGTATTTCATTGTTCAATGAAATCATTCCTTTCAACTTCTTCTCGCAGCTTCTTGGTATCCTGAAAATAGTCAGCTGATACCACAATGTTAGATCAAAATAAATAATCATGAAATGCTTGATCACTGCTGCATCTCCCATAGTATGTCTTCTCTCAATAGACAACACTTGAGCTGGGTCATCTAATTATTTCCTTGATGGATCTGGCATCTGATTTTGTCGTTGAATACTTCCCCTATGTTATGCAACACTTCCTGGGGTTAGACCCACTGTTTATACCCATAAACGTCATTCTTCTCCTGCATCGTTCATTCTTATCTTCAATCTGTATGATTTATGCCAATATAGCACTCATAATTGAGCCATTAACCAAATCTCTAAGCCTACTGAGTTGGAACTCGATGTAGGAAACAAGATACAAAGTCAATAACACAATCACTTCCCGTTGTGCTCTCACTTCCTGTTGTGATCTGTTTCTCCCTTTTATCATCAACTTTGATAACTGATTTGAGTCAATCAAAACACTGAAGCATATCACGTCTCCACATCGCATCCTTATATGCCACTTCCCCTTGGATTGTATCTCCCTAAAACCTGAAACACAGGGATCATCAGTTAATAGCATTTATATACATAGGGAGAGGGGATTCTTCTGGACTCCTCAAGATGAGGATTGTGGTTGATCCTGATGGGTCAACCCTTTGATTATTTCTTGGAGTGCATCACACTCCTTTCTTGCTTCCTCCAACTACCTAGACAACTTCAATTGTTCTGGCCATATGGCTAGGCATTCATTGCGTACAGTCTGAGCCTTTTTCTGATATGTAGATTTGGTAGGCTCAGTCTTTCTCACCGCTTGGGGTATAAGCCCGCTGGTACACATTTCCTTCTTTGAGGTTCTACCAAAATTCCACTTTCCTTGATTATTTCTCTGAGTAGAAACCTCTCTATTTGGCATCTTCCATTTCTTCTTCTCCCATCTTAGGGGTCTTCCTCTTTCCTTCCCTTCTCGCTGAGAAACACGACATGTGGATTTATCGATGCATTCTTTTCTTATCTGCCTTTTATCAGATTTATGGGTCACCACCCTATTTTCCATTGGTGGTGGGTCCTCCATTGAACGTCCATTCTTCTTTATCACCACTGGAGTAGATCTCCCCTTAATCGTCCAGGTTTGCTCACATTCTCTCCTTGAGAGCTGTTGTGAGTATGACATAGGAGGTGACTGATACACCTTTCGTTCAGCTCCATGTGATTTCCCTGAGGCTTTAGGCCTATTTTTCACCTTAACACTTTGTCTCCCAGTGTATAATTTATCATTATGTACCACTGGAGTTGGTAATCTCTTTCTCGGGTCTTTTTCTTTCCCCGCTTTCTTCTTGATGCATTGTCTGGCCTAATGCCCATGATCATAACATATGAAACATTTTCTATTAAAGGCATACCTCATTTCATCACTTCTCTGCTGAGATGTTGATGCAACTTGTTTTCTTCTTCTGGCATAGATCTCCTGAGCTTCCTGACACATAATCATGGTGTGTCCCATCCTTCCACAGTAATAGAACCTCATAAATGTTCTCCTCTGAGAAACTCTTCTCTCTGATTTATCATGATGCTTCTTCTTATTCTCAGATTTAGTAATCTCTCTATTTTCACAACCTGAGATGTATTCTAGAGCCTCTGAACAGAAGCTTGATGTGTGGCCATGAATCTCACAGAAATAGCCCATGTCATCACTATTTTTTGTATCTATCCTTTTAGGCCTATCTCCAGCACCTATAGGATTTCTTTCCCATCTAGAACTGTTCACAGCTCTCTTTCTATCTTGCACGCGAGGGGATTCATCAAATCCGATACAAGCTTTTCCGAAACTTGTTGGTCTTTGAGCTGAGAAAATATTCTGTTGTTTCTCTTCAGAAATAGCATATCTATTCTTCATTTTATCATCACTTGTCGAAGGATGATCAAATAGAAAGTGTAAGGCATCCTTCATTTTGGCATTCCTTTAGCATTAGATTTCTCCACATCCTTCTTTACTAATTCTAGCTCCTCTTCCAACTTTTCAATCTTCGTCTCCCTTGATTCAAGTTGGACATCAAGTTCTCCCTTCAGAAGCTTCCCTCTACTCATCTCATCTTCCAACTCACGTGTCAGCTTATCCACCATGTCACTCTGCTCCTTTACTTTCAATTTTTCTTGAGCAACAGAATCAGAACAGCATGCATTGTCTTGTTGTAGTCTTTAATTCTTATGAAGTAGCTCAAATAGCTGTGTAGTGAGATCAACATTTCTGGATTTCAGATTCTGAACTTCATCTGACTTTTGATTCTCTTCATAATCATCAGCCTTTTGTTTTCCTTTCATTTTAGCCATCTTTTGTAGTTCTTCAACACGAGAGTCATTCTTCTCTGTTAGGTCAGTAACTATATCAATAAGCCTTTGATTTAATCCTTTTAGCTTGTTGACCTCAATCTCCAATGCCTTGATATGGATATCTTTAGATTTGGCTTCTTCAGTGTTTCCAACGTCACTTGGAATATTAGGTTCTTCGATGCTCTTGAATTGATCTTTCACTTTTCTATTCAAGCCATCGATCTCCCTTTTCTGTTCTTCAATCTCAAGCTCATACTCACTAACTGATTTTGAGTTCTCTGGTGCTGATAACTTGAGTTTTTCAATTTTATTTATCAACTCAGACTTCTCTTCTTCCTGCTGCTGCATATAGAGTTTGGCATCGCGAACAACTTTGTTAGCATTCTTGGTTTTGGCTCTCCAAACATCTATCTCTTCAAGAGCAGCCTCTAACTCAGCTCGCATATCTATTCTTCCTTCAATTTCTTCTTCTGTTTCAGTATCACTCTGATGCTCATGTACTTTACTCATTCCAACATCATGATTGAGTGAATCAATCTTTTCCCTTTCTGATTCATCCACGCCTTCCTTCAGCAAGTTGTTTGATTCTTTTAGTTGAATCACACATTTTCCATATACACTTCCACACTGAGGAGTACCACCTGACGTCTGCTTGTTCATGGATGTTTTTCCCTTTTCCATGGCAGATTGAGATAAGAGAAGACTGATTCTTTATCCACACAGATCGACTACACCATGTTGGAGCAAACAAATCTGATAACAGCAACCTTCGCTCTGATACCAATTGTTAGGGCCAATAGGGGCCTATATACCCTGAGAGGGGGGGGGGGGTGAATCAGGGTATGGATATTCTTTTTCAAAGTTCTTTCTACCCCAATAGATCTTGACCTCTTTGTTACAAGGGTCACTTTGTTTGCACTTGTGTGGTTACTGCGATTACTTGTCTCCTTTACCTGATGATGATTCTTTGAATGCAATGCAGGGAAGTAAGCAGGAAGACACAGAGATTTTTACTTGGTTCACCACTAAGGGCTACGTCCAAGGAGCATACGCCGACAAGTTGCCGGTTCGTACCAAATTCCACTAGACTTCACTAGCTATGGATTACAATGTTCGGGCTAGATCACTTCTATGCCCAGGCTCACTGCCTTTACAATGTTTAGGGTCAGCTCACTGCTTTCCCAAGGGTCACTCCCTGTCTCTCTCTCTCTGGCTCACTGCCGGTGGGGAGGATCACCTTCTTCCTCTTCCTAAGCTCACTGCTCTTGGAAGGAATCCACTCACAGTTTATAGACCTGTAGGTCTCTTCATTTTCATGAAGGAATGCATCTTCCTCTGTATGTAGATGTTCTGTTGAAGTCCAACTTTCACCCGCAGATGAATCTCACTTTGCATCGGATGTACCAGGCAACCTCAATTTTTACGTGCAACCCTTACGGTGCCTTGAGCACAATTTCTATGATTTACGCAAAATCCCTTTTTCGCGCAACCTCCAAATATTACGTGAAGCCTGGAAATTGCCTTGCGCGCAATTCAATGCTTTTGCGCGATATCCACTTTTCACGCAACCTTCCTTTTATGTGCCAACACCAACTTTCTGCGCAACCTTAGCTTTTCGCGCAACAGCTGACTTTACGCGAAAACTTTAAGTTTACGCCCAACACCCTTTATAACTTCAATTTCGCGCACCAGAGCTCGAGTATTTTCTATGTCTTGAACTCTCTTGAATGGAGGAGGGTCACTTCATATTTATAGGCAAAATCGACCCCGCGCGAAAAACCCTCCTTGAGCGCGTAATCCGCTTTGATCGCGAAATACAAATCTTCCGCGCACAACCATTTTCTGCGCACTGCTCCATAATTTCGCGCACCTCATGCCTTTTCCATTTTCCGAGCTTCGGACCTCGAAACACCTCTTGTGCGAAAACTTCATCCCTTTATTTTGCGCAATCCACACGAATTTCGCGCACCGCGTAATTATTTCACGCAGGTCTCCAAAATTGCGCGCGCCTGATGCCTTTGCCGATTTTCAAGCTTCCGGCCTTGAAACATCTTTTGCACGAAATACAATTTCGCGTAACCCGCTGTTTTGCGCGCCACACTTCAAGATTTCACGCAACCCGCTGTTTTGCGCGTCACACTTCAAGATTTCGCGCAACCTGCTAATTTTGCGCGCCACGCTTAATTTTTCCGCGCACCTCTTTCATTTCTCTCTCCTCAACCTTTGCCAAAAACATATCACTCCATTTTCCATTGGCGATTTTCAGGCCCATAAATTTGGCAAACACTGGAAAACGGCGCCACCTTGTATCTACTCTTTTTGTACCGCCTCCAGATCATCCATTCCTTTGTCAAGGATCTTCAATCAATCATGGATTGTTGAAAGCATCCCTTGAACCCGATAAATCACCATTTAAACCCCTTTGTCAACACACTCATTCACCATGGTTTGCTTTGTCAACAAACACAACATAGATGTCTTCTTTGTCAACAAACACAATCACCTCAAAAATGCTTCAATGATACCTTGAGGGATTTTTTCCCAACACATATCTATGAAGAGAAAAGGGAAGATCCCATTGTTCGAATGTGCTATGTGTAAGAGGAAATTATATGACACCTATATTAATAAAATAATATTATATAAGGATTTTCCATCCTAAATATGTTTTAATATAAATAATAAATAATTATAATAATATAATATATTATATATGATATATATTTTTTTCAAACCATAATCCAGGTGAAAATTGTTCCTCCTATATCAAATTGAAGCACTGTCAGCGACAATGTGACCTTATAATTGAGGCAGTCATTTCGAATCCAATGTTTTATACCTTTTTCAGACTCAGGAATCTGTTCAACACAGTGCACAACAATAATAATAATATAATATTTTTTTGTTATTGGATATTTTATCCGACATATACTTATCATACAGTGTCATATTAGCAAAATTTATGCATCATTGTGACCCCGGTATTAAGGAAGACATTTTTAAAACAATATAATGTAATTAAATTGATTTTGTTCTTAGGCCCATGAATCATCATTTGAGAATTAATTTCTGAAATATTTCTTTCTCACTAGATGTCCAATTTGGGAATATAAATATCCTATAATAATAATTTTCCCCTAAAGATCATAAGTATGTGAATTATTTGGCCATAAAAGGATTTATGAAGTGACCTGTAGTTGATTTTATGTTTTAGCTCATCATACCAATGACGAAACTCATTCAGTAATCATGACATTTCCCAAGACACTCATGTTGTACCCTTACACGTCATGTACTACAATAATTCTTGAAATCCTTGTGATGGTGTAGACATGTCTAGAAATAGGGGTGGGGAAACATATTGTGTGGGACCCCTACATGCTATGTACATCATGAAAATCATTTACCACTCATATCTCAATTTTAAATTAGTTGTTGGACCTTGAGTATATTATCCTGAATGTTTTTTCAATTTGAACAAGATGGTAACATTCATAGTGGATTTTTTGGTACAACACAATATACTGTGACTGTGAATCTTATTTAGTTGACAGTTGAATATATCATTGATCAACAAAGATCATCAAAGTGTTATGTTAGTTATGGTACTCTATGTCATATCAGCATGTATATCATATATCCATGGAGGAAATAATCCATTATCATTTTAGAGTTTGGGTATTCAAAATTCATTATCCGGATAGAGATGGTACTCCACTCTGATATCAGTGTGTGGTTCCTCCACATTCAGGATCGAGGGAGAGATAGTACTATGTTGATGTATCTGTTTTTTGTTCATCTATCCATAGGGAAGGTACCCCCAATTACATCAGGATGTGTGTCCTACATATTCAGTTTCTATAGTATAGATTGTACTCCCTAGTAGTACTAGTAATATTGTCTTTTATCTATAGAGATAACATTATTCTTTCGTATCAGGTCATGGGTCTTCTACACTAATTGTGATGATAGAGACAGTACTCCCATGTGGCACCAGGGAGCGGGACCTCTATCCATAGAGTTGGTATTCCCCAGTTTCATCTGGGTGAGGGCCCTAAATAATAATTATATAGATAGGGGTGGTACTCACCTGTGTCACTAGTGTATGAGTCCTCTATCCGTTGATATGGTGATCCCCTATTTCCTCAGGGCAGGAGTCTTCCATAAACATTATGCAGATAGGGATTGTACTCCTCTGTCGCACAAGGGTATAGGTCATCTATCTTTGGAGATGGTACTCCCTTATCGTAGTTGGTTTTGGACCTCCATTAATCTAAGATTAAATATAATATATTGAGTGGTGTTGTGGTAAAGGGTGGATCCAGATGTTTTTCATAACAGATACATGAGAATTTGGGCATCATAGATGTTCCCTTTTTATAGTTTCAAGTAGACTCATTGTTCTTTGATTGGTTGTGGAGATAGATATCCACTTTTTATCTCATTGTGGATTGTTGTTGAGAATATTTTTGTTTTTAGTAATGGTTGTTGTCTCATATAATGATAGAAATTCCATAATTGTAATGATATGAATACTTCTATCATGTTATATATCACTTTGTCTGCAGTTTTTTTGGATGTCATATTGGGTATGTATATACTAACACCCAAATGGGACATTCCATCCCATGTGTTATTTTATATAGAAATAAATAGGTTAGATATTGTTATTGAGAGGAATAGGGATAATTTGGTGCATTTGAATAAATATGATGGTTAGGTCTTGGTTATTTAGGGCTGATCTCTCCCAACATTTCTTTTCCAATTTTCAAGTTGGGATATCATTTCTGGTTGGGATTTTTTTCCCCTATTTCCCTATTTACACTATCGTACTATTTTGTGTTTCCTATAACTTATTACTTGCATAGTTATTACTCTAGATATTACAATAATTTATTCTTATTCCTCAAAATTTCTATATGGAGATGATTGGGTGGGTGAATATAGGTTGTTTAGGAAAATTCATAGTATATTAGTCATAAATTATGGTGTATGTTGCCGACCCATAGACTATGGTGGTGAGATTGGGGTAGTTTTTGATGGGCCATCCACTGGTCTAGAAGTCCCCAATAGGTCATGTCAGGAAATATTGGTATAGTAGAGAATAAATTGTCTTATGCCTTATGATACTACCTTGGTTCAATTTTTAGGTTCATCCTTGAGTTAGTGATTGAAGATAGACTCGTGTCATAGATTTGGTTTGGACTTAAAGAAATAATGTCATTGTGTCTTGAGTGATACATTCTGGATAGGTAACCCAATGTTGGTGCAGTGGTGAAAATATCCATTGAAAAGGAATCTCAATACCTTCATTTTGACTTGGAATATTGATACATAAGTTTCATTGATCAAATATAAATGCATCATATAGGATTTCGTCTTTTGATTTTCCTTCTTGGGTCAACTACCCAATAATTATCTTTGACCATGTTATGTCTTGATTAGACTCGTGATTAATCTAAAATGATATCTAGTAATGATTTAAAGAAATTTTTTGTGATGAAAACTCGTTCAGCAATGAGGATTCAGTTACGGGACCCACCCATGAGGTGCTTTCTTTGTTAAGTCAAAAACAGTGAAACGACCATTAAGCTGTGCATAGAACCTTTTATTGATCATTTATAGGAAAATCTAATTATTTAGATGTTGGTACCTATACATATATGTAACTATGATACACACAAACATGATCAATACATGAGTTCCAATGTTGGAGATCATTGAGGTTCCATGACAAGACAAACCCTCATGCAGTAGAGGATTTACTTGAGGCACTGGTTCGTGTTTTCCAGATTGTACAGATACTAACTGACCATATTATTGTATTGGAGAAATGTCTTTTATGAGGAGATGATTTTGGCTCTAAAAGTAACAACATATGAAACACCAATGTTGAGTTTCAATCATTGGTTTTACAGATAGAGGCCTCCGATGCATAATGGTGAAATGGACCCCTTCTCAGATGGTAGAGGATTGGCTCGACCCTGTGGTACAAATGTCTTGATTTTATAAGAACCACCACATTGTTGTCCAAGGGGTTATAAATTTTCTGAGTTCTTTTATGGTGATGTTTTATGCGACATTGGATATGCAAGTAATATGGATATTTCCCCCACTAATTTGCATTATTATGACACATTCCCAAATCCAGTGGGAGAGTTAGTGTCATCCCAGAGTGGATAGTATCACTTTGAGGGAATGAGATCCATTTACATGTGTGTTTTAGTTAATTTATATGTTATAAGGTATTGTAGGGATCCGTAGTTGTGGTGAGTGGGTAGGAATTAAAATGGATAGCTTCGTGTGGTAGGAGCTTGTGGATATATGGATTCGAGTGCTGTTTGAGGTACAACATGTGTCCCCACTGCTCCAGATTGAATTATAACATAGAGTCATATGACACACTTCCATAGATTTACAATCTCTTCATCACCAAGATATGCCTGTGGAGGCCTTTTACATTGACCTATGTGTTGGAGGTTCTTGTAGAGAGGATCAATGATCACCCATTTTTATAGACAATGTGACTTGACACCATATAGAGAGAGAGACGGACCTACATGTAATATTTTCCTTGGAGTTATTGGGACCCTATGATTTTATCCATGGAATGGACTCCACATTTTCCTTCCATGATTAGATGATTTATAAGAGTAACTATAGATGTGTTTTCAGTTTTTTGGGATGAAGGTTTCCTATAAAATTAAGTGATCCCCCGATATGGTAGGACGATCTCATTAAATTGAGGTTACAACCACTAACTTATAATTTGGGTTGTATTAACCATAGAGCTGAAGATGTAATGAGATTTCAGTTTCCTATGATTTTGCAGTAGTATAAGGAAATCATTTTCAAGGAATTTCAAGTTTTACCTCATATTAAAACGTTTTCATTCTACATGGAACTACACAAGGGACGACCTAATTTATATTATTAGATATTTGATGACCCCGTGTAGCTGTGAGAATTATGTGTGTGGATGGAGGAGTCTTTAGATATTGGGATATGTAATATGCACATTTACTTTCGTGGTTTCCATATTTTTATCCTAAGAGGAAAATGAGAGATTGAGGTCAATATTAGATTAGCTTCACCCGACTAGGGTGGAAATCTATGAGGAGTATCCAGCATCAAGAACCAAGGACCTTTTCAGCTTGTAGATATAGGTGATGTGTAACTTAGTTTGACCTCAATATGAATTATAACTAGTTCAATGTTTCATAGGAGGATGTACCCATAATGGATTCCTTGATCATGAACTATTGCTTTGAGTTCTCGGTAATATAACTTGGCTTTTTGAACACCACAGTAGAGTTTGTATGTTTTATGACAAGGATACATAAACTTTCTGGGATCAGTTTTTGTAGTATTTTGAAACTATTAATTCTTGTCTTTGACATCATAGTTGTGGTAAAAAAATCATAGGTGTATTGTTATAAACATTCTATAGTAGTGCGAGTTATATGGAAGTTCATTTGGAGTCATTTATATATTCAGTGGTTTATTTCTCATGATATGTCCTCTCAAACATAAGAGTGATAATGGACCTTGCAGAGGTTGAGAATGAATGTTATTGATGTCCATACAAGGTTTGTTTGTGTAATTGAATGATAAAAATATGGTTTTCTATCAACTTTTATCTTGTGGGGTGATAAAGAAGTTGACATATTTATAGTTAGAATTGGTGTATGGTGATCTTTACAATCTGAAGATGAGGTGGTATATGCATGACTCATTTTACTATACCATCCTGGATAAGTATGAATGTGAGATTGATTTTTCTTTTTTAATTGAGTTGTTGATATTGAGTTAAGGAATAGAAACACCCTTTGGTCACATGTGGTTCCCATGGGCGTGTGTTGGTAGACAATGAAAAATCATTTTGGAGAGATAATGTTTGCGGGAGTGTTGGACACTTTATTAGTATCACCACCCTTTCCCTTAGTTTGTTAATTTTAGGGACAAAATGACTTGAATGAGGAAATAATGTTGACACCATTTTTTCTAATATGGATTTGGAATATTATTTTATGTAAATTCAGAGTCAGGCACTGAGTCGACGCACAATTCTGAGGCTTAGGGATAACAATAGTAATTTTAATGAAATGTTAATTATATTGTATATCACATGTGTGATTGTTTACGGAATAATTGGAATAACTCCCAAATATTGTATCAAATTTGAAATCAGACACCACAGTTGAATTTGAAATGTTATTTTTACACTAGGTTTGACCTAATGTTGGCCGACACGTAAATCTTGGATGAGAGCCCCTTCGGATGGTATGTTTAATTAAAATAACTAAATTAATTAAATATTATATTAATAAATAACCAAATTGAATGGTTTCAAAATAACAACTTTTTATAAATTTTAATGGATTACAGCATAACCCATTCTTAATCTGAGTAGAGGAGAGTGTTAATTATTGGAAGATCATCATCAAACGAAAAATTTTAATCTAATAGAGGGTAATCATTAGAGAAATGACAATCACAGTTATATATTCACCATAATCAATAGTGGATGTTTTTTCACTAAATATGGGTCCATTATTGAGTTAGTACTAATACATTTTTGTTTCCTACAATTTATATTAATGCATGTAATCTTAACTTGTAATCTACTTTTGATTATATTATACAATATTATTTTCATGAGCCGCGTTGATGAATTACATTAATTTATTTATTTTTATTCGAGTTATTCCATGTTTTCAACAGGAATATTACTAGTTTATGATTTTCATAAAAAATTAGTAGTCATAAATTTTTTCAAATTTATTATTGCATATCTCTCTGACCGTTATTCCATTTCTTCATCATATTCCCATATGGTCTCTATTTGATATTTATGTGGTGGATTGGAGCACAACCGAACCCCTAGAACCGTGATTGTTTGTAGCACCCCAAACATTTTATTGTATGTTTCTCTTAAAAATATTGTATTCATTACATAGCTTATATGTCATGAATAATTAAACCTTTTTTAATAAAACATGGTTAAATATAAGATATATCCAATACCTATCCATTAAAAATAAATTTTCCAACTCTTTGATTCAAATTTTAGAAATCTGTTATACAAGGTTGTGTTCATGATGATATTTGGAGTTTGATACAATTAAGATAATTTTCGGGAAATAGCAGCCTACCCTTATGAACACTAACCTACACATATGAATAAAAACTTATCCTTATGAATTGTAATATTACTCTTATGAATTGTATTCTTATACATGAATGTATAAATAAATTTAGGCACCTTTAAACTAAAGATGAATATTTTAAGTGTTTATATTTTTTCTGTTAAATAATGTTTTTTAAATATATAATTAATCACATATAGAAGATTATAATTTTAAAATGTAATTAATTTTTGGATTCTATACATCTAAATATGGTTAGGGTGAATTTTTTTGTATTTTTATGAAAATTTTGAATTTTTGGTGAATAATAAAATACATTAATTTTCAGTATAAATACATTATAATTTAAATTAACTATTCATTACTTCATGAGTGGTGTAAGCACCCAAATCGCGAACTGACATGAATATATTACTATTCATAGTCATGTAAGACTCACTATACCTTTTCTTGTGGAGAAATAATAAATTAATGATTATAATATAGAGAAATCCCCTCTCCCCTCCACAATATAAACCACACCTCACCCCCTCTTCATCCTACACCACTCAAGATTCAAGACATGCCTAAATTCAGAAAAATAATTTTACCAGTACCTTTCTCAACATCCGATACCTTCTGGTCAGTCCAAAACACCAAAAAAAGACCTTAAACATATTCTCAAGGAGGAATAATCAAGTGGTGAGCCATTCATCTCTTTTCTTTCAATTTCATTTACAAAGTTCCATTATTTTGTTCTTCCATCCCATATCACATCATAAAAATGCCATGATAATTCCAGTACCTTACATTTTCTGGATTTTTATTGTGATAATGTAATATTTCATCATAATATCTCTTTTCCCCCTATTTTATACAATAAATGAAAACATAGTCCATGATGTGTTAATTTATCACACTCAAAGAATGATGGGTTTTAAATTTGCATTACTATCTTCAATACTATTTATGAAACATTTTCAATTGTTGAATCAGGTCCAAATATATGTATTTTATCTTGATTAATGTTCTATAATAATAACACATACTTAATATGGAATAATAATACAAAACAGGTTTATTGTGCACAAAACTGTGAAGCCAAATCCAAGCGTTTATTTTTAAATCCATGAATTAGTTGTCCTAATGGTATATAACCAGAATCCTTATAATATCATTTATATCTCTTTAATATCACTAATAATTTATATTAATAATTCTGGATGTTTAACCACATTTCATACAAACATCCATTCTTGAATACAATAAATGGATCATGAAAACCAAAGAAGAAAATGAAACCAAAAAATAAAATTGAATATATTAAACCATCAAAAAGTCCATTAATGAATATAATAAGGTTATAAAATAACAATTACTTGTTGATTATTTTATTGAAATTTTAATTTAGGAAGGTAAATTTGATTATTCATGTCATTAAGAACAATCAAAAACTCCTTCAAGCATATGGTAAGGGGTCCTATCTCTCGCTTTTGTTCAAGAATCTCCCTTATGTGGTGCCATTTTATTTTTAATTCTTAATGATTGGTTATGTTTTTTAACCACCCCCATACCTCCCTTATGACATATAAATAATGGGATACCCCTTTACATCTCACTAATCCCTTGCAAGATCACTTGTTCCCATGCTGAAATGTTTGTAAAGGGTTTTCTCATCTCACATTTAATTCAGTGGGACATTCATTGTTCAGCTCTTATATCTTATTTGTGGTATAGGTGTACATCCATTTGATATATATTATCAATGTTGTATTTATATTCATGGTATTATATGATTCATTTGGTGGTTAATTAGTACTGTTCATACAACTAAATTTATTGTAACATGGTAATGAGCTTTGTCTCAATATTCACTTTATTGTGACTTTATTAGTATTGTGAACCTACTCATTCATATGTGGTGTACCTACTTCCCATTAGACAAAAATTTTCAATTGAATTTATTTTCCAGTTAAATATCCATATTCTCATACCATGGATATGATTATTTTTTAAGCTGTATACCATTTTACTTACAATATTTATTTTGAATGTTGTTTTGACTATAGAAGTATTGACAAATCTATATCATATATTCTATATGGATAATGAAAAGTCTTGTAGCTCTTTTTTTGAATCAATTTATAATTATGATTTTGGATGTAGAGGTGGTTGGGGCCCCTACAACCCTCTGATGCATCAGTATGTATCATGAGACAAATTAGTTGGCGACAAACACTTCGAGTTTGATTATAAAAATTAGACAGGTGTCTTCCCACAAAACTAAATAGTTTTTAAGATATTGTGGTATCATGTGCCAGATGCACAATGTCCAATTAGTAATCATTTTCTTTATTCATTTTCATTTATTACTATCCATGTGTTTTTCACTATGACAAAATCTATAGATGCAGTTTCATTCTCAGTTTATTAATGGCGTTAGTTTTTCATTTATTCACCGTGCCATATTGATTATGTAAAATTGTTTACAATTTATTTATTATTGATTCATGCTTCCACCATATTTAACCCTTACTAGGAATTGTAGCTCAACCCTTTCATAGTCTACCTTCAACAGGTGAAGAAGAGGAGATCATTTATTGAGTCCATACAGTTTCAATTTTTAGTTTTTGTTATATATTGTATTTTGTAACCTTTCCAATGTAATTTGAGTTACATCTATGTATCTGGTTTAATCAAGACTACTAATCTGATCATTCCTTTAGGATTTTTATTCCTTCTAACCATAAAAATATAACATGTGAGGCACCGTCTCCAGTCTAGAGGGGTCATGGTGTTACAGTTGGAATCAGAGAAAGTTTAGAAGAACACTTGGAAAGTAGAGTAGGAAATGTACAGTAGGGAACAAATCCATAAGGTATTATTTTAGGATAATCATATAATAACATCATGGTATTTTTGTGAGGAATTGATTATGTAAATATTTCCAACAAATAAATCCCTTTCTGGATACGAAAAGGTAGAGGTGGCTCTGGCACAGATGTACCTAGGAGTGAATGTTCTGACAAGGAGTTTCAGGCATGACCTGGCGTATCCTGGTACATGACAATGGGCCATGATACACTAGGGGTTACAACACTCTTGTGGGATATGTTTTGGACAAATCATATTTTCTTTATAGGCTATTATGAAGGATTGAAATGAAAATTATTCATCATAGAAACCATTTTTCTGATTATGATATTATCCATGCGTATGATCTCAATTTGTGAAAAGTATTTTGTTAAATTAAGACTATAAATTATGATTCATACCCTAATCTATTGTGTACCATTATTTTGAGATGGCGTCTAATAGAATAAGGGGAATCAATACTCTTGGGAAATGTTGTGATCTCCCCACTGAGAAAGTCAACATAGTTAATTTTGGAGTAGATCAGATCATGACCATATTGGGACAACTAACTCAGGTTGTAATAAATAATCATTCCACACCTGTCTTGGATCATTTAGTGTGGAAGAAGACCCTATATTTTAGCAGGATTACTACTCTATGGGCTGCTGATTAGTAGATCAAGTCCCTTGGAAAGATATTTATGGAAGTAAGATGAAATGAAAATGAGAAGGTAGTACTGATAGTATATTGTCTCAAGGGAAACACCGGTCAATGGTGGTCCTTGATTCAGATTACCATGGAGGAAGAAGAAATAGAAGATATGGAATGGAGGACATTTAAGGAAATGTTTTTCGAAAAATATTTCCCCTTTAAGAAAAAACCAAAATGAAGAGGAAATTCAATAGCTCAAAGCAATGGGAAGAAGACATTTTTACTGTGTATGAGGCTAACTTTACAAGGATAGCCATGTATGCCATCAATTACATACGTAACTCAGCAGACAAGATTTATCATTTCTTTGAAGGTCTAAATCCAATCCATCGAAAGGCACTGGATTCTCAAACATTTTCATCATACGAATAAATTGTATTAAGTGCCATTATAATGGAGAAGGAATTGTATAGATCCAATTTGTTGAAGGGAAACCATGATAAAAAGTGGTACACTGATAACCAAGATAAAGGTGAAGTGCCAAAGAAGAACAAGGGAACAAATAAATTCTCATTATGTAAAAAACTGTGCAAAGAATCATCTCTAGAAATGCTTGAAAGGAATGGAAGTCTGCTACAAGTGTGGAGAAAAGGGTCATCTATCTCATGAATGAAAGGGGAATAAATAATTTGATGATGTTCAATGATTCAACTGTAGATCGATTGTACACTATGAATATGAGTGTCCTAAAAACCAATGAAACATGCCTTAGAAAAATCCAAGAGAGCAGTGGAGAGCTTATAAGAATACAACCGTAGAAGTTGAAGTTCCTAATGATGTGGTGATATGTACCTCAAGTGTTACCTAAAACATATCCAATTTTTTTATTCCAGTTCATAGCTTTCATTTATATCTTCCCAGTTTTTTTTAGAAAATTAGTTATTTCCAATTTGATTTAATAATGGAGTTATCCGTCAAAATAGCTAGGGGATGAATCATTGAATCAAAGGAATGTCAACTAGTCCCCCTCATGACACTTAAACATGCTTTGGTTGGTAATCTTATTGTCATAAAAATGACTAATTTGACACAATACTTAGTATTAATTGGCTATCAAACTATGATACAATGACTTATTGCATGAAAAAGGAAGTTACAAATTTTGAAAATGGTGTATAATCTCTTATTTTTAGAGGAGAGACCTCTACACCTGATTATTTTCTAGATCCTCCCCCATTAGCTCTTTTTAATGCAATTCATCGAGAAGAAGAGAACCCAAAATATATGGGTGATGAATTAAATATTCAAATTGAATATGTGAATATAGTGCAAGAATACATTGATGTATTTCTAGAGGATTTTCCTACACATCCACCAGATCAGGAAATTGAGTTTTCCATTGACTTAAGTCATTGTACAAGACCTATATCAAATACCCCTACATAATGGCCATTGTGGAGTTAGTGGATCTAAAGAAACAGTTAGAGGAGTTTAGTGAAAAAGGGTTTATTTTACCTTGTGTTTCTCCATGGGGAGCTCATTCCTGTTTGTCAAGAAGAAAGAGGGATCCAAGAGTATATGCATTGATTACATGGAAATCATTGTTATTAAAATAAATAATTAGTATCCTCTACCTCAGATTAATGATTTATTTTATCAAATTCATATATCTTAATATTTTCAAAGATTGAGCTTCGATCCGGATACTATCAGCTACATGTAAGGAAGGAATATTTTCTTAAGACAAAATTTCGAACAAGGTATGGGCATTACAAGTTTAATGTGATGCCTTTTGGATTGACTAATGAACCATCTACTTTCATGGATTTAATAAATAGAGTTTCCAAGGAATATATTGATATCTTTGTTGTGGTATGCATCGATGATATCCTGGTATACTCATGAAGCTATGAAGACCATGATGATCACTTGTATATTATTATGAAAACTATTAGAAGAAATAAATTATCTCGGATGTTTAGAAAGTGATAATTTTGGCTTCAATCAGTTCCTTTCTAGGCCATATTCTCTATATGGATGGAATCCTAGTTTATCTATAAAGATGAAGGCAATCCAACAATGGCACATGCCAACAAAGATAACAGAGGTACGCAATTTTATTGGCTCAGTAGGTTACTATCAGTGTTTCGTTTAGAATTTCATCTGACTAGCTAACCCACTAACCAATATCACCCATAGAGGATTTATGATTGTGTCGACAAAAGAATGTATAGAATGCTTCATGGAATTTAAAAAATTATTGGTCAATTCTCCAATTTTTACTCATCCATCTTGAAGTAAAGGATTTGTAATATATAGTGATTCGTCAAAGAATGAACTGGGTTGCGTCCTTATGCGAAACAATAATGTTATTATTTATGCATCAAGATAGTAGTAGAATCATGAGAAAACATATCCAACTCATGATCTTGAGATACCGGTAATAATGTTTTCTCTCAAAACATGGAGACATTATCTCTATAGAGAAATATGCGAGATTTATATGGACATCAATAGTTTGAAATACATTTTCACACAAAAATAAATCAACATGAGGCAATGGTTATGGATCAAGTTACTCAAATATTACAATTGTTCAATACACTACCATCTAGGAAAGGAAAAAAAGATGGCAGATGCATTAACCAACAAAGATCATGGAATTCTGACTCAAATGATGGTTGAGAGAGATCCTGTATTTTTTGATCTACTAAAGATGGATATGAGAATTTTTAAGGAAGGGGAACCATATTTTCTTTATCAAATGATTTCTAAACCATCATTATTAGTGAATATAAAAATTCTTAATCAGATGATGAGAATATACACAAGAAACTTATTGTTGTCAAGGATGGAGGATTGACAGACTTCGTGTATGAGGAAGTAGTTATGAAAATTGGGAAGAAGTAATGCATTCCAACTGTACATGAGATAAAAAGGGAACAATTAGAAGACTCTAATATCTAAAATTTGTCTATGAACCCATGTAGCACCAAAATGAATCGAGATCTGAAGGAATATTTTTTTGGGATAATATGAAGTAGGAAATTGATGACTACATGTCAAGGTGTCTATTTTCCAACAAGTGAAGGCAGAGAGACAACGTCCCAACCGGGAGATGTAACCTATAAATATTCCTAGGTGGAAGAGGGATAATATTATGATGTATTTTTTCACTGGACTACCGCGGACATGTAGAAGGAATCATTAATCATGGGTAATTTGTTTGGGTCTCACAAAATGAGCCCATTTCCTTCCAATAAGAGAGAATTTAACACTTGAGCACCAACCGAGACTTTATATTAATGAAGTTTTAAGACTTCATGGTGCACCACTATCGATAGTGTTCGATCCAAATCCCCGGTTTGAGTCAAAGGTATGGAAAAGTCTCCATAAGTCTTGGATTACTGAGATTCATATGAGTACTTCTTATCACCCACAAACTGATGGATAATCTTAAAGGACTATTAAAACTCTAGAAGTCATGCTGAGATGATGCTCTCTTGTCTTCCCAGGTATGTGGGATCAATAATTTCCATTGGTGTAATTTTTCTACCCTAATAGTTTCCATTCTATTTTTCAAATGGCTCTATATGAAGCAATATATGGAAAGAGATGTCTAACTCTAACATGTTTGGATGAAGTTGGTGAGAGGTAACTTATAGGCCAGAGAACATATTGAAGAGACCATGAAAAAGGTGTTGACAATCCCAGACCATATTAAAGTATTCCAAAGTAGGCAGAAGAGTTATGATGAAAACTGTAGAAAGGATTTGAAATTTCATGTCAGAGATCATGTCATTCTAAAATTATCTCCATAGAAGGGTGTATTAAGGTTCGGTAAGAAAGGTAAATTGAGACCTAGGTACATCTGACTATTTGAAAATATGGAAAGAATCAGAGCTAAAGCTTACCATTTGGAAATGCCTCCATGTCTCTTCAATGATCATGATGTGTTCCATGTGTCATTGTTGAAGAAATAAATGCTAGACCTGACTCATGTACTCACCTATGAAGAAATAAAACTGGAACCTGATTTGTCAAACTGTGAAAAGGCTATAGGGATTCTTGACACAAGGGAGCAGGTATTGAGAAATCAGAAAACTCGTCTGGTAAAAGTTCTTTGGAAGAACCAAAATATAGGGAAAGAATCATGGGATCCTAAGGATTTTATGATGAAGAACCACCCACATCATTTTTTGGGTCTTTAAAATACAATTTTGAGGATGAAATTTCCGAAGGAGGGAATAATGTTACACCACAATCATTTTATGGTTTGTTTCTCTTAAAAACATTATACTCATTTGATAGATTTTATTTCATGAGTCACCGAGCCTCTGTGGAACAAAACATGGTTACTTATATAAAATATCCAAAACCTTGACATTAAACATAAATTATCCAGCTCTGTGATTCAAATTTTAGAAATCCGATATACACGGTTGTGTTCAGGATGATAATAAGAGATTGACAGAATTAACTTAATTATCGATGAATAATAAACAAACCTTATGAATAGTAACATACCCTTATGATTATTAACATAACACTATCAATAGTAATATGGCTCTTATGATTCGTATCTATACCCATGAAAGTATAAATAAATTAAGTCACATTTAAAATAAAGATGAATATTTTAAGTGTTTAATTTTTTCGATTAATTAATGATTTTAATTAAATATTTAATTGATCATGTTTAAATAATTATTTTTGAAAAATAGACTTTCTTTTTTTATTCTACATGTCAAAAAGTGTTTACGGTGGATTTTTTGGATTTTTCTGAAATACTTGAATTTTTTGTGAATAGTATAATACATTAATTTACCATATAAATACATTTTAATTTAAATTAGCTATTCCTAGAATCATGAGTCATGTAATCACCCAAATCTAAAAATCACATGCATATATTACTTTTCTTATTCATGGAAGACTCACTATTCATTGTCTTGGGGAGAAATAATAAATTAATGATATTAATATAAAGGAATCCCCTCTCCCATCAACTATATAAACCACCCCTCACACCCTCTTTCTCCCACACCACTCAAGCTCGAAGACTTGCCTAAATTTAGAAAAATACTCTTCCCAAGACCTCTACCCACATCTATGACCTACTGGTCTAAAAAATGGCCTAATGTAGAGTCCTTAAGGATATTCTCAAGGAGGAGTACTCAAGAGGTGAACTTTTCTTCTCTTAACTTTCAATTTCTTTTACAAAGATCCATTATTTGTTTCTCCCATCTCAACTCCCCTCATCGAAATGATAAGATAATTATATTAATTTACATGTACTATTTTTTCATTGTGCAAATAGAAATATTTAATCATATTCTCCCCCTTTCCCCTCCTTTTATAGAATAAATCAAAACACCATTTGATATGTGTTAATTTATCACAAACAAGGAAGATGTGTTTTCAATTTTCATTACAATCTTCAATAATGGTCGTGAAACCACATCTATGGTTGAAACAGGTCATAATATATGTATTTTATCTTTATTAATGTTCTATAATAATTACACATTAGTAATTTGGAATAATAATACAAAACAAGTTTATTGTGCACAAAACCGCCAAGTCAAATCCAAATTTTTTTAACTCTTCGAATGAGTCATCCTCATGGTATATAACCAGAATCATTATAAGATCATTTATATATATTTAATGTCATAAATAATGTATTTTATAAATTCTGGTTGTTTAACCATATTTGAAACAAACATCCTTTAATGAATACAAGTAAACGGATCATGAAACCCAAAGAAGAAAATGATAACCAAACAAAAACATTGAATCACCTAAACCATTTAAAATGCCACTAATGAACCTAATAATGTCATAAAATATCAATTAAATGTTAATGAGTTTATGTAATTATTAATAATTAATGCTAAATTTGATTATTCCGGTCATTACGAAGAATTAAGAACACCTTCAAGCATAAGGTAATAGATCCTCTCTCTCACATTTGTTTAAGAATCTCCCCTATGTTGTGATCTTTTATTTTTAATTCATAATGATGGGGTATGTTTTAAAACCTACCCATAATTTTATTGTAACAATAAAGTAATGGGATACCCCTTTACCTCTCATTTATCCCTCAGATGAACACTCATTACCATGCCAAAATGTTTGTAAGGGGATTTGTCATTACACATTCAATTTTGTGGGATTTCCATTGTTCGCATTTTATTTCTTATATGTGGTATATTTGTACTGAAATTTTATATATATTATCATGATTATATTTATATTTTTGGTAGTCTATGATTGATTTTGTGGTTATTAACTTTTGCTCATACGTCTAAAATTTTTACAACGAAGTAACACGCTTCGTCTCAATTTTAACTTCATTGTGACTTGCTTAGTATTGTGCACCTACTATTTCTTGTGTGGTGTACCTAAGGACCATTTAGGATAAATTTTTATTTTATATTATATTCCATTTAAAAATCCATATTCTCATATCATGGATATGATTACTCTCTAAGTCGTATATAATTTTACTTACGGTATTTATTTCGAATGTTGTTCTGAATGTGGAAATATTGATTATTTTGTATCCTATATTCTATACAGACAAGTAATGTCATGTTTTTATTGTTTTGAATCAATTCATAAAGATTTATTTGGATCCAAGGGTATGTGAGGCCCAATACAGCCCCTCAATGCATCGATAGGTCTCATAAGACAAATCAGTTGGTGACAAACCCTTCAAGTTTGTTTCCAACAAAATCAGACAGGTCTCAACCCACAGAACTAAACCATTTGTACGGTATTATGGTATCATGTGCCAGATAAATGAAATCAAATTAATAAGAATTCTCTTTATTCAATATTTTTTATTACTATCCATGAGGTTTTCACTATGACAAAATCTATGGATGCAATTACATTCTCAGTTTATTAATGGTGCATGTTTTTCATTTATTCAAAATTCAATATTGATTATGTCAATTTGATTACAATTCAGTTATTATTGGATTCAATATTGTTGGATTCAGGAATCCAACATTTGTAACCATTACATAGAATTTGAGACCACTAATTTTATTATTTACCTTCTATAAGTGATGAAGATGAGATCCTTATTTGAGTCTATGTTGATGCATTTTTTAGTTTTTGTTTTGTAAGGTATTTTCTAACCTTTCAAATGTAATTTGAGTTACATATTTGTATCTATGTTATTCAATATAACTAAACTAGTAATTCCTTTTGGATTTTCATTACTTCTAACTATGCCAATATAACAAGTAATGCATCGGCTCAAGTCTAGAGGGGTCGGGGTGTTAAAAAGTTGATCGAACAAAGAGGGATATTTTGATTTTTAATAGAGTAGTTTAGTACCGCATGTGTATATTTTCTATTGAATCATGATGGGAACAAACGGTGATTAGAGATGATATAGGATCAGTTTGAGTATTTCAATTTTTATGGTTGAAACATAACGATGATGTTATGCGTGACAGGATTGGTTCTGAGTTGAGGCCATGTGTCAGGTCTCATTATGCAGGATTCTTGGCATGGACATGATGGTGGGTCGATGGTGTGAGGGTCATTTCCTAGTGTGAAGCATAGTCAAATATATATTGGGATGTGAATAATTAGAGTTTTTTTATTTTTCATGTTTTTAGCAATACTAATTTTATTCCATTGTTATTATTTTAAATAATGATAATATTTTTATTATTAATATAAAAAATAAAAATTTAGGGGAAGTAATTCAAACAAATAAATGTTGGAAAAAAGTTGGAAAAATGAATAAGGAAAACTAATTCTATAATTAATGTTGGTTTAAAAAAATAAAGAATTATTAAATGGAATATTTTGGGAGGCACACCTATGGTGTAATATGTGCATGAAGGGTGAGGGGAAGATTCCATTGTTCCCATGTAACTTGTGTGAGAGGCAATTCTTTAATGACTATATTAACAATATAATTTTATATAAAAATAATTATAATATTATTTTAAAAAATGAAGAGGCATGTGTAGAATGAGGGTTAAGGCTTTCCCTCTATGGGGGATTTTCCATATATAATAAAGATTAACAAAATTACCTAATAATAAAATAAGATAAAAAACAAATATTGTTATCTTTGTTTGTCAACCCATAATTTTTCTATAAATGTTTCATACGGTATCTGATTGATAAACCGTTAGTAGTAACATAACTATGGAATTGAGACAGTCATTTTATGACCAATGATGGATAACTTAATCAGAATAATTGCTGATGTCCATGAAATGCACAATAATAAAAGTAATCTAACATTATTTTAATTATTTATTTATCTTGTATCTAACTTATCCTCTTCATACTGGGTCGGATGATGAAGTTTCTAGGGAATCAGGACATTGATACCAAGGAAAAAATTTTGAGGCCACTACTGAGTACTTAAATTAAGTCAATTTCCAATGACCACCAAATGTTTTTTGAGCATCGTATGGTGAAATGCATTGTTCTCACTAGATTTTAGATTTGTAAAATTAAATAGCCTATACGGAGAGTTTATCCATTTGGATCTCAACTATGTTATATGATTTTTCATACATGGATGTTTGTGGCTTCATGTCGGTGTTTTGAAATTTTAGCTACTCGGCCCGATGAGTGGTGTCATGAATTCTATAAGCAATAGAATGAGACACATCATGTACTAACATTACACACCATGTAGTACTAAATTTCTTGAATACAATGTGTTTCTAAGGAAACAACAAGGTAGAGGTGTGGGTCCACATGTCATGTGGGCCCATTACATGCTCTGTACTTCTAAAATATCTTGCTCCTATTATATATTTTTTTTTACTCAAATATTAACCCTAGAGTAGCCAATACATAGTATTTTAACATGTAGACCATGATGGATTCATTTTTAGTGGATTTTTAGAAACACTACTGGACATTTTCAGCATGATTCCTTATTAGGTGATGCTTAATGATGATTTTGCTTGAGGGAAATCATTAATGTATTTATATATTGTTGGTAATCAAATTTCGTATCTGCATGATTGTCCCCTGTCCATAGAGATGGAACTCCACCATCGTATCAGCGTTCGGGTCCTCCATATTCCTTATCAAGATAGTAGTCGTATAAAGCTGTCATATCAATATATGGTTCCTCCACATTCATTATCACGAGATATGTAGTACTCCACAGTCGTATCAGCGTGGGGGTTATCTATCCCGGGAGACTGTACTCCCATTCCTCATTAGGGTATGGGACCTCGATACTCATTACACTTATAGGTATGGTACTCCCTTATGGAATAACCAAATAGGACATCTATCCAGGGAGATAATAATCCCCTTTCGCATCCGGGAAATATTTCTGAATTCTTATTCTGTAGATATAGATGGAACTTCCATGTGGTAACTGGGCGTGGGTCCTTTATCCATGGAGACGGTACTCCCTAGTAACATCAAAACCTGAAACCTCAATAATCAATGTACATATTTTTATGGTACAGCCCTATGGTACTAGGGAACAATCATATATCCCTGGAGATGGTACTCCCCCAACACACATGGGTGAAAATCATCCAAACTTGTTACATATATATAGAATGACCTCCCATTTCTCACCAGAGAGAGAGACCTCTATCAATGGAGACAATAATCCCATATTGTACTAGGGAATTGGGCCTCAATACATCAATGATCTGTTCCCCTTGACATTTGTGATACATTTGAGAGGTGTTTCTTCACACAGTTACCTTGATGGATACATGATATTCTAGGCATCAGAGATGGTCCATATTTTGAGATGTAGGAAGATTAACTGTTATTATTTGGGTTAAGGATATAGATATCCCCATTTACTCCATTTTATTTGATTTTTTTCGATCATTTCTTTGTTATTAATAATGGTTTTTGTCTCATATACTAATTGACATACCAACTTTTTGATGATATGACTACTTCTATCATGTATTCTATCATTCCCTCATCATTTTTTGGGAGGTCAACTAGGTACTTATATACTCACCCAAATGGGTTTGGACCACAAATTATTTCACCTTTGTAGATGAATGATAGGATGGAGATGATTTTAGAGGAGCATAATGATACTTGGGTTGCATTTTACTATGTGTGGTGGTCTGGTCTTGGAGATCTAGGGCCAGTCTCTCTTAGTATTTCATTTCCAATTGTTTTATAATTGTGATATCTTTTATGGGTGATCTTTTATTTATCCAATTACATTTTATTTTACACATGTGTACTCTTTTTTATTCCATAGAGTTTATTACATTATAAATTTCAACTCAAGATATTACTATATATTTTTTATTCATCTGTATTACTACACAGAGATGACTAAGAGCAAGTATATAGACACTCAAGTAAAAAGGCTCCCATTTTATTTATGCATTTCAGATCATGTGGAAATACCCTATCATATGGATGTGGGTTTTGGGATGTTGTGGGTTTTGGGAAGTTGGGGGTCAGTATTCCACCAAATAGGCTTGCCCAGTGGGTTGGGATGTCACTAACATGGGCCCATTCAGGAACTAAAATTTTGTAATATATTCATGTGAAATAAACATTAATAATAAATATATAAACTAGATAATTATGAAAACAATTGAATAAAAAACTCAAATAAATACTTCAAAAAGAGGCAGAATGTTTCTGCCTATGAGTCTCACCCTTGGGGAACCTATATACAATGTCTCAGGACACCTCATAAACACCCCCACTATTATGTTTCAGATCATTGTGTGTCACCAAACCTCTCTCATCCTTAAACACTTTGGATGAACCACACCATAGTACTTGGGAGTTCTCAGTATTAGTAAAAAAAATATTCCATATAGGGGAAGGCCCTTATAAATTATATATTTATATGAATCGATGATTCTTGGTTTACCAATGAAATATGATTGAATACCCTCTTAAATCCCACGATCAATCTCACAACCATCCAATATCATGTGGCTCCCCATGGAAGAAACGTTTTTTTCATCAATCCAATACTAGGACTCACCTTGTCATTGATTGAGTGAATGAAATAGTCACCATTAGGATTTCAAACATCCATTGTCATGGATATTCCAATACCTTTCACCACATACTACTATTCAAAACATTGGAGTCATATTCCTTCATAATGACCCCTTTATATCGAAGGAAACCTAGAAATACTAAGCATTCCAATATGAATGTGATCAAATAGCACATATTCTATATTCGAGATACAACATCTAATCGTCCACTACTATTTTAACCTAATATATAGGATTCTAGATAGGCATGGAGTCAGTACCCATTAAACAATGTGATGGGATCCTTAACATATCAGGCATACTTGGGGAATCTCCATCGGAATTTGGGATTCCTAAGCATGTTGAGAAACCACATAGTTTGAGACTTTGAATCCAAAAAATCTAGGGGAATTATATGTCATCAAAAAATAAATAAATAAAAATAAACAGACAATAATTTTAGGGTCAATAACCATTATCATCATCATCATCTAACCCTTATCAGATAGACATGTCAGTTTATATTTTAATGTGATAGCCGGAAGAACCACTATTAGAATACATTCACCTACCTAGTTTTAGAACATCAATGAAGAAATAACATAGGTCATTTGGGTTATTATGTAAGTACAGTCACCCCCTTTGTGTACATGGTCACAAAATTATACTATTGGTCTAGTGATCAACACTCAGGGATTTCATTGTACCTCGTAGTATCAAAATATAAAACAATCTCATAGAATAAAAGGATGAGGCACAAAAACACCAGGGTAGGGAGATGGATCATGGACCATATCTATCCCTAGGTCCCACGTAGTTTGTTAAATCACTCCACCCTATCCGAGTCTATGCTACATTCATCAACATATGAAAATAAATATGAAGGGAAATGGTTTGATCACTACCAACCAATAATATGAGGCCCTTAGATAGATGAAATCACACAGATTCATTAATTACTAAGAATGAAAAAGATTCTAAATCAACACCTCTTTATTGGTGGTGCCTGAATAGTCTCACATGTCCCTCATAGGCCCATATTATAATTTTATAAAAACAATCCTTACAGATGCATACAAGGATCCTATTCAAGGTCCACAATGTATCATAAGTTTAGGTCTACCCATCTTGGTGTCTAAAAGTAACATGGAATCTCAAAATACAAATATTCATCCATTGGGGGATTAGGTATCTGGCTAGTGTAGAATACCATTCATGGATCCAGCTCATAATTCGTACCATTTAATTCACTCAATGAATTTCCTATTTTATCTTAAATTAACCATTTATTTGAGAAAAATAACATGGGTTTACTAATGGGAAATCACCCATAATTGTTATAACACACACCTCATATGATATATATAAATAATATAAACCACATGTCTAGGATGCAATACCACCAACCTCAATTTCATTAGAATATCTCATTTTAAAAAATCATGATTGCTCTCGATGAGGCTCACCAAGACTAGTGAGTCATCATTGAAATAATTGAGTCCGAAAAATATGCCAGAGTAAATCCAATAATTAATTATAAATAAATTTAATAATTATTTAATTTATCTACTACCTTTCTATTAATTCTAAATATTAAATTAATAATGAATACGCCAACAATTATCAATGTTCGACTATAGTACATTGAACTCGGGATAGAACCCTCACCAGTAGCCAGTGATGTACTCCTTGAAATATATTAGGGAAAACATATAACACATGACCAAAATTACATTAGTAATTTCATTTAATTAGTTGATGAAAACATTATTAAATTGTAAATTGTGATGTACTTAAATATTATGTCATGTGGTTACAGGAAGATTCTCTGTCAAGATGTCCCCTATATAAGAATATAAAATGTCCCCAGGGGGAATGATGTTCCAATTATCAATTGAATTTAATTTAAATAAAAACTTAAAGAAAATTAATGTGTGGGATTATAACTATCAAAATTATGAGTGATGTTGTGAATAAATCATCATATAATATACTCAACGTGATTTAAGTAAAATTTGCTTGATTCTTATCCAATTCTGACATGTCTCGGTGGATGCAACACAAAATCCATAACCAGGAAAATTGAAAATTAAGAAATAATAGTGGAGGAGGTCAATATAGGTATAATGGGAAAGAATGATACCCAATGTTATAAAATAATGATGAAAAAACCACCCAATATCAAGGTGAAACCATAATAGAAGAGGGATTTCCTAGACCGATCACATTCATAAAAAAGAAGGAAAATAGTGGTTCCCCTATTAAAAATTGAGAGGGTGAATTTAGTATTTACCCCTCATTAAATCCCCCAATCATATTTGGGTAATCTGCATATCACAAAAAGGACCATATCCAATACAACTATGAGATAGTTTTTTTCCAAATATTTTATTGTTGTGGTAGGCTACATCTCGAGCCACCTGACCTTCTCTTGGTGTTATCTCAAGCCCCCAAATCACCTCTCAAAACTCATTATGTATATAAAATTATACTTTTGAGGGGTTTCAAACATTGGAATTTGGTTCCAATTTATTGTTTGAAATATGACCCCTTATATTCCAAAAATTACAATTCCTTCTAATTGATAATTAACTATATGACCATGTGGTTTTATATAAGTTAAAAAATAGTATATTAATTGAATGGATAAATAATTCTACAATTTTAGATACATACAAAGAATATAATTTTATAATCTAACTACTGGATTTTTTTTCTTCATCATCTATAAATAGGATACCATGCTCAAGGGAGGATCAAAATTGTGTAGTGAACTATTATGCATAGTTGTTTTGAATAATTATAACTGCTTATCATTGATTGAAATCATATTTTGTATTTACAGTGCTCTGATAAAAGTATACATATGAAAGGTTAAAATTTTAAATACAATGATTTTTTCTATTTTTAATTGTTTCTCTAAAATTTAATTGTTTTAATACTCGTGAAGATAAATGGAAATATATTTTTCTAATAAGGTAATATTTGGGGTTTCCAAAATGAAGATAAAATGTCTTTCTGATTATGTTAATTAAGGGAATAAAACGTTTTGAAAAGCATAACTATTGATAGGTTTATAGTAGTGGATAAGTAAATGAAATCCCACATATATCCTTTTCACTTTGTGGTAAATCAAATACCTCCTTTAGTTGAGGTTTATTATGTTTTTTGTTATACTATGAATATATTTCAATTTTATACATATACACTTTTAGATATATTTTTCAGATACAATTATTTGGTATCAATATTTACACATTTTGGAATTACATAATACAAATTGTATGATAAAATTATCATAAAGACATCATTATGAATGTCTGGATCACCATAAATCTATTTATTTTCCTATGCAAGAGTATCGCCTTCAAAAAAGTTTTAAAAAACTCAATTGACACTGCCCTACTTATAATATATATATATAATACATTTATATGAAAATTTGGTATCATTTCATGGTCTCTACATTTAATTTTTATTTTTACCCAAAATATGTGGTAGATACAATATTTTTTTGATATGGGAGGTTTATCCATTATTAATATATTGAATTAAAATCCTATAATAATTCTAAAT
Source organism: Viscum album (assembly GCA_963277665.1). Lineage (NCBI taxonomy): Eukaryota > Viridiplantae > Streptophyta > Magnoliopsida > Santalales > Viscaceae > Viscum > Viscum album. The sequence goes on along the minus strand of OY728162.1, from coordinate 1,013,679,234 downwards.
TCTTTTGGTTAAGATTATGATTACTAGAGAGATCTTATGAATATGTTTTTGATTAATACATGAGTAGATAATTTTTTGTGTTTAGAAATTATAAGATTCCATATAAGAAAGAAACATAGTTTAGTAGAGATGAAATGACTTTGTATCTGTTAAAGTGTAGATTTTGGAACATACAAATTTCTCAATAAAAAGAAATATCTATATTCAAATATCTTCATGTGAAGAATCTAATAATATCTATAGAAACATTTATGAAATTAAAATTAGAAGAAAAAAGTTTTTTAAAATGAGAAGGGCTATGATTCATGAAGATTACCGAGCTTTGGATTTTTTACCAGGTGAATCTAGTTCATAGGCGCGTCATAGATTTATAATTATCATAAGTAACTTATAGTCTCTTGGAGAGAAGGAATTTTAGGAAATGAAGTTATTGAAATTATTATTGATATTATTCATAATGATTGGAAATATAAGGGAACTACTATTGATAAAAGAAAACATTTGAGAAATATTAGTCTAGTTGGACTTATTGGAAATATTATGTAATATAATAGTATATTGTAGACATATTCACTAACAGAAAAATGAAGAATCTGGTAGAATTTTAATGTGTATTTCCTCTGGTAAATATTTTACACATAATTTCTGTAGTTAAATTTTGATCTACATGTTAAAATAATGATTTATTTTGTCAATTTAATTTTGTATTACTTTTTTGATAAAATAATAAAACAATTAAAACAATTATTTTATTGTTATTTATTTTTTATATAGTTTTGTAGTTATAATTTTTTAGTTTATTTTATTTAATTTGTAATTCTAAGGATTCTTTTAGAAGTTCATATTTTGTGCTTTTCTATAAATTGTGAAATTTGTGAGTTAAACATTTATCCCTTATCATAATAATTAATAAATTAATATATGTCTGATGTTTCATTTATATAATATAAATAATTTAATAGATTGTGATAATTATTTATCAATTTAATCATAAAAATTTTGATTATTTCATTATTCCTTCACTACAAATGGTGATATTTAATTAGAAAAGAAGGTTTGGAGCTTCATTAAATAGTTATTTTATTGTTAAATTTTTATCTAAAATTTTTAATAAAATTAAAATGATTAATTTTATGATTTTTATTTTAATATTTCATTACAATTTCATATTGATTATTTTTATTTATATTAAAGGGAATGAGATAAATTTAAATTTCCCCAATAATGATGTTGATTAAAAATGGTGATAGAAAATCATATCCACCATTGATGGCCTCCACTATGATTGAAGATTTGATAATCCACTAAATTGATGTCCTATTAAATTCTTCCTGATATCGATGAACTCAGTTATCAAAGACAATCTTGATGCTGAAGGATCCAAGAAGATGATACAAATGCCTCCATATAATATTGAGTATGATCATGGGTTTATAATAGTGGAGTTAAGATTAAACTATTACATGAATCTTCTTGATGAAGATTGTTCCTCCAACTCCTAAACTCACATATGGATGAAGAACACATAAAGTTATATATGAAAATTTCTTGATCATACTAATTGACCTACACCAATGAAACCAAAAAAGATCAATTTATGAAAATAAAATAATTGGAATTGAAATATGATGGCTAAACACATCCTTTTGTACCAAGGCAACCATTTTTCAGTAGTTTCAAAGACACCTCCATTTTAAATACTGATACTAAGGATGGCGATGTTGATTTTTTGATCTGTAAACATAGAATCTAAGAAGAGATATACAATATTTATTTTTTTCTACATCATGTCCCCTAGTTTGCATTTTAGATGATTGAATGTATTTCTCTATTTTGAAATGATGATATTGAATTTGGTTAACCACTAGTTTGGATATGTTTTGGGCAATTGAAATGATAAGGGTATTTATTTTATACAGAGTTGTGGATTCACCATTTTTAGTTGATTCATTGATTTATGATCCAATAAATACTCCAATTAGTTCTTTCCATCTAATTAGTGATGTTCAATCCCATAATTGTTTTGTTTTTAGTGGATTACCTTATTCTTTCTGTTCAAGTTCCAATGTGATTATCACTGGTTTCTTAAAAAAGCATAGAATCAGAATCAGATGAGAATCGGAAGTTATCCATCATGTTTCTATAAACTTTTTAGTTGTCCAATGTATTTAAAAGAAATAAATTATGTAATTTCAGAAGAACAAAAACCTCTACAATATTGTTGTTGCAGTTATGGTTTTATATATATGATAATTTTTATGATATATTAACTCGTTTAGTATAATTACAAATAAATTTTATATTAGATTCATTGGAGGTAATAAATTTGATATGATGAATAATATTGAAATAATATTTATATGGTGTCATTAAGGAACTATCTTATAGTCAGTTGGATCATTTATTTCATGTGTGGATGGTAGTTATTTTGGTGGAAATATTACTTTGATATGGATTTGATATAAGGTCAAATAAAAAACACTAGTAGGGATAACCAGCATGTGATGTTAGCAAATTTCAGTCGATGGCTCCCATAGAGAAAGAATTATTTTTCTAGATTACAGAGATTATTGAGAGATAAAAAGGAAAATTATTGGTGTTTTTCAAAGATATAAGAAGCTGATAAATGTGAGGTGATCCCAAAGATATCTGAGAAACTATTGATACTCTTGAATCCAATGAATATGGAGATTGAAGTGAACCTATTCCCTAGAGAGATGTTTAGGTAAAATATTTGTTGTCGAAACTAGTGGATTCACATGGTCATTTATTTTTGATTTTTTATTTCATTTATTTCCAAATTGTAATTATATAATAAAATTATGAACAAAAAATGAAGTCAATGTTTGATTTTTTATTCTTCAATATTTTTTAAAAGAATCAACCATTCTAAGTATAACACATGTCTAATTGGAAGCACATCAAGTGTTTCTTCGTTTATTTTTCAGCTATCATAGAGATAATAATTTGACACCTTGGGAATGGATTCCTAGGTCTGTGAAATCAGTTATAGACTAAAATTAATAAAATGAATGAGATGTGAGATTAAATATTTTAGTCAAATATTTTATAGAGTTAATTTTTTGAAATAAATTAAAAATTATGAAGAGATACTGATACATATGAATTGCAAGATACAGTACTAACTATTATTAATGTAAATTTAAATGATACTAGTTTTTAGATTGTTTTCATTTTTTACTGTACTATTTATAATTACAATTTATTTTTTATCATTAAATTTATTTCTTATAAATTATTTTTCATCACTACATAAATAATTAAAATTATAAATATGGAATCATAAAAACATAATGACAAACAAATCCGATAAGACAGTGTCCCTAGGATACAACCCTTTTTAAAATTATGTACTAATTAATATGTTTAAGTTTTAAGGAGGTTTTAAGAGAGTCAAAAATACCCAAGATAACTATTAGTTTCATTTCCAGGGATTCTACTAAAGGTTTATAAGAAATATATTAATTTTTTTAAAAATAATATTCATAACTATGAAACAAAATTAACGTTGTTGTGAAAATAAACTCTGTTGAATGTCCAATAAACTCAAAAACTCAAAAATATAAAATTATAACAATATATGAAATCGAACTCTTTCAAAAAAACACACATGTTTTTGAAGGGAATAGTCATAAACAAAATTGAATCTACATCATTTCAAATACTATAATCTATACTCATCAAACTAGAAATATTAAAAAAAATTAAAATCATAGAAAATATTAGAGTTCTAAATGAGATATCTACTCCTAATATTAAAACCAACCAAAATGATTTAGTCATCTAGAAATTCCCCATTCCTTTGAGCTTCAATGAGAAGTGACACATCATTTACTAAAATTCAATGAACAACTGGTAGACGATCCTTTTAAAGAATATTAATGAGTTATACAAGGAGTTTATCACCATGAATCCCCATGGGGTATGTGAGGAACAGATTAAGATGAGTGATTTTCCATTCTCTTTGGGTGGATTAGAAGAAGTGTGGTTTTACCATTAACAATACCATACCATTTGGAGTTGTAATCAAATGATGTAAATATTCTTAGATAAATTATTTCCATTATCTAGGACTACCTATCATAGGAAATATATTTGTGGGATTAGATATCTCCATGGGGATATATAATGATGTGGCTCATTTTTAATGCTCTATTTGACATGATTTTTATATTTCTGATTACTTTTTAATATCAATCTATAACATTTTGTGTAATATTTATCAATTGTTTTATTTGGTAAATTACGTTACAAAAAATGTTTTCTTGTATTAAAAGTGTGTTTTTGTGGTTTTTTATTGTTTTTAAAAAATAAAATTAATTTTAATTTCAATTTTTAAATTCTTTTTGTTATAAGTTTTCAATAAATTATTATTCATTAATTAAATTAATTGATTAATTATTCTTAAATAGTAAATAAAAACACTTTACTTGCCACTTTTTAAATATTGTAATAATTTAATTTGTTCAAAAAATTTATTTTTATTCATTTAAGATAATATATTATTTAATTAATTATTTAATTTAGTAATTGGTTAATTATTTGGTTGAAAAATTTAAACAAGTGACTATACTAATTTTAGTTTGTTTTAAATTAATTTTTTTTATAAATTTTAATAAAAATAATTTCATTCTTTTAAATAAAGAATAATTAATTTTATTATTTAACATTGTTTTATTTAATTAGTTTTTAATTATATTATATTTAATTTAATTGACTTGTTGGTTAATTTATATATAGTTTTATTATATTATTAATTTTTTTCTATTTATTTTGCAGGTGTTACGGTAGCACCCGGTCACGGTGCCAATATTTTCACTCCTTGTTTTCCCACTATACCTTGAGAACCGCTTCAATTCCATTCCACTGTTTCCCTTATCATGGTTTCATGTCCCACCATTCTACCCATATCCATCGTTTCACTAACAGTGCCATAGCTAACCCATGAACAATAACACGTTGTTGTCTCGCTGTATCCTTAAAACTGTGGCACGGTTTCATCACAAAGATGTGCCACTATATTGTTTACATTCATCATCCCCTTCATTCTCACCATTTCATCACAAACTAGTGCCACCGCTTTGCTACCATTTCACCATCTTACCTACATCCCTACTCCTGCAACATAAAGAAAACCCCACAACAATCGCACAACAACACAACACAAACAACAATAGAATATCAAAATCAAAGACAGATAAATTTTTTTTCAAACATTGCAAATATCAAACTAGTATAAATCAAATTTTTAGATCTAGAAACCAAACTCAATTTCATTACTAGATCTTCTTCATCCCGTGATACCTAAACCCCCTAGCCCGCACCACCGCTTAGTCACTAGACCGCTGCTAACCTAGTACATGAGAAGCAACCACAACACATTTTATATGCTCTCAATCCTCAGTCACACCATCTATGTGAGAAGACTCCCTCCCAGATTCTCCTCCTCAAGCCAAGCCACCTAAATCACCTACTCCATTCAACCGCCACTTCTCCATCCCATTGAAATCCTTAATCCCACAACCTCACCTCAACTCCTTGTGCGCTAATTGGACCCCCCTTCTCTCCATAGAAGCAATTCACATCTCTAGTACCACACACACACACACTCGACCGCCAGTCTTCCATCCCTCGCTGCCCAGCACCGCCGCCACATTCCTTTTTCCCCGAACTGCCCTGCCTCTATTCTATTGACGCCGAACAGACACACCCCATCTCTCTTCGTTTATTCCTTCTTATCTTTAATTTTTTATTCAATTTTATTACATCATATACTATAATATATATTATGTATTAGATATCATATAAAATACTATAATAATTATTTTTATATTAATAAAAGTATAAAAACATATATATAATATTAATATGTCATAATAATATAAGTTATTAAATAAATATAACAATTATTAAACATATATTAGTATTGATAATATTAGATATTATAAAATATATAAATTAATATGTATTTTTTCAACTAAGTTAAGTAACAATATTAATATATTGGTATTTAATCATAGTTTCATTTTATTAGTTTGACAAATTTTGTTTTTTTGTTTTTCAGCGCAGTGGGAGCTTCTCATGGAGGAGGTGATTATAGGAAGAACTCTATGGAAACAATGCGCTAAATATGGTGTTCATTAGAAAATTAAAAGTTCAATCATTGATATTTCCCTAAAAATATGGTGAGATGCTCATAAAAGTATGCCACTTGGAAGCTTCTTCCTATTAAGAATTTTTAGAGTGAGTGTTGTGGCTCAGCGTGTGCGCCCCATTATTTAGTTTGGAGAAACTGCTCAAGTTACCTATGTAGAAGAACTAGAAATGTAAAATCACCGCATGGAGGCCACAGAACACTTTAAATGATATTCCAGAGACATTGATTACTAGGTCATCAATATTCCTAATGGGCACTAGATCATTCTTTCACATAATGGCAGGACATGGGGAGATTTTATTATTCATCTATCCAGACTGAGCGAGTTGAAGGCGAGGAACATGCAATATTCAGAGAGCATATTGGAGGCCTCAGAGTAGCATATTTTTATTTCATACCTCGATTCCTAGTGCGGGACATCGAGCACACACCATCTTTTGCATCCACCATTACATAGCATGAAATGGTGCTTTTGGGAGGTCAACTAGGGAGATGAAAATATTTAATTTCCATGTGCTCTATTTTCCTGCAACTTATTTCAACATGAACAACATTGATTATAATTCTATTTTTTCATTGAATCCAACCATTAGGGACAACTAAGCTCCATTGAGGGGAAATATACTGGCTGATTAGATTTTCTTATTCTAATTCATGCAGTACATCTTTTTCTAGATCATCGCTTTCACTATTTGTGAGGTGGTTTTAATTTCAAAAAATTAACGTTGAGTGAAAACCTATATTGTTTGAAACTAAATAAATTATATTTCAATCTGAGTAATTCACTGATAAGTGAAGCATGCTCAAATGAGAGAGACACGCTGAACTCAACTAAGAATTTGAGCCTAGTGACATCCGCATTTTTATCTCCATTAGTTGGAATGAATTTTACTATTGAATTAGTGTAAGGGTATTTTCATCACAAACAGACCATAAGAAAAATCTGGCTAGTTACATTAAGTCATATACATATTACACAAACTTCGCTGCATGAACAAGGCTTTGCAAAATCGAAAGTGGCTAGTGGAATTTCCCACATACTCATCTATTGTTTGTTTTCACCACAATCATTCTTGTTGTTTTTTCTAACCCCTTTCAAACATAGGTTTACCTTCACATCCTCACGCAATAATTTTAAATCACTCCACTTCACCACCACCAAATGTTTTTTTTGTTTTTGTTTGTGTTTTTTTGTTATTTTTTTATATCCCCATGAAAAACATTAGGCCTCTACGTGGTTCAATCATATCTTTCCATAGTTCTAATTAGTATGTTATTTATAACTTCTAGTTTGTCTCACATTCACAATGACATGCGAGCGTGAAAATTATGGCGACATTTCCAGGTAGGCCAGGTGTGAAAAAAAATTTACATATGAAAAAAAAATCAATTAAAATCAGAAGAAAATAAACAAAAAAATCAACATTATGAAAATTGAAATTCAAAAAAAATTGTGATCCGTCTGCATGCATACCCGGTCTAAGTATGAATACATAGAACATGGTAATCCAAAAATTGATATGCACCTCATAGAATTGAAAATGACAAAAATTGAAGATAAAAATGCAAGATATCAGAAATGAAAACTTGAACTACCCACTTCATAAGAATTTGAACCATCAAGGAATGATGAACCCACCTGGAAATGAGATAGCTGAGAGGTATAGTTTTAGGGAGTTCTTGTTGCCTTCAGTGTCATGTAACCCTCCTTGCATTAAACTCTCTCATAGGTCTAGGAAATATGAAATCAAGAAATTCATGCTTAGTATGCTTCCTACATTCAATGGAATGCCTACTGAAGACTCTATTGACTTCATTAGAGACTTCTGCAATCATTTACAGCATCTACCACATAGGGATATCACAGAGTAAGAGCTTAAAATGTGATTTTTCCCCTTCTACCACAAGGGAAATGCTATGAAATGGTTTGAATAGTTAGAAGAAGAAATCATTGTCACCTGGGAACATGTTTATAAGGCTTTCACAATGAAATTATATCCATGGATGTTGACATCTAAAATTAGGCAAAAAAATAAATGGATACCTTCAGGATGAAGGAGAACTGGTTTATGAAGATGGGATAGGTTTAGAAGTTTTCTTAGGTAGTGTCAAAACCATCAATGTACACCACAATTCCTAATGGACACCTTCTATACTAGTCTCACCCCTTATCACCAAACCTTGGTGGATCAGTATTCTGGAGGAGACATTAGTGATAGGAATACAGATGCGATCAAAAAAATCTTTAATACCGAATCTCAAAATTCCCCAAACAAAATCTCCAGGAAGAGAACCATTATGATTAAAGAAACGGCCCCTACTTCTAAATAAGAAGACCTAGCTATTGCGTTATATAATGAGAGGCTACATTATAGACATAAAGAGCAGTGGCACCACTATGGTATTTATGACCATTCTCAAACCTGCTGTCCAAACATAGATATGCCTACCCAGCCTCATGCGAGCACCCTGTTTGTTGGTTATGGACCTTAGATGTATCCTATGGAAGATACTTTTTCCAATACCTATAATTTGTGGTATAAGAACCATCCAAACCTGTCGGATATAGAACGAGGAGTCCTCCGACCTACTTCCCCTCCTGGATTTTAGCTGCCTCTGAGGAAGAAATTCATACCCCAACCCCAACTGAAGGATGATTCATCAAACTCAAAATATGAGGTGAGAGACATTTTACCAAATTTTATAGGGATTTTTGATTAAAAACATACCAAAAATGATTATGATAAAGTTCACATGGATTCGAGAATAAAGAATAATGAAATTCAAATGGGGATGTTGGCTTAAGATGCTAGTAATAGGGAAAAGGGTAGGTTACCTAGCACCACTAAAGCCAATAATATGGAAAATTACATGGGTGTGAACCCCATAAGTTCACTCCAAAACACCAATATCCTATAAAAAAACCCCGAAATACTAAATATGGGAAACTGGATGAAGATGGAAACTCAAATATCAAAAAACCTAAATCTAGAAAATAGGACAGCACCACTGAAATAACTCTAGTTCCATCTATTCTATCTCAAAAACCCAAATAGAATGTAAAAAAACAATGAAAGTAAAGGGTTGAAAATTTTGGGAGATGAATCTGTAGAGATGCCCCCAAATGTGGGGACTTTTTAACCTACAATCATCTTCCCATAATGAATTAAGAATCCAATTCATGATAATGAATTGTTCAAATTTATGAATGTGTTTAAAAATATGAACATTTATATCCCATTCATGGATTCTTGATTCAATGAATACCATATCTAAAATCACTCATGATAGTTTTATCAAAAAAAATACATTGGAAGAATTTTCCACATATAGTTTAATAGAATAGTGCAGTGCAATCTTCCAAAATAGGATACATCCAAAGCTTCAGGACCCATGATGTTTTATCATCCCTTGTATGTTTGGAGATAGAGGTGGTAAGTTAAATTGTTTTGATGATTTTGGTGCTAGTATTAATCTGATTCCCATATCAATTTTTCAACACATGAGATTAAGAGTTCCCCAACCCACCACTATTGTTTTATAGATTACTGATAAGTCCATTACTCATCTAGTGGGTAGGGTTGATGATCTATTAGTGGAGTTGGAAAACTATTTTTTCTTGATGAATATATTATCTTTTATAAGTAGTGTGATCAGGAGGTTCCAATCATTCTCGGTAGGCCCTTTTCTAGCCACATGGGGAGTTGTGATAGATGCGTCTAAGGGGAAATTTATTGTCACTATAGGTGAAGAAAAAGAATAATTCAATGTGTTTAAGAAAATCCATAAACCCACCCACCCAATATTTCCAAAATATGTGATGTTAGTTGATGATAGTAGTGTTGATTAGGTGGAAGAAAAGTTTTTGAGAACGATAGATGAAATCAATAGTGAATTGGAAATCCCTACCGCCACATTCATGGGGATCGGGTCAAGTAAGGAGAGAGAATATGTTGAAAATCTTGAGTGATAATTTTCGGAGAACCTAGATGATATTTTTTTGGAACACGTTCATACCATGATATAGGAGTATAAGTATGAGGATAATTTGTTTTTGGAAGCTCCAGTTATAAGAAAGAATCCTACTCTACTTCATTCTTCAAGAGGAAACACAAAGGCCTTGGGCAACCCAGGCCCAAGTGTCTTCTCTCAAGAAATTAGCCTCACACCCTTGAACTCATACCCCGCCCTACCAATCTCAAATGTTTCTTTTTAGGAGATAGTTCCATCAATCCTGTTATCATTTCATCCATCATAGAGTTGAGTAAAGTGAAAAATCTTCTTAGTGTTTTGAATAATTCCAAGTCTATCAGAAGATGGTTGAGTGCTGATATCAAGGGGATAAGTAAAAACTTATGAATTTATAAAATACCCATGGAACCTGAGTGTAAGCATAGAGTATAATCTAAAAGAAGAATCGACCAAAAAATAAGGGATGTTGTGAGAGAAGAAGTGATTAGGTTGCTTGATGATGGAATAATTTCCCCATTTATGATAGCCCCTAGGTATGTCCTATCCAGTTGGTACCCAGAAATAGTTGAGTGCCAGTGGTCACTAAGGAAAATAATGAGAAAATATAGACAGGAGTAGTTAATAAATGGAGAGTCCGTATAGGCTATATAATTTTGAAAGCTACCACAAGAAAGGTTCATTTTTTCATGCCATATTTGGATCAAATGTTGGAGAGATTGACAGAAAATGATTTTTTCTGCATTCATGATAGTTATTCTGGTTACCAAAAAATTTCCATTACACCTTAGGACCAAGTGATAACCACCTTCCCCTATCAATTTAGGATATTTTCCTATGGGTAGATTCCCTTTGTATTGTGTGATGTCATTCCACGTTTCATAGGTGTATGATGTTAATATTTTTAGACATGATTGAAAAGATGATTGAAGTGTTCATGGATTATTTTTCTATTGTGGGGAATAACTTTGAGAACTGTATCAAAATTTGGAACTGGTGTTTGAATGGTGCCAAGAGACCAACATGGTGTTAAACTGGGAAAAGTGCCAATTCATGGCCACTTAAGGCATAGTTTTGGGATAAAAAGTTTATAATAATGGGATAGAGGTCGATAATACTAATGTTGAGTTCATACAAAAGTTTCCTCCACCTATAAATGTCGAATGAATCAAGAGTTTCTTTGGGTCATGTTGGGTTCTACATGAGGTTCATTAAAGACATTTCAATGATTAATAGACCCTCATACTCACTGCTGGTTATGTACAATCCTTTTTTCTTTGATGAGAAATGTTTAGATGCTTTTAATCTCCTCCAAGAAAAGTTGACTACTTCACCTATAATCACTACTCCTGACTGAGATCTTCCCTTTGAGGTGATGTGTGGTGCTAGTGACTTTGTAGTAGGAGCAGTTTTAGGATAGAGGAATGATAGAAAACATCATGATATTTAATATGTACACAAGCTACATGAAGATTCCCAGAAGAATTAATCTACAACAGAAAAGGATTTTCTTTTTGTGATGTTTTCTTTTTAAATTTTTAGGCAGTGCTTGATAGGATCAAGGATCATAATTTTCCTAGATAATTCAGCCCTAAAGTACTAGCTGGAAAAAAATGACTCAAATCTCTGACTCATGAGGTAGAACTTACAATTAAAAGAGTTTGATATAATGATGAATGAAAGGAGAGGGGCTGAGAATATAGATATAAATCACCTATCCAGATTACCCAATAATCTAAGGAACTGAGAGAGATCAACACTTCATTCCCTGATAAACATTTTTTTTCAACCTCTGTACAACATTGTGTTTTTTAGAAAGCTATGCCTACTTTTAGGTGGATGGATTCATGCCCAAGGATCTCTCAAAAATCTAGAGGAAGTGGATTATATCTGATCATAAATATTATTTTTGGGATGACCCTCTTCTTTTTATGAGATGTGCGGATTGGATTTTGAGAAGATGTGTGCTTAAGGACGAGATTTTTCAAATTCATGAGAGCTTCCATTCATCACCTTAGGGTGGCCCTAGAGAAGATAAATGACCACTCAAAAGGTCTTATAGGCTGGTTTCTACTATCCAACATTGATTAATGATTCTAGGATTCTGGTTAGTGGCTGTTAGAAATGTCAAAAGTTGGGAAATGTGGGAATAAGGCCAAAACTATCCCAAAATGGTATTCATGAGGTTGAAATCTTTGATTTGTGGGTTTGGACTTCATGGGACACTTATCATACTCTTATAGGAATGAGTACACTTTTTTTCCTATAGATACATGTCCATGTGGGTTGAGGCAGTAGCACTACCCCACAATTCAGTAGCTAGTGTTGTGAAATTATTCAAGGAAAATATATTTTCTATGATTGGTGTGCCTAAATCATTCTTCAATAATAATGGGACTTGCTTCAATAATTATAAGTTCAATTTTTTCATTGATAAGTATGGTTTCTCACATAGGACAGACACAACTTACCACCCACAGTAAAATGGGTAAGCAGAAGTTTCAAATAGAGAGCTCAAAACAATTTTAGAGATAACAAAGTCTAGCTCTAGGAAGTACTGGTCAAAGAAGTTGGATGAAGCAATTTGGGCCTATATAACTACTTATAAGACTCTTATATGGATGTCACCATATAATATACTCTTAGGGAATCCATTTCATATACATATTGAGTTTCAATAGAGATCATATTGTGAAGTGAAGGCTCTTAACATTGATTTTAAATATGCATGTGCGAGGAGACTGTTATAGATGAGTGAGATGAAAGAGATTCGATGAGGGTCCTATGAGAATTATGAAATTTAGAATGATTGAACAAAGTCTTTTCATGACTCAATAGTTCAAAATTGGAATTTCATGGTTGGTGAGAGAGTCCAATTTTTCAATTCTTGATTGACTCTATTTCCCGGAATGCTGAAGACCAAGTTGTCCAGACCCTTACCATTATTAGTGTTTTGGTTAATGGAGTTGTGATATTGTTAGAGAAGAGAATAAACCACTCATAGTCAATGGAAAATGAATAAAGAAATTATTTAAAGCATAGCCAAAGGGCTTGGATACCATATCTATATTTGGAGAATGAACTATTTCAAGTCTAACTGAATATTATAAACTCATTTTTTCATGGGAACTAACCCATGGTTTCTTAGTTTTTTTCCTTTTACATTATGTTCTTCCATAAAGATAACCCCTTCTGCTTGTTCTCTAGTTTATACTCTTTAATTTGTGATGGTTCCCCATGATCTATTGTTGTTTTAGATGGATATTGGTTTATTCCAGAATCTCAGCCACGAAAAACCCCATGGGGGCAATCTATTTCATCATGTGGATAACATTTCTTCCTTCTCACTCACTTGGGTTACTTATATTATACATAATACACTATAATATTATTTAAATTATTTGAACATGGAGGTTAATGAAGAGGAGGAAACACCCCTTGCAGCTGAAGAGGATCTGTCTATGGATGTTAGTGTTAAACTCCAATAATTCTGGGAAGTGTTGTTATCCCTTTTGCACTTTTAATTACCAGATTAATCCTCACCCTGGATTAAGTGTGGGGGACTTCTTAATTACCTCTGAAACGTGAATTATTTTCATTCTTTACTGTTTTCTTGATAATATCTAATTATATGAAAAAGACATTTGAGTTTCATATGGAAACATGATACTCCCACTTATTTTCTTCTCATCGATCTTTGGTTATTAGTCATTGTTAATTAGACTACTAATGAAACATAATTAATAATATTTTTTGTCTTCTCGTAATGATTCCAAGAATGACCATTTTAGGATTAAAAATGAACTTTTTTCTGGTGATGGTTAGTGGGGATGGGTTCTTTTGTTTGTCATTGTTTGATGTTTTCTTTTCCTTATATTCTGTTGTGAACTATAATAATTTTGATCCCAGTTTCTACCCTCTCCATATCTTTTTTTCAGCAGAAATATCCATCTATTTTGAACATCAACTATCTCGCACCTTAAGATTCATCATTGGGGACAATGTTGGGTTTAAGGTGTGGGGGGTATGGGTTGTACTGGTGTCATTTTAAATTACCCATTTTGTAACCTAATGTTTGTGTTTGGTTTACCAAAATGGTCAAAAAGTTTTCAAACATAATTCAAAATAATTCAAAATAATTCAAATTCTTTCATCACATTATGTCCATTGTTGGTTCAATAGTACTTCAATTATGTTCTGCTTAGTGGGGAATTTATCACTAGTTGATATGAGTGGAACATAGTTAGAAAATGTAAAGCATGAATGTTTATTGAGTGCAATTGTTCAATGTCTCTATGAACATTTCTGTTTAGCAACTGAAAATGTGTGTGTGATAGGATTGATTTTGTGGGATGATGATTCAGAAATAGGGTAACTAGAAATTCTCACTAGAACCTAGGGGACTCAAAATTTTTTATGAATAATAACATTCAATCCCTTTTGCAAGTCAAATCAATTGGTTAATAATTATGTCCATTGTAACTAGTGTAAAATGGGAAAATGGGATCCCATGGTGAGTTTGTGGGACATGGCACACTTGGTGCATTTTTGGGAATAAATAAATCCAATTTCAATATTAATAAGTTCTATGTACAGTGATCTGCACATATAATTTCGCTAAAAAAAGTGGAAATAAAGTGTCCTTTTCCAAAATGAAGTCATTAAGGTGATGGGAATTATTAACCCAGATGAGGAAGGGGGAAATTTACTTGGTTAAAACACATTTGAGTTGAATTCATAAATGGATAAAATTAATTGACATTAATTTTTGGAACCTAGGGGAAGGTGAGAATGGAAAGTGTCATTGGTTATGCTTTTAGTTCCAGTTAGTATAACCATTAATCCCCCTTGAAACAGAACCTTAGTTGCAAATTGATGTAGGAATGTAAATGAGTACCCATAAGTGGCATGAAATAATTGATAGTGTATGAATTTGCCAGGCCTTTGGCATCTAGTGGGTAATTGAATCTAGGTAGGACATTATTTTTTTTTACACCCATTGAAGAGCCTTCCCCAACATTTGGCCTTGTTCCTCTGGGTATTAGAGTTTAATCATGCACTTTTTGAGCTAATACTCAAAAATCATATATCTATTATAAAGTTAAAAAGCATGTACTTTTTTAAGTACAAACAACATTTTAATTATGGAGGAGTTTGATGTGGGCCATTTTTAATGCTCCTTGCCACATCTTTTTTTTTTAAATTTTTGTTGACATTTTAATATCAAACTATTTCATTATTTGTAACATTATTAAATTTTTTTATTTAGTAAATTAAATTTTAAAAAATGTGTTTATGTATTAAAAGTGTGTTTTGGTTGTATATTTTCATATGAATTTTCAATAATAATTTTTTTATTTTAATTGCATTTAATTAATAATTATTATTATTAGTTTTCAATAATTTTTAATTCATTAATTAAATTATTTTTTTATTTATTCTTATATTATAAACGAATAATCACTAAATGTCCGTTTTTTTATTTTAATAAATTAATTTGTTCAAACAATTTAATTTCATTAAATTAAGATCTTTTATTCTGTAATTAATAATTTAATTTATTAACTAGTTAATTAATTTTTTGATTAATTTAAGAATGAGACATTAGTTAACTTACTTTGTTTTAAATAATAATTTATTATAATTCTTTATATAAAAAAATCATTCTTTTAAATAATTATTAATTAATTTTATTATTTAACTTATTTTATTTATCATGTTTTTAATTCTATTATATTGAATTTAATTTATTAATTGATTAATCTATTTTTAGTTTTATTAAATTATTAAATTTTTTGTGGTGTATATTTTGCTGGTGTTCCGGTAACACCATGTCACAGTTCCACTATTTTCATTCCATGCTGTCCCACCGTACTTTCAGTACCACTTCAATTCATTTCCATCATTTCCCTTCTCACGGTGGCATGTCCCACCATTCCACCCCCATCCACTGGTTCACTCATGGTGCCACATCAATCCCAAGAACCATAACCCATTTTTCTTTCAATGTATCCTTAAAACTATGGCACTATCTCATCACAGAACCCGTGCTACCATATTTCTTCCATCCACCGTCCCCCTCAATTTCAGTGTTTCATCACAGAACTGGTGCCACTGCTTTTCTACCATTCCACCATCTTGCCTCTATCCCAACTCATGAAACACTAAAAAAAATCCCCACATCAATCACACAAAAACACAAAATGAACCAAAAAAATATATTAAAATAAAATCTGGAGAAGAAAAATTCATTACACATTGAAAATATCAAACCGGTATAAATCATATTTTCATATCCAGAAACCCAAATCAATTTCCTTTGTAGTTCTTCTTCAACTCGAGGGGCACGATCACCCTAGCCCGCACCACCGCTGAGTTGCCAGAACACTACTACCCAAATACATGTGAAGCAACACCACCTCACCTCCTCTTCTCTCAATCCACGAGTGCAACGTCCATGCGAGAAGACTCCCGCTCACATTCTTCTACTTGAGCAAACCCACACGAATTAACTACGCCCTACCACCACCGCTTCTCCATCCAATAAAAATCCTCCAAGATGCGACCTCACCTCGTCTCCTTGTGCACTGGCCGAAACCTCCTTCTCTCAACCGCATCCATCCGCATCTCCAGCACCACACACCCACACTCGGCCGCCTCTCTTCCATCCCACACTACCTAGCACCCCCACCACATTCCTTCTTCCCCGAACTCCCATGCCTCTTTTCTGTCCGCACCAAACAGACACACACTCTCTCGTCATTTCTTCCTTCTTTTTTATTAGTTTTTAATCCATTTCATTATATCATAGAATATAATATATATCATGTATTATATATCATATACAATACTATAATAATTATCGGTATATTAATAAAAGTATAAAAGATTATATATAAAATTAATATTTCATTACAATATATGTTGTTAAAAAAATATTATAGTCATTAAACATATATTAGTGTTAATAATATTAGATATTATAAAATATATAAATTAATACATATTTTAGTTAAATAATTTAATTATTAAAATTAATATATAGCTAATTAATCATAGTTTTATTTTGTTTTTTGACTTGTTTTTTTCTGTTTCTTTGTTCAGTGCAAGCGGAGCTGCTCATGGATGGGGTGATAACTGGAAGTCGTTCCTGGAAAAAGCATAGTGAATATGTTGTTTGTTAATAATGAAAGAGTAATCTC
The DNA here is from genome assembly GCA_963277665.1 of Viscum album. NCBI lineage: Eukaryota > Viridiplantae > Streptophyta > Magnoliopsida > Santalales > Viscaceae > Viscum > Viscum album. Next base: position 1,013,661,885 of record OY728162.1, on the reverse strand, counting down.
ACTAAGATTTCACTAAAATATGTTGACATGCTCATAAAATCATTCCATGTGGAACCTACTACCTTTTAAGAAGTATTAGAGGGAGGGTTGTGGCTCGGTTTGCACACCCTATTATTTAGTTAGGATCAACTGGTCCAATGACCAGTGCGGTATATGTAGAACTGTGAAAGCTTTACATGGAGGCCAGAGAACATTTCAAATGAGATTCTGTAGACATAGATTATTTTTTCATCAGTATTCATCATGGGCACTAGATCATTCATTCACAAGACGGTAGGATGGGGAAATTTTTATTATTTATCTATCCAGACTGGGGGAGTGGAAGGTGAGGAAAACAAAAAATTCAGAGAGAATATTATAGGAATCAGAGAATCATATCATCATTTTATACCTCGATTCCTAGGCCGGGACATCAAGCACACTCCAACGTTGCATCCACCATCACGTTGATGTAATTGGAGATATCAAGATATCAAGCAAGGAGACAGACATCTTTATTTTCCTTATTCTATATTTTTCTACAACTTATTTCAATATGAAAATCATTGATATTAATTATATTTTTTCCAGAAAATCCATCCATTATGTCAGGATAAAATCCTTTGGGGGGGGGATTAAGATGTCTAGTGATATTTTTTTACTCTAATTCACACACTACATCATTTTCTAGATCGTCTCTCTCAATGTTTTCGGGGAAGTTTTATTTTTAAAACAACAAGGTTGGGTGAAAAATGAACTTGTTTGAATCTAAATGAATGATGTTTTAGTCATAGGAATCCACTGGCAAGCGAATTATTCTCAAATGAAAAAGACATGTTGAACTCAACATACAGTTTGATCCTAATGACATTTGATTTTTTTTCACCTATGGATGGAATGAATTTTACAGTTGAAGTATTTTAAGGGTTATTTCATCACAAACTAACTAGAGGAAAAATTTGGCTAGTTAACATAACATAGATCCAAATTCATTAAAATTTAGTACATGAATGAGGTTAAGTAATATCTAAATAAGCCAATAGACATTCCCCAAATCATATATTAGTTGTTTTCACCACAAATATTCTTGTTGTCTTTTTTACCCCCTTGCACTCAACAATACACCTTCACTTTCACATACACTGTTTTTCACTCAACCCACTTCACCACCACAAATTGATTTTGGTATTTATTTGTGAATTTTTGTTTTATTTATTTTTTAAAACAATATGCTCATCATTAGGCCTCTCTGTGGTTTGACCATGTCTTGACACTGTTCTATGCAGTATGTAGGTTATAAGTTTTTGTTTTTATCTCTTTCCCAATGATGCGTGAGCATGCAGATAACATGAATTTTATGAGAGGTTTATGAAAATATATTATAGTAGACATCTCCCCAAAATTTATAACAATATAATTATCAAACATTTCTATGAAGGATTTATCATAATTGATAATATCATGGTTGATGGTATAGCTAGAGGGTATATAATTGTTAAGAATCCCATAGTTTTAATGAATATAATATTAAAAATGGCCAAAAGTTAGTAGTTTTATGTTACTAGGGGACCTATACATGTTAAACATTCTATCGTAGTGTGAAAATCATATTACAATAATAGACATATTGAGAATCATTTATGTGAACATGTAAGAATTATTATGCAGATGTTGTGTAACTCTGATCCCTCACAATAACAAACTAAACCAGTAAGTCTGCTTCAAATGAAGTATGTAATTTTTTTTCTAGTTATCATTTTAATGATCACTATCCACATATTAAATAATCTCTTTAATCCTTTAGTGGTATCAATCCTAGAATATAATAGAAGATTAACTCAAATAAATAGCTTCCCTACCATAATTTTAAATCTATTTCTTTATAAACAATCGAAATTTTTTAGCAATGATGAAATAGAAAATAGAATAATAGGTACATTGCTAATGAATAACCAAATCATAATTTACTACCCCAAATATTTCACTAACATCCATGATATAATTAAAACCAATATTGATACTGACCAAATGAGAATTTCAAAAATCTTCATAACAATGAAAACAAACAACATCAAGTTAAACAAAAAAATGATGACTACTTGAGAGACATTTATAAAAATTAAAGAAATACATTTCAAAATAATCACAAGTGTTTGTAAAAAATTTGGTTACAAAAATGGGTTAGATATAAACAAAAATAAGTGGTTTAATGAATAAATGTGCTGGAAAGCTTCATTCACAGTATGATGTGAATTGATGTAGAAAAGAGAATGTAAGTGAAATAGTTTTGAGAGGTGGAATAGAAATTCATAATCCCCAGGATGAAAAAATTTACCATTTACCTGAAAAGGATGTACCATGTTCTAAAATTAATGTAAATCTTTTTTAGAGATGTGTCAAAATCACATATTGTAAACAAACTATTTGAATAAGAAAAACCTAAAAAATGATAAGGTAATCAAAATTAAAACCACATATATGGATTTTATGAACATAATATGCACCTAAAAAGGTTATTCCAATGATTATGATAATTTTAAAAGGGATTGGTATCACCCACTGTATCATTTGGGTATCCCTCTTGTTAGGAACAATGTTCAAACTGAAATGGAAAAAGAAGATCCTTAATCTTTTAGAAAGTTATGATTTTTTATCCTATTGATAGTAGCTATTATATTATTAGATTGATATTATAAATTTCTAATGGAGATATGAAATCAAAAACTGAATTTCATGGCGGTTAGAATTTCAGTTATTAAGGAATGCTTCATCCATTATCCAACACACACTCCATGTTAAATGTACTGATCTATGATCAATTTCTATAAAATGTGTAATTAGAAATAATTATTTTGAAGTTGAAATGGTAGATATTTAGAGAATCTATAAATATGGCCGCTTATTTTTTTCATCTATATGGTTTTGAAAACTCAAGATGTTGTGATATTTCATCTACTAAATAATAGGAGGTTAGTTAAGCTACCTAGAGTTTTAGAGGGTCAATTTTTAAAGTTAAAAGATTTAATTTTTTCTACTGATTGTTACATGTTAGACATAGAATATTGCAATTTTATATTAAATTGGCCAATAATTATAATAATAACTTTATTAAAAACATATAATGAAATAATCTGTTTTCATAACGGTATGTTTTCATTTGATTTTATAGGAAGTATTGTTAATTTCATTATCATTGAATCGTTAAAACAATATATTAAAGACTATTAGAAACACGATGTTTACATGATGGACTCGTATTCCATAGATCTATTTCATAATTTTATTCAATAGAAACAACCTTAATATTCCTTAGAAAATTTATATTCTCTTGATAATGAACCCTTTTACACTAATAGAGACTTTGAATTAAAACATTATCACATCTATTGTGGTGATGGATCAGAAATTTAATCTGTAATTTTGAAAGTGGTATGTTATTTTGTAATGTAATGTATTTTAAATCTTTTTTTAATAAAATTAATATTTAAAATGATAAGGAACTATCAAAACACTTGAAACATGTAATTATTTTTGATATTATGTATTTTATTCAAAAATTAACATAAAATAGATGAAATTTATTTGGATTATGCCAAAAATGATTAAATTTTTCCAAAAATATCATTTAAAATGAACATCAGGTTTTTCAACTCAAATATAAAAATTATTTTTAGTATAAAATGAATTTTCTACAAGAAAATCAGTGAACTTATAGTCTTGGAATTTTTGATTATGCAATTTTTGAGTAATTTTTTTGGGAAAGGATGAACACAAAGAACAAAAAGATTCGAATTTTTATAAAGTGGGTATCCCACCCACACATGAACAAAAAACATTACCTTTATATTTGATATATTAATATGTAGAGGAGAAAAATAATTTGATAATTTATTATTGTTTTTCAAATGAATAATAAAATAAACTCTTAGAGGTCCATATGATGAATAATAAGCTAGTATGCATTTAATAAGATGATTTACTTGGAATTAGTGCTTTCAAGTGTATATATAGGATTTGATTATAAGATAATTAAAATCCCATTAGAAAACTTCAATAGAGATTCAATTCATAATATCATTAAGTGGTTAATAAAAATGATAATTTATTATTGGCAACATGTTTAATGAACTCCATTTATGATAGTTAATGGGTGTTTCTTTTTTAATTCATTCATAAATGAATTAATTTTTGTTTTTTATAAATTAATCTGATGTGTTATTAACTATTAGGTTTCCCAACATGTGGTGGGTATAAATTTATTATATGTGGTTGAACATAATGACTAGAAATGACCACAATCTATTTCCCTTTCATAATCAAATCGTTGGAGGGTTAGCTGGTCAATTTCAATATTGTATCCAAGATGGTATTTAAATTTTTTTATAGATTCAAATATATAAATTGGACTAGGATAAATTAACATTCACATGTCCATTATGTACATTTTGTTATCAATTAATTCAATTCAGACTTTTTAATTCTTCTTCCTCCTTTCAGAGAAACCTGCTTATCATTTTTTTAAATTTCTTGAAGATTCCATGGAAGTGTTTATTTATGATTTTATAGTGTATGAAACATCATTTATGAGCCGTATAAGGTGTTATGGTGTTTTTAAATGTTTTTTAATAATGAATAATCATGGTTTTAAGTGTGAAAATTTCAATTTTTTGATTGAAAGTGGAATTTTTCTTGGTCCTAAAGTGTATTATAATGGAATTCTAGTGGAAAATTCTAACATTTAAATCATATAATCACATCATTTTACTAATAAAATGAATGATATTAGATATTTTGTTAGAAAGTATGGGTTCTATAATAGATTCGTCAAACATTTTTATCATACTACATTACCTTTAACATGATTACATTAGAACGAAATGCCCTTTTCCATTGATGCGAAATTAATATATGCCTTTAACAAACCCAAAAAAAACTAGTGTATCCAGCAAGAGTTAAAAATAATAATTTGTAAATACCTTTTTAGTTATTTACTGATTCTTTAGAATTATCTTGCGGAGTTGTTCATGGGAATAATTTGTAGAAGAAATGACACATCATTTCGTATGCTTCTAGGATTCTAGATTACACTCAATCTAATTTTACCACAATATTGAATGATTTGTTAACCAGTTTATATTCCCTTGAATATTTAGAAGCTATAATTTGGGATCTAAAGTTGTGGTTGTGACTAATCATTATGTTATTAGAAATATCAGGAAAACAACTTGATCAATACCAATACTGGATAGATGAATTTTAACCCTTTTTTAATTTTACAAAGAGATTCCTGATATAAAATGAATTGAAATCACTATGGATAGTAAATTGAGTAAGATACCTTCGAAATGGCATCATTATAAATATTTTTTGATGATATTAGAGATATTTCTTACTAGGGTGAATTTGTATTATGTTGTTATTGATAAAATTCCATGTTATTATATATCATGAATTACATAGTGGCTAACATCATTCCAAACTATTTTTTTAAGAATTAACTTGCCAAAAATATATTTGATTAAAGGAAATATGAATATGATGATCCTTACATGTGGAAAATTGGTATTGATAAAAATTTGGTTATGTATCCTAAATTATAAAATTTAATCTGTTTCAAAATATTTCCATAGATTGAGCTTTAGTTGTCACAATGGGCCAATGATTACATCTTGGAACATGATAGATTGAGCTCTATGATGACCCACTCTCTTAAAATATTATCATCAGTATTATATGAATGAAATAATAAATCAATTCAAGGGAAATATTTCTCAAATACATGATATTTAAAAACAACCATTATTTTTTAGTTGTGATTTTTAGGTTATGGGAAGGGATTTTATTGGCACATTATCAAATTCATTCAAATACATCAAAATCATAATTGATGTGGAAAATCTTTCCAAATTTATTGAAGGAATAACAACTTGAATAGATTATTTTATATTTTTGTTCTAGTTTTTAAAGAAATATTATTTTTAGTTTTCAGTTTCCATGGTTTACTCTTATAGGCCAATGTATTCCAATATTAATAGGACATTAGATGATTTTTTAAAAAAAGACATGGAGTTTTTTATAAAGATTCTACACCCTGTCACCCTTAAATTAATGGAATATATAATGTTTTTAATATTAATATAATGCATATTCTTCATAAAATTGTAAACACAAACATGAATTATTGAAGATTGAATATTTAAGATACTCATTCGGTATATAAGACTGCATATAAGGAATAAATTGGTATATAACCATTAGGATAGTTTTTGGATTATATTTTTGTCATACAATTGAATAAGATCATATATCCTTTTGGAATTTCAAACATTTTAATAGGAATTTATTTGATGCTGTTAAAGAGTGGAAGTGGTGTTTTCAAGAGATAGAGGAATTGATAAACCATTCTTTTGAAAATCAAATTATTTTTAAATAAGAATGAATTATTTTCCTGGATTTTTTATCATTAATAAAGATTTTCATAATATAGATATGGTGGTGTTATATAACTCCATGATAAAACTTATCAAAGCTAAATTTCCTTAAAAATTGGATGTTCCAATTATTGTTACTCATGATTATATTTTTTTTGTTCTATATAGTTTAATAATTTTGTAAAGGATGTTACATTTATTTTTAATTTATATAAACTGAATCTATATAGAAAAGGTAATAAGGATCCATTGGGATATAAGTTCCTTTTTGGAAGCTGAGTACTAATGAATAAAATAGGTTGAATATTACCATAATTATTTCTTCTATTTAGAATAAGTGTGGGGGTGATACAAACCTTTTGTAATGGTTTTATTTAATTATTTATCAGTAGTGATACATTTTTTAAATTTAATTAATTTTTCTTAATAGATTATCTTCACCTTAAGTAATTCACTTATGAATTTTCTACACTCTATCATCTTGTTTGAGTAGATTCCTTACAATCTATCTTTATTATCGCATGTTACAAGATGAAACAAATGGAGTCATCCCCTTTCTTTCTACAACTAAGTTACATTTTACTTGAATATAAATTTGTTGAATATAATGTTAATTTATTTCATTTTTTATTATAATAATAACAAATAGACGCATTTTAAAAAAGTAAACAAGGGGATAATTTATGTTAATATAATGAAGAATATATAATCTATTGGGGAGGGTGGGTTGTTAAATAATTGACACCTTGTTCCTATTTTACTATAATCTAATTACTGATGCCTCTTTAAACAAAATTGGCTTAATAAAAATGAAATGGAAGAGTATTTTCATAACGATTTTTTTCAATCACCTTCATTATTACATTTATTTCGGTTTATTTCTTTTTAGTTTAACTTATTAAATCTCTTGACCTTGTAGGAATGTTTTCCACACTATCTTTTAAATTTTCACTACTACAAAACACTCATTTTGATGTTAATTGTTAAAGTAAAAAGCATTAGTAAATTTCAATAAATGATGTTAGTTTTTTTATGTTCTGTAAGAATAATACATTTGTTGTTCATATTACCCTTTCATAAACGATTTTATCCCATATTTTGTTATATCTATTTTGAAAAATAAAAGAATCCCCAAATTTCCCCACATTAGTTTCAATGCTGGGGACAATTTTGATCTTCATGTGGAGGATGATTATTTCAATATTCTATACTGCACCAGAATGATGACCAGTCAAAAAACCCTAACATTTTTCATATTTTATTTTCATTCTTGTTTGAATATATAATTTTCATTGATTTATTTTTTTCCAAGAAGTTTGAAAGTTGTTTATATGGTTTACGGGGGTTAAATAGAGATTTATTCTTAGAATTATTTGATTCATCCATTTTTCATTTCCCTCTTGAAAAGTTGTAGATTTTTGAAAAAAAAATCTGAATGTTATATAATTATCATTTAACGATATTTTTTAATTTTTGATTAAAATCATAATGTACTCATTCCAATGATTTATGAAATTAATATAGTATTTTAGGTTTAATTTTTTTTGTAAACACTTTTAGATGTCAGACGAGTTATTTATTCTTTATCTTATTTTATAAGGTTTTATCATCCAAATAAATTGTGTAATTGTTTTCTAATTTATGCTAAACCGTTCTCATGGAGTAAAATATAATATTGGAATTCTTATTAAATTGAAATTCAAATGGGATTAATCTAATCTAAAATTTTTATTTTTAGTCATATTTGAAAAAAGGAAATCCATTTTACAATAAAATATTAATAAATTTCTTTATGGTAAAATTATTCACTAGTTGATAAAAATACAATGGAAACTTTCATTTGGAATACAAATTTTTTAAGAAACCAAGTATATAAAACATAATATTAATTTTATTCCACTGAATTTGAATAATATTTTTCATTAGGATAAGAAATGTCTTCGTGTTGGATAAATTTATTTTAGAATATATCCCTCTCTATTTGATAACACCTAAACATAATTCTAAATACTAAATACAATTTATAAAATCATGCTTGGTGTAGGTTAATAAATTCCGAACACTTATTGTAAATAAATTTAAACTATACCTTCCTTAATATATATAAATAGTTATGGTGTGACCAATGTATTTCATGATAATCATGAACTACTCTTATCTCGTAAAAGCTTGTTTTTTATAATTACTCAAGGTTATTATATTTTTTTCAAAGTACATTTAATTTAATAATAACTCTATCACTTCTTGAAGTGACATTTCTAAGTGAAAAATTCATGAATAATAATTTGTAGGTATGTTTTGTATAAGTATGACTTTATATTAAAGTTAGTTGTTGTGTTCCATGGTGGATAGTACTATGTTTTAACTAAATAAGTATATATTTATATATGATAATCACGAAAACATTTTTATCGAAAATTTAGTTATAGTTATTTTAGAAGAAAATAATAAAACATTGAAATGAAAAATAGATGAATAGAGGAAAGTTGAAGATTAATACATAGATTTTCAAAGGTTGGAAGAAATAATAATGTTCGATAAAAGCTCATGGAAATTTATTAAAAATAAAAATGATTGGAAAGAAATCAACCATCAGCTCAGTCTCAACAATGATAGGGATTTGGATATAATTAAAAAATACCCATAAATGTTTGAAATAAATATAAATAATAATAATAAGGGTCAAAAAGAGATATAATCTACTATTATTATGAATTCTTAAAAGGAGAAACTATCAATGTGTTGGTTAAAACTAATATTCTATATTAAAAAAATATTAAATATATTGGTGTTTTTGATTAAAGAAACGATGTTGGTGATGATGGTTTAATAGAATTGGAACTGAAAAATATTTCCAAATAATATCTTTGTAACAATGTTTATATAGATATGTTTTTGATAATAGAAAATCAGGTAGATCTATTACTAAATGAACCCTCTTTTTACACTTCATTTTTGAGGATGTCACCTTCATCTTAAATGTATTGTGAAGAAGATTTATATTGTTCCACTGAATGATGTTCTATAAACAATAAAATAACAAGTGAGGTTTAAGGGAATAGATAAAAGATTTATATTTTTTATATAGAGGACATCTCTTCTTTGAAATTTATAATCATAAAATAATATAAACCATCAAGAATAATAATTTCCCATATTCCATAAGTTTTTAACTCCTTAAGCAATCCTCAACCTGATTATTAAAATATAATCAATTTGATGCTATATTAATTCAATTTATTTATTCTGAAGTTAGAAATAATATTGGATATATTTATATATGTTCATTCAATATGCAAGATTATTCAATAATTGATTATTCATGTTTAAGATGATAAATTAAATAAATATGTTGTTGATTTAGGGTATAAACTAAGGCTAGTTTGAGAACCATTGTTGAATAATCATCCATGGAATCAAAGGAGATAATAATTATTATAATGTGTGTTTAAAAAAACAGAAATTGATTTTTAATTATATGAAATACAAGTATCCATGTAAGGAAAGTATTGATAAAAATTATTCAAGAAAACAAAAAATGTCATGTTGTATTTGAGAGGTTTTTATCAGGGTTTTAATGATCTAAATTATATTTCAATGTAATATGATGTAGATATTTATGTTCTTAATAATAATAAAAATGATCTAGATAACAAATATGAATTTATAGTGGAACTCATGAAGATGAATCATGTTATTCATAAAAATTCATAAAAGGATTATATTTTTGGACTTTCAAAAAATGTTAAAAATTAATGTTCCCTTGAATTATGAATGAATGTTTATATAGAATTATTTATATAAAAATGTTTATATTATTAATATTTTTATTTAAACATATATATATTATGTGTTTTCCAATTATTTTTTACTACATAGTTGTTTTTTTAAAGATGAGAAAAATTGAACAAAAGAAAAATTAAACCAATAAAATATTCCCTGTATTGGGGATATTTTTTTGTGATTATTATTTTTTAATGATTGTATGTTTTCATTTATGACTGTGTATTGTGATTTTTAAAAAGGTGGAAATTATATTGAGAATCATAGAAGCAAACATGACATGTCTTCAGAAACAAATCTATAATAGAAGATAGGTATTGAGTTGAAATAATAGGTGGTGAATAACATGGACAAGACACAACTTATTTATATTTTAGTTTATTAGTTATATTTGATAGAGGAAGCTAAATTACTTATTTACACTCAAAACTATGAATTATTAAGACATTAAATGAAATAAAACCCTATTATTTTTGGAATAGATGAACGAATTTATTGGGAAATTTTTTTTCTTGGAAGAAGGTTAGATATATGAGAAAAGGAAGATAAAATATGTAATGTATCCCCACAACAATAATGAAGGGTTATTTATTGGTCATTAGAAAACTTGAAAATCCTTAAATTATTTAATAATATACTGAATTATGTTTCTGGAGATAACTAATTTTAATATTATTATAATGAAATAATTTAAGATTGGTGGATATTAAAATATTATAAATTACATAAAGGAGGAATTTATGTTGATATTAATTTTGATATTTTAAAATATTAATTAAACTTTTCAGATTCTAAGGCCAATTATTGGGAGAAAATACCGACAATAGGGTTAAAACTATATATATTGGAAACAAAAGAGTATTGTTGGTCAACCAATCATAAATTATTAGAGTATAAACAAAACCACCATGGACATGATGAATATAGGTTGTAGAACATGTTTTCTTACTATACCTAGTGTATCTAATAAGGTTCTAGGATATTGAAAATATAAATTATAGATTAAATAAATAAATAAGGATTTGGATAAGATTGACATGAAGCAGATAGAATAACATGCGGAGAGACCTAAGCACCACATGATGGTTGTAATGTTTTGGGTTTGAATCTTTTTACTAATGTATAAATGTGGTTAAAAAAACATCGTATTGTATGAATAGTTTTTTTGAAAGAAGACTGAGACCTTTCCTAGAAAAGAAAGACCCATTTATTAAAAGTAAAATAAAGATTACACAAGCCTACAAGTAGATGTTTTACACTGATCCCTCTTAAGAATAAAAATAAGATCCTATGGTACATGATTAGCCTAGTGAAAAGCACCACCAATGACAACATTGTTAGCAAGCGCATCCGCCAGAGAGTTCGCCTCACGATATACATGAGTAACAATAAACTCCTTCGATGAGAGACGATCTAAACACCTTGCCCAACAATTTTTCCATGCATGGATAAAAGGTGATTATATGGATGATAACATTACACTAGTTACATGATTATAATCAAATAAACTATTCCATGTTCAAGATATTCATAGAGGGTTAAAAATATTTTTGATGCATGTGAAAATAGTGTTCTTTAATGTTTTATTTAAGAAGGAAGTATTTATTGAGTTTTTGGTATGTTTTTTAATTTGAGGTTTTAAATTTATGGTGTCTATAATATTTTAGGACTATTATGGTCTAATGTAAGTGCTACTATCAGTCAATGATCTAATAAACTTATACCTAATGAAATTAGAATGAAAAATTGGTTATTTTGACCAAATAATTTATATAAAGGCACACAAGGAAGAAAAGTATTTGTTACTTGTATAAGTTAATGAAATTATTTACAATGGAAATAGTAATATATATATAAAGGATTTGAAATATCTCATGAATTTAGAATTTGATATACCTATCGTTAACGAACATTAATATTTTCATAGATTACAAGAAGTTTACAAATAGGACATCACTTTTATTTCTCTATGAAAATAAGAAATATTATTATTGATTAATATTGATATATACGAATTCAAACTTAATTCAACACAATTTTAGTTAAATTTAATCAAGAATTTAATGATAAATGATAATCTATGAATCCTAACATATATAAAACAATCATATGGAAATTATTGTGTTAGACTGAAACTCTACTAGATATTACATATTCTATATACCAAAAGATAACTTCTAATATAATTTAATGGATGAAAATTTAAAATTAATGGAAAGGATCATGATATACATTTGGGGATGATTTTATTTTTAATTGGTCAATATTTTTGAAGATGAGAAATAATTCTTCTCTTTTTCTGAGGTTGACTAGGTTTTTGATGTGGTTTATTGAAACTCTACATGTGGTGCTTTTTATTCCTTAGTAATACATTTTTTTTGTCAGATAAAAAAGAAAAATGAAATATCCCTTTGACTATTTTTCTATGTATAATACATATTAATAACTAAGGCATTCACTCAAATCATCTGGATGATGAAGAATCTATATGATATGTTTGAAAATTTGGAGTAACATAAGGTGTCATTTTTTGACATTAAGAGTGATTTAAACCTCTTAAAAAAATTTAGTATACTGTTATTGTTCAAAACATATTGAAATCATGTATTGATTCAACAAATAAATAATGGATCAATGGGAATTCAGATGTAACATGTTGAAACTTGTAATCACATGGCAAATAGTAGGGATAAACATTTTGAAACATCTATATTTGAGAATCCATAGTTGAACCTTGTTACCCAAACATTATTTTTAACAGAAGGATATTTATAATTTTTATAATCCCCATTGAATATAATTCTTAATGTTTTTTTCTTATGTTTATTTTAGGTGGTCATATAATATGAATTAAATGAGAAAAGGGGGACAAAATCCATGGAGAATGTTATAAGAAGAGTGAAGGCTTGATAGTGATTATGTGGAAAATATCGTAGTAATCGACTTGTATCCCTCACATCATACATTGATAACTAAATAACATAGGTGTAGAGACTTTTATGATGTATATTTGCATGGTTTTTTATGAAATTATTTTATTAAATACATATTTTAGACTATTTATGAAAAAGGGATACCACCTTTGATTATTTATTCAAATCTAGAGAATATAAGATTTATGAAATTAAAAATTATGGGGAATCATTGATAAAATTATGAATAAATTTTTGATAGAAAAACATAATAAATTTTCACAATAACTCGGATGTAGATAATTTTGGAACCATATAATATATTTTTAGATTTCATTTTAGTTCGATTAATTATTTTTAAAAAATAAAATGGTTGAAAATGAAGGAACCATAGATTTTATTGTCGGATTTTCTATAAAATAGATCCATTTGTGATCAATTAAAAAAACCACTATAGACTTGAAGGTAAAAATTTTATTATATTTATTCCATTTTAATATGGTATTATAGATCATTTAGATTCACTTAGATAGGATTAATAATTATTGAGAAGATATATGTATGATTTTAGATGTAGTAGATATTTTATAATTTGATAAAGTCTTCATGTTACATGAATAGATATGATATTAATGCAGGGAAAAGGTAAATCAGAACTGTGTTTCATTGAATACATAATATATAATAGAAATTGTGAAATTTAAAACGTCATGTGGTTCAAATAATTTCATGAAATATTTGTAATTATCTATATGATATTATTCTTGTATTTCACAGAAATTTATAAAAATTAGGTGATACATAATATATCATATTCTATATGAGATATATTCTATTAAGTGGAACAATATGCATAATTAAGGATTTCTATTATTGAAAATTTGGAATAGAATTAGAGATTACATGAAGTGGAAAATATTATGTAGAATCATAATATATTTAAAATTGAAAATTATTGGGGTGCATAAGTGTTTATGTTTTTCATAAGATCTATTTGAATTATTCCCAATATTTAGAAGAATTTTTTGTTAGGTATTATATTTTTTGGAGATGTACTATATTTTCCAATAAATTCAGAGATTTAAACATTGTTATTTTGAAGATAAGTGTCACTAAATCGTTGATGTCTTGATTCTCTAAAACCATTCAAGAGTACAATAATGGATATGACATAATGCTAAGAAGTGAATTTCAAATCTAGATTTATTTATCATTGATCTAGAGGGTTATATAATGAAGTAGTGGACTATTGTATGACCTGAATGAGAATTGTTAACATTAAAAAGTATCTCATCTCAATATCTCCATAACTCAAATGATTATTTATAGAATCCAAATAGATTACTATGCATATTTTCAATCGTAATATAGGATTAATAGTATTATAAAAATTGTTCTAGAATCATGTGGATTTTTTCCGGGAGAGTAAGGATATTATTTTTTCAAGTTAAACATGAATATCACTAAGAATTAAATATTTTTATTTTTTTTGAAATAATTAATTGTAATCTATATATTTAACAAGTGGGAAAAATATTGTATATAATTTAGGGAATAAGAGGAAAATATGAAACATAATACAACTAGTGTAAAAACTATGAAGAGAAATATAGGGGTATATATAATTAATTAATTTAATAAAATATAATAGACGGAGAATAATAACTATTCTGGTGATACCCTTTCTTGGTTTTTTTGTTTCATTTTACTATTTCTGAAAAATTATTGTATGAAATATGTGTTTTTGTTTTATAACTAAAAACCATTATTTATAGATTTTCATGATGATCTGAGTAGAGGAAGTGTTCCAAGGATAGAAAGTGAGTCAACATTAATATTTTTTTGAATACATATAGTTGAGACTTTTACTCCCATTTATATGAAACCATTTTCATTTTATTCACATTATATTATCTCGTAGTATTGAACCATGTAAACCCCAATGTCTCTTTATTAATTTTCCTTTATTAGAATTTAATATTCATGTGTAAAATGTAAAAAGTTCGTGATTATCCATATAAACTAAGGGATGTAAAAAATGGAATGGAAATAAACACTCTAAATCACCTCCCATCATAGGGTGTGTCATGTTGTGGTTGTAATTGGGATATTGTGGATGATGTCATGAGATGGAATTTTTCAAGATTTAGGACCAAGTGGTACCATTTTTCTATTGTGTTAATTTTTTTTAATATTTTGGACCTCCTGATGAAGAATATTATTAGAATATTCTAGGACCATGTGACATTTGTATAATTCATTATGTTATTGGATTATTTTGTTAAATAATGACTAGATATGTTAGGAACTATGATGACCAGTTTCAAGTTATTCTCATTATTATTATTTTGATCAGACATGATGGTATAGTCTCCCCATGGTAAAAAAATAACCCTTCTACTATTTGATAGCCTCTGGATTATAGGATGTACGCCTAAGTTAACATAGAAAACTAGACAAGTTATAGTAGTGTGAACACTATTGTTACCATAAATATTAGTATCTGGGAATTTCTTTATTTGAAATACTATTTAAGATAAGAAAAAAACAAGGTATCATAATTTTTTATTATTTGAAATAATATTATGGATATAGTATAATGGATATAGTACTGGTTATAACTTTGTATGAACAATTTTTTTTCACTTGGACGATAGTGTGATGAGTTTAATTCTATCTTTCTAGAAATTAGGGATGGATTTTTGTTATTTATAAGGTTTTAAATGTTTTATTACTATCATGTGTGATAGTTTGAATTATATTATATATATTTCTTCAATTCATCTACGGTCAAAATAGAGTTGGCATTCGAGAATTATATAAAAAATGTAGGCTTATAAGAAAACGTGTTCATTTTTGTGATTATGGTATTGTTGTGGCTATAAAATGATTCTATTTATTTAATGTGTTAATTAAATTTTTTCAAGTTATAAAAATTAACTTATCAGTGATTTTCTATATATCCAAACATGATTGTTATGGTTTTTTTAATATAGATTTTACTCTGGTGAGTTCATTTGTTGGCACATGTATGCGGTTTTAATCCTTAATGGTGTAGTCTAATATTTAAATTCCAAAGGAAGATTAATACTCTATAGTGAGACTTGCCTTGAGTATGGGTTTCCTAATATATATATATATATAACTATAGACATTGTGTACTAACATGATCACCTTTAATATTCTTATATTGGAGTATGGATATTTCTATGTGAGTCATGACTAACATAGAAATAGTGAATAGAAAATATCTGATATTCTTGGAATATTGAGATGTTAACCAATAATTTTTTTAGTTTTGATACATAATATAATAGGATGAATTTTTTTATTTCCTTAGATTAATTTTTTTATGAAAGGGTAGACTAATAGATGGGTCAAAATAATCTTTTGAGCATCATTTGAGATGCGAAAAATGGGTAGATTCCGATAGAAATATATTAATGAATAATAGTTGATATTGAATATTTTTATGGTATTGGGGATACCTTAGGTTTTGTTAATGTGATAATATGGGTTGTGATTGCGATGTGATGGGTGTAATAAGTTAAAGTGGAATGAATTTAAAGGTAATTATAATATGATGCATATAATTGATGTAATGAACATGTGTTTGACGAACTATTAATTGGTTTGTTAGGTTTATAATTCAAACACAAATGAGATAAAACTCGACATGGAATCATTCATGTATTATTGATTGTAATATCTAGGCTGAATACCTGTTTTTCTTTAATTTATTTTGTTAATATTGGTAACATAAGGAACATTTTAACTATAGTATGAAACTAGAGTGTTGGTGCATCATGATACGACTAGTGTGTGAGATGAAGACTCTATAGAGTGATAGTGAAATGTTAAATGGTCTATGAGAATATTGGTTATGCACAAGTAGCTACCTCCCATGTGGGATAAGATATATGATTTTATTAAATTTGAAATACTATTTGTGTACTATTAGGTTTTGTAAGGCTTTTAGGGATTGAGTGGGGAAGCATTATGGTTAAGTTATCATGATAATCCCTAAACAATGATTTGTTGGTAACAATTGTGATTATGTGTTGCTAGCTTGGGAATATAGGGAATGTGTTGTAATATAACATGATAGTTACATGATGGTGAGAAATCCCAACAAACTTGAGTTAAATTTGATTATACAAGGGATAAGATGATCAATTAACCATTTTATTAAACATTGGATTCATTGATCATTGTGATATTATTGGTCTTTCAAGTAGTGATTGATATTTAGAAATGTTCACAGAATACAAGAGTAGCTTTTGATTGTTAAAATTCATATAGTGGATGATAACGACATGTATAGTTATTATTGTTTGATGAAAAGGGTGTTATTACAGTGGGGAACAGACTATAGATGTTAATTTCATGTGGATCTCACTTTGAGTGAATTTAGATTAATATGGGGAATGCTGTGTTAGTGTACCAAAATAAGAAGAGGTTATGGTTTTTTATTCAACCTATTTGAAAGCGAATAGGTTATGTAAGGAAGATTGAAAATAAAAATATTTTTTTAATTATTAGTGTGGATTGGGATTTGTTACTATGTTCAGTTACTGATATATGCTAGATGAAACATTTCTATTTGGTTATGTGAAAATGTTTGTATTTTAGGAAGCATATCAGTGGAGTGAATGAGTTCGTATAATTTTGGTTCTCTTTGGTAAAATAATGAAAAGTAAAATTATGTGCGACATTATGTTATGGATATTGTCTCAGAATTGAGATGGAGGATTTTGATGAGGATGGTCTGTTGACGTTTTGGTTTATTGTCGAGTGAGTGGTAGACTATTATAGTTCATCTAAATAATATGATACTATAAAAATGGAATATTTAGATTTCATGAAATCCACCTTGAATTGGGAATCATCGTGTAATTGGTGAAAAAATAGGCTTCCTAATTTGTGGGATATATGGGTTTTGATATGTGCAAATAGATTAGGCGGAATGTATCCATGAACATAACTAGTTGGAGACATAGATATTAGTTCACACATAATGGATTGTTGTCTAGAATGGTTCATAGTGGATGCAAGATAAAATATCATAGGAATTATAGGTATTACAATAGATAGGATTTAATTCACTGTCCCACATGTGATTGTAAAAATCAAGGAAAAATTTAATTTATTTGTCATAAATTATCATATGTTTTGATAATGTTAATTTTTATAAACAAATTTAGAATGGTGACATCTATTGAATGTATTTTTATATCTGTTAGGAGGCCTGATAAGTGTCTCTCATGGCTGGGTGAGGGAATGATAAGGGATTTAATGACCTACCATTGAATTTATTCTATAAGATCTTGGATATTCCACAACATGTGGGTGTTGCTAAATGATATATTTTTGTTGATAAAATTCATAAGATCAATTGTATAAGATATTTATATTAAATGGAATTATTTAATTGTTTTGGAAGATGATTTGAAGTGGATGATATTAGTTAGAGAAGAGTTCAAGAGCGTGGAGATGAATTCTATGTGTTTAAGAAGATATTGGTTACATAGTCATACATAAAAAAAATTGTGTATCATATATTATTATACATCAAATCTTGTTGTTTTTATAATGTCTTAATTTATAATAAATGTGTTATTTTCCACTATTATTAAATATAGGGAGTTGAATATTTTTCATAAAAATTATATAGTATCAATACGTAAGTGTTAAAACATAATCATTATTCTATAATTATAAAAGGGTTAGGTCCTAACAAGAAAGGTAACTCTTGTGTAATGGTTATTTCCTCATTAATTGGAACATATAACACAACCAGAATTATGGAAAATTGTTTTGAAAAAACTATGATATTAAAGGGTGTCGAAGATACATAACTCCACTTGATATCCTATGAGGTTTTAATAAAGTACCGGATTCACCCTATGATATTTAATGATTCAACTTTTTATAAGTAAGTTATTACTCAGTGTTGAGTAAGGGTTATGATATATAATTCCTTTAATATGTAATGGTTTCCTATTCAAATTGAAATATGTAAGTCATGATATGGGAGATAAGTAAGGTTTAATAAAATATGTTAATATCATAATATTAAAATATAAAAGATACATTAGCATCTAGATATGTTATATAATGGTTACACTGATACACAAAAGATAGAAATAAATAATCTACATGTTACTAATGGGTTATCCTATGATACATAAAAGATATATATTCCATGAATCTACAAAATGCATGTAATGAATGGCTATATAATAATGAATTTAATTTTTTGTCACCTCTGTCGATGATGTCTACAGAACCTCAAGCAATACACTACCTATGATATCATTTTTGGAACCATTTTATAAGATGAATCATATAGGGTAGTTATATTCATGAAGGTGATCAATGAACTGGGATAATGATTGACTCATGAATTTTGAGACTAGTGTTTATGTAAGAAGTAGTTGAGGAGCATCCTCATGAATATATATAAATCCACATCCATCTAATTGTATGGATGTGAGTGGATTCTTGGCTGAAACATTATATAATCTTAAGATCCCTTCATTCATATCATTTTCTCAATAGGAACAAGCATTACATATTGGTTAGATGGATCCAATCAATGTGATATGTGATTATATTTGATCAATGGATAAATTAGTTGGTGTGGGAGGATTTCATTGGGCTCTTTGGTGGTCATCATTAATCAAATATGTTGAATATCGTGAAGTTTTTATAATATATTTGGGTGAATGGTATTAATATTTACAATAATTCTTCATTTGTAGTTTTTAATGTGCTATTAAATTTATTCTATAGTGATCCTAGATTTTCACTTTCTAATGCATCTACTGCTAAGATTAATCTTTTATAAATCTCAAAGATTCCATAAAATGATATTAATGCGGAGGTTAAAGGGGTGGTAAACTCATGTGGACACTCACACATGCACATGTCAAAAAGTGTGACTCTCACCCCAAGGGATACATTATGATGGAATGAGTTACGTGCCGAAAGTGTTGGGGAAATATATAAATTAGTTATGTTTATATGGATTTCCCATTGGATAATTCAAATGAGGGATTATGATTCCCAAGTAAAATGTGTATTAGAGAATGATAGAATCATTGTTTTATGAATTTTTTTTATAAATGAAGTTTATAGAAAAATGGGGTTCCATTTTGAACATTATCATGAAATTGTGAACCCATCAGCACACCAAAGAGTCGTTCATTTCAGACAATGGATTAATAGCTAATGTATGAAAAATGACCACCAATGATTCACAATAAGAGTGGGAGAAAAGTAATTTCAGATAATGTGTTAAACATTTTCATGTGTTTGTTGCAGGTAAGATGTTTTACACATGTGTTGTGGTCCTCCAAAATAGCAACAATAGCCTCTCAATAGCATATATGAGGCTACATTTAGATGTAAAAATTATTTTTAATTTCTTTAAATTGCATATAATTTATTTTAAAATAATGAATAAAAGATATTTTGAGGATATTAATTAAATAATTAAATTTTAATTAATTAATTAATTTTGAAGTTTCTATATATAAATAATGAATTATTTAACGTCATTTATTATTAAATATTCGTTAAATATATAAGGATAATATTTAAAAATACCATTTAAATTTATATTGCATGTATAATGGAATATAAATACAATGGTTCATTTTTGGACTAAAGGTAATTTATATTATGTTTATTTATTTAATAAATGTGTTTAGAGTAGATATTTCATTATATTTAAAATTATTAAATGTTCATAACAAATTATTTTTAATTTTTTATAATTACTAAGGCCTTATACGATATTTAGATTATGTAATATATTAACATAATAAATCATGGATTATAAAACTTATTAATATTCGTGATAAAATAAAATATTTAAAATGATATTGTAAATAATGATGAATATGATATGTTCATATTAATATAAATATGATGATTTTTATTCATAATTATGTTATTTATATATTAAAGAAGGATAAAATGATAAATGTGTTTATAAATTTATTTTATTTGTGAAGAGTTCATTAATAGTTAAATAATGATTAATTATTTGAATTGATTATTTATTTAATCGTTATTCCCAATTTATTTTTAGTTATAAAATTAAAATATAATAAATGTTTTTATGGAAAATTTTACATGATTAAATTATTATAATATCAACAATTGAATTATCTTTCTAGGAATGTCTTCATAATTAATATAGTTTTTCATCATCCATGACCTCTGTTTGTAATTAGAGTTATGTGCTAGAATTTAGTGGCTAGGGTCCACTTTTGAATATAAGGATTTTTATTAATGATATATTTGATTCTATATTTATTAATATTTCTCCAAGGTGAG
The DNA here is from genome assembly GCA_963277665.1 of Viscum album. NCBI lineage: Eukaryota > Viridiplantae > Streptophyta > Magnoliopsida > Santalales > Viscaceae > Viscum > Viscum album. The sequence continues at coordinate 1,013,640,434 of OY728162.1, read as the reverse complement.
GGACATTGGGATAAACTGACTATATTATTAGAGAAACATTCCTTTTCAAGAAAGGTTAATGAGGTTTGTTTTATGTCTCCACAAGTATAATCATGTACATGTTATCAATCAAATAAAACATTATTCAATTACATGAAATGTTTATGTGCCTTATGAATATGATGCATTGGAATATGTACTGATATGTATGAATTATAATTTGGTTGAGTAACACAAATAGTGGGGTTTTAAAAGGTTACACATCAATTTGTTTGGAACATATTGATTTGATGGATGGGAAATGATTCCAAATTAAATCACTATAATCATGCATATAATGTGAATAACATGATATGGGCAAGTGAATTTAAATCACATTCAAATTAAAACTGTGTAATTCCTTCCAAATAGGAAACTATTAATACCATTATCATCCAATAGGGTACTGCAGGGATATCCTTAGTACCCGTATATTATCATGTGTTTTTCATACATCCCATAAGTGAAATAGTATTAATTCGGTAGGTATTTTCAATATTATATAGAGTAAATTTTTTTATTCTCTATTAAATTAATCTTATAAATTTATTTTAGAAACACTAGAAGAAGGAATCCTGGTGTTTTAGATATAGAAGATAATTATTTTATTTTTTCTATATGATATACTGGATAACAAGTTATCAACTTTACTATTAATGGTTAAAAACTAATGCGATTGGAATGGTTCCCTACATAACTAATCAAGTAGTAGTTTCGTGAAAAAGTTATTATATTTCATTGTTATTTATATATCCAAGATAAATAATTGGTATAATGAATATTTGAAATAGGAAGTCATTTTAGTGGGATCTCATTAAATAAATATCATCATTAGTTATTAAAATTATTGTTAATCATCATATAAAATATTTTATTGTAGATAAATTGAATAACCACCAAACATGAACATGAGATCAATCATTGACATGGTAAGTCAAAATGATATTAAATTTCATAACTAGTATTGAAATTAGAGAATACTTTTTAAATAAGAAAGAATGATCTATATGCTATCACTACAACATTTTAAAAAACCAACTGGTGAATAATTTTTAAAAAATGATTTAGGAAAAATTGATAAAAATCAAATGTATTTTCAATAGGTATCTACGCTAACATTTTTTATCATGGAGTCAAATATAAACTTTTAGCCTGATACCCTAGATGCCAATAAAATTATTGATAACATGAAAATTCATTATTAGTGTAAATCTAGGAATGAGTTTATTTAAGTGCTGAAATACCTATATTCCAATATTAATGAAGGAAATTTACCCACATATAATTTATTCAATATTATAGGGAATGTAAATGATTTCAAATGGATGGGTACACCTTTTAATCTTGAGGTTCACCCTGATTTCATTTAGTTATCACTGACAGAAAGGGTGCAATAATTTTTTATGTATTTTAACATGAATGAAATTTTTCACCCTATATTGGATCTACATAATATTTTTACGATAGTCTGTCATGAAATGTGAGGTCTAAGATCATGTTCAACATTAATTGAAAAGAAAAAAATTTAATGGTTTTTGGATAAAATTTGATGAAATGAGGTTGTGGAGAGTTACAATTTTTACTATGACAAGGTAGAATAAGTAAGGCTAATTTTTTCATAATAGAAATGTTGTCCAATGATGAATAAAAGTATTAGATTACTTTAAGGGTTATATGAATTATAATGGAGAGCCCATAGAATGTATAAATATTATCAAATATTATTTTTTTATTAAAAAATTTTATTTCCTGTAATAAAATTTTACAAGGGTTGTAAATGAATAAGTGGTAAAAATAAGGAAAATAATTGAAGATATAGTTTTATTTTATCATAAAAATAATGAATTATATGATATATTAAATTGGTAATTGTGATGATTCAATATTGGAATAGATATTTAAAAGATGTTTATTATTTATAAATATTCTCTTAAGAGATTTTAGAATACCTGTGTTCTATAAAATTAAATGGGTGTTTTTAATACATAATTTTAATAATATATTTAATTATATTAAATGATTTATGGGAGACTAAAAAATGTTTATAATGATAGGGAAATCCATCATACTATCATTTATGGAAATTTTCTTAGAATATGTTTGTATTCACTTAAATTTATCTGATATTTTTAATTTTTAGAATAAGTGGACTAGGTTTTTTATGTCTATTAATTATTGTTGTATATATAGTTAATGTGGTAAAATGTTTAAACCAGATGGTGAAATGATAGTTGAATAAATTCAATAGTGTTTCTATAAGTTTCTCTTCATGTTCATTGGAATAAATTATTCTCTAGGAGGAGTAATAATTAAATATTATTTATCATCATGACTATTGAAGGATTTTCCTGAAATTCCTTGTACTTTTCATCACATGTATAGGTGTAATAAAAATAAACTCATTAATTTTAATTTTTACATGATATGTAATATATATTTTTCATAATATTAAAATATACTACAACTCAAGATCAAGGGAAGAATATTTATAAACATATGATTTCATTTCAATGATGAGAAAAAGTGTTGATAACAAATATTTAATTATAAAAGAATCTATAAAGTTAATATCAGTCTATGTAGATTATGTGTATATTTATTTCAGTTCCTTTATTTAGAAGATATTATTTTCATAAATAAATATATATTTTTGAAAAAAATTTAGATTATGAATTGGAAACACACATTGTTTTTTAATTACATTTTATACTATACATTAAAATATGAAATGGGTAAATGTTTTTTTCTATGTTTTTGATAAACTATGATGGAATGTGATTATTCCAACCATAAATTCTATATTATAATGAATTATAATATTTTAAAAAATAACTATTCATACATATAAATACCAAATAGGTTTAAAAAATGATAGATAGTGAATGAAAGGTAATGCCATATTAACCTTTTTAATTCATCATATTCATAGGCTAAAAGAATCCTAATAATATAAATCCAACCCACTCAATGCTGAAAAAAATTCCTAGAATTGTTGAGACCTATCTCAAGGGTAGTATACAACCACCTTATGTTGATGAAGATTAATATATTAAAAGGAAGGTAATGTAATGTTCATCTCTCTATCACTATGTACCCTTAATATCAATGGGTTTCTCTCACATGGGTATTCACTCTTTCAATTATCATAATGAATGAAGTTTTGAAATAACTCAAATTGGAACAGAAAATTGAATTATAAAACCCCAAATATAAAATATAATTTATTTATATGCACCGTCCTTTATCAACCACACTATCCCATAGAACACTTATATTTTCATAATTAGTATTTCAAAAAAATAAAATAAAAAATGAATTAAATAAAAGGGAGTAGAATATATAAAAATACAAAAAAATTTGTTTTAAAGTAATTAATATATAAGTCTATTACCTTCACAATCAATATTGGAGTTTAGAATTAAAGAATTAAAAGATAAATCTAAAAATTATTCTTAGCTGTGTATCATCATGGTTAAAGGAAACCATTTTCATCCAATACTATTAAAAATGACATATAGACATCTACCACATTTATCCTATATCATCATCCTCAAATAGTTTATAAACCCCCTTATGGATTAGATAAACATTTGGATCCCTTTTCGCAACCAAATTCTCCTACAATTTAGAGAGAAAATTTTAATTAAAATCCAAATAAAATTTTACATTGTCATCTATATGAAACTATTTCTTTATTTTTAATTAGAGATATTTAATGGGTCTTATCTTGTATTTAAACCTTCAAAAAGATATAAATTTTTTATTTTTTAATTTTTCCCTTCATATTATCATTATATTGTGGATTGTTTCAAAATTCTCATGTGTGTGTTCCATACCATACATGTGTCTATTATATTAGAACACCTTGAATATATGTAGGGTTTTCATTGTGGGGTCATGGGAGAAATATTATAGTGTTACTTTATTTATAGAATGAGTCCATATTTTCAGTGATGAACGTTTTGGTTCAATATCCATTACATGCCTCATTTTACATGCATCACTACTGTGTAATAGTAAAATCATGGGGATTACATTTTCCTTCCCCATTTCCTTATCTCATCCAATTTAAATTGCTTTACATCATATCAAAATCCCATATTTCATTCCTTATCATTCCTCTACAACACTTCGTCCTTAGCCCATACTAATGACTTAGGTAAACTATTCATGTTGTAGTCTCTTCTTATGAAACACCACCCCAACAACAAATTCATACATCATTAAACAAACTCCATTCATCTTCCTCTGAGAAACTAAGAAATAGGGAACTATAAAGTCCATGATACAACATCATCTTCTTTATTTTTAGCTTCTAGGGTCACTATGACACATTAGAATTGCTGCGACATTGTTTTTCTCGAATTTCCAGTGGTCAGTCAAGCTCCCCAACAATGTCTATCATAGTTCAATAGCATAACAATTTTCATTTACATTGAAGCATATATATAAAGAATAAAACAAATGATCAGACCCAACACATAGTGTTTTAATATTTTTAATTGTAGACCCACAAGAAAAAGAGTTCCACATCCTATATTTTGACAATATTCCTCCACTATATAATGTATTTCGTCCATAAATAGTCCATCAAGTTAGATAGGATGGAGGACCCCCAATAGCTCTGTGACCAACCGAGAACTGTTGAGACTCTCCTCCTACAACCAAAAAGACCCAACCCCCATGAGTCTGTGATGCTAAAATCAGGATCAGATTTCATTAATTACCCTTTGTCCTTATAACACAGTTGGCATTTCCATATGGGCCTTCTTATCATGCTATATGGAAACACATAATTTTTTTGATAACATTTACTCAGGTTTTATTATATAATGATACACAAAATACAATCCAAAATGATCAAGAGGCCTAGTTTAATTTTAAAATTAAAATCATATCCAAATAACCTGGAAAATGAATAAAAAGGATTTTTAAAAAAATCCACAACATTCCCTTAAATTCAATAGATATTTTAATAATACATAGTATAACTTGGTGATGTACATAAAAATGTTCTAAAATATGAAGCCTAGTAAGGTAATAGTCAATTAATATGTAATTATACTAATACATTTTATCCTAGAGGAAATATATGTTTATATAAAAGGTAGGGAATCATAACATTAACATCATAACATGATGTAATATAATATCATTGTGGAAACCTAAAAATATGGAAACAATATAATACATGGAATCATCACAATGAGTAAAGGATAACAGTTGAGAAGTCATAACATAACATTCTTAGGATAACAACCCATTTACCATACGTCGTATTTTATAATATATAAAAAAAATTCCCAATTCATAAGAGGTTTATATAATCATGGAGCCACCATTCACATTTATATTTTGTATATATATTATTGTGCTTTGTAGATTATACAACATAAGAATGAATTTCATCAGTTTAAATTCCATGATTAAGGAGTGTGGGTTACAAACATATAATTCCATAATAAAAAAAGTTTTGTTACATGTAGTTGAATAACCTTGAGTAGAAATTGGGATGGCTATTCACAACACAAATGGGGTTGGATAATTTCAAAATCATAACAAGTTTAAAAAATGATATGTGTATGGTATTAATGATATTGGAATGTTATATATCATTAATTCAACATAAATAGTATAATAAATGGATGAGTAAAAAATATTACATCATTTAAAATTATAAATATAAAGGAATAAGATAATGAAAGTACATCAATAAGGTGATGTGGAGAGAATCTCTTACTTTGACACAGTAATTGAACAGGTACTAGTTATAACGAGGTGGGATAAATAATATATCAATACTATAACATCAATTTTAAATTTAAGATATATTTTTTAAGAAATGAAAACATTATTAATTTTGATTCAAAATGATAAGTACAAATAACGATCTTTAATGGAAATATAGAGGGAGAGGGATCCTTTACCTAGAGAGGTTTCTCAAAATGTTAGTAGTATCATATAGAGATCATGGGATGACTATGTGAGGGACCCATAGAGGGAGGTAATTTTATTTATTCTAAAAGGATTTTAACTCAAGTAGACTGGTATGTTGGGTGGATATTTATTGAAAAAGTGATTGGAATTATTATAAATTTCATACAATAAATTTTTTAGTCTATATAAAAAAATCGAATCCCCAAATCGTACCATGTTTTTATGATGGTTTCTACCAGAGAGGAGTTGTTCAATATATTTTACATGTTCGAGAATATATAATATATAAATATTACAACTGGGGATGTGAAAGCGAGTTGTGTTCAGATCTGGTCGGCTGGAGGCGTTCGGCAGGCGTGGGCATCTGTTCAGCGGGCGCGGCTTCAGGCCTCTAGCTTCGTCAGTTCAGGCGCGGTGGAATCCAGCGATGCTCGGCGGACGAAGGATCCAGCGGGCGTGGCTTCAGTTTTGGGTGGGCAGAGGTGTTCCAGTGGCGAAGGCATCTTTGATGTTGGATTGGCGTCGGAGGGACGACTCGGCTTCGGCCTCAGAGTGGCGCGGAGGGGGGAGGGTCACTTGTTTCGGGTTTCCATCGGTTCCGCGGTCCTTTGTAAGCCTGCTCATGTTCAAGGTCGGAAGAAGTGGGTTCATTTCGGCGGAGGCTGGTAGGAAGGCGGCGATTACTGATCTGTTTTAGATCTGGTTTCATACCAGATCTGGTTGGACAGTGGCAGTTCAGATGGCGAACTTCGGTCTCGGGACGACACGGTGTCGGAGGCGTGATGGGGTTCAGTGGCGGTCGGTTGCTCCGTTCTGATCACGATCTACAGATCTTGCTAGATCCGTGAGCCTCGTCGTTGACGGGATCCGTTGCGGGTGGCGGGCTCTACCGGCGGTCGTTCGTACAGGTCCGGAGGCGCGTCGCGGGGTCGGTCGCGCCGGTTGATTTGGTGTGGTGATGCGGTGAGCATCGACCTAGGGTTGATGGTTTGGTTCTGGCACCCGTGTGGGTTTGGGTGGCCGTGTCTCCGTTGTGACAGCTTGGACTTGGTCTACTGGGTCTTCTGGTTTTGCCGTCGGGTTGTGTTTTTCCTCTTATGGTGCCGTTGGTCACTTGTCATGGGCTTTCCCATTGGGCTCTTATGTTTTGGGTGGTGTCTCTGATTGGGATTTTTCCCACTGGGCCTGCGGGCTTGTTATGGGTTTTACCTTACCCATTTCAAAAGGTTTTACTGTCCTATTTCTTTTCATTTAATAAAGGGTCTTGACCCCAAACCTTTTGGGTAAAATATAATAGACTTTATTTGAGAAAAAAATTTCATATAAATAATACGTACTGTTAAATTATATTTGAAGATTATTTTAATGATTAAATAGGTTTATTTTATATCATTTAATCCAATTTCTGTCATTATAATCATTTTCAATTTGATATTGTGTCTAAAAATATGTCAATCATTTTAACATCTAACTTTAAAAACCTACATTCACAATCAGTATATGATATTAATTTAATTTCAATTATTCATTTTTTAATTGGAATTAGAAAAAATTGATTCCATATTAGGAATAATGACAATTTATAATTTTGAGTATGTAAAACATATATTTTTACTGTAATATTTAGTCAAATTCATAAAAAATAAATACAGTGGTTATGGTAAAAATGTGGTTACAGAGTAGTTAGAATGATATCAAAAGTAGCCAAATGTACTAGAAATTTGTCCAAAACCCATTTTATAACCATATTTATACAATATCTCCACTTATATCTAATTTGTATCATTATATGAGGATCATTATGTAATGGAGTCCTCCCAATAGTGTTAACCTTTTGTTATTTACAAGAGTGTCTGTCCTCCTACACTATAAAAGGAACTTAATATACTCACAAATTCACACCTATTAAGACTTATTCCTTCCAAAAATAATTCCAAATATGATCCAAAAATTAATAATCTAATCCTATAATCCTGAGGATGGTTATAAATAAATCCAAGGAACTCATTTGGTAAAAACCACAGGTAGTTACATGAAGAAGAGGTAATATTCCTCAAAGAAAAATGTTGTTTTATTTATTTATAAACATATTAAATTATTATTATAACATGAATATATAATAAAATATTTATTCTAAATATACTAATTTTTTTAATTTGGGTTCTATGCACACCTACACACACTTCCATCAAATGGTTAACAAAAACACCATTCATCTGAATGGCGAACTACAACCACATGAAACAATGTCATTCATTTTGTCTAAACCACCTCTTATGGTTGAAAATTATTCTTTACATACTATTTTTATGTTTTATATATGATATTCAAAATGTCATCATATTTATGTAATTATTATATAATACATAACTTAATACATTATTTGGGAGTACAATAACATCTTTAATTGACTTATAGACGACAACCTCCTCCAAGTGATGTGATACATTCACAGTTTACAAGGAATATATTATAGATAGGTTTAAAAAATATAATATATAAATTAAATATTTTTAATATTAATTAAATAATTATACAACTATAAAAATATTTTACCTGTTTTTTCATTTCACACAATGAAAAAGTGACAATGTCGTTTGTGGATGTATGTACATCTGCCAACTAGAAGCGATGTGATTCTTTATTTTTGTCCCCATGTCATAATAATTATATATATTATTATACATAAAAAATAATATTCTATTTATGATATTAATTTAATTCTATAATGGTAAAAAAATTAGATTATTTGTATAATTATCATTGAAAATTTGGAACTCTACTAATGCATATGTACGACCTACGGTTTCTATGATTATAATGATGCTTCATTTATCAAAACCAAGATTCCTATATGATTTTTAAATTATAATTTATGTAAAAATTTGAAAATTATTTCATGTTTATTATTTTTTATATGTTTGAATAAAGACCACATTTACCATATCAGACCTATCACAGTCAGTTTTGACATAAATAGTGAATATGGCCAAAAAAATCTAATTTAATCATTATTGATTGGGAATTTGAATATATACAGTTCATAAGTGAAATTAATGTAATAATAATCATGAAAAAGTTTATTAATAATGAAAATAAATTACATAATTTCACTATTAAGGATGTTAGAGGTCAATAATGATAGATCAGACTCAAGGTTTGTGATTATCATATCACTTTTTACAACTATGAGATAAATGTTATATTCACAACATACTTATTTTCTGTTGTTTATTTACTACACCTTTTGATTTATTATATAATTAATTTTTTATATTAATTTTTTAATATTTTTTTATTATTATTACATTGGGTACTTTAATTTTATATGTTATAATGGTTGTTTTGGATTTTGTCTAAATTTAGATTCCATTTAAATATATTTGATACAATACACCGAATTACTTTTATATAGTGTATAAACTTCCCATGAATGTATTTTATTAATTTTATGCATACTTTTATGTGGATATAAATATAAATTTTATTATTTCACTTTCATGGTGTTTTTTGTTACAATTTTTCCAAAGTGGTAATGTATTTTTTTTTTCTCAATTTTCTTTCTTTTAGATGTTGGTTATGTTGTATGCCTATCTTCTTTTATGAGGTGTATAAATGGATCCTTTGATATGTAATTTCATAAATATCCTTATTCTCATGATATTATCTATTTAATTTTTTGTAAATCTTTAATGGGTCTTATGATTCAAAATTTTCATTGTGGTATGGGACACTTTAGATTTTTGAAAGATTATTTTCCTCAAATTATTTTTAATGTTCTTTTATTTGAATCTCCATTTATTAGTATCACTAAAAACTTTTTTCTACTTATCCTTAACTCAGTTTATTTCATATTAATACCATCCTCTTACTCAATATGTATTGATAATGGTCATTTCAAAGTGATTTTTATATAACTCATTTCTTTTGCACATGATAACCATGAATCAAAGAGAATATAATGAAACACATTTCCTTTACATGGGATAATCATGATTCAATGTGATTTATTTTGAACCCATTTTTTGTAGGGTTTAATTTTGTTTCAATAATATTGTTATGAAACCCATTTCATTCCCATTAGGTTATTCATGGAATAAAGAGATTGACGTGTGACCAGTTTCTTCTAAATGAGTTAAAAATATTTCAATGATATTATTCTGAAACAGATTTATTTTCCCTCTGTTAATATTTTATCCATGATATTTTTATAGGAACCATTTAATTTTCATGTTTTAATCAAATTAGAAATGGTATAATGATTTTTCCTATGAGTTTATGATAAAATGAAATCATTTTTGTGTTATTATATTGTAATGGAATTTGGACATTTGATATGTTGTGATATGATAAAAAGAGATTGGTGGTTCCATAATAAAGCAATTATTGGTGGATACATGATATATCAATAATGGATAGTTACATGTTAAATAGATAATGGATATATTGACAATAAACTAATTATGTGTGGGTTTGTGACAAACAACCGATGCATTTGGTGTGGAATTTGACCATATAGTTCTTCCATTTATAATAGTGATTGAATGAGTGAAATTGAAATTATGTCCTAATTACATACATGATTACATTATTCTTTATATTGGTTTATAATGTTTATATTGATTGAGATTGATATCATGTGGATCTTTATTATTAATTTTCATTGCACTTTTGAAGCCACGTTTTCATTTTTTGTTATCCAGGTATTGATGGCTATGAGTTATTTTATAATTCACTCACGCACTTTGATAATTACATCATACCCTTATGTAATCTTGTACTCATTGATGACAATCAATTTTTAATGATTACACATTCCCTTACTAGTTGTTTGAGATCACCATTCTTATGTTAATGTTTCACCAGGTTTTGAAGAAAAATGTTGAACGATTTATGTATAAAAAATATTTCATAGTAATGATGTTGACAACCTATTATGAAATAATATAATATTGATTAAAATGAGGGAAATTTACTTATGAGGAATTTTGAATTGTTTATATAGGAAGATTTCTTAAATATATAAAAATCATAATGACAAATATCATCTAGAATGAATATGATCTATGTTTTATTTTTTATGTTTTAATGTTTGTGGAAAAAACTATACCACAATTTTCACAACTAAATTCGAAATACAGTCTTACGAATTTCAGAACAGGATTTTTGCTTGTGGGTCCTCAGCTTCTGTAAATACTACATGTCAAGGAAAACATTTATTCTTTATGTATTTATTAGACATTATCTTAAACCATAACATAATAATATTAATGATCACAACAAAATTAATTAATTATCAAAGGTTATGATTCTTATTAATTATTTAATCTTGAAAGTTAAATAGTATTTTTAATTTATGATAGGAAATTAAATATAATGATTATTTTTCAATAACTAAAGTACTTAATTAATAATTTTTTCATTTGGAAGAAAATCTCATTTATAATTTTTTTATAATTTTAGTCTTCTATAAACCATAAATTTCACCCTCAAAACATCATTCTACAAAAAAATAGATACATGGACTTCTTTTCATCAACGCTTATAGTTATGAGGTCAACTCCTCAAACATGGTGCCCCATCACAATAATTATACTAGGAGAGTTTTATTCATAAATTTTATTTTTATCTATAGTATAATATCTTCACTAACTAATACTAAGAAGAAATATCATTCAATATATTTCCCACAATAGGCTTTAAAAATTTTTAGTAGTCTGATATATAATTATGAAAGAGGGATACATAGAACAAATAATTTACTTGAGTTATGTAGGGAGGGAGTTTTAGTCAATATTCCAAATATTTGATGTGATTAAGGATATCATAGTGTTATATTTATTTGGGAAAATGTTTTGTATTCTTAAAAATCATCATGAATTTCATCAAGGGTAATATAGGAAATAAACTATTATCAATAATATTATAATCTATTTCTCTTGGACGAATGTATTGATAGATTTTATGATGAATTATCATATTTATCATATAATTGTGATTAGTTTGAACCATAAATTTCATTTATTAGCTATGATATGGTCCCATAATATTCTACTCTCTCTCAATGTCACAATATGTTAGTATCTAACACATATTTTTATACAGACTCTCACAATGTTATATTTGAATGATTAATAAAAACATTTTGTAATATGATAACTCTATTATGGGATGGTATTAAAACCAAAATCCTTGGAAATCCATGGAATAATAATTCTACATGTCATGTAATGTTTTAATAGTTCTCTCAAACTAACCATCCATTTGAGGGTGATAAGTAGTATTGAATGTTATCTCTACATCAAACACGTTCCAAATAATTCTCATGAACCATGAGTTGACCCTTAGATGTCAGTTGAAAATATTGTATTGTGGTAGTCAATGTAGTGTTAGAGTATATGTTATGTATCTCTTGGGAAGTTTTTCAATAGATAAAATTTCCTTAAAAGCAATGAAATTTGTTGAATTTTTAAGGTGATCAACAACCATCTAAAATGATTTTTTTTCATTAATCTATCTTAATAAAACCATTTATAAAATCCATGTGTTCTATTTTCCCATTTCAAAAATTTTATTATATATTTATGCATCATAACTTCATAATTAAATCATTTATCATTGACTTATTAGAAAAATAATAGACATATAAATTCTAAAATAAGTCGCTTAATGTTATCCCACCAGATGTTTTCCCTCAAATGTATATATATATATATATATATTATTGATTTCTAGACGTATTGATTAGGATAAGATATGTGAATCATCAAGATGTGCACTCTTTAGTTACTATTTTGATGAGTCACAAATCCGGGTTCAAACCCATATAAATCCATCATTTGAAAAGTTGAACTTCAGAATATTTCCCACATTTATCTGTTTCTCTACATCATCTTTTTTTCCACCACAATTCTATCAATAATGGAGTTTTGATAAATTATTTGATTAAGGTAGGATGGTGTTCCTTATTGTTGGTCGGAGTGGATACTCAAGAGGGGGGTGAATTGAGTTCCAATTAAAAATATCTATTTAAAACTATGATCCACACCCTGGATTAGGGTTTTACAATAGTGCATAGACCATCTAGGTCCTAAAACCTCTAACACTGTTCTACGAGCAAAAAAATAAAAAATAAAAACAATAGGACACAGGTTGTCCATGTCACACATGACCTCTACCAATATCCAGCACATGAGATAGTGCGTGTCAAAAACAGACCGAAGCACAGACTGCACATAATGTATATAAAAATATGAACACAACAAATGAAGAATATAGAGAACAGTTTAGAATTCTCTTTTGTGATGTTAACGTAGCTCTGGCCTCCTTTGGATTGAAGTAGATGAAGTTTAGGGTGCTCCTCTGGAAGTTGCCTAGAAAATATAGTGTCGTGATTTTGTTTCTTCAATTCCAGTATTAGTGTTCTTCTTGAATGAGAGTGTATTCCAAATGGCTCTTGAATATCCTTTTTTAACTTCTTATCTTGATGTGTATAAGGATTCTTCTAGTTATTTGTGTGTTCTTCTCATTCTGTACTGCTATTATCTCCACATCATATTTTTCGTAAATGATGAGGTCCTTTTATACTCCACGATCCTCTAGACATAACGATATTCGCATATGAATGTACCTCATACTTGTCTATGGATTGTCCTACATAAAACATCAAATTAATGTCAGAAACATTAATTTTTCTACATATGACCGTTAGAAATAACTTTTAATTAATAAAATGGAAGCAATTATTTATATCTATCGATGAGTAATCTTCGGTCTGTTGTCTTCAGTTTGATAACATCTATCTGTCATCTTCAGTGAGTTATATTTATTATGTCGACTTTGATCTTTCATACTTCGGTCTGTCATACTTCAGTTTCGGTGTGTTGACTTCAGTTTTGGTGTGTCGACTTCGGTTTGTGTGTGATGACTTTGGTTTCGGTGTTTCAGATTCGGTCTGATAATATCAGTTTGTCGTACATTGGTTTCGGTGTGTCAACTTCAGTTTTTGTGTGTTGACCTCAATTTCAGTCTGTCGACTTCGATTTCGGTGTGTTGACTTCAGTTTTGGTCTGTCATCTTCAGTGAGTCATACTTCAGTCTGAGAAATATTCTAAAGAGTCTGTCATGCATAAACCATTATAAGATGAATTGTTAATCAATGTATATGTAGTAATATATTTGTAAACATATTGATTCATGAATTATAAGAAATTGACTTAGTAAAGTATATCCCGCTATTTGACAAAATTGATTCAAATATAGATATTAACCTTATCATGAAAGATATGAATCTGTATATTGACATTATTTGTGATTACAAAAATACAATATCATGAAAGGTCCAACACATATATTACACTAATTTCCATATGTTCCACTTACATGATTATTTGTCCAATTTGAATAATCATCATTGATAAAGTTTTTGGATTGCTTCGATTAAGATAATATGTCACTTTTTTCACCTTCATAAGATAGTAATTCATTGAACAACCATAATACTTGATCATATTTGACCACCTTCATTGGTTTATATTGACCTATTTTTTATGAATACATACTTGACGATTATTTGATACATATAATGATTGCCTTCTCCTAGTAGAGATCATGTAATGAACTATTCAATTTAATGACCACTGTAGTGAATTCCATATCATCCATTGGATAGTTTTTGTCATAGATCCATAATTTATCAGGGGAATCAGAAATCAAATATTCACTTTATTTGATTACTCATCCCATTTCCTTTTTTGGAATCCTCATTGTAGATCATGAATACTTCCCCCCCTAGGGAGTGTAATATTAAAAAGGGTAGTGATTAGATTATTCATTGATTTCTTATAGATATCCATACATTAATAATTCTATAAATACTTCACAACAATTTGATTAAACTTGGTTATATGTATTCACTAGAGAGAGACATTTGTAATAAAATGATGATAGTACCCAAATAATCCATGAAAACCATGTACGTAGATTATAGATGTTGGTCTGTGACATTCTTTAGTTTCCTTTATTTTGAAAGGATCCCCTTTTATGTTGTTACTGGTGAAAACATCCCCATGTAAAGTAAAATTATCCATCTAAAAATCATCTTTTTCATACTTTAAATATATATTTTTATTTCAAAATTTATTTAGTATAGTATTCAAATACTCGTCATGTTACTCCTTACTTTTCAAGTATATAATAATATATTGTATAAATCATTCAATAATTGCATTGAATTAATCCATAAAGACTATTTTCATTAATTATATGAAGATAAATAAAAAATATAATTTCCATATAGAATCACTATAAACTCAAAGTTCAAATGACTATTATGAAAATAGTATTTAGGATATCCTCTTTAGACCAATAATTGATAAAATCCTAATCGAAAATCCACCTTAGAGGGGTACTTGGATCTACATAGTTCAATGAACTAGTCATCAATACGAGTATGTGAATACCTATTCTTTATTAGGATTATATTGATCTCATGATAATAGTGTGTCATTGACCCATCCTTCTTTTTTGTGAAATGAAACAACACAAACCATGGTGAAGCACATGGGAAAACCTAACCACCAGTCACATAATCTTATCCCATTCATATTAATCCCACAAGTTCATGAAAATCTTACAAATACATCAATAATTTACCCAAGGAAAATAAAATCTTTTTCATAAATATATTTTCTTCATAATCATAAAACATATAGTTAAGAAATAAATAATATCAAATTTGTTCATATTTCCCATAAATAATAATTAACATAAAATAATTTTGATATAGGTGAGTATTACATTAAAATATCAATCAAATATTTCTTGGGAAAATAACCAATTTATAGTTAAATTACTTATTCAAAATCATATAATTTACAAAAGATTATGTAAAATATTTTCATTGAAAAGAAACATGAATGCGATAAATTAATTATTAATATAAATTAAAATCTCGATGGAGGAATATTTATTCCATTTAATGTACTTTTAAAAAGTGATTCCATTTATATTTTTAGTAAAAATACCAAATTACCTCATTCAATAAAAAACATAACATTCACTATAAAAATATATAGATGTATAGACATTAGTAAAGAAATTATATAAATATTTTGAGAATATAAAACAAATTATTTAAAATATTGTATTGGAAATGATGACATAGATAAAAAACTATCATCCAAAGAGGGGAAACATGTTGTTTTCCTTGAAAATAATTTTTCTGCTTCTATATTACATATAGAGAGGAAAATTATTTTGAACAAATTTAAGTGTAAAAAATAACCATATAATAAAAAAAATGTTATTTTGGCATAGATAGATCATATAATTTCATCATCTACGGTTTAATAAAAAACAATCCATGTAAAAAAATTTATTGTAACCTGAAACCTTTGCATTATTTCCATCATGCAACATATGTTTTATAACCTCGTGTATAATAAATATTAATTTATTATAATTCTATACAAAAAACCCTATAAATAAATATAATACCATACATGGGTTTGTTATAATATATTCACAACAATTCATTATCATTCATTTATTATCATGATCATTTTGGTTGTTAACCTCTATGTTTTTCAATTATTTTTTGGTTCAACGTTTATGGACTATAGATTGATCATTTTTAATCATCTATCTAGTTTTAAAAATGATATTAATATAATATACATTCATTATATATGTATATTTATTACCATTAATATAAATTGGGTATGAATGAATGTATTTCATCTTTTTTGTGGAGATGGTAGTCTATATGCACTCAAATGAGTGCTGTTTTCATTTTTAGATATATGGAAAAAAAGAGAGTTAAATAATAATTCATCATTCCAAAATCAGAATTATATCATATATATCATATATATAAATTCACATTACCATTATATCCAAATATGATTGATGGTGATGTGATATAAATCATATCATTATTTGGAGGTGGTAGTCCACATGTATGCACTAGGGATAATTTTGTCTCCCATTTGATTAGGATATTATTTAAAAGGATTGTGGATTCATCAAAAATAACATTTAATAATATTTATGATACTAAAATAATAATTTAATCATGTATCAAAAATATTTACATGATATAGAAATAAAGATATACTGTAATGACCTCGGTAAATATTTATACCTATTCGTTGAAAGACCTTCTTTGGACTACGCCATAATCCTTGAAAGAGTGGTCTTAGTTTATGAAAAAACATTCTAGGATGATTAGATGGAATAAAAATTGGTTTTTAGTGGTTATTAGATCATATATATTACTCTAATTGTGCGAATAAGGGTGAATAATAGTTTCCTTTTATAATTGAAAGAAGTTATAGATGTGAAATTTCGTGAAATCATTCAACAATATAATGTAGTGTTCATGTGTGAGTGGATCCCAAAGTCCATGAATTTTATTTTAAGATAAAATAATGTTCTTAAATTTTTAGAAAATATTAACTAGGCGTGTATAGCTCTAATTTCTTCCCCAATATCATAGAATAAAATTGCCTATCAGGTAAACCCATTTTAATAGTAAATATGGTAATCAAATTAGCTTTGCGACCATTCATTGTGAGAATAAATTACGTTAAAACTATTAAAATATATTAGTTAAGATGATTTATTTTGTATAATCTATTTTTACCTATTCAATATATATATATGTGTTTTAGTTTAATTTTAATATGTCTACTAAATGAAATGAAAACCTGTTTTTTATATAAATTTTTTTCAATAAAATCAGGTTTAAATCAATTTATTATCTTAAAAATAATATTAAAATAATTTTAAATTTTTATGAATATTTATTCTACATGTTAAAATAAAATCATCAATCAATATAAATTATTTTAATTTACTATGATAAAAACTACTAGGTGTATATAAATTGTTTAAAAAACATGTTTTATACACAAAAATATAACATCTCGCAAAATAAATTATAATAAAAATTAATAGGTAATTAATTAAATAATATACAATTAAATTATAATTATTATGTTACATTAATATACAATTTAAAGAACAATTTTCAATATTAAATTACTGGATTTAATGAAAATAAATAATAATTTTATAAAACATGATATTTCCACAATTCACTGAATAATAAATCTCATACCAAAGGACCTTAAATATTTTCAAAATATAATATGAATTAGTTTATTTAAAAATTTATTTTTATTAAATCAAATAATATTTTTATCATTCGTTGAAATTTGTTATACTAGTGAACCCTACAAGCAATTAAACATTTTTTAAGAAATTATATCGATGAGTAAAATGACTTTAATGAAAATTGAATAATCATTTATTAAGACCATATAAATTCATTAAAAGTAGTTATAACATTTATACGTATTTTACAAAATTTATTATTTAATAATAATCCATATAAATATTAAATAAATGTAATAATTTTTTATTATTTTATTTCTTATTTGAACTAAGTGATTCATGTAAAGAAAGTTAGGGAATACATAGATTTTATTACAACAATATTACTAATAATATAGGGGTGTTATAATAATCATTATTCTACAATAATATAAATTTATATTCTTGAGATTGAATGTCTCATGAATTACTAAATGTATCTATAAGATTCATTTATAATCATTATTCTTTTTATCAACTATGAGTACTGTCTAGTATGATTTTTCAAAATATTTTCTTTCTAACATTGATGGATAATATATGGGTATTCAAAGAATTTTAGAAAATTTGTGAGAGTGAAATATCACAATCACTTTTGTGTTTCTTAAAAAAAATACTATGAATAGTTCTTTGGAGTGTGTTATAACAAGGGTAAAACATTCACTGACCGCATTTTTTATTACAATATTGATTTAAATTATTGTAGTGTAAGGAGTGACAACATAACAAATATCATTACTAATAAAAAAATTGAGTTTTTACAATCCTAAGATGATAGAGAAATATATAAATGACTTGCAGGTAATAAAAATTTCAATTCCTTTATGAAGAGAGTTATAAAACCTTACCTGGAAAAGAATCATTATTAAGGTGGATCAGAGATCTTGTATAACCTAGTATCAACATATCACAAATAGTGGTTTTTCAAAGACTTTTCATGACCAGAATGAAAGGATGGATTTTTTTTGACCTACATCCTCTTAGGTATGTTATTTTCCACTCCACTAAAAATAATTCCCTTGGTTATCAACTCTTGTTTGGGATTGTTTAATATTTTTCTTCTCAAGAGATCTTAAGACACACTAAAATCACATTTTCTCAACATGTTATTACACTCAACCATTTATACATGAAAATAACATTTTATAATAGATACGAATAACCTATAAATCAGTAATATTATTCTAAATAGATTTTTAGCAAACTAGGATGAGTATAAACTATTTTATCAGGAACATTTTTTCATTGATTATGTGAATTTATTTTGATTTCTACTACCTTTAGAGATGAAGACATAAAATTATTTTCATATATTAAATCCACAAAAAAATATATAACTAAAGGGTTAAAAAATATTATAACACAAATTTCATAAATTTATAATCATTCAAATTTATTGTATTCTGTTATTATATAATATTTCATTATATTTCACCCAATTGTAATCAACTAAACTATTTATATGAATGGAAATGGAACGGAATGGGGTGTTGTGGATAGCAGGAGGTACCCAATTCGATTTTTTAAAACGCAAGAATCCCATTATATCTCTATACTATATTTTGTTATATCTTGTCCAAAAATGTGTAAAAATATCATAGTGATATAGATACTAAATCATAACAGCGAATCGTGGATGAAATCAAGGAAATCAATGAGGATTTGGAAAAGGTGGTCTTCTAATGGAATGAAGTAGATCATAACATCATGGAAATTACAAAAAAATTGATTTTGACTACCTAAATAATGAATTTCTAATGAAATTGATACAAGGAAATTTTTGGGTCATGGTATAAAAAATATAATAGAAGAATAAACAAAGAAAAGAGTTAGTTAAACTAGTAGTGCATAATGAATAATTTGAAGTGGGGGTCTAAAATTAAATTTTATAATCCCATCAATTATTGAGTATGTTCCACTATATTTTTCTTTGAAAATATTTATTTTCTGATAGTATATTTTAAACATGGTAATAAAGTCATTCACTAGTCAATGTGTGCTTTATATAGTGTTAGGGGCCTTAGAGAAGTTGATTTAGTGTAAGAATCGAGGTATTGTGTACCATTTTGTATACTACAAAGCAACCAGATAGCCAGTAGAATCCATTAAAAATTCATTGGTATATATAGTAGATTTGTAACACAATTTTAGTCCCAATTAACTTATTTTAAATTCCCACACTCAATCTATTTATATTTATTTTACCCTTTTACAACTACTATATTCCCACAGGCCCACAGAAGGAGGGACATCGACTTGTTGTTAGGGTCTTCAGCATGCCAGTGGCATTAGGATGGCCCAGAGTAATTGGGGGAAAAGTCATATCCTACTAAAACTTATTTTACCATAATATTAAGCCCTAATTTAACCTTATTTCTGGTTTCATTGAATTTTTAAGGTTTTAAAAGGCTCTGGTGGTTCATCATGTACCATTACCTAGTATCATGATATTTTCTTTGGTGTTCTAATCCCAAATAATTATTTATCAAATGTTTTTAATTTTACCCTCATGTATTCATCTCTATTCCTCTACACTCATCCTTAATGGATTATGTAATCCATTTTATATATGGGATCTTGGTATTGATCATTTATCTAATGCATAATCTATATTTCCCACTTTTTTAATGAGGTTATTTTTTGAAAAAACACCCTAATGATTTTTAGAGTGCGATAAACCTACCATATCATAATATAATTACATGTATGAAAATTTAAATTATTTTAATTTATAAATTATTCAAACCTATAACTCCCATGGATCTCACTAGTATTACAAGAATTGATACAGAGACATGAAGACACCCGAGATGTGTGCCAACTTTTAAGCCTTGATTGGAACTTTGTTTCACTAAAACTGGATCCCTATGATGATTTTTCAATTTTAATATTGATTGGAAGATCCATTTTATTTGTCTTAGTATGTGAATTATGGAAATTTAATTGAAAATTAGTGAGTTGTATTGATATAGGTTAATTGGGATAAGAGTGGAATTGTCATGTTGGAATGATAAAATATGGATATAATGTAACATGTTAATTATAGAATAAATTAATTGTGAAAATTAATCGATATAATTTCTGTGATAATTTTTAATAAAGAACATACATGGATTATGTCGTGTCGATGAAACCATGGAATGAAACAGTAATTGGAATCTAAGAATATGTGATATATACATGAGAAAAATGGAATAATAGATCCAATAACATTATAATTGGTAATTTTATGAGTTAGCCAATATGATATTTGTTACATGTTTTGAATCTCCATTAAATATAATGATTTATCTATTGATTCTTTCATTTTGGAATGATAAATCACAACTCACATGGGAATTTATATAGAGTCAAATGTTATCTTAGAATGTAGGTGTCCCTGGATATGAAATTTTCAATTGATAATTTGATACATTTCCCCATGGAATGGTCTTGTTACCTTGAATCATGTACCAACATTTATAATGGGAAATAACATGGGGTACTACATTACATGGTTACTCAGTCCCTTATTAGGGACATTCTATATTGGAGCTTGTATGAAGCTCATGAATGAGAATTATTATAAATCATAGTATTACATGGTTACATGAATTTAATGGAATAGATGTTTGGATAATTCTTATCATAATAGTGAGGAAATAGTACATGATACATAGTATAGGTAAATCATAAATGGAATTTGATCATTAAAATGGAATTTGATATTCATCATTATGACAAATTATATTTTTGAATATCCAATCTCTAAATTTGGAGCTCGAATGTTAGCGGTTTTATTTTGTGGTTCAATATTAATTTATGAATTTATAATCCTATTAATCATACTATTACATGGAAAAAAAATTCATACTAGATTGTTTATAAATCAGGGGTGTTAGCCTATAGTGTTTTACTCACACCATAATCGAGATGCATTTTGGTAATCGGGTATAATTCATTGATGCACTTTTTTGATAAGGGAATAAGGCCCACTACTAGATTGGTTACATTGTTTTATGATATTGGATAATATATACATTAGAATAATAATAGTTTTTGTGACTAGGGGTTATGGATTAATTTTCATTGTTTATTATTATATTATTTGTATTACGTTTAGCACAAAATTTTGTTTCAATTATTTATAGCGTAATATTGTTGTTCATTGAAATTTGGATGGCTGTTTTATATTTTTTATAGGATTGATTTTAATTTTTTGAAATCAATATCTTATTTACATTGTGATTCTGAAGATAATATAGAAATTATAGTATCCCCACTATATTATTTTTTCTCCAACTGTTTGTTAGTAGCCTCTATAATTTGAGGTGGGATATTGAGGTAAGGTAGTGACTTATCATAGTCCCAAGAGGGAGAACTGGGAAAGAGACATTGAAAAATATAATAAGTTGAGGCCACACTAGATGATTCAAAAAATTAATCATTATTAATGAATCTTTTAGATTTTATCCACAACATTGAATAACCCACATGAGTGTATGTTAGTTTACCTTTATACTGGAGGAAGATAGTTGATTTCTAAAATTTACTAAAAAGATAAAATCAATAAGAAATTTGGGGAATTTAAAGTGAGGGTTTATTAATTAGATCATTCATGGAAAAATTAGAATTTGGGATCATAATGGGAAGTGAATAAACATATATGGGGTGGTTTATATTGAGGTAGTGAAATACTTTATCGAACTACTGATAGATTTAGAATAAATCATAGATGGATGTATTGAAAATTAATTTCTCTAGGGAGGAAGAATTTAAAAATATAGTTTGTTTTATTTCATATCTATTTTTTTAGTTTTTATTTCAACTATTAAATAACATGTTAACTATTTCTGTGCTACTCCATTGCAACTGTATGTACATGGAGTCCCAAAGATGGATGATGTTGAAAAAGATAAAATCACTACCATAGGTGGAGCTATAACATATCATATAAGTAACATTAATACAATTATTTATTTCCTATCTATGAATTTATTTTTTGTAACACCCTGATCTTCCACGATACACTTATCTTTCAATAATGCAATAGCTTGAATTGTACGCAAGTTCGAGATTCTAACACACCGCGACCAATCAAAATAGCCATTATGAATAGTAATACGAACTTTTTGAAATTATATATATTTTATATTTCAAAATGGACTTAATTTTTGGATTCAGAATATCGAAATTATCCTAAGTTGAATTTTTGGTATTTTTCGGAGAACATCAACTTTTTTATGAATAGTGAAAAATACTTAAAAAAACATTTTTATTAAAAATAATTTATAGTGATAAATAATACTATTGAGTGGTTTTAAAGTATAATTAGAATATATTTTTACCATTTTATCCAATGGTGTTCATTAGAATTAATTTCACTTATATCTTGGACATAAACAATTGTCAAACTTTTGACCTATATTGTTTCTTAAAAACACGCTATTTGTTGTGACAGCAGGAATTAATTATAAAATTAATTAAGTCAACTTATATGTTTGTAATTTTTTAAAATAGTCGACATTTTTGAATTCATAATATCAATTCTACCTTTGGGTGAAATTTTGGCATTGTTCTGAAAAACATCAATTTTTGATGAATAGTGACACCACTATGTGGTAGTTAAAAAACTGATTTTTCGTTTAAATGAAACATTACCACTTATGTGATTTGATTTTCAAAAATCCGACATACATGGTTGTCATTAGGAATTAAAATGTGGTTCAATGAGATTAAAATAATTTTTTGGTGAATTGTAACTTTTAAGTTTAACTAATCGCAATGAAAGGTAATTAGTGAAATTTAAGGTAAAAATGATATTATAAAAAAATGAAAAACCCTTAAACATGCCCTATCATTATTTTATGAGTCATGGACGTCCCGAAAAATCTATGGGTCAACTTGGGGACCCCAGGGAGCCACTTGGGTATGAAAATGACATTCAAATCTTTTTATTTAATGTAAAAATAAAATTGCCACAAACATGTGTTGTTTTACTAAAACAATTATTACACGGGGTTATATAAGTTATAATTTTAACTATAAATATTCATTGGAAAGATAAACATATTTCCTAAATCATGGTATTTTTTTATAATTTTTAGACATTAAGTAAATTAAAATTTTTATGACATCATGATGATGCAGCGATTACCTCATTAAGCAATGAATTAAATAAAATGAATATATAATGTAAAATCTAAAACTTACACTTGTAAAAAACCTATTGGATGTGTCTATTTAGAACCCTTATCACCTTATCCTATAAATATATAAGTGTGGGACCTTTAAAATCCAAAACTCATTATATAATAAAGTAGCATTTCATGACTTTCCAAGAGTACCCCTCCTCTGCTCTTATAGAAGGCCCCCACCACTACCACCTTATTCACACCTTCCAAGCCATTTGGCTCGGCGAAAATCTACCCAAATACTCTCTCAACTTCCCTCTATTACTCCTAGAAGTCTCACTTTGGGCAGAAGGCTTCCCAAGGAATCCTTTGGCTCAAATCAAAAAGAGTTACCCGATATTAAGGTAATGTCTTCTTTTATGTTATTTTGTTTTATTTTTCTTCTCCAACCCCCAAAACTCTTTTTATTACTTTATTTTGTAACACCAACAATATCTTAAATATACTAGGATGTTTTTATGATAAATATTCTAGCTACACTTACACACACCTTCGTCTAATGGTTAAAGAACATACTGTTTCTATGGGTGGCGAATTAATGCCTCACGAAATGATGATTGTTCAATCTTCTTTTAACACCTCTCATGGTGGCCATTATGATGACAATATTCCAATATATGATATATATTATGTATATGTTTTCCTTATACTTATGTATTTTTCATTTATTCAATACCTTTATGATCTCCATTATGGGTAAACGCGATAATTTCATTTTAGGAAGTGTGGACTACCGCCCCCTCAAAGTTATTTAAATCGTTAATGCCATATGTGGAATATATAAAGGATGGAGTAAATGGTATTATAAATTATATTATACTATAATTATATTATAACTTTATATAATTATAATTTTCTTCCCTTAAATATAAAATAGAATTAAAAGTAGCGTTCATACGTACGTATGTCTTACCGGCTCCATGAACGGTGCATTTCATTTCTTAACTCTAAATGTTTTGTAATATTATAAATACATATATATACGGGATATATATTATATATATGATATCTACATCATAAATATAATTCTGGATATAATGTATATTTTACCACATGAAGAACTTGTAATCATAAGAAGTTTATTTTTGACTCAAGTACCAATGATCGACAAAACGACCGTTTTTAACATAAATAATTACATAATGTTCATAACATGGTAATAAGTGATATAAAAGGAATAATAAACTTGAAAAGGGTTCTTAAAAAGTATAAATTAACTCTAGTTTATTATTCTGGAGGTTAAAGAATGGCCGAGTCAAGTCGGACACGAGGTAAGAGAACTTCCTAACCCAATTTCCGTTCTTTGGGTTAATCTCCTACTTTCAAATTATGTCCTGATATTATTATGTCCTATATTGTATTTTTACTTTATTTATGTGTAATTATAGTGAATAAACATAATAGATCTATTTTATTTAAACAATTATCTTTGCATGGGACTTCGTCTCAATCTCTATTCATTGAGGCATATTTTGTTTTATACACAAATTTCTTCTATACGGTGTATAAACCCCTTTGACATTTACGTTTATTCAAAAGGAATATTTTTATATTAACCATTTTACTAAATGAAAAAAGGAATGTTTTTCTTGTCATATTTATGTTCCGACAACAACTCCTCCACCTCCATGACCATTATTTGAGTTTCGGCTTCCTCTACAAGACATAACTTTTTTTAAATGAAAAATAAATACCAAGTTTTAATTTTATTTTATTTTGGTATTGAAAATGTTTTTGATAATGTTTTTATTATATCAATGTAATGTATTGATATCTTATGATTGAAATGAGGAAATTTTATGTTTTCTTTTATGCATATTTTATATGATACTATTATGTTATGGTTTATGATATGTTTAAACCTGTTCATATGAGGAATGAAATGGACATAATAAGTGACAGGTGGAGCCCGCTATAGCTCCTCGATGCATCGGTAGGTCTCATGAGACAAACTAGTGTCTTGGCACGAGGCCTTGACAAATTATTATTTGTAGTCTTGGCATGAGGCCTTGCCTATATGGTTATGATAGTCTGGCATTATGCATTCCATTATTATGAAAGTGGTTATTGATATTGCATGTGATTATTCGACTAGTATAATATCCATGTGAATAAGTAAATGGAATTATTTCATTTTATTTTTGACATATTATGCTGAAGATAATGTTTAAATGGCTTTTGTTTAAGTTATACATTGCATTAAATCTAAATTTTTATTTACGAAAGCTTCCGCTATATTGTTATCCTTACTGAGCATATGAGCTCATCCCTTCCAATGTTTTAATTTTTCCAGGATGCGAAGAAATATATTATGAATGACCTACAGGGATAATATGAGGGGATATGAAGAAAAGATGTTGTTATAGTTTTGTTTTACTTTATGATGTAATGTAAGCCTTATGAATGTATCTAGTGTTTCCAAGGCTACTAAACTAATCGGTCTTTAAAGACTTGATCCTTTGTGATCATGCCAATGTTACGCAATAATGCACTGATTCTGGGTAATTGGGGTCAGGGCATTACAGTTGATATCAGAGGTAGTTTAGTACTAACCTTGGAAGCTAGATTTAGATAAACTCTGATTAGAGAACATAGCCCTAAGATAGACTTTGATGATTAGTATAGAAGAACTTCCAAGAATGTTGGTATTATAGAGATTTTGTGAGTTTTCTGAGAAATGCATCCCTGTCTGGATACGAGCAGGTAGAGGCGGCTCTGGCACAGATGTACCTAGGGTTAAAACCCGAAAACACCGCTTTGATATAGACTCGAACGGGAACTGGTGCATGAGAATGGGCCTTGCTACACTCTTGGTTACGGCACTCCTAGGGGATATGCTTAGGATGATTCTCATTTTTACTAACCATTATGAAGGGTTTATGAGTATATACTTCCCCAAAGAAAGTTTTTTTTATGATTATGGATTATATCCATAAAACGTTCAATTTACATTAATTATTTTACAAGTTTGGAATTATTCATTGTAAGTCATAAACTAACCTAGTTTATGCCATTGTATAGAAATGGCGCCCAGTAGAAGGAATGTGAACACCATCAATATGTATGATCCAAAGAGTAAGAAGGATCATATCTCTCACGATATTAAGCCAACATTTATAAGGGAAATAGTCTCCCATGTGTTCTCAACATATAATGAAATAGTATCATGTGATAATAAGATAAGTAAATATTTCTCTGAGTCTTATGACTTTGAAGGGAAGAAAGAGAAGAAAAGGATGGAAGAGAGAATGATGGATAAAGGGACGAGGGAAAAGAAGAATTTTCCAATATGTGATAAATGTGGGAAGAAACACCTTGTAAATTTCATAAAGGGAATGGGAGTTTGTTAAAAGTGTGGAGAAAAAGGACTCCAAGTACGTGACTGCAAGGGTAAGAAAAAGGCTTCAAATGTACAAGGCTTCATCTGCAAGGAGTGGGGACACTACGTAAACCAATGTCCAAATAATCAGAGTATGCCCCAAATGATGTTATTGGATAATAATCAAGTTTAGATACTACCACAGATGAGGAGGAATGATTAGAGTTATTATGTTGTTATTAAAGAATTTTGTCATTTGAGTGTTGTATCAATGATGTACTGGTTATAATAATTATTGAGTATATAAGGATTGTACTGCAGTACTATTTCATCAAGTACTTGAGATTGTGTGGAACCAAGAAAAGTGACTCCACAACAGGTTAAATTTTTGGAAAATGTATGGTTGAGAGAAAGATAAACCATAATATGGTTCGGATACCAAGATAGTGATTTTATAATAATACATGATTGATTTGGATAAATGATATTGGATATTCATAACATCCTTGAAACTGATTAATGATTTGTATACATTTTTGGATAGAAGGAGTATATCTAGTATTCTATAAGGAATAAGGGATCATGAATATAATCAATAAGTATTTATGGTAATTCAAGATGTTTCATTTTTTTAAAAGAATATATGATGAAGGTGTTCAAATGTTGTTACGCGGAAAGAAGGATCTTCATTATGTTTACCTTCCTTATAAAATTTGGACTGTGAGTTGGGCAGAAGTATTTTGGATAATTATAATGGCTGGAATGGATTAAGTTGAACCTTGGATAGTATTGTTTTAGGTTAAAAAATTTCTGAATATTATTTTTTGAATATTATAATATAATAGTTTTAGGAAAAGGACAACCTACAGGTCAGGGGATAACCCATCGTGTCGGACAAAGCTGCAGGAATTGAACCCACAACTATAGTGAGACATACCTTTATTACCTACCACTAGCCTACAAGAAGTCCCTGGTTATTAAAAAATAGTTTTCCTAATATGAACTGTATGTGTTAATATTTGAACCTTTTACGATTAGGATAAATATAATATTTTTGAGTTCTATTATCTTTTTGAGTGAAATATGGGTTTATGGTAAAAACATATTAATGAATGAAAATTCTACATGACAAGTATGTATATTTCCTTACGTTCTTAGTAAATCTCTTAAATAAATTCCTCAAATTTATGAAAGGTAACATAAAACGAAAACTTTGTTGGTTAACTTTTCCAACTGGGGAATCAATGATCCTTTAATGAATCAAAGTTTGTGATTTTCTTTTAGTTAACTTTCTCCTAATCCTATTTTCTACAACCCTCCATCAGAACTTGATGGTTTGTTTTTCCTCCATATTCATATTTTCATATAATCCTAGTATGGGCTATCTTGGGTGACCTTTGTAATTCACTTTCATTCTTTTAATGTTATATTTTTATAAACACTATTTATGATGTGGGTTTTCCACAAAGGTATTTTCTATTTTTAACCTTTTATTTTCAAAGAAAAATTTCAAATTGCGAGGATGAAATTTATTGAAGGAGGAGAGAATGTAACACCCCGAGCTTCCATGATACGCTTCTCTTTCAATAATGCAGTAGCTTACATTGTACGCAAGTTCGACATTCTAACACACCACGACGAATCAAAATAGATATTATGAATAGTAACACCAACTTTTTGAAATTATATATATTTTATATTTCAAAATGGACTTCATTTTTGGATTAGGAGTATCGAAATTATCATCTGTTGAATTTTTGGTATTTTTTTAAGAACTTCTAATTTTTTATGAATAGTGAAAAATAATTAAAATATTTTTTTTAATCAAAATAATTTATAGTGATAAATTATACTATTGAGTGTTTTTAAAGAATAATTAGAATATTTTTTTACCATTTTATCCAATGGTGTTCATTAGAATTAATTTCACATTGAAATTAGACATAAACAATTTTCAATCTTTTGATCTATACTGTTTCTTAAAAACACGCTATTTGTTGTGACAGTGGGAATTAATTATAAAATTAATTAATGCAACTTATTTGGTTAGAATTTATTAAAATAGACATAATTTTTGAGTTCAGAATATCTATTATAGCTTAGGGTAAAATTTTGGCATTGTTCTGAAAAACTTCAATTTTTGATGAATAGTGAAGCCACTAAGTGGTAGTTAAAAAACTGATCTTTCGTTTAAATGAAACATTTCTACTTCTGTGATTAGATTTTAAAAAATCCGACATACATGGTTGTCATTAGATAGTAAAATGTGGTTCAATGGGAATAAAATATTTTTTTCAGTGAATAGTAACTTTTATGTTTAATCAATCACGATTAAAGGTAATTAGTGAAATTTAAGGTAAAAATGATATTATAAAAATATGAAAATAACATTACACTTGTCCTAACCTTATTGGATGAGTCATGGCCGACCATGAAAATCCATGGGTGAAATTGGGGACCCCATGGAGCCACTTGGGTAAGAAAATGACATTACTAACGTTTTATTTAAGGTAAAAATAAAATTGTCACAAACATGTGTTGTTTTACTAGAAAAATTATTTCAAGGGGTTATATAAGTTAATATTTTGACTATAAATATTCATTGTATAGATAAAAATATTTCCAACATCATGGTAGTTTTTTATTATTTTTATACATTAAATAAATTAAAATTTTTATGACACCATGATGATTCAGCGATTACCTCATTAATTAATGATTTAAATAAAATGAAAAGGTAATGTAAAATCTAAGACTTATACTTATAAAAAACCTATATTATGGGTATATTTAGAACCTGTATCACCTTATCCTCGAAATATATATGGGTGGTACCTTTAAAATCCGAAAATCATTATATAATAAAGTAACATTTCATGACTTTCCAAGAGTGCCCTTCCTCTCCTCTTATAAAAGGCCCCCACCACTACCACCTTATTCACACCTTCCAAGACATGTGAATCCACCAAAATCTACCCAAATACCCTCTAAAATTCCCTCTCTTACTCTTAGAAGCCTCACATTGGGCAGAAGTCTTCCCAAGGAATCCTTTGGCTCAAATCAAAAAGAGTTACCCGATTTTAAGGTAATGTCTTCTTTTATGTTCTTTTGTTTTATTTTGCTTCTCCAACCCCCTAAACTCTTCTTATTTCTTCCTTTTGTAAAAACACCACTATCTTCAATATAATAGAATGTTTGTATGATATGTATTTGAGCTAAATTTACACACACCTTCGTCTAATGGTTAAAGAACATACTGTTTCTGTTGGTGGCGAATTACTGCCTCACGAAACGATGATTGTTCAATCTTCTTTTAACACATATCATGGTGGCCATTATGATGACACTATTTCTATATATTATATATATTATTTTTATTTTTTCCTTATACTTATTTTTTTTCATTTATTCAATACCTTTATGATATCCATTATGGGTAAACCCAATAATTTCATTTTAGGAAGTGCGGACTACCGCCCCGTCAAAGTTATTTGAAACGTTAATGCCATATGTGGGATGTATAAAGGATGGATTAAATGGTATTATACATTATATTATAATGGAATTATAGTATACCTTTATATAATTATAATTTCATTCCATTAAATATGAAATAGAATTGAATGTAGCGTTCATGCATACGTACAGCTTACCGTCTCCATGAACGGTGCATTTCATTTATTAAATCTAAATGTTATGTAATATTATAAAATCATATATATATTGGATATATATGATATATTTTATATCTACATAATGAATATAATTCTGTGTATAAAGGATATTTTACCACATAAAGAACTTGTTATCATAAGAAGTTTATTTTTGACTCAAGTACCAATGATCGACAAAACGACCGTTATTAACTTAAATAATTACATAATGTTCATAAC
Source organism: Viscum album (assembly GCA_963277665.1). Taxonomy (NCBI): domain Eukaryota; kingdom Viridiplantae; phylum Streptophyta; class Magnoliopsida; order Santalales; family Viscaceae; genus Viscum; species Viscum album. The sequence continues at coordinate 1,013,608,938 of OY728162.1, read as the reverse complement.
ATTGTAATAAGTGATATAAAAGGAATAATAAACTTGAACAAGGTTCTTAAGAAAGTATAAATTTACTCTAGTTTAATATTCAGGAGGTTAAAGATGGGTCAAGTCAAGTTGGACACGAGGTAAGAGGACTTCTAAACCAAATTTCCGTTCATTGGGTTAATCTCCTACATTCAAATTATGTCATGATATTATTATGTCCTATCATTTATTTTTACTTCATTTATGTGTAATTATACTGAATAAACATAATAGATATATTTTTTAAAAAAAATGATCTTTGTAAGTGACCTCGTCTCAATCTCCATTCATTGAGGCATATTTTGTTTTATACACAAATTTCTTCTATACAGTGTATAAACCCCTTTGGCTTTTACGTTTATTCAAAATTATTTTTTTATACAAAGCGTTTTACTAAATAAAAAAAAGGAATGTTTTTGTTGTCATATGTATGCGGCGACAACGACTCCTCCACTGCCATGACCATTATTTGAGTTTCAGATTCCTCTACAAGCCATAACTTTTTTTAAATGAAAAATAAATACCAAGTTTTAATTTTCTTTTATTTTGGTATTGAAAATGGTTTTGATATTGTTTTTATTATATCAATGTGTTGTATTGATATCTTATGATTGAAATGGAGAAATTTTATGTTTCCTTTATGCATGTTTGATGTGATACGATTATTTTATGGTTTATGATAGGTTTTAACCTGTTTATATGAGGAATTCATTGGACTTAATAAGTGACGGGTGGAGCCTGCTATAGGTTCTCAATGCATCGACAGGTCTCATGAGACAAACTAGTGTCTTGTCATGAGGCCTTGACAAAATATTATTTTTAGTCTTGGCACGAGGCCTTGGCTATGTGGTTATGATAGTCTGGCATTATGCATTCCATCATTATAAAAGTGGTTATTGATATTTCATGTGATCATTCGACTAGAAGAATATCCATGTGAAAAAGTAAATGGAATTATTTCATTTTATTTTTTTTCCATATTATGATGATGTTCATGTTTAAAAGGCTTTTTTTAGTTATATATTTCCTTAAATCTAAATGTTTATTTATGAAAGATTCTGCTATATTGTTATCCTTATTGAGCATCTGAGCTCACCCCTTCCAATGTTTTAATTTTTCAAGGATGTGAAGAAGTATATTATGAATGACCTACATGGATAATATGAGGGGATATGAAGACAAGATGTTGTTGTAGTTTTGGTTTACATTATGATGTAATGTAAGCCTTATGAATGTATCTAGTGTTTCCAGGGCTAATAAACTAATCGGTCTTTTGAGACTTGATCTTTTGTGATCATGCCAATGTTACGCAATAATTCACCGACTCTAGGTAACTGGGGTTGGGGCATTACATTTCCACTCTATAAATTTAGGCTACCTCAGTGAATTTTATTTTGTATACATACTCTAAATGTTAGGTCTGGAAAATAATTGGTAGAATGGATAACCCACTTGAACAATATACCTAAACTCATAATGGATATATATTTTAAAGGTTAATAATGATTCTATAAATTATGTGTCTTATTCAATGTGAATTAAATTAAATTATTATATTCATATTATTATGAAAACTATCGATGAATTTGATTGAATTCCTTGACTTGGATAAGGTGAATATTTTCATATGAAACATTTACAAACATTATTATAAATGTTATAAAAAGATATGATTACTAAAAAAATTATTTTATATATATAAAAACACTATTGACATCATGAAATATGGAAGGGAAGTTTCTATAATAAAATTTTTATAAATATTACCCATAAATAAGAGTTTAATGAAATTTTGAGCCAATTTCCCAAAATTTCATTCATACATTATCTTCAATAATTATTTTGGGTTTTTACCTTCTATTATAATTTATTAGTTAAGAATTATATGAATAGGATTAAAAATTGAAATTTGTGGGAGCTAATTCACCGAGTTTTTCATCCATTCTCACACCCATATAATAATTTTTTGGGATTCCAGCTAACAGGGGATTGTTTAGTTAAATAGAATATTAATTCTTACATAACATTTCAATTACAGAAAATTTATAGAAAGAAAATATATATTGTGGTATGTTTGGGTAACCATGTTAAAAAATGGAGGAAGGTTGTATTTTATTTCTAAATGAATAATTCCAATCCTAAATATCAATTTAACCTTTATATATTAGTTTTTTAGTGAATAATCTATCATTAGTCTTATTGTCTTAATTTGAGGTGGGATATTTTCAAATAATGAAATTAATTACCTAAAAAACAACTTCAAGTTCAATTTTTAAAAAATTCAATAAATAATGGTATTTAATATAATGAACATGTTATACCCATTACAGTAATGTTAATATTGATGCTTTTGTACAATAATGGTTAATGGGTGGTTTTGTGAAAATATGTGTTATATTCAGTGTCAATTAATAATAATCCATCATTAAAATCCATTATGGTTTAAAACTTAAGGGTGTATTTAATAATATTTATTTAAACATCAATGTAATGGTACAATGTATTTTCCTAAAAAAATTAAACAAATATGGTTAAAAATTTAAAAATTTAAAAAATTTAAAAAGTGTAAATAAATACACAATACTAATTTATTATATAATAATTGAAGAAGAACTATTATATTTTTACTTACATATCCTCTCTATAATTCTTTGAGGAATACCATTCCATATATGATTTATTGGAATCTATGTCACCCAAAAGAATCAGTTATACATTCTTTTTAGTTGTTCTAAAAAGAAACCCAAATATATCAAGTTATTATATGTGAGTACCCAATAAATATAAGATAAACAGTGGTTTGATTGTTTTATTAGATAAAAATATTATAATCTATATAATTTCACTATAATTAAATTTAAACTAATAAATAAGAGATAAAAAGAGTGAAATATTTATAATGTAATAAAACATGAAGAAAACACTAAATTGTGTGTAATATTTGAAATTAATGTTTTATTTTCCTAAAAAGATATCAATATATATCCTAAAAACTACTCATTAATGTATATAATATGTTTTATGGTTCCTTGAGCCATTTTATGAAAACACTTATCATTAGAATTATATAATCGTGGTATTTTAATTTCAAGAATGACCTATTGTGTAGCTAGTATGTGGCACATGGAAGATAGTGTGAAGAATAGAGATATTAAAAATTCTTTGATGTATAGTGGGTAGATTATGGGTGGAAAATGAATGGGTATTATCCACATAGAGAATACTGATTTTTCACTATATATACATCATGTAAAAAGTGATGATAATAGAAACCATTTCTTCTAGAAAATCATAATTGGTTCCCAGAGTATCCCAGATAGGATCTTAGTGGTTAGTGACACAATGTTGTCTTCTTAGTGTCTATAAAACAATTATTTAAAATTATATGGTGATATATTAAAATTTAATACTGTATAGAACTATATTTTTTTGAAAAACTACCCAATAAAATCATTAAAAAAGAAAAGTGTTTAGGATCCTTAAAACTGATACAAGAGTGAGAGATTCCAACAGAACAAATATAATCATTATTAGTTAAAAAAATATCAAAAAATATTTTCTAATATTGGAATTCATGTCAATCATTTTTACCAAAAGTTTATCATCCATCCACTATAAATCCAATGTAGGAACCTTATTTTACTGAAGCCCCTTCTTTTTACTGTTAGCAATCTAAAATGTATTCTCCTTTGACAATGTATTTATCCAAAAATTAATATTTTCACTTTTGAACCCATGTAATGGATCTTACTCATATTTCTAAATATCTGAACTATGAAGAACAAAATTAGTACCATAAATATATTTTTTGAGTTTTGAGACAATATATATTTTTTCCTGCTCTAAGGATCCAAACACCCGTATCATAGAGTGTGTGGTAACATTATCAAATTGGAATAAGATATATGGAATGAAATTACCAATGACAAAATATTTTAGTATTCATGGTAAAATAGATTCATTCTTGAAAATAACCTAACATTGCAAACATAAAATAATGGATTTCCGTTGAGAATATAATAATTCCGGTTAGTGTATCCAGGAATTTCAATATCAAAACACATCCCCAAATCATTGGGAGAATTAAGAACAATAATAGAGTGAGTTCAATTTTTTATGAAGGGTAGGCGTATAGAGGGGATTGGGAATAAAAATGGCATAAAATTTATGGAAAGGTAAATAACTTAATCACATTCCATTTAATCAATAATTTAATTATAATATGGAAAGATTAAAAATTTATCAAATAATTCTATAAAAATAATCACATGATAAAGAAAACAAAATAATGTGTATTTTAATAATCCAATAATCAGATAGAAATAAATTAATTATCTCATAATGTGGGAATTCATAATGATAGAAATAATAAACATACCATCAACCCTTCAACCAAGACACTATAGAAAACTGGGTAGAACATAATACAATAACCAAAGTTGTTTGTTTCTTGAGAGATACTGATGAATCAATGGGATACAGAGGTCCCCAAACACAACTAACCTGGTTAAAACCACTCCTTAAATTAATGTTGTGAATCATAGTCAACATATAAGATTGTTTTAAATCTATAATATGAAAAGTGAATCCTTTTATCCATTCAGTAAACATAATAAAAAATCATCTAGAGTAATATGTTGAATGGTATCAAAATAATATATTGCCAATGAAATTCATAATAAGCAATATAAAAAAATTTGGTAGATGATTTCATAGTAGATTAAAATAAATTAAGATTAATATTTAACATTGGATGTAAATATAGAGGAAAATACTTTGTTAAGATCACTAAAACTTTCTTGAGAAAGATACAATTTTCAATTTTAAAATATCTTATATTTAAAACACTGGAAAATGATAAAAGAATTAAGTTTATTAGAAAATAACCATGTAAAATTTTGAAGATATTTTTATATCATTATGTTATTATGAATATAAAAGAAAACTAATCAATCCATATATGCTGGAAAAACATTCCTTCAATATTTTTACTCGAAAAGCCACAAAGAACCATTTTAGAATAAAAAAATACATAACATTTAAAACATTGTATAAATGGTCAAAATGGGCATAAATTATATAAAAAATCATAGTATACTATTAAATTAATATTTGTTTGTGGGTTTAGAAGACATTGTAATCGTATAAAATAAGAATTTTAAATAATTTTTCAAAAAGAATATTTTAAAAACATAGTCTCTTTAAAATGTCATTTCCTTGAAATTATAATTTATAAAAGTATTAAATTATGTTTATTAGATTTAAATCCACATTATGAAATTTTAAATGCATCTTATGTTTATAAAAAGACATGTAATACATATTCGTAGAATAAAATAATCAATAAAGTATATGTTTATTCTAATAAATGGAAATTGAGTTACAAAATCCCTTACCACTAGCAATCAGTCAAATCATATACCCCATAAAATTAATAATTATACAATTAATTAGTTAATAAAATAAGGATAATGATATTAATGATATGTTATATCAATGTGAATTAGAAACATAAAAAATTGAATAATTTATGGATACGAAAAATATATCACTAAAGTACAAGTGTGTTGAGAAAACCATACATCACGCTTCCATTAAGTTTTTCATACATTAACCTATTTTATAAATTTTTAAATAATGTTATTAATTTATTACATAACTATAAAAACATTTATAAAAAATTATTTGATACTCTTATATCATATTACCATGCATTCATTAATATTATTAAATTCTTTTCATTTTTTCAGGTTTGTACTTTCTAATGTTTAATGATTCATTCATTTGTGTATAATTGTTGATATTCATATAAAATGGAAATGAAACAAAATAACTATATAAAAATGGTATTAATTCACTTATATTCATTAAATAGTCCCATATATCATGTTTATTTCTCACATAATGATAATTCATTAGATAATCTTTTAATGATGAATGTAGTGTTTATTTTGGCAGTTTTTATTACTATGATGAACAAGTTTCGTTTTATTTAATATTATTTATATATATTAGTCAAAAAAATTATATTGGTTATAAAATAAATTTTAGAATATTATTAAACTATAATAATACTATTATGACATGTGTTGAATGCAGTAATGGAAAACAAAAAAACATTATTGAAAATACAGTTAACTTCCATAATTTAGAGAATGAGTTTGTTTCATTGAATATAATTATGAAATAAAAGCGGTGGATATAAGGTAATCTATTTATAATATAAACTTCTAGTATATAAATGAAATTATATTTTTTATGATTTTATGACAGGATGGTGTTTCGATATATTAGATAAAGAAAATAAATTAAGAGATGTTGTTTGAGAAAGCAACCTATTGTATATCATCTCCATGGAAGACCCATTAAAGAATATGGAATTTGTTTTTGGGTGATAAAAGAATTACTTGGACTTGGGAAAAGTTATAAGGATAGAGTTTTGACGATATGTAAGGAGTTTCGTGTCTTTCTTCAAAAAAGTGTTTGGGGAGGGTTGTATTTATACTATAATATGTGTAGTTTTAATTGATTAAATAACAGTTATTTTATATTTAAAACCAACCACATGTGGGTTAAATTATTTCACTAATATTTGATTTCTAATAAATTGTATAATTTATTTTTAGGGATTTTAAACCTATCAATTAGACAATTATTTTTTTCATTTTTATTTATTTAACACTTTTACCTTTTATCTTTCATAAGCAACATTTTTACACCTCTAGAATTGTAAATTAATTTTGACCATAGTAAATTATTTATGAATAATAAATAAAATGACCAGAAAAGTTAATATGGACCTTATAATTTAAAACATGGAATCCATTTTACAAAATTTAATTCATTTAATGGGAAAAAATATCTTAAAAATACTGAAATTGTGAAGAAAAACCATGTTATCATGAAGTGTATTTTCCTAGGAAATGATGAAATTATAATAAGAATAAGACTAATAATTATCATTTAGAAAAAATAAATTAATTTACAATTATATTTAATATATTAATATAATAAAATATATACCAAAATATTGATTATTTTAATTACAAAAAAATGAGAAAAAAAATGTACTTTAAAACAATTTTCAGAAAAATATATTTTAAAAATCAAAATTTATTATTTTTAACAATAAAAATTACTGTCTACTATAAATAAGTTATGTTGATGAAATATAATTAAATTATATTCATTTTATATTAAACATTTAAAAAAAACAAGGGTACTTTTTAAATTATTAATTTATTGAGTATAAATAGAATTCATTCAAAAAATCAGTATTTTTCACTACTTAGAAAAAAATTATTCTCTTTTGAAGATTATCAATATTTATTCTCAAGTTAATTTTCACATGTTGAAAAAATATAATTTTAATTTTAACAAAAATATTGTCAAAAAGATTTAGCCTATAGAGATCTGTAAAAAACACTTTTTTAAGAATAAAGAAATTTGATGAACAAAAAGAATTCACTAAAAATTATGGGTTTGTTACCAAAGACGAAATTAAAATATTAACAATGAGATAGAAAATTATATATTTCATAATGTGGTTAACACTATTTATTCCTTATAATTTATTATTTTAGTTATAAATTTTATTTTAAAATAATGATATTTTAGTGTTATTTTAATCTCAGTGTTATATGATATATATTCTATCAAACATAGTGTTATTTTATAAAATCAGAGTATTACATTTTCCCCATCTTCTATAAATCATGACCCAAAATTAAAACTTGTGAAGGTAAATCATTGATCTTACATTTTAAAATACATTTCGGAAAATTCCATATCATAAAATTTTTTATTGAATTTTCATCTTAAAAAAAGAGAATGGAAAAATCAAGGTCACCAAAAAACTATGTTTCTATAGAGGATAACATTAGTGGGAAGTTAAAATATGGAAATCAAAATGAAATATAACTATAATTTTTTTTAGAATAATTATAGAGAACAATGTCAAGATAAGGTTAATGACCAGAATACCATAGATACAATAGTTATGATAAAGGCCTTTGATATCATCATATACATTCAAAAAATGATAAAATTTTATTTCTAATGATTTGACAAGATATAAAAACTTGATTTCATTTCATAAGTATAATCTCAATCTTTAGTTGTGACTTGATCAATTTCTAGTTCATTTCTTACTCCATGAAATCACGTTGAAATTGTAATCCCTGGTGAACTATTGTATTTTTTGATCCATAATGGGATGAGAAGTAATTTTCCATTTTTCTTGTTATCATCATAAAAAAACTTGCAGCATGGGTTATCAAATAAATATAAATCATCATATGGTTATGTAATTCATTAATCATTAATAACTCATTCAAAGTTCATTGTAAAATATTTCATAAACAATTACCCTTATGAATCGTCAAAAAAATTACAAACCAAAAAATTCAGAAGAAGGTCCCTATATTTTCAAAATCAACGTATCATTAACCTCTCAATCAAAATGATTTATATATTAGTCATCACATACCAGACATTTCAATACCTATATCATGTGTTCTCTTAAAACAAGATAATAACTTGAATTTCCCCGAAAATAATGGAAAACATTCATGTTTTTTTATTTCTTATATAGAACACATGTTATTGGATATTTATCTTTAATCCAATCAAGTAGTAATATCTAGAAAAGATAACATACACCACAAAATTAATATCCAATTTTTTTCTCACGAATTTTATACCATAATCATCTCTTTATTATTATGTCAGCATCAAGAATATATTCAGTGTTATCTTCCCAAAACACGTGTTTACAAGAAATATCAAATCTCCGATGAATCAATTTTCTTGATACTATTTGATACATACCTTAAAATAATTTAACAAATAGAACTTTTGTGAAACACATAAAATTATTTAGAATATTATCAATACAATACTTTTAAAATATATTACATTGATGTAAATACATAGTTATAGAAATCATTCACTATCGAAAAAATGGATATTTCCGATGGAGAAGGGGCCCGTTGTAAAAAATTAGTTATTTTCTATGGGATGAGGGTTCCCGTCACAAAATTATTGGCACGAGTTGCATGCTAAAATGCAAAAAGGGTACTTTTGATGGTTTTTTATGACCGCTGTAAATACATGGTGGTGTTTTTTAGTATTTGCGATGTGATTTATCTCCCATCTCAAACTGTATTTCGGAAAGTAGGTATTTGCAGCATGACCAATCATAAATACTTTTTTATCTGCCGCCCCTAGTTACTATGGGGGATGGAAATTGTGATGAGTCCTATCAAAAATAATAATGTCACAAATAATCTAAACTATATATACCCCATCCTATTTTCTCCACTCCACTTCTTTCACTACGCCTCTATCTGCTATCCCATTTTCAGTGAAAATGTGTCAAAGTTTAAATTCTAAATCGGAGTAATATTGATGGCTTACATCCTCCGAATGATTCAATTTTATGGTATTTATCTATTTATTTTCTTTTTTAGTTAATTTATTTTATTTTATATAATTTATAATAATTGTTATTTAGCTACAATTATATTTAATATGAATTAGATAATTTATTTTTCAATATTTATTTTCACAAATAATCACGTGTGATTAGTATTAGTTAGTACGGATTAATAGTTTTTATATTTATTCTTAGTAATTAGAAGTAATAATTATTAATTATAAAAATTATAAATAATTAGTCATAATTTGTTATAATTAGTGATAATTAGTAATAATTTGCAATAATTAGTAATAGTTTGCAATAAATACTACATATTGGAAAAACTATATGTGAATAGTAATAATTAGTGATTATTAGAATTAATTAGCAATAATTAGTTGAAATTTGATATAGTTAATAAGAATTAGCATGAATAAGTAATAATTAGTGGGTATTAGAAATAAATTGCAATAAGTTGTAATAAATGTTAATAATTAGTAATAAGTTCTTATAATTAGTAATAATTATAATAAATTGTAATAATTAATAACAAATTGTAAGGATAAGTAATTATTAGTAAAAATTAGTACAAATTTGTAGTAATTAGTAATAAATAGTAATAAATACTAATAATATGTAATAATTAGTAATAAACAATAATAATTAGTAATAATTACTAATAATTACTAATAGTTAATAATAATTACTAATAAAAAGTAATAAAAAGTAATAAATAGTAATAAACAGAAATGAATTTGAAAAATTAGTAATAATTTAATATAATTAGTTACAAAATAGAATAACTAGTAATAAATATGAATAAATAATAATAATTTCTAATAAAAATTTATAAACATGAATAAACAGAAATAATTACTATTGTTGTCTTGGATGAAAATATGTAGGTGGATGCACCTACTCATTAACCTGGTGCCGATGGAATACAACATGTCATGGTTGTTGATGACAATGATCATACAAATATAGATGTTTCAGATGTTATATTTGCACATTATCATTTGAGGAAAGGGTGCATGCAACAGGTCTCATACCCTTCTTCAACCTTGCAGGATGATTTTATCAAGAATAATCAGGATAATGGGGTGGATGCATGTACCCCCTGTATGCATCGATTAGTGGTGGACATGTCTCTTTAAAGGAGGCAATTATTTATGGAAAGGCCAATGAAGGCTTCACTCCTACTCCTTTGAAGCACAAACCATGTATGGACTATTCTAATGTACTACAGACTATGCCCACTAGATCTTCTATAGTGTCAAAGAGGGTATAAATCCTCATGATCCTTAATCAGGGTAAATCACAATCTGATTGGGAAATTGGTGATGACTCTGAATACGGAAATTACATGTCTTATTATGACCAATAGCTTCACTACCTTATAGATGAGGCCATGTTCTGTTGTTTGATCACACCCAACTCTTTCTTGTACGATTTCATTTATTTTAATAAATGGTCAGAAGATTTTGTTCTGGCTACACTTGTTTGGTAATTACTAATAAAGAGTAATAAATATTAATAAATCATAATAATTAGTAATAAATTTTAAGTAGTTATAGTATTTATTAATAAATAGTAATAATTAGTAATTACTTGTAACAATTAGAATTAATTAGTAAATAATATGAATAAATATGAATAAATAGTAATAAAAAGTAATAATTAGTAATAAATAGTAATAATCTGTAATAATTAGTAATAATTAGAAATAATTAGTAATAATTACTAATACATGCTGATAATAAGTAATAAATAGTAAAAATTAGTAATAAATAGTAACAATTTGTAATAATTATTAATAAAATGTAATAATAAGTCATAAAAATTAATAATTATTAATAAATTGTTTTAATTCCTAATAAATAGTAACAAATAGTAATAAATATTCCTAAATAGTAATAATTAGTACCAATTAGTAGTAATTAAGAAAAAAGAGGAATATTTATGAATAAGAAGTTATAATTAGAAACAATTTGGAATAATTGGTTACAATTTATATTAAATTGTAATAATTAGTAATAATTACGAATAACTAAGAATATTTAGAAAAATTAATAATAATTTGTAACAATTAGTAATAATTAGTAATAATTTTGAATTATTATGAATAATTGGTAATAAATATAAATATATAATAATATTTAGTTATAAAATATGAATAAATAGTAATAAATATGAATAAATTGAAAAAATTATTATCAATTAATAATAAATAGTATTAATTACTGATAAATAGTAATAATTACTAAAATATGGTATTAATTACTAATAAATACTAATAAATAATAATGATTAGTAATAATTAGTAATAATTACTAATAATTACAAATAATTATAAATAAATAAGAATAAAGTGTAATAATAAGTAAAAAATTGTAATAAATGTTAATAAAATTTTATAACTACTGGAAAATTAATATGAATAAGAATAATTAGTAGTAATTAGAAATAAATAGTAATAAATAGTAATAATTTATAATAAATAGTAATAAAGAGTACTAATTAGTAATAAATATGAATAACTAGTAATGATTAGTAATAAATACGAACAATTAGATATAATTATTAATATATATTAATAATTAGTAATAAATATGAATAATTAGTAATAAATAGAAATAATGTGTAATAAGTAGTAATAATTGAATAATTTTTAATAATATGAAATAAATAGAATAATTATCAATAATTATCAATAAATATAAATAAATAAAAATAATTATAAATAAAATGAAAAAATTATAGTAATTAGTGATAATTAGAAGTAATTAGGTGTTTATAGGGGTAAAAAGATATAATTATCAGTGATTATCTATAATTAAAAATACTTAGGAATTAAAAAAAATTTGATCATGTTATTCTAATATCATTTTTTTATAAAAAATAATTATTTTATATTCATCAGAGAAATTTAGATCATAGAAGAAAAAAAAGTCATTATTAGATGATCACATTTGGATAAATCAACACAAGAATCCAAAAGGTTATTTTATAAATTCTGTACATATTGATGGTTTTGAATCATTATTATCATTTGCATCATCAAAAACATAATTATTTCCGAAGGGAAAATTATTTGTCCCTATAAAAAATGTAGTCTAATGACATTTAACAAATTTGACATCATTGGGGGTACCTATTGTGTTATATTTTTCAAATAGATGATGTTTTTTGCTATAAACATGGTGAACACAGTTCTAGAGAATATATTAATAATTTTGTTCTGGATGCATCACCGTTTAAAAATTTGGTTCATAATGTGGCAGGTCTACCTTTTCAACATACTGAAACTCAGGCTGATATTGATTTAACTCTTGATTTAGAACCATGTCAATTTTATAAGTTGTTACGGTCTGTTGGGGAAGCCTTATATTTTTTTTGAAAGATAAGAAAATTTGAAGAGGATCCAAAATTTTGGGCTATTATATCAGATAATAGAATGTCAAACAAATTTTATGGTCATATAATATCTTTAGTTAAAACAATTTTACCTAATGGAAACGTTTTACCCAAAATTTTCTATTTGAAACAGAGGCTGATTTGTAATCCGGTCCTAGGTTATCCGAACATTTAGGCATGTTCAAATGATTTTATATTATATTATTATGAAAATGAGTCATTGGATAATTGTTTTATATGTAGACAATCGAGGTATAAAGAGGGTCAACTAAGGAAGTATGGATTTATTCTTGTAAAATAGTTGAGTTATTTCCAACTTATTCATAGATTACAACATTTAATTATATCTTAGAACCCAACATTATTGATGTCTTGGAACAAAACCAATACATCATCTTGTAAAAGCCTAAATCACCCCTCTGAGGGTGATTCATGAAAACATTTTGCCATGTACATCTGTATTTTTGTTTATAAGATCAAAAAATACGATTTGGACTATCGAGTGATAATTTCTATCCATATGGTTATTACAATAGTCATTATTCATGTTTTCATGTATTTATAACTCGGATCAATTTACCTCCTAACATATTATGGAAAGAGACATATATCATTCTGATAGTATTAATTCTAGGACATCCAAAAAATTATATTTATATTTATTTTAAACCATTGATTTATGAGTTAAATTAATTTTTTAGTTATGTTGTCATTATATATGATGTTGTTACAAAAAAAATTCATTATAAGAAATTCATTGATGTGAGAAATATGTGACTCCCCAGAATATGACATGTTATTTGTTTATAGTAAAACTGGTTCAAAATCATGTCTGTAAAATATGAGAGGCAATATAGAATTTATGCTCATAAATGGATGAAAAAGTCTTTTTTCGACTATCATCACAAATTCCTTTCAATCAATCAGCTGTTTCAGAGGAACAAATATCATTTAAAAAATAGAACAATTGAAATAGATAAACCAGCAAAAATGATCTCAGGTACGGTTTTATAATCAATTTTCTCTTCATTACATCGAATTACATTTTCACAATCTATAAACTAATTGAAAATTTATTGATTTGGGAATGAACACAGTTGGATAAAAGAGATGATTTTTTTGGGGTCTTCCATATTGGTTTGTCACATGTTGGATGTCATGCATATTAAGAAGAATTGTTTATCTAATATTTTTTATACAGTTGTGGATAAACAAGGATAGGTAAATTATAATGTAAAGTAAGGATTAGATCTTTTAAAAATTAGTAGGTGGAAAGAACTTGAACGTTTGAAAATTGTAGATCACCTATGTTAATGAAACCAAAATTGGATTGTACACTATCCAAAGAAAATAAAATATTATTTTTTTAGTAAATCGAATATTTGAGACATCTAGATAGATAGGTTTCTAATCCAGGAAGATGTGTCTATAATGTCCATATTACCGAATTAAAAATTCATGATGGTCTTGTAATAATGAAAATACTAATATTGATTAAATTAAGTGATTTTTTGAATTTTATGATTTTGGATGCTCTAATTGACAATCATATGTTATTATAAGAAATTATAGTGTTGATAACAGACTATGATGCACTATGAATAATGGAATAATATGTTGTTTACATAATATATAAATTGGAAAAAATTGTCCCACTAGATTTCATTGACTCAATTGATCTTTTGATATTATATTTTTCACATTAATAAAAATTCAGAGTTCCAAAAAATTTCAATGGATGTACTGATTCAATAGGTGCATGAATAATTTGAAGAAATAAGTATGTAATAGAGAATCTAGTAAAGAATCAATTGCAGAAGATTATTTACATGAGAAAATTTATTTTTCATGCTATCATTATTTTCACTCTAAATATCCCTAAAAATGACATGGAATGTGACATGAGAGAATTTGAGGACGAAATTAGAAATTAATTATTAGTTTTTAATTATCCAGAACCTATATTTTATGAAGTTCACAAATGATGGCTCTCAGATGATGAACGTTAGAGAGCTCATGCATATATTCTGCTCAACTGTGTTGAAATGACACAATTTGTATTGTGATTTCTCATATTAATTATTTTTAAATTTTTTTATGTTAAATTAATTTTATTTTTTTGGTTATATGATAATCATATCATGAAATAGTTTCCATAAATTATAGCAGCTCTTCTTGAAGAACATCGGCAAAATCATTTTTTTCTGACTGGTTTCAAAAATTGACTTCCTAAATAATTTTTTATATAACATATTAATTCAAATTATTACTTTTTATATAGATAATTGTTTTAAAACGTATTAGGTACCTCAACATGTTGAAAAAATTGATAATCATTTGTGTGTATTGATTAACCCACCAACCAAAATATTAAAAATTATAATGCATATATGGTCAATGATTTTTGATTTCATACACATGTGTATGGTCAATAAAAAAATGAATAATGTTGTTTTATTGAGAGGATATCATTAGAGAGAAATTGGTGTTTACTTTTAAGGCATGATGGATGAAATAGTTTAATTGTTTTATCTAGGACAGAATTACATAACATTTTTTAAATTTCAGTTGTTAGATATTAAGGGATGATCACATGCTCATCCGATCCATTGAATCATTTTTAATAATTATAAAATCCTTCATGTGTTAAATAAACCATTATTATGTATTCATTAAGAAAATCAATTTAATTAATCAAATTGTTGTGATACTTCACGAGTGTTGAGTGATTGATGGGGCTTAAAAAATGAAATCTCATGAAAATTAGTTTATTCAATGTAAATGTGGTTCTACTGAAGATAATGGAATTGACGTTTTTCAAGAGACTAATCCAAATTTATATTTTTCACAATGAGACAAGAATATACATGATGACATCCCATAGTTAATGTTTGATTGGGAGGATAATGTTATTGATGCATCAAATAAATTATAAATGATAAAATATAATGACATTTAAACTCATATAGAAATTTATGACACTAAGGAGGAATATAAAGATATTGACATTATCAAATACGAAAACATGGATGGATATTCAGATTGATATAGTTAAATGTTTCATGTAATAATATATAACATATATCTATATATAATAGTTGTTTTCCAATATTTGATAATGACACACATTTTATATTTCAGATGGACTAAGATCTGTTTCATAATTTTCAGGAGGCTGATCTACCTAATGAGGAGCATGAGGTTGGATCATCTGACCATCATATTTATAGTTGTTCAGTGATGACTCATAGAGGTCATGGTCTTGTGAGATTGATTATTCCTAACCCTATCCTTTAGTGATGCCCACGTCAATGCATCGATGCACGCATGTAGAAATTTGTTTACTTGTGTATTTTAGTAGGTTTTCATTTATTTATTTATTTACTAATTGTTAGAAAATTTGTTCTTTTTTATATTTTTTCACATATTTGTGATGGATAGGGGGCACTGTATTACACAATTATTGTATGGAAGCATGTGTCCCATAGGATAAAATTCCTGTTAATGTTCAGCACTCTGTGTTTGATCATTAGATTGTATGTAAACCAATAAATTTTATTATTAAATTTATTTAATTAATAACATAATATTATAAATTATTTGTAGGGATTATGTTATCCCATCGAGGATGGATTGTGTGACTCTGTCTGGAGGGAAAGGGATGGGTTTGTGCCTGAGGGTTGGCATCCATTTTAGGCACAATTTGAGAAGGAGAGCAATGGTCAAAGAAAATGTGATAGAGTTTGATTAGTCTTGTCATTCCTACCAAACTGATTACATATAATCTCAAGTTTGGGATGGATTTTGTTCATAGTAGATTAGTGGTTGTTTTCAGGAAAGATCATTGGTAGGTCAAAAAAAACAAGAGAGACATGAGGTGACACATTGAGCTGGTAGTTGTACATTCAGTATGCATGGGGAGCATATGATAAGTATTTTTTATATAATTTATATAACATTAAATATAATTTTTTACATAATCATTTAGGTAGTAGAACTTCCCCATATTAAAGGTTTTGATGTTTATAAGAGGATGCATAATGTTATGGACACAAGAGAGATTAGTGGTGATCACCAGTGTCAGATTGTCGTTAGTGTAATTTATTTTTGATTTTTAAAATTGACTTAAAAAATCTATTTTAATTTTAAATTGCAATTGAATGATTCATATGAGGCTGTGACGTCTCAGAAACAGTTTAAGATTCATCCCAAGAGTATGGATTAGACCAGTAAACATTGATTTGATGAGGCATCATCGATACAGGTGACCCAGTAGGCCTTCAAAAAAGGTCAAGTTGTTGGTATCGACTCTCGATGGACGCAATGGAGTTATTATGAGACCACTATGATGTAAGCGTTAAACTCTATAGGATCATATCGAGATTCCTCGTCTTCTTCTGTACATTATAAGGATAAGATTCAAGCTCATGATGAGCTCATAGAGAGTAATAGGAAATTGCCTAAATAGATTCATCAACAGAAGAAACAACAATAGGAGGAGAAGCATCGATGACAGAAACAGCAGCATGAGAAGTCGATCAAGTACATCCATCATCTGACTATTGTTTTAGGGATAATGTAACGACCCGACTCTTTGGAAAAGGTATGGATCGTTAGTTTTTATTTCAAATCCTTCCTTTAATCTTGTTTGATGGGTGTAACATCCTAAGGAAGGTTCGGGGAGTGTCCGGGGTTGGTTCGGAGCACAGGTTTTTGAGAAATGGACTTGCAGACTGGTGTGCATGGCCATCGCATGGATTATGCATGGTTTGGGTAAACCATGCGGCCTTTGGTCTAGAGCAGTGAGGTGCACATGGTTTGCCCACGGTTTGGGTAAACTGTGCGCCTAACCCATGCGACCCTTTTTCTAGAGGCAGGGAAGTGCACACGGTTTGTTAAACCCTACGCCTAAACTATGAGACCCAAATCTGGGTAAATTTATAGTTTTTCCCTTAAATATCTTTAAGATCCTTTTCCCTTTCTTTCTTCCTCCTACGGACAGAACTATAAGAGAAACCTCTTTGAGCCCACAAACCCTCTTCCCACTAAATATCTTGTGGTTTCTTCCCACGATGTCCATTTATTGATCCGACGGAAGCATTGGAAGGGCCAAGGTAAGGATTACCTCATGCACCCCTTCTTCCTCAAAAAATCATTCCTTCCATCACACTATTTTGATGCAGGCTCATATGCCCTATTTTCAT
The DNA here is from genome assembly GCA_963277665.1 of Viscum album. Taxonomy (NCBI): domain Eukaryota; kingdom Viridiplantae; phylum Streptophyta; class Magnoliopsida; order Santalales; family Viscaceae; genus Viscum; species Viscum album. The sequence goes on along the minus strand of OY728162.1, from coordinate 1,013,590,881 downwards.
GGCATTGGACTGGAACTCAGATCTCTTCCAACCTACCACGAATTTGAGGTCAATATCAAGTGAGCCTATGTCTACAACCCTAAAGTAAGTAGTCACGTTGTTTTCATTTTGGGTTTTCGTCTTTTCAGGTTTATACCATCGTGCAAAGGTTTGCCTTTCGCCAAAAATCTTATTATTATTGACTACTTATTGTCTAAATGACCCTTGTGGTAGAAGGTTATGGGAACAACCCTCATTTGGGTGTTTGGGTACCATATGACCACGGTATGGACACCCATAGGTGTTATACCTTGAGTTTTAGCCCTTTTTCACCTTTGGACCTTATGGATATGTCTTGAAAGCCATTTTACATGTGAGGCAAATGGGATCGTTTGTTTAGGTCTTGGCTAGGATGAGTTAGCCTAAACCCCTTTTATTATTTTAAATGCATGTTAGCTTGAAAGGTGATTACGTGATATTGTGAGATGGAAATGCCATGTTTTATTGATATGAATGTTATATAGAAGTGTATGCATTATAACCTATACTAATTAAATGATTAAGCTTTGGGCCAGGGGCAGACCGTGAGAGATCCCCTATGATACAGCTTTAGGCTAGGTGCAGACCGTGAGAGCTCCCCTAATTAAATGATCCAGCTTCTGTCCAGGGGTAGACCATGAGAGCTCCCCTATGTTACGACTTTAAGCTAAGGGTAGACTGTGATAGCTCCCTTGAATAATTGTTAAGCTTCAGGCCATGGGTAGACTGTGAGAGCTCCCCTATGGTATGACTTCGGGCTGGGGATTGACCATGAGAGCTTCCTCAAGGTTGGCCCATGGGTAGGATCGAGAGTGCTGCCCCTGGGTTAAGGATGTCCGTGAGTTCCGTCCCTGTCCTACCCAATGTATTGTATATATGTATATATATCTATCTATCTCTAAATAATCTAGTGACTCATTCATACATACCATCAATGAGATGAAAGAGATAGACCCTCCAGGTGTCTTTCCGAAACCTGAGCAGGAAGGTTTCTATTTACTTTACTTTACATTCCTGCATTCTATTAAACACTATTTACTTGCGATCACCCTTTTTGGATTACACATAGAGACCATTGGTGGTGGCCTATTGAGACTTTTCTCACACCCTACCTGGCCGGCCCCCTGGGTACCCATGTAGACTTTTCTACTGGAGGTACTAGTAGGGGAAAGGGCCCAGTTACATGTTGCTGATGTATATATATATGTTGTAGATTGAGTTCCAGAGCAGAGGACCAAGCTTGGCTAGAGATACTCATAGACTTCCTTTTTGTTATTTTGTTCCTTTTGTACTGCTTATAGCATTATAGTCTTTTGTTTTCCAATGTATCAGCATGCCATGCATCCATTTTGTATCAGACACTTCCTATGAGGCTTTTGTTTATTTTTCAAGGATTCTTTACTTCTGTTGGTTGGTTTGTTTGCTTTCTTTTTTCTACTGTTTAACCAATGTTTGTGCTTTCGTTATTCAATCACTTTACTGCTTCCCACTATGTACTCTGAAAATGGGGTAATGTCTCCCCACCGACTTACCATTAAACCCCCGCTGCTAGTCGACATCCCCTGGCATATGGGGAGGCGAGCCAGGGGTCATGTGGATAATCGGGCTCCAGGCTCGGGTTGAGGGGCAGTCGGGTCTGGGACGTCACTGATAATGTTCCCCCCACCATCTCCTCCATATCATCTAAATCCTCCATAATACCCACTAGTGATGTATTTACATTTTATAATAATACGAAATAATTCAATTTGTTTTATAATAATATATATTCACAATTCTTCTGACTGTATTTTTTATTTTGGTGTGAATATTGTGTTTTTTCATAATTTTTAATTTGTTATTATTTTATTACTTTATTATTTTCTTATTTTTTATTATTTAATTTAATTTTTTTATTTTTTTATTATTTTACATGAAAAAATTATTTTATAAAATTATATATCATAATTTTTTATTAATATTTTTTCTTATATTCTTATTAATATTATAGTTTTTATTATTTTATAATTGTTTATTTTATATATATTAATTTTATTTATATTAATATTATTAATGTTTTATTATTAGTATTATTAGTATTATTATTATTTATAATATTAGTATTATTAATATTATAAACATTAGTTTCAAAATATTATTTTATTATCATTATTATTATTTATAGTATTGTTAATTATTATTATTATTATTATTCTTGTATTAGTATTCTATTATTATTATTAATTTTTAATATTATTTTATTATTAATATTTAATTATTAATAAAATTATTTTATTATATGTTATAAATATATTTTTTTGGTCATTTATGTTTTTTGCGACAGGGTCTTAACAATTAATTATTTTGGATGAGCCCATAAAAAATGTGGTTTAAATACCACGATTTGACAATTTGGGATGAGTTGTCCCAAAAATACATATTTTCAATGCATTTTTTGTACAATAGGTTATTTTCAGCGGGACCTATTCGCTAATGATCTATTATGACATGATCCCATTGGAAGACACCTGTTGCAAATAAAAGAAATTTGAATAGTGGTTTAACTTCTGTTTTATCAAAATTATATGATTAAACTTGATCCCTTTACTTCTTCTGGGGTATATTCATTTGATTCTTAGGAAATTCATTTACATAGTGCCTCATATATTTAATGTTGAAACATTTCAAAACTCCCTTCATTCCCATGAGATCATGAGTATAGTGTCCTTTCTCTCCAAACTGGTAACAAACCCCCCATTTCCTTGAAACATGTATCTACATGTTTCTTTCCCAAATTATAACATGTTTAAAAATCCTCCATTATTTTCTTCCCCTTATACATTTTTTGTCTTCTATTATCTTCTTCTCCTTATTTCTTTCACGCCCTTAAGAAATCAAAAATTTATTCTTTTAATGGAATATGTAACTATATCTTCATACGATGAGAATGTTTCGAATACTGGTTCCCTTTGAAGGATTGGTTTAAGACAATCAATGAAACAAAAAATATTACTCGTTGTATTACATAGTCTCTCCACGGAATGCCTTGCTAACCTTTTAAATTTGGATTCATACTTGGAAATATTATCATCCTCCTTTGGTCTCCAACTCAAGATATGTCTCTCTATATATACTTTCTATTAGTGGGAAAAATATTTTTTCAATGAAAAATCCTTAAAATTATTAGATTCCATTTATTATATTTTATCCTCAAAATCTATGTTTTTTAGTCAATGATCATCATTGATCTGTATCTCTCGAGATATGATAATCTTCCATGAAAACCTTCTCTCATTAATTACTTTCTTATGGTTCGAAATATCTACTCTATAGAACATATCGATTTCTTCGCAACAAATGGATTTGTAGTTCCACCAAATTATTAATTTTTTTTATGCATGATGCGGTATAGAATTGTTAGACAGTGTTGTAGATCAACTGATAGTTTTATATGGGTAAGGTTATTACTCAGAACATAGTTCACCCGCCTCAGTATATTTATATGTTGTTCAGCTCCAGCTGCAGATTTATCTCTAGCCACAACTCCAGCTTCATTAGTATTGCAAGGAGGTCAACATAAATTGTATTACATTCATGGATATTTATCTCATTAATTTCAATGGATTCAACTTTTAAATAATTTCATACACTTTAATATATAATAACATAATGAAAAATAATGTATAATATCAAAACTACCTAGAATTAATTTCAAATTTATGTATAACTAGTCACTAAATAATATGTTTAGTTCATTAAGTTATATTTTCGAATTCTATCATTGGTTATCATCCACTAATATATTTTTACAAAATCTAGTGGTAGTGTTTCCTACTAAACATCCATAGATACCAACTACAATGTTTTTTACCACTATACCCTAAAGCCATTGGTGACATAATTACATTAGCATATGATACATGGAATTAAATATCAAAAGGTTGAATAGATTACTATTGTTGGTAAAATAGATAAATTGTTATAATTCAAATTAATTTTCAAATATAAAATTCAAAATTCATATCCATTGAGAATACCATAAATCCACTTAGTGTATCCCTTCATATATATCATAAAATACTTCCTTGTTTCTTAGGTAAAATAAAACAAAAGGAAGGGGTGAGATCAAATGTTCATTAAAGGTAAGTGTGTAGGGGATGTTGTGAATAAACAAGTAAAAACCATTTTTTAAATGTAACAAGATAAATCACATTCCATTTAATCAAAAAAATTAGTATAATATGGAAGAAAAAAATATAATCAAACAATTTCATTAAAATAATCACATGAGCTAGAAAACATAACCATTTATATTCTATTAATCGAATAATCATTATAAAATCAATAAAAAACATCATATTGATTAAATTAATAATTTTGGAAATACTTAATCTATTAACATGGCTTGTTCCAAGGAACCATACATAATTAGTTAAGACATAATCCAACAACCAAAATAGGTTTCATTATGAGACCTACCGATGAATCAATGGGTTATAATGGGCAACGCCCACTACATACTATGTCGACTACACTCCTCATTAGAAATAGGTAAAATAGAATAAATATATACTTTTTTATTTAAACTAGAATAAAAAACGTATGTCACATTCATCAATCAACAAGCATTGTCACAAACCCTCCAGTGTAATACTGTAAATATTATTTAAATGTTACATAACTAGAAATACTGATAAATTTGATAATAAAATACCATATATTATATAATTATATACTTATATAATCTAATTAAATTAATTAATAAAGTTGATTAATGCAGATGAAAATACATTATTAATATCATGAAAAAATTCATGAGGAAAATATGTCCATTCACTTTGAAAATAACTTAATATTAAAAATATGTTATATTATAAAAGATAAAATTTGTTTTAAAACCACCATGTAAACATGTGATGGATAATTTATGGAATTATGGTGTATCTATTTCAGTAATATCCCTTCATACCATAAAATCTTTTAAAATATTTGTGATTTATTTTTTAGAAATTTATCAAACAACCATGTATAAAAAATAACAAAACAAAGCATTACAATTTATTTAAAAAATTTTAACATGAGTATAAATTTACATAAAAAGTAATATAAAAATAGTAAAAACATATTTGGGAACAATTTTAGTAAACATGGTAATAGAAAAAAACTGAGTTTTATGGAAAATACAAAAAAGATATTTTTTAAAAGAAACTATCGTAAAATAAAATATTATTGAAATGAAAGTTTATTAAATGATTCTATTATATGTATTAGATAAAAAACCACATAAAGGTATAATAAATTCTTAATATTAAAATAAAAAATAGTTTCATAAAAAATTTATCCTAAAATAATCAATAAAGTATATTATCAACATAATTAATTGAAATTTAGTTAAGGAATCTTTTAACACTTATAATTAGTTGAATCGTACACTCTATAAAAGTAAAAATTATCAAATGAATAATGGAATACCATGATTATAATTAAAATAATAATATGATATATAAATGAGAATCATACAAACAAAATTTAGTATATTAGTGTCTAATAAGCTATATATTAATAACATGTAAAATTAGATGAGAAACCATTACCTTATGCTTCCCTTTAGGTTTGTGTATTTAACCTCATTTATAATGTTTTAATGACTTTTTTAAGAACAATAATAATATTTATAATACCTTACGTTATTTTTTAACATATAACCACCCATTCATTAATAATACTTCTTTATTTTTATTTTTTCTCATGGATTTGTATCATGGATTCATGATTGGTTCATTTTAATATAATGATGGTTTTCCTTTTCAAATGAAAATAAAAAAACAAAAGTTAAATGAAATGTTATTAATGAAATTTAAGAGTGTTAAAAGTTTATATATATCAATTTTTTTGACATCTGAATGATTCATTTGAAAAAATGTCAGTGATCAATGTTTGGATTATTTTGGTGGTTTTTTCAACCTTCATGAACTAGATTAATTTTATTTAATATTATGTATATATATTTGTTCCAGAACATGCAGTTGGATATAATATAACATTTAAAATCTAATTTAACCATAATAATAATTTTATGGCCATCCAGAGAGGAGCTAGTTGAAAATGAAAAAATCGTTATTCATGGTGATTGTTATGATTGATAATTTGGACATTGATTTCATTTCATTGAATAATACGAGGTAATAAAAGGGTTTGATATAACATATTCAGTTATTAAAATAAAAATATATTATATAAATTATAATGGAGTTATTATTCCTTGATGGTTGAGGGAGGTTACAATATTCTATAAGAATAAATTAAATTTTGAGAGGTTGTTTGTGAAAGTTACTCTTGAATATCACCTCATTAAAGTACCACTTAATTAAATAAGAATAGGTATTTGGGTGAGAACAAAAACACATTGATTTGGGGAGATTGGGGAAGGGATATTTCAAAAGTTATGTGATAAGGTAACTGTTTTTTATTAGAAATATATTGGTGAGGGGAGTTATTTATACTTGAGGAGGGGTGGGATTAAGTGATTAAATATTGATTATATTGTATTTAAAGAAAACAATATTTGGGAGGAGTTAATTATAAAAAAACTTGGTTGATAATTTCTATCGTAAAGGCTGGTTAGGTTATAGAAACACCTTATTCAACCATTTATTATTGTAGGATAAATATATTTTAAGCTTTTTTTCTTTTAACTTCAACACGTTAGATAATTTTTATGACACTACGATAAATCATTATTTTTAACAAGAAAATAAATATGCTTGAAAATGAAAATGACATTAAAATATAATTTGGACCTTATGATTCAAAATATAGAATACATTTTTTTTAAATTAAATTCAAATACATGGGGAGGTTTCCTTTAAAACAAAAAGCACCCATGTGACAAAAACATTGGTTTCTAAGAAGTATATTTTTTCACACAAAAGAAGATTTTATATTAACTGTATGAATAATAATTATCATTTTTTAAATCAGTTAAGATATACTGATATATAATATATAAATTTCATTTAAATATTTATAAAATTGATTATTTTAATTACTTAAAAAGGTATAATCATTATGTAATTTTGGATAGTTTTAAGAAAAATAATCTCTTAAAACAACAAGAAAATTATTATAAAATACAATATAAATTTTATTAAAATAAATTTATGTGGATGAAATTTGAACATATAATACTTATGTTAATTAAAATAATATTAAAAAATATCGGGATTTATTTAATTTTTTTTTCAAATGAAGTGTCAATTTTTATAAAATCAATATTTTTCACTAGTGAATTAAAAATAAATCTATTTAGATGGTTCTCAGAAATTCAACCCATGATATTTTTAATGTACTAAATAAAAAATAAATTTTAATTCCATAAAATTAATTATATATATATTTTAAAAAATAAACTATAAAAATTTTCTCATAATAAACTATAAAAATAACTTTGTGAACAAAAATGTATTTTATGAACAACATGAATTTACAATAAATTATGTATTTATTACCTAAGAATAAATTAGTATATTTTATTTTTTTTAATTTATTCATTTCAAAATTTGGTTGATACTATTTATTTTCTCCAATTTAACAACAAGTTTATAATGGTAATGTTAAAATAATGATATTTTAGTGTTTGTTTATGCTTGGTGTTTTATGAATCGTAAGTTACCAAACATAGTGTTATTTTAAAAAATCAAGATATTACACCTACTCTAAAAAAATATCCCCCATTTTACAATAATTCCTAGATAAATCTTTCCATCTATCCTTAATAGATGACAAACCAACCATGGAGAAACTACAATGTATACCAAATATAATAGAAAAATTTCTATAGGTCACCACCTCATATTAGATATTGATCACTTCATGCACAAACTGGTGAACCAACACAATTGAATCTTGTACACTATTAATGTGGTATCATATTTGATACCAATCCCGGTAAACATATAATAACACACCTTTTTCAAATATTGAAATTACATGGTTGACCATAACATGAAATAATGGATTAAATCTATATAAAATCATAAAATAATTAATGTATATATATACATCAATTTCAATATAATCCTTTGATGTAAAATTAATATATGATAGGTCTACTAGGTCGAATACACTGAAGGATGGGGGTGAATCAGGGTATGGTAGAGTAAAGCTTTCTCCCTTTTGGATATTGTATCATTGTTAGAAAAAACTCTATTATCTCTTCCTCTAGTTGAAATATACAAACTTATATGAAATCATGCACAAGAAAAAATGATTTTTACTTGGTTATCCCTAACTAGGCTCCATCTAAAGGGCATACAATCAGTAATGTGATGATGTACCAAATTCATTAAGGCTCTTGGCCAATAATGAGTACAATGTTAGGGACGGATCTTTTATATCCAACCTCACAACCTTTACATGGTATAGGGTCTGCTTATTGCATTCCCAAGGGTCACTCCCTGTGCTTATTTCTCTATCTCACTATCAATATAAAGGGTCATCGTCTTCCTCTTCCATAGATCACTGCTCTTGGAAACAAATCCACTCCTAGTTTTTCGACTTGTATGTCAAACACAGTTTATGTAAACATGGGTCCCATCATTTGCATGAATTCTTGCATCCTCAACTATAGTTATATGCTCCAGTGATGTTTCATTTTCACCCAAATATGAAATACACCTTCATGAGTAGTACTAGGTATTGAAAAATACATTCGCAATGAAAAACTAAACTTTCAGAAGATTCATTGTGAAAATCGCGAACAACTTTATCCACCACATACTATACAACGGGTTTGGAATGCGGGAAGCCTTGTTCACATACTATTGCCTCTTCCACGAACCTCCTCTATCTATAGAAAACCTCTTCTATGAATGTCCTCTCTCTGTGGACTACCTAAGCCTTCGCAATCATGTACTACTACCACATACCGGCTCTGCGAACTTCTATTGTGAAACCCCTCATGTCCTCGAACTATTATCTATTAGTGAACTACTTTCACATCCACATATTAGAGTTCCCCCTCTACATACTACCTGCAAAACTCTCCCTCCAACATAACAGAGAGTCCAACTCCGCATACCGAGACAACACCTTCCATGTACCAGACCTCCTCTTTCGTGTACCAGACTTCTATTGCGGGTTAAGAAACCCCACAAAATCCTTCGGCGTAATTCCTTCCATGTGAACCACTTCATCCTTCATAGACCACCTCGGCCTTCACGAACTTCTCTAACCTTTTCTGAAATTCGAGAGATAAATATGTTCTAAATGATGTACAATCACCACAGAAATCTGTGCATTAAGAGATTCTTATATAGGCCAAGATATCTACTTAATCCTCCAAATCAAGATTTACTGAATCGTCAATCCAACCTCTATCACTTACCGATTATTCAGCCACCTAGAATTGTAACCCATCTGCAAACCATTTTCATATGCGCTCGGTGTACCTCCTTTGATCTTATGCGGCCGACCTCCTCCACAGACTCTAAACCATTTGCGTACCACATCAATATCCACTATGAACCATTTTCAGTTTTGCGATCTGCATTAATGTATTGTTCCCACTGCATGGTACATAGTCGCATACCCTTCCCATACGTGGTACATTATCCACATCATAGGCTCCTCAATCCACATCCATTGGAAATTTCATTCTACATTATTTACACAAATTTCCGATTATGGGGCCCATTAGTTTGGCAAACACTGGGAAACTATGCCACCTTAAAAACCTGTATTTGGAAAATACCAACCATTATATCTCGCGGTCATCGTGAATTTTTTACAAACACAGCCACAACAAAAACATTCCAATATTATTCCATGAGGGAATTTTTCCAAACAATCTCCCCTATTGGGGTTGATGAAAACTCTACTTAAAACAGTTCATTGTATTTTGATATCTCATCAAATCTCCTTAAATATTTAACCATCATTCACTTCATGAAATTAAGATAGTGATCAAGGATTTTCTCAACACATACTCTATGCCCACATGAGAAATGCTTGGTGTGATAAACAAGAGTATATGAAAAGTTTATCAATGAATCACTTCAGTTTTGTCCCCAATTGTTGACACCAAACAGATATGAATTGCTGAGTGTTGGAATCCTTTTACACCATTCCAACTCCATTCATCTACTTTTATCACGATCCTCATCTATAATGATATCTATTCTTTGATTGATCACTTATAGAAATGTCAGATTTTATTCTCCCCCTATGTTATAGATCCTCTAAACAGCTTCAACTTCCCTTATCTCACTGCTCCAATTAATATTTTCTCCCCGTGTCTTTTCTGCCATGGAATATTAACACTTTCTCCACCTTTGTCAAATAACCCGAAGTACACTCCATGTTTTCCATCAACTGGTTTAAGAAAAAATATAAACACAGTAGAGAAATAAACATCATACCTCGGGGAGAGGGGGACATAGATTCACATATTTCTACTCTAGGTAGTTGACTGGACTTCCATAGCCCGTCGATGCCTTTCAAATGCTACTTTGGGTAAGGCCTTTGTAAGAATATCTGAACCTTTTTGATATGTAGGCACATACTCCAACTTCACAATCCCTTGCTTCACCTTCTCCTTGATAAAATGATATTTTATTTCAATGTGCTTTGTCCATGAGTGATGGAATGGATTTTCTGATTATTTATAGCACTTGATTTATCACAATTGATTCCAATAGAAGATTTCACTTCAATTAAATTATCTTCTTGTTGCGGCTTCATCCACAATTACTATGGGAAATCTGAGTAGGTGTAATGTACTCAGCAACTATTGTGCTCAGTGAAATTAATTCTTCTTTCTTGCTCAACTAAGAAATACACAATCCTCCAACATAATAGGCACCTCATGTTGTTGATTTCCTGTCATCTGCTGAACCAGCCCAATCGACATCTATATATCCCAATAAACATGGCGGATATTTTTCATTGTATAATAAGACAAAATCCATTGTCCCTTTGATATACCGAAGAATTATTTTTACAAAAATCATGTTTCTCTCCTTGGGATTGCATTGATATCTTGATACATAGAATGTGGTAAATAAATTATTAGGCATTATCACTATTTGGTACAACAATCTTCTAGTTATTTTCTTATATTCTGTGATATTAACTTGCTCTCTTTCTTCATCTAGTGAAAATTTCAACCGAGTAGAAACTGGAGTCATAATCTCTTTATAATTATCCGTTCCTAACCTTATTAAAAAATCTTTTGAATATTTAGATTGAGAAATAAAAGTTCAATTTTTTCTTTGTGTCAGCTGTAATCCATGTAAAAATGTTATCTCTCCAATCATCAATATTTTGAACTCGCTTTTCATGAATTCATAAAATCTTCTGCATTGTGCTTCATCTGATCCACAAAAAATTATTTCATTGACATACACATATACCATCATTCTTTGATTATTGTAATTTTTGAAATAGATATTGTAATCAACTCCACCATGATGGAAACCGAGCTTCTTTAGAAACAGATAAAGCCATGAATTCTATGATCTTGGTTCTTTCTTCAAGCCACATAAAGCCTTCTTCAGCCGAAAAACACTTTTATCATCTTCATGAATGATAAAACCATCTATTTCTTCAATGTAGACTTCTTCTAACACTCTATTCAGAAATGTTAACTTGACATCCATCGGGAAAAGAATAAATATATGTTTCATTACTATAGCCATGAATGATCAAATTTTTTCTAGCCTTGAAACAGGTGCGAATGTTACATCATTATCTATACCCTCTATATGGGAATACCCTTTCCACACAAGTCATTATATTTTTCAAATCACATCATATTCTTCATTATATATTTTGCGAAATATCCACTTTTCCTAAGAAATATTTGTCTTCTGGTCTCGAGAAAATTTCCCACATTTTATTATTCTCAATTTAATAATGATCTTTATTCTATTCCTGGAACCAATTCTCATCTCTAACTACTTTAACCAATCATTTAAGCTACCATTGTGAAAAGTATGATGCTTGTTGAAGAGACATCATCTTTCTTTTTGGCACTAGTGCTGTATGATCACCAATTATGTTAAGCCTATCAATTTCAACTCTTCTTTTTGTTCTCTAAGAAGACATTTATTTGTTCTCTTCAAATGATTCATCTTCTTAATCAATCTCTAAAGATAGAGCATCTCTTGAACTACTCATCTCTACACCGATATCCTTCTGATTCTGATCATGTAATTTCTTAAGATTTTGTTCTTTTTATACAATAGTCACACAATGAATTTTAACTATCTGTCTCAAAATCATATTGAATAATTTATATGCTTTTCTTTTCTTTTTGTTTCTTATAAATATCCCTTCATCCCCTCGGGATTAAAATTTATTATTTTTCTACTAATTGAGAATGAAACCATAACTTCCAAATATTCTAAAATACATTAATGACATCATCTTCCCATACAAAAACTCATATAGAGTCTTCTCCTCTAATGGATAATGTGAAGCTCCATTTGATATGTATACTGTTGTCATCACTACTTCATTCAAAAATTTATCTTGAATGTCTTTCTCAATGACCAATGTTCTGGCCATTTTTTTGACAATAAGATTTCTTCTCACAACTACTACATTCCGCTGTGGAGTTTATACGGCTGAAACATGATGCCTTCTCCTATGTTTTTCAATATAATCTTCCACATGTCTATTTGTGAACTCCGTTCCATTATCTTTTCAAATAATTCAGATTTACTGATGAAGCATCATTTCACATTCCCATCAATATCATGTAATGCAATATAACACTTCATATTTGTGAGTGATTGTTGATACCCTTTCCATTTTTCTATTGAAAATATTGAATAGAACATAATATCTAATCCCATAAATAGACCATGGGGAAATTGTCCCACACACATCAAAATGTACCTTCATATGAAATCATCTAGATTTTTTCTCCTTTTTATTATATTCCATTCAAATGATCTGCCCTTATTGGTAGGCATCACAAATATGAGTATGATCATGTGATATTCTAGGAAGATTTAGAGCTATGACATATTTTACCAGATCATCAGAGGAACCTTGGATGATGTTCCTAAGGTGCTTATGCCACAACTTTTTTTTTGTCATCCTTCGACAGAAAGCACATATCTTCTTCTCCACTTATGAGGTAGAGATTCCATTTTGGTTGATTTTCTTGAAACAAAACCACAACATCCTTTGTCTTTATGATACATAATTTAGTGTAAAAAATAATTGCAAGACATGAGTCACACAATTGGCTAACACTAGGAAAGTTGTATCTAAGCCCCTCAACAACCAAGACATTTTCTCACCCCGTGCCTTTTCCTCTAAACTTATATTTTACTTAAAAAAATAATTTTCAAGCCCTCATCATTACCAAATCATATAATACCTTCTTTATCATACATAATTTGGGTGACTAGAATCTTATTTTCCATCATATTAGAAGTGAATCGACTGTTAATTATCCATATCCTTATGTGATCTGATGCCCTGAATGCAATTTTCAGCAACCACGGCCAGCTCATTCCTTTTTTTAGACCCAAGCCTTTGAATTTGTAACTGACATGGAATGATTATCTTAATAGTCCTCAAGATATAATGGGTTAGCTTCAACCTGCTAAGCTACAAATCAATTTTAAATTCTCATCTCACAAGACGATACATTTGGATGCCTCTTAGGAACAATTTCAATTTCTGTTGGCACATTCCTCTTCATTGTTTATCTGAAATATCTTTCCATATGTCTAAGGCCTTTACATCTGAAACAATGAATGTAAAATGATGACCTATCATTTTCAACTCTGTATGACCACCTCTGTTGGTCTTGTTCCCATTGGTACTTATTTTCTATGGAACATACATTTTGATAGTGTCCTCTCTTACCACAATAATCACATCTTATGCGAGGTATATTACTGAGTGGTAATGATTATCCATTAGTTGTGCCATGGGTTTTATAAATCTTCTAATTTTTTTATTCCTAAATCAGTCTTCAATCATGTAGTGGGTGCTTGTTGTCTATATTGAACCATAATTTCTTCTTTATTAGATGAAACCCCTTTTGTTATGATGGACTATTTCTCTTAAATATCATCTAATTTGTTTCCTATGTGATCATATTTACTGATGTTGAACCGAGAGTTAGCATTTTGTCCTGATTTTCAATTTTCTGTAACAAAATAACAACCTCTTCTTCTAGTTTCTCAATACGTTTGATTTGAACTTTTCTAGTTTAAGTTAAACTATAAATTTCAATTTTTTGTTCATCAATTTTGAGTTTTTACTGAACCACCTTTTCTGATAATTTTTGGCATTAATGACCTCAGATTTTCATTTTCGTCATTAAACTATGAATTCTCTTCTTTCTATTGTTGCATAAAGAGTTTGTCATCATAAACAACTTTGTTATCTTCCTTCATTTTGGCTGGAAAAAATAGCCATCTCTTCAATTGAAGATTCTAATTCATCCAAAAGATCAACCCTTACTTAAATTTCTACTTCTTTATCTTCACTTTCTTCTCTTGTTAATGAATTTCTAGAAACTATCACCAAAGAATCTACAATATGATCTCTGCAGTCCTCTACCTATTCTGACTCAGATTCTTCTAGAATTTCATTCACACTTGAAAGAAGATTCTTCTTTTTGAGGAACTTTCTCCTAGTAATTCTACTCACATTATCATTAGATGATTAATTATTTTGTTAATTTCTTCATTTTCATCATTTTCATCCTTAATATTCATAGGACACGTGGATGCAAAATTCCAATTTTTTTGCATTGAAAGCATGAAAATCGAAGTTTACCTTTTTAACATTTCTTTTCCTATTTGCATATTAAAGGATATAAATGACATTACCTCATACATATTGTCTTCTTATAAAATATATTCAATAGATAGATTGTTCATGTCCTTGAATGACACATCCATTGACTTCCTATTTTCCACTGCATCATTGCCATTGATTCTCATTTCATATGATAAAAGGGTACTGTGTAGGTTATCTAGTGTTAGCTCATTCTTGTATTTTTGTTCCAACAATTAAATGTTTGGATTGAATTATAGTGGAAGTTTACTCAATATACATTTCATAATCATTATATCTCCAATTACATATCCAAGACACAGAATGTCTTCTATAATAATATTTATCCTGTCAAATAATGAATCGAAAATTTCATTGTGATTCATTATGAGATCCTAATACTTTTTAAAAATAACCTACATTTTTTATTCTCAATCTTTTGTGTCACCCTCATAAAAGTTCAATAGTTTTTATCACATTGCATATAGTATTTTATAGATAATCACCTTCTTATATATTTCATTTGAAAGGGATCCCCCTAATGTATTGATCAATTTAGCATCAGCATCAAATTCTCTTTTTTCAGCTTCTGATAAAGCCCAAATATTAATGTCAGCTGATATTCCACGCGTATCTGCTATGAAGAAATACATCCCTACTTATTGGAGGTAGTTCAACATTCGCTTCCTCCACATTTGAAAATTATTTCCCTCGAAAATCGGAATTCCTTTATGATTTACAACCTAAATTTCTTCTTCTGATAAAGAAATGATAACATTAAACTTTTTCCTTGGATACCGAATGTTAGTTCATCTAAGTTTAATACCCTTAGATGTGGGGTGAATCAGGGTATGGTAGATTAAATATTTCTTTCTTTGGGATCTTGTTTCGTTTTTAGGAAAAAAATATTCTCCCTTCCTCGAGTAGAAATATATGAACTGATATGAAATCATTCATAGGAAACAATTATTTTTACTTGGTTCACACTCACTGGGATATGTCCAAGGATCATACAATTGTCAATTTTCCAGTGTACCAAATTCAGTATAGATAAGGACCAAAAATTTGCACAATATTTGGGCTAGATCTTCTATTCCCAGGATCAATACCTTTACATGGTCAATGATCTTCTAACTACAATCCCAAGGGTCACTCCCTATGTCTCTTTCTCTGGCTTACTTGTAGAGACCCGAAGCTTATCATACATGGACATTACATTACTTTTGTGGAATACTTAGTACATAACAAAAACACACACACAAGGATCGTAATAGTTTAGTGTCTTTGGAAACTCGGAACGTAATCTTCTAATCGTGGTGAAAGATCTTCAATATCTCCCATAAAGATCTTCCACTTTTTTTTACCTAAAACCTTTCTTTATATCCTTGGGAAAAGAAAACATAAAAGGGTGAGCTCAAATGCTCAGTAAGGGTAAACAAAAGAGAAATCAATCACATCATATTCATAAGAACATAACTTTTGGAAATCTAAACCTGCAAAAGAGAGCATAAATTCATAACATGGGATAAATTATGGCAGTGAAATGTAATCACAATAATCATAACATAAAACATGAAACTTTGTGGCATACACACATAATCATAGAGAATCATTTCTTGTTAGTCAAGACTCATTGCCAAGACTATCTTAGTGGACAAAGTCCCTTTCTGAATCGAGTAACCCTCGTTTCAGTCCTGTTTCACTGAACCGGTATAACCTACCATTCCAACCATGTCTATCTAATGAGATATAAAATCATTACCCAATGCATTGGAGGGAGATATAGGTCCCACCCATCTTATAATGAATCCTTTCTTATGTGTGCCACATAATCATAAATCATACATCATTGCATAACACATGTAACAAAAATGGGATTCTTGAAACATCATGACATCATAAATCAAATCATATAAGATAAAGGAATTCATAAAAATATTTCAATCACAACATAATCAAATCCATGTAATAATAGGGATAAAAACAGAACCCTTTTATTACCTTAGATGGAAAATAATTTTGATAAAATACTTGAACTCCATTCTTGAGGAAAATATCCTTTCTACTTCAAAAACACTTTTACTTTCTTAACATGTCATACAATTTTAAACTAAAAGAAGTTGATTAAAAATAAACTTGAATACTTGTAAAAGAAACTTATTGGAAATAATGTTTTAGAAATCCATTCATGCCGTATAAGTTAAAAAAAACATTCTTCGTACTTTTGTCAGAAAAGTCAAAAAGTACCTCGTACGAAAAACGACAAAAGATTCCTTTTATACATATTACTAAAAACTCACCAAAGGGAAAAAATGGATTTAAAAAATTGTAGGTGGATGGAAATAATATTAAATATTGATGAAACATGGATGTGGATGATAAAATACACCCCAGTAAATACTTACGAATAAACAATCTCGGATAAAAATGAGATTGTGATATTTCCCTTACCTTAGGTCCGACTTGCTTTGTAAGTGTCCGAACCTCCTGTATAATGATTTAAATCATGTTATTGACTTATTCCATAATCATATTCATTGTTATTATATCATATATGATCCACTTATGACTTTATATTACCCGTTCTTTTGTAAATTCATGTTAAAGTAGCGTTTTGGGTAAAATCGTCTCATTTGTCGTTCGTGTCTTTAACTTGTAATTATTCATATGATTACTTAGATCATGATTACTTAATTCCAGAATATAAAACATGATTTATATATATATATATTCATAATACACATATATAAAAAATCATTAAATGGAAAGAAATACACCGTTCATGGAGACGGTAGTCCGTACGTACGCATGAACGCTGTTTTCGTTTCCTTATTGAATTGAATGGAATTAAGTAGATGACATACATATAAATATAAATAATTCCAGTATCATTATTAGGTCATATATTTCATTAGTACTTATTATATATACTTTATAATCATTCATTAATGGTTAATCATTGATAATGAATCCCATCGCGTCGTGGAGACGGTAGTCCGTACGTACGCACGAGCGATGATATCGTTCTCATGGTCGTGGAATTGTGTTGAAGTGTATGTATACTATTTCAGTATCAATATCACTTTATAATAATCATATATAGTTACTCATTACACCTTTATACCCATCCAATTAAGGTGGTGGCGGAAAATAGATTACACCACGGTGTGGAGACGGTATTCCGTACGTACGCACGCACGGTGATTTCCTTTTTCCGTAGGATGGATAGAAGGTTAATTAGAGTTGTTTCATATTTATAATAACATATCAGTATATAAGAAATACTGATTTTATTACTTTATCATGAAACAACTAAAGAAGATGAAGTTGAAGAAGAAAGAAATTGAAAAAGATTGGTAATGGATATTACCTCTTTTTGACGCGCCTTTTCTTAGCCTCCACTTAAAGAACTAAGTATGGTCTTTGAAGAAGACCAGGACCTCTAGGATGATACTAGGGAAGTGGAGAAGGGATTTGGACAGAGTTTGGCCGAGCTTGAGTGCTCAGATTGGTGTGAGGAGGAGGGGGAGGAGGTGCCCTTTTATAAGGGAGGAGAGGGGCACTTTAGGAATATCTCAAAATATTATTTTATATTAAAGTCAAAATCGGTTTATAATGGTTCCAAAGGGTCTTATTTCGAAGCTAAAGTGGGGATGGGTCGAAATTATATCAACCAATAGGATTTAGACAAGTTTAGGGTATTATTTTAACCTTATCAATTAGATTTAACTCTAAGTTAAATAATTTAACTTTTACCGTGTCTTTTTGTTTTCTTTCACTATATGGTTAATACAATTACTATAACATGACAAACGAACCCCAAATTGTTTTTTATTAATATATATATCCTTATCTAAGTCATGTAGCCAAAACTTAGATTTTTAGGAATAAAATAACAATTAATAATATAATATTTGATTTAAAAACTATTTTGTGTCAATTTTGACACTATTTGATATATGATTTTTGTGAAAGTCATAAAAGAATTATATGTTCAAACCAAGCAGATTAAATCAACACTAATATATCATAGTAACCTAGAAAATTAGTGTAATTCATAAAAACTCTCAAATTACATTTATTTGGGTATTTATAACATCAATTATGATAACATTTCCTTAAAAGGGTAATTACTGCATCTTCGTTGTCTCATAAATAAATTCATTTATTTAAAGTATAAAAATTATAAATAATCTATCATTATGTATGAAATCGTTTTAGCTTTCTAATGAATATTTATAGTCGAATTTATCTTATGTATAACCCCATATTAAAAATGATTTACTTATTAGACTTTGATTTTAACTATTTTAACCCTTCTTTAAATAAATTAATAATAAATGTCCTAATCTAACCCAAGTGGACCTAAATGGTCATATTTTATTCATAAGGTTGTTTTTGGTCGAATTAAACTTATCCAATAAAATTAGGACATGTGTTAGGGTAATAGTAATATCATATTTACCCTTAGTTACCCTATTTACTATTAACCGCGGTAAAAAAAGTAAAAAGTTACTATTCACCAAAAATTATTTTCAACTCATTGAACCACATTTTAGTCCTTGATTTTAACCGTGTCTCTCGGATTTTCGAAATTCCATTCACAGAAGCGGTAAAATTAATTTTTATGCAAAATTCAGTTTTTAACCTACCACTTAGTGGTTTCACTATTCATCAAAAATTGAAGTTTTTCAGAAAAATTCCAAAATTTCACCCTAAGCTATAATTGATATTCCGAATTCAAAAATGATTTCTATTTTACGAAATTCCCAACATATAAGTTGCATTAATTAATTTGATATTTAATTTCTGCTGTCACAACAAATAGCGTGTGTTTAAGAGATAATAACTATCAAAAGATTGACACTTGTTTATAACTGGTTTAAATGTGAAATTACATCCAATGACCAACATTGTATTAAATTGTAAAAATATATTCTAAATATACTTTAAAACCACTAAAATTAATAATTTATCACTATTAATTATTTCGATTAAAAATTTTGTTTTTAATTAAAATTTAGTAATTTTCACTATTCATCAGAATATGAAAGTTATCCAAAAAGTACCAAAATTTCACCTTAGGCTAAATTCGATACTCCGAATCCATAAATGAAGTCCATTTTGAAAAATAAAATTTACAAAATTTCAAAAAGTGGTTATTACTATTCATAACAGCTAGTTTTAATAATATTTTAATAGCGTATCGTTGTTTCGTGAAACTCAGTATTGCGTACTACACACGCTATCGAGGAAGGTTGCGATTGCGTGTAATGCAAGCAAATTCAAGGATGCGTGTTGTGCAAGCTCCTTTTTGTGTAGCGTACAACACAAGACATTAATAAAATTAATAAGAATATTTTTCATAAAATATTGGGCTGTTACATTCTACCCCCCTTAAAATGAATTTCGCCCTCGAAATTCATCGGGGTTATAAATGGTTTACTATTAGAAAGTTTCTTTAATAGAAACCCACATCGTAAAAAGGAATATCAAAACCAATATTTAAAAACAAAAGTATGAAACGTAACGGTTACCTAAATAAACTAATCACTGGGTTTCCACATAGGTGAAAATATGGATATGGAAGAGAAATCTAACCATCATGTTCTGATGGAGAGTGGTAGAGAACATGGCTATGGAAAAGCCAGCAATCACAAAGCCATAAATTTGTGACGATCTAAGGTACTATCTGATTCATCAGATATAAGATCACTAGGACAACATTTTTGGTTTTCAAGATCGTTTCCCTAAAGTTAAAGAATTAGAATAAATACTTACTTTATTTTGGTAAAATCTCACTGTTGTTCGTGCCTTTAACAGTTTCCACTTCATCTCTTAAATAAATGAAGTTGAATTTGTTATTCGTGAAGTGTTAGCAGATCATGTGATACAATGACGGGTCATTCCATCTGTCTCAAACAAAAGGTTAGCAAAAATTATATACATACGTCGATCTATAGTGAGATTAATCATATATGGTTCCTAAAATGGACTTTATACTTCATATATCATACTGCTTAATATAATAAAACTAGTTTCTAATAAACAGGGACTTCCTGTAGGCCAGTGGTAGGCGATAAAGGCCAGTCGCACTTCGATTGTGGGTTCGATTCCCACAGCCTTGTCCGACGCGATGGGCTCTCACCCGTCCTGCAGGTTGTCCTTTTTCTAAAACTATATTACTATAACATCCCATCAATAATATCGAGAAAACTTCTATCCTTAAACAATACTAACTTATGTCCAACATAATCCATTCCAATCTTTAGGCTTATCCATAATACTGTAGTCCACTCTCATAACATAGTGAAAACGATTACCAGAGATTTAACACCATCGTCGATCCCCATATATCATAAGATATGTTTTGTTGGTCACATTCCAAACATTCAAAGTCCTTAATCATATTCTCTTGAATACCTTAGTGAAAACATGAATGCAGTTAAAATTTAACACTTTCCACAAACCAAAATCCTCAAAGTTCTTTATACTCAAACCATGATATCACGTAGTCCTTATATCAATCATGAGCTCATGAATACTGTTAAACATTTCATTTTCTCATTTTCCCTTCATTATGCGCACATCGTCTTATTTGCAAAAATATCTCAATCACTTTGAATACCACATTAGACCAATACATAAATATTCCAATACTCCATGATACAACATTATTTTGGAATCCCATTACATAAACACTTAATCATTCCACCATATCGTTATCATATTCAACCTCGCCAATAGTGATCGCATGTGACTTCCCTTTGTCCTTTGCCTTCAGCGGTTGCTCATGTTGATCATCACTAACCCTTGGATTAGGGCATTTATTAGCATAATGTCCCATTTCCTTGCACTTGAATCACTGAAGTGTTGGTGGTGCGTTCTCTGCAGTGTTTTCTTTATTCACATCATTAGAAAACCTTTTTCCATTACTTCGACACTCAGCTGCTCGATGACCTTCTTTTCCACACTTAAAACATTTTCTAGCCCCTTTAAGACAATCTCCACCATGCTTCTTTCCACACTTTGTGCATAAGAAAATATTCATCTTCTTTTCACCATTATTCTGAGATTTCTCCTTGAACTCCATCTTTCGTTTCTTGTCAAAACCATGAGATGGATATGTAACACCAACTTCCATTTCTACCTTGATAGCACAACACACAATTTCTTCATAGCTACTAAAGTCTCTTATAGCTAATGCCCTTCGAAGACTTGGTTTTAAGCCACTGAAAAATCGATCAACTTTACTTTCAGGTTGGATGATAATGCCAGATGCTTACCTTGCAAGTCTTGTAAAATTCGCTTCGTATATACCAACAGATTCATCATCCTTCTGCTTCAGCTCAAGAAACTCCTTTTCCATCTTTGTTCGAAGAATACGAGGGAAGTACTTACTGAAAAACAAATTCTTGAACTCGTCCCATTCCATGGACTCAATTTCATCTCTTGGCCTCGTATTCTTGATAAGATTCAACCATTGATCAGCTTCACCTTCCAAACGATATACTGCTAAGATGACTTTATCATGTTCAGAACATTGAAGAACTGAAAATATCTTTTCAGTGGTACTGATCCATTGTTCAGCAACAAGTGGATCGGAAGTCCCACTGAAAGAAGGTGGACGTTGCCTCATGAAGGACTCAATAGAGTATTGTTCCCTTATCTGCTCATTTGGAAGTCCAGAATGATTCATAGATTGTGTAAGTATAGCAATAAGATTTTGCACTCCATCTCCCATAACATTTGTTTGTTCTGGAGGACAATCATTGCATTGTCCATTACATTGATCAACACGGTTCCTTCGGGTTCCAGCCATCGTCTAAAACCCAAAAAAAATAGTGTGAGAGGCAAAAATCATGCTAGGGAAAACAACATAATAAAGGGGGAGTACCTTCAATATCTAACATCTTATGTTTAAATTCTAAGATCGTTAGCGCAATTCTAGTAATATAACCTATACGTATACTTAACCTCAGGGACATACCTAGACATACCTTAGAAATATCTCTAGGGATCTCACTAACGTTTTCGCGTCCTAGTTTCCAAAGGTTGAATAAACCTTTCCTCTGATACCAACTGTAGAGACCCGAAGCTTATCGTACATGGACATTACATTACTTTTGCGGAATACTTAGTACATAACAAAAACACACACACAAGGATCGTAATAGTTTAGTGTCTTTGGAAACTCGGAACGTAATCTTCTAATCGTGGTGAAAGATCTTCAATATCTCCCATATAGATCTTCCCCTTTTTTTTACCTAAAAACTTTCTTTATATCCCGGGGAAAAGAAAACATAAAAGGGTGAGCTCAAATGCTCAGTAAGGGTAAACAAAAGAGAAATCAATCACATCATATTCATAAGAACATAACTTTTGGAAATCTAAACCTGCAAAAGAGAGCATAAATTCATAACATGGGATAAATCATGGCAGTGAAATGTAAATACAATAATCATAACATAAAACATGAAACTTTGTGGCCTACACACATAATAATAGAGAATCATTTCTTGTTAGTCAAGACTCATTGCCAAGACTATCTTAGTGGACAAAGTCCCTTTCTGAATCGAGTAACCCTCGTTTCAGTCCTGTTTCACTGAACCGGTATAACCTACCATTCCATCCATGTCTTTCTCATGAGATATAAAATCATTACCCAATGCATTGGAGGGAGATATAGGTCCCACTTATCTTATAATGAATCCTTTCTTATGTGTGCCACATAATAATAAATCATACATCATTGCATAACACATGTAACAAAAATGGGATTCTTCAAACATCATGACATCATAAAACAAATCATATAAGATAATGGAATTCATAAAAACATTTCCATCACAACATAATCAAATCCATGTAATAATAGGGATAAAAACAGAACCCTTTTATTATCTTACATGGAAAATAATTTTGATAAAATACTTGAACTCCATTCTTTAGGAAAATATCCTTTCTACTTCAAAAACACTTTTCCTTTCTAAACATGTCATACAATTTTAAACTAAAAGAAGTTGATTAAAAATAAACTTGAATACTTGTAAAGGAAAATTCTTGGAAATAATGTTTTAGAAATCCATTCATGCCGTATAAGTTAAAAAAAATCATTCTTCGTACTTTTGTCGGAAAAGTCAAAAAGTACCTCGTACGAAAAACGACAAAAGATTCCTTTCATACATATTACTAAAAACTCACCAAAGGGTAAAAATGGATTAAAAAATTTTAGGTGGATGGAAATAATATTACATATTGATGAAACATGGATTTGGATGATAAAATACACCCCAGTAAATACTTATGAATAAACAATCTCGGATAAAAATGAGATTGTGATATTTCCCTTACCTTAGGTCCGACTTGCTTTGTAAGTGTCTGAACCTCCTGTATAATGATTTAAATAATGTTATTGACTTATTCTAGAATCATATTCCTTGTTATTATATCATATATGATCCACTTATGACTTTATATTACCCGTTCTTTTGTAAATTCATGTTAAAGTAGCGTTTTGGGTAAAATCGTCTCATTTGTCGTTCGTGTCTTTAACTTGTAATTATTCATATGATTACTTAGATCATGATTACTTAATTCCAGAATATAAAACATGATTTATATATATATATATATATATTCATAATACACATATATAATAAATCAGTAAATGGAAAGAAATACACCGTTCATGGAGACGGTAGTCCGTACGTACGCATGATCGTTGTTTTCGTTTCTTTATTGAATTGAATGGAATTAAGTAGATGACATACATATAAATATAAATAATTCCAGTATCATTATTAGGTCATATATTTCATTAGTACTTATTATATATACTTTATAATCATTCATGAATGGTTAATCATTGAGAATGAATCTCATCGCGTCGTGGAGACGGTAGTCCGTACGTACGCACGAGCGATGATATCGTTCTCATGGTCGTGAAATTGTGTTGAAGTGTATTTATACTATTTCAGTATCAATATCACTTTATAATAATCATATATAGTTACTCATTACACCTTTATACCCATCCAATTAAGGTGGTGGCGGAAAATAGATTACACCACGGCGTGGAGACGGTATTCCGTACGTACGCACGCGCGGTGATTTCCTTTTTCCGTAGGATGGATAGAAGGTTAATTAGAGTTGTTTCATATTTATAATAACATATAAGTATATAAGAAATACTGATGTTATTACTTTATCATGAAACAACTAAAGAAGAAGAAGATGAAGAAGAAAGAAATTGAAAAAGATTGGTAATGGATATTACCTCTTTTTGACGCGCCTTTTCTTAGCCTCCACTTAAAGAACTAAGGATGGTCTTTGAAGAAGACCAGGACCTCTAGGATGATACTAGGGAAGTGGAGAAGGGATTTTGGCAGAGGTTGGCCGAGCTTGAGTGCTCAAAATGGTGTGAGGAGGAGGGGGAGGAGGTGCCCTTTTATAAGGGAGGAGAGGGGCACTTTAGGAATATCTCAAAATATTATTTTATATTAAAGTAAAAATCGGTTTATAATGGTTCCAAAGGGTCTTATTTCGAAGATAAATTGGGGATGGGTCGAAATCCTATCAACCAATAGGATTTAGACAAGTTTAGGGTATTATTTTAACCTTATCAATAAGATTTGGCTCTAAGTTAAATAATCTAACTTTTACCGTGTCTTTTTGTTTTCTTTCACTATATCGTTAATACACATACTATAACATGCCAAAAGAACCCCAAATTGTTTATTATTAATATATATATCCTTATCTAAGTCATTTGGCCGAACCTTAGATTTTTAGGAATAAAATAACAATTAATAATATAATATTTGATTTAAAAACTATTTTGTGTCAATTTTGATACTATTTGATATATGATTTTTTTCAAAGTCATAACATAATTATATGTTCGAACCAAGTTGATTAAATCAACACTAATATATCATAGTGACCTAGAAAATTAGTGGAATTCATAAAAAGCCTCAAATTACATTTATTTGGGTATTTATAACATCAATTATGTTAACATTTCCTTAAAAGGGTAATTACTGCATCTTCGTTGTCTCATAAATAAATTAATTTATTTAAAGTCTAAAAATTATAAATAAAATATAATTATGTAGGAAATCGTTTTAGCTTTCTAATGAATATTTATAGTCGAATTTAGCTTATGTATAACCCCATATTAAAAATGCTTTACTTATTAGACTTTGATTTTAACTATTTTAACCCTTCTTTAAATAAATTAATAATAAATGTCCTAATCTAACCCAAGTGGGCCTAAATGGTCATATTTTATTCATAAGGTTGTTTTTGGTCGAATTAAACTTATCCAATAGAATTAGGACATGTGTTAGGGTAATAGTAATATCATATTTACCCTTAGTTACCCTATTTACTATTAACCGCGGTAAAAAAAGTAAAAAGTTACTATTCACCGAAAATTATTTTCATCTCATTGAACCAAATTTTAGTCCTTGATTTTAACCGTGTCTCTCAGATTTTCGAAATTCCATTCACAGAAGTGGTAAATTTATGTTTTATGCATAATTCAGTTTTTAACCTACCACTTAGTGGTTTCACTATTCATCAAAAATTGAAGTTTTTCAGAAAAATGCCAAAATTTCACCCTAAGATATAATTGATATTCCGAATTCAAAAATGATTTCTATTTTACAAAATTCCCAACATATAAGTTGCATTAATTAATTTTATAATTAATTTCTGCTGTCACAACAAATAGCGTGTTTTTATGAGATAATAACTATCAAAAGATTGACACTTGTTTATAACTGGTTTAAATGTGAAATTACATCCAATGACCAACATTGTATTAAATTGTAAAAATATATTCTAAATATACTTTAAAACCACTAAAATTAATAATTTATCACTATTAATTATTTCGATTAAAAAAGTTGTTTTTAATTAAAATTTAGTAATTTTCACTATTCATCAGAATATGAAAGTTATCCAAAAAGTACCAAAATTTCACCTTAGGCTAAATTCGATACTCCGAATCCATAAATAAAGTCCATTTTGAAAAATAAAATTTCAAAATTTTAAAAAGTGGTTATTACTATTCATAACAGCTAGTTTTAATAATATTTTAATAGCGTATCGTTGTTTCGTGAAACTCAGTATTGCGTACTACACACGCTATCGGGGAAGGTTGCGATTGCGTGTAATGCAAGGCAAGTCAAGGATGTGTGTTGTGCAAGCTCCTTTTGGTGTAGCGTACAACACAAGACATTAATAAAATTAAAAAGAATATTTTTCATAAAATATTGGGCTGTTACATTACTACTGGTGGAAAAGGTCATTGTCTTCCTCTTACTTCATTCACTTCTCTTGGAAAGGAATCCACTCACGGTTTATCGACATGTAGGTCAAACACATTTTATGGGCATGTAGCTCCCTTCATTGGCATGAATTGCTTAATCGTCAACTATAGGTAGATTCTCTGTTGAGGTTTAGTTTTTACCCAAAGATGAAATAGTACATCCAAAGTACATATCAGTATCGAAAAATAATTTCACAAACCATATTGAAGATTTAGAATGATTTCTCATGAAAATCCCAAACCGCCTTCTCCACTGCATAATGTGTAGCGAGTTTGGTATGCGGGACACTTCCTACACGTACTTGTGCCTATTCTATAGAACTCCACTCTCTATAGACTACCTCTTCTGTGAACCTCCTCTTTCCATATACTACCTTCGCCATCGCAATCGCGTAACTCTACCACATACCGACTCCGCAAAATTCCTTTGCGAAATCCCTCCTGTCTACGAATTGTTCTCTATTCGCAAGCTTCTTTCGCTTTCACATACTATAGTTCCCTATATGGGTAATACTTGCGGAACTCTCCCTCTCACATATTAGATATTCTTATAAAATTTATTGAGACAACTATTTCCACATTCCATACCTCCTATTCCTCGTACCAGACATCCTATGCGGGTTAATAAAACCTGCAAACACCTTTGATGGAATTCCTTCTGCGCGAACCACTTCAGCCTTCAAGAACCACATCATCATATGCAAACTTCCTTCAGTCGTTGCCGAAATCCCAAAGCAATATATGATCAAAGGGTATTCAATATCCACAATAACTAGTGGGGTTAGAAATTCATATATAGGAAAATATATCCACTTAACCCGCAAAATCAATATTTACAAAATCATTAATCCAGCCTCAACTGCTTACTGATTCCTTATCCACCACAAACTGCAAGCCATCCACAAACAATTTTCTTACATGCTCTGTGTACCTAATTTTCTCCTAGGTGGTTGACCTCCCCCGCTGACGCCAAAACATCCGTGTACCACATTGGCATCCTCTGTGAACCTTTTTTGGTTTCACAAACTGCATCCATGTACCATTCCGGCTGCCTGGTTCATAACCGAATAACCTTCCTAGACATTCTCATTTGATGTCATTTGGAATTTTCAACAAACAAAACCACACATGAATCTTACCGAGAGGATTCATAGAGGGATTTTTTCCACAAAAAATTCCATAAATTATTAGATCATGTCACCATGTATCATCACCATATTCTTCAACCATATTTATTCAATGAGTATTATATTATACGCAATATTATATGAGTTTATATTTTCTTTTTAAATACCTTATTGAATCATGATATATAGTTAATAGTATAATATAATATGATACTTATTAGAAATCACATTAATGTAGAAATATTTATCAACCAATTCATATAAAACCCATTCACTAATTATGTAACCCATATAATATGAAATCAAGAGACCTCATTCAATCGCACAATAATAAACAACATTAAATAACATTAATAGAACGACCTTGATATTCCAATAATAAATATTGTATTAATTATTTACCACATTCACATGGGAACTGGATGAATTAATAACAATATGATATTTTATTGGTGGTCTACATTTACATTTTAACTTTTTTGTTGTTGAGATATGTAGTTGTCAATATCTATCTTTGTGGTTATCCTATAAAGTCAATGTAAAATGTCATGGTGTGTCAACATGAACTCTAGACTCACAAACCATTGAGGATTGTATTGAATCCGCTGTAAAATTCACACTCATATAAGTAAAAACCACCAATCATCCATTAAAATATAAAATTAATTCCCCATCCATATTCCAACCCGAGATAAACTACCCACTGTATAACCATTCTCAGTTCATAAAGTATATTGGGTGAGACACTTTCATTCATTTACCCATTCTAATATTGATAATTTCATGATGAGAGGAGTCAAAGTCACTATTAATAAATTCCTTAAACATATCCATGTCATTCATTTAATAAACCCACATTAGTGAGCAATAAAAAAATCCCAAAATACCTACTCTATTCTCTTTATAATGAGAAGATATACTAGGAAATTATCATTCATATTTTATATGATACCACAAAAATAGGGATTAGGCGGAAATTTAAAATCAAATATATCATAGATGTATTTCCAGTGATAAAATGAATTAGTTTAATATAACATATTCCATATAAGCTGCAAAACTATATTTGATGATATAATAGAATCAGAACATAATATTTTATGTTTAAAAAACTAACTATAAATCATGTGTGTGGTAGAATTTATCAAGGTATCTTAGTTGATGTAGCATAAACAATACCTTTATTCTTATATCATCACCATCCAAAATATACTCTGAAAGCATTTTTTTAGATTTTATAGATCATTAACAGACTCAGTAAGGCAATGAATTATATATATGTGGTCCACCAATTTAGTTAAAAAAAGAATCTAGAAACTAATAAACCAAGTTAATTTCACCAAATTCTTGAAAAGGGTGTTCATTATAACAACCATGTTGACAAAATCTCAAATGAACCATTAGTGATAACAATAAATTCCAAGAAATATCGATATATAAAATTCATTCATAAGGTATCAAAATGAATTCAGCCAATCAATAATCTAAATATATATAAAAATAATGTCCATTGATTTCAAATGGAAATTAAATCCACCCTCTAGAATGTAAATATGGATATTTTTTAGCTTTTCATAAAAAAAATAAAAAAGACGCATTCATTGTATAACATACATAAGTATCAAGTACCCCTAATTAGATTAATGAAACACCAAAACATAACAAATAAATATGAAAATTAATGTTTTTATAAAGTGGTATCTAATGTATAAGAGATATATTTATTACTGGAGCATTTTTTCAGTAGAATGGTATCACTAGGAACTTGTATAACTCGTACATACTCATAATATTCATCCATGGTATATATTCATTGATTTCTAAAATATGATGATATCTTAATCGTATGTTAATTATAATTAACCATTGTGATCTCCTAAACTTATCCAATGGATCATTTATCCTTGATTATGGATAATTGTTCTTCACATTGACCTTATTTAGCTTCCTATTTTATATGAATAACCTAGATTTTTCATCACCATTATTTGCAAATACATTTGGATCATTTCATGTAGAGGTAGTCAAAAATACGAATCACTTCAAATCCCAATCATTGAATTGAATCATTTTCTCCCTCAACTCATCTATTTCAATAGAGATATATCAGAACAATCCATCATATAAATATTTTTCTTAATCTCCCTATCAAGAGAAAATCCATAGATGTAATCTAGAAGGATTTTTTTGTAATAATCCACCATTATAATAAAAAATAAATCATAGTCAGTATTTTATCATCCACAATAACAAAAAAATCAATATAATATTTGATATAAACGAGTAGATTTATATTAGTTTATGATCATTGAATATATAAATCACAATATCATTAAAAGTTATACTTGTAACCTCTTAATGAAGAAAAGAATAAACTTCATTAACAATAGACGTTTTGAGTCCAAAATAATGTAATATAATCTGTACACAATTTCAAAATAAAAATGCACATGTATAGAATAAGTAAATACCAAAATTTTTATTTGACACAAAATATAATATTAAATCCGGGGAATCACTACAATAGCTAACGAGAAACATATATTTAATTTATAGACTCTCTAAATTATAACCATTAAAACATAAAATTCAAATTAAAATACCTAGAATAGGAGGATTGATGTCCTTAAGGACTAACTACAAAAGAAAAAAAAATTAAAACACTATTGATCATTCCACCATAATTGATCTACAATAGACTCCATTATAAAATTTCCAAAGTTATAATAAACATCCAAAAATAGGGAATGGAAACATAAGAAATGGGTGAGATAAAATTCTCAGTATAGAAAAAGATATCATCATTTCATCAAGGGGTGAACCATAAGAATAATAAAAAAAGGATTGAAATATATTAATAAAATGACAGGGGAAAAATTATTTTTCCATAAGAAAAGATATCATAAAATATAATATAAAATGAGATAACATATTACATATCTTAAGTGCATAGAATCATGGTAAAATAAACATGATCCATGGAGAATAATCATCGTAATAACGCACAAAAATATAAAATTCCTTGGTGAAAAATATAAAAAATGAAAATATGTCAAATATAACTGAATGGTATCATATAATTGAGTGAATTTCCATGGAGGACCACACATAATTGTTTTGAGTTTATCGATGGAGTCATTCCGTTTAATATAAGTGCATATTATAGAATCTCAATCCTATATCACCTCATGAGACATAAAACATTAATCGATTGATTATAAGAAAATACAGTAACACACCCATTGTCATCCATATATATGGTTTCAAATTATATCAATTCTTCAACATATCATAAATACTTATGTGGATAAAAATTATTTCAATCATTAAATCAAAATGAACTAAGGGAATGTAAAATTAGATTCACAGTATTTCCTAATGGTATCAATGAAATTGATTTAAAAATTCTAAATTGTGTATACCCAAATTTCAATCACCCAAATGGATTTTCATATGAAAATGTATTGGGTTTTTAGATAATAATAATTTCTGTGAAATATTGTCCTTTTATGGTAGTTTGGTATATAGTAATGTAACCATATACGTGTTTTTATAAAATAATGTTAATATTAATATAAAATATGTAGATATAAATCCAAATCAAAATTAATTTTCCAAAACGTGAAGTGAAAACATAGGAAAACCTTTAAATTATATATTAATAAAAAGTATCCTTAAAAATTATTATTTTATGGTATTAAATATATTATGATAAATTAAATTAAAAAAAAATATTTCATTTTAATTAAATATAAATTTATCTAAAAGTGAAATTACTTAAAAATATTTTATAATATCTAATTTGAAAAATATTAATATAAAAATCACTACAAGGTTAACCAATGGGAAAGAAAATTATTATGTTAATGAGAATGAAATATATCCATATTCCCTAGATATGTTATCAAATATTAGAGGGATTGATATGAAAATAATGTTGGGAAAAGAAAATTTCCCCTTAAGTAAAAGAACTTTTTTGACTATTTATGAAAATAGAACCTAAAACTAAATTTCAAATACCATGGAAAAAATAATTCATGAAATAATATATTAAATAGGTAGTATATAAACCATAAAAGTTTAAATTCTTCCATAACATGATTTCTATTTCATGAAATGAGAAATGATAAAAAAAACCCATTTCAATTGACATAATCATTATCTAATATTAATTTGATAGTTATATTATAATGAAGAATTATAAAACCTCATAGTAAAATAGTAAATAAAATAAAAGATATATATTACATTTAATATATAATTCTTGGAAAAATATTGTTCAACAAGAAAGATTGCAACTCAGTAGAATAAAACTCAGTTAGCACACATCCTTATGACTGTACAATATTTAGAATGATAACCTATTGAAGGTTATGATTTCATGTGACAAATTAAATAAAATTAAAATTTATTGGATCATGTTACCAAAGTTAAATGGGGATTTAGATACACCATTATAATGAAAACAAAGTTTATAATAAAAAATATTTCTGAAGGGGGTAAAATTGACCAAAACAATTTACATCTGTTCTCACAGTGGTGAATACACTCTAACCTACTACAAAATAAATAGAAATATCTTGAAATTATATTTCATAAAATTGTTCATATAAATCATCTTTAGATAATTCATTTATTGTCATTTATTATTAATATATTGTTATGTTATTCATTATTTCTATAATTAGGTGTTTATAACATCAATTGTTTTTAACATTCTTTATGATATCAATATTGGTTAACATTATTTGTTACCATGTTCAAAATCACAATATTATAAATTTTAATAAAATAGATAGCTTATATTGATTTATAATTGACATACCTAATTACCAGATTTTTTTGTTTTTTTTATAAAAATTGAATCAATTTATGTCTGTAATAATAATTTTTGTGATCTATGATCATATTCTAACAATATTTTAAATTGATAATATTAAAATTTATTAATCAAAAAAATAATTATTTTCTTAAAAAATAATAACATTATTAATATTTATGTTCTCATATTCATCTATAATGTGGATTTATATTGTAGTTAATATAGGTTGTTAACCGAATTGAATCAGAATATATTATTATTGAAGAGTTTGTATAGTTAAGGATGTTTTTAATATCATTATAATATATTAATAATTATATTCTTGATATTTCATTATTTTTAGGGTTTATTTTTTATTTTTTGATAATTATTGAAAATCATTTTTAAATATGAAAATTGTAAATTTATGGCGGATTTAGTTCTCAAAATGCATTGTCTTTTATTTTATTTTTCAATTAATTAGAAGGAAGGAAGGTGGAATATTATTTTAAAATTAATTATACAAATAATTTTATTATATAAATCACATTAATTATTCAATTAAATGATTATAACTTGTTAGGATAGGTTGTGGAAATAGAGAGAAGACATAGCTTTATTAATGTGACTATCAACACATGCACATGATCGAAGTTCTATTGTTTTTATATGTATACAAGAAGGAATAAATTATGGTTATTCCAATTATATAAAAAAATTAATTATATCAATGATACTTATTTTTTATCTTAATATGGTTTTTGTTGTCACGGATTAGAAATATTGTAAATAAAAAGTTATGGAATAAGAAATAAACATATTTTGATATAAAAAATTCTTCTGAATATATCCCTGGAAATGACAAGATTTGGATAAATTATACTGACAAGGGGAATTATGAATTGAATAAAACCAATATGAGATAAAAATTGTTTAATATTTCATGGATATTTCTTTGAGTATTTGTATAATTGAGAGTTGGAAGTGTTTTTCATTTATAAGCGAAGAGAATGTCACTTTTTTGAATACAGGTTATTTTTCATGATTATAATGACTCTATTCCTAGGTCAATTATACCAAAGGATTAAAATAATTTATTTTATTGTGATAAGAGTTCATTAAATACATAGAAACAAGTTTCAAGTTTTTTATATATGTTATGATTCTTTTACCATTAATCTATACACTTTACTATTATTGATTACTTTCTTTGGTAGCTAGATTTTATATAATATATATATTTTATTAGAAATATTAAACATATTATTTAATATAATTTTGATATTATTTACCTAAATTTATTCCATGTACAATTTTATAAAACATCTATATAAGATAAAATTTTCTTCTAAACTGAATCATTAAATATATAGAGAAATTTTTTTTGTTGAAAATGTATTCCTTTCACATTTAGTTTTTTACATTCATATATAACATTGATCAATAATTAAATTATTGATAATGTTTTCAATATATGAGTAAGAAATAATACTATTTATATAATATAGGTCAATTTAATTTATCATATGGAAATTATAGAATATCATTTAAATAATTTATTGAATATATTAGTTTCACCATTATCACGATCATTATCATTTA
The DNA here is from genome assembly GCA_963277665.1 of Viscum album. Lineage (NCBI taxonomy): Eukaryota > Viridiplantae > Streptophyta > Magnoliopsida > Santalales > Viscaceae > Viscum > Viscum album. The sequence continues at coordinate 1,013,556,212 of OY728162.1, read as the reverse complement.
TCATAGAATAATACTTTTTTTATGCCTAAAAAATTATATTTTCATTATTACATATTTTGAACATGTTGATATAAAATATGAAATCCATTTATATATTTTTAAATTCAATAAGTCATGAATTTTTTTAATATAAAATAATAATATTTTTTTATATTAAAATAATAATTCAGAATTTAAAACATGAAACATAGATTTTATTAATTAAATATAATATTTTCAAAATATTTTATTACCTTTATAATTTTTATGTAAATTTTTCTTCATAATACCTTTATTTATAATATTTAATATATTATGAAAAATGTTATTTTTTCAATACTATAAATACTTTTATTTTAGAAAAATATAAAAATGAACGAAGGATTATTTTGACATGTTTAATTCAGAAATGAATCTAATAAAAAAATATAACATCACAATTTTATAGATTTATATTTTATATGAAAATAAAATATATATTTAAAAGCGATTTTTTAAAAAAATCACTTTAAAATATTTAGTTGTTCCAAATCATATTTTTATTAATATCCAATTATTGAAAGTATTTTTATATAATAGATGATTTATTATTATTACACATAATTTTAATATTATATTAATATTTCATGTGTCATTTTTATGGTATATCATGTTGAGAATGTTTATAATATAATATTTATTTAATTTAATTTATACTATAAACATTTCGGGTGTTATATCACCCACAATCATTAATAAATTACATCATCATAATTTTAATTTCCACTAACTAATAAAAATAGCTATGAGTATCCATAATATAATCATAAATCTGGGTATAATTCTTTAAATAGGAAATGAACCTCACTATCTTTTGAAAACTATGAAAGGCTCCTTTTCAATCATAATATGTACATAATTAGATTCTCAAACACTTGCAAGAAATATGAATTTGTATCTTGGTCTAAGGGTTTTCTAGATAAATATTTTTCATAGATTCATTTTAGATATATTATTTCCAATAACATATTAAGAGAAATTTTGCTATGATGGTATCAAATATAATATGAGGGAATGATTATAGGAATTTGAAATCTAAATCTAATGAAATATTTCTCTGTGAATCATTAATTTCAACATATGATAATTTTTCAAATTTTCTTCATCCTATATCTATCATTATTCAACAAATATTACATTATGTTTTTTTCACACATACTACTTAACATAATACATTAATGTAATTTTTAATACAATACATTATATGGTTTGAAAATGATATATGATAAACCAGATAATATCCACTAGCATAGTTTAGCCATGGGTATAGTTTTTGGTCAACTAGTTGTGTATCTTTGTTGAACATTGAGTTGATACTCTACTGTACTTTTAGGGTGATAAACCCTAGTTAATTTATTCCACAATGGAATAAATGTACCTATATCAGAATATTGATATTATTTATATGATAACTATACCATCTTAAATTTACATGCACATCAGGTTTTTATCATATTAATTGACATATCCATTTCATATATATTAAGTGTTTTCACTAATTGTTTATCCTCTTAATTCAAAAAATAACTAAACAAATCCTAAAAAATATCTAACACATTCACTAATACCATTTATAACAACTCAAGATTAATTTATCCTAATTTTTTATCATGTACATAAGATAAACATTACAAATCATAAACACTCTCACAGTAACAAGAATGAAGGAATTATTAATTATTAGGAGTTTCTATATAATATAATTATTCTAGGAGTCTTTTTAACATTCTTTTATAATTGATCCACAATATAATCAGTTATAAAATTCTCATAATTTATAATGTTCTTAAAATCATGGTTAATGGATAAGCAATGGGTGAGCTCAAACGATCACTAATGTAAAAAAATCACAATAGACTCAATAAAGCTCTTTTACATTACGATCAAGTTTCTGGGCAACTGGTTAGTTGGAATAAGTCTTTTGTCTACTTTGGTATAAATATGTCTAATACTAGGAAATCAGAGGTCATCACTGATTTGGGGATTAGAGAAGTTTTTCTTCCATTTACTTATCTTTGTGTTGCCATGTTTTGGGGTCGTCTGAAGGCTTGTTATTTTTCTGTGATTATTAGGAAGATCAAGAATCAGCTTGCTTATAGGAATGGTGTGTCCCTTTCAATGGCCGGTCGTGTCTGTCTGGTAAAATCTATTATTATTTCTAAATATTTTTATTCCATTATGGTTTATAAATGGTCTGATTCTCTAATTAAATCTATTAATGTGGCCATCAAAATCATCATTTGGACATGTAGTATTTTTGAAAGAAGATTGGTTACTCTGTCTTGGAACATTTGTTGTAAATATTTTGAGAAAGGGGGCCTCTGTATTGAAAATCATAGTCTTTTAAATCAATCCCTTCAGACTTCTTTTATTTGGAATTTAATAAACAACAACTCAGAACCTACTGCTTTCTTGAGTTCAAGATTCCTTACTAAACTCATAAGTGGCTACATTAATTATATGGACTCTTCTGTTTGGTCTTCTTCTCTCATGTTTTGGAATGATAATTGGACTGGTGTTTCTCTTATTGATACTCTTAATCATGACATTTCTAATCTAGACCTTGATGTTTCTATGAAGGATCAATTAAATGATATTACTACTGTTCCGGATCTGGTTAAACAGGTTACTAATAATTATTGTTTTTACTCTATTGGTGTTTTCTGGATTTGGGAACCGCATCCCTCTGGTATACTTATAAATTCTTCTACACTCATGGAAATAATTCTGTGTTAGGTTTATATTGGATTGGGTTGTTTAATAGGTGAATCTTTCCCCCCTCTCGGATCACGTTTTTGTGGAGACTGGCTCATGGTAAAGTCCCAATTGATTCTTATTTACAGGTTTGTGGTATTTCTCTTTGTTCTGTTTTTATTCTCATTCAACATCACATGGAGGATTTGGATCATCTGTTTTTGAGTTTTTCTATAGCCACCACCATATGGAAGGCACTTTATGATATTTTTTATGTTAAAATGTAGAATGTTTCTACTATTCAAGGCATCCATGAAGGTATTTTCCATCTCCCTTTATATCCAATGTTGATGATTCTTTTTCAAGTTTCTGTTGCTGAACTTGTTCATTCATTATGGATATCTAGAAACAATGGTATTCATGATGGAGTTGTTAAAATCATCACTGCTACCTTGCTGGTATTTTTTCTTTCATGAAACATGTAAAGCTCCCTTGTAAAGCATATTGTAACAACTCGGTGCATGATTTTTCTATTCTTAGGTGTATCAATGTTAAAGGTAATTTTAAGCCTTTGTTGGGTACTATGGAAGTTTTTTGGCATCCTCCTATGTTGGGTTGGATTAAAATTAACACTGATGGCTCATCAACTGGAAATTTGGGTCCTTCAAGTTATGGTTTAGTCATCAAAAACAGCTTTGGTGATGTTTCGGGTTGCCCCTTACGCTTTTATGGTTTTTCCTCGTCTCTTGATGCTGAGATGCTTGGTGTCATTTCTAACCTTGATATTGTTAAATATAGGGGTTTTAATAGGATTTGGTTTGATTTTGACCCCACTACGGTTGTTCATGAAATTATAACCTCTTCTACTCATATCCTTTGGACGCTTATGAATAGATGGGCTAATTGTTTACAGTTTAACGCAATTATTGACTTCATTATTACCCATGTCTTCAGGGAGGGTAATGATCTTGCTGATAGTATAGCTAATAAAGGAGTTGGTGGGGGAATATTTCTTCGTCTTATTAAATACCAGGGGTTGTTATCTCTATTTTTCAAAGGGATAGATGTTTTTCCAAATTTTAGACTTGTTTGACATGTTCTCCTCTTTGATTGTTATGTTATTCAATTAAATTGGTTATTGTGATTCATGATTTTTATTTTGGGTGTTTTTTGTTATAATGAATCTAAGTCATTTCTGATGATCTGTGGGATGATATGTTTGCTGATTATCTCCAATGTTGCATGATATTTGTGAGCTAATGCTGGATGTAGTATAATTTCCATTACAATAGATTCTTATTCATTTGGGTGGTTATTTTTGTTGTTGTTGTGTCCAATCCGGAAGGTCCCTATTTTTCTCTTGTCCTGTTTTGTTGGCCCTACAGTGTCCTCTATTGGATTTCACATGTGTGCCTTGATGTCTGTAGCATTATGGGGGAAACAATCATACAGTGTTGTGTTCTCTACCCCCTCAGATCCTTTAAGTAGTAGTGCAACAAGCCTCAGCCTCTGATGGTGGCAAGCAGATAGCGGCCTTCGATCATGGACAGGTCTCTAGAAGAATGTGTTCTCTCTTGAAGTAGATTAAAGGCTTGAAGGCCTCTTCTTTTGGTATCTTTAATACCCATGCGAGATCAGCATCTAGGTATTCTCATGGTCTGATGACTCCTTCGGTTTCTGATTCTTTGGCAATGGGGATTGAGAATTCCAGAGATAGAGGGACTTCTATTGTCTTGAATATTCATGCAACTCCTCAAAAGCATATTGGTAAGGTTAAAATAAATGTTCAATTTCATAATACCTTTGTTGTTCTTTCTTGTGCATGTTGTGAAGTTGATCGGAAAGCAAATGATATTGTTCTTGGAGCTGAAGTCATGAAGGATGATGAGGTGGCTGAGCTCTTAGATGTTGGTGGTGGGCCTTGGACGCAAGTCAGGACTTGGAGGTGAGGAGAACTCCCTCAAAGGGGTTGGAGGCTCTCGCACCACATCATGAGCACTACATCTAGAGTGGTTGGATGAAATATTTATATATTTTTTGAATTTTTTGATATTTTATGTTCCTTCTCTGATTCATTTTTTATTTTCAATAAATGGGGTCTTTGTGCCCCATGCTTAAAAAAAATAATAAAGAGATGTTGTGGTGAACACCCATTATTTATCAACAATAGAATGACACTATATAGTGTTCAATGGTTCTAAACTATTTATATAATAAAATATGTGCTAATATTGGGCCTATAAGGCCTCAACATTGAGTTTTAATACTTCTCTCAAACATGTTTTAATTCTTATACCCTTATATTTTACACTTTTCAATTTTAGTTTTTTACATTGTTAACTAGTTTTTAACTAATTAATAATTGATTTACCAGTAATATAAAATAATATCAATCTAATTTTTTATTAAAATAAATTTATTATCAATATAATCAAATGAATTTTAAATATAATTAAAAAATATAATTAAAAATTAAAAATTTATACACAGAAAAATTATTTGTAGAAAAATTATTTTATTCACCATTATGTTTACATAGTAAAAAATAAAATTGATTTATAATTACATGTTTTATAATATATTTTCATATATGTGTAAATATAATATAAATATCAACCTATATGATAAATAAGTTTAATTTTCATAGATAATAATTACATAAAATAAAATAAATTATTCATTGAAATATGCACTTTTACCATTATAACTTCCCCCCCCCCTTAATATTCATAATCATATTTTTTATACCTAAAAATTATATAAAAAATTTGATGGTCAGAGTGGACACTCAAGAGGGGGGGTGAATTGAGTTCTAATTAATATTTCTGTTAAAAAATTTATTATTTAATTCCCCCAAAATAAATAGAAATTAAACTATAGTGAATTTATAAAGATTGTATGATTTCAATTTGTTTCTCAAGATATTGATTATTTTTTAGTTAACTAAATTTAAAGATTAATTAACTTTAGAAACTAAATAACTTGCTAAATAATGTTATAAACAATTTCTATTTTAACTATCATAGAAACTTTAAAACAGATTTATGTTTCAAGTACTTAGTAGCAGAATATTCAATATAGTTAAAACAAAATAAACAAGCACACCGGTTTTAACCTAGAGGTCAAGTCTCAAGACGATACTTAGTCTCCTCAAAAAAAATATATAAACTTTGATCAACACCCTGGATTGGGGTTAACAATATTACAAATACTGTCAAGGTCCTCAGACCTCTACCACTTATTTTCATTGAAAAAACAAAATAATAGCACCTAGGATATCCAGGGAACATTTTTCCTCTACCACTATCCACAGTGGTATATAAGAGTATAAGGGAAAGATTAAGTGAGGACTTATAAATCCTCCAGTTTAGCACAGGAGACAGTGTGTGTCTAAAAATACAGAGGACACACACTGCTCAAAATGAAAATAAACGAAATACAATAGAGCTAAACAGATATAGATGAGTTTATAATTATCTATGTATTATGAGTTAATCTCTGGACTCCGTGGATTGATGTAGATGTGGCTTTGAGTCCTTCACTAGTTATTTTCAAGAAACAGAGTGTCGTTTTTATATTTGAATTCCAGTGTAGGTGTTCGGCTTGATTAAGAGAGTATTCATTGTATCACTTAAGCTTCTTCTTTGAAACATATTCTTGATGTGTATGAATGTTCTTTGAGTTCTTCTCATGTTCTTATTTTTTGAATTTCACTTCAGTTGTAAGACACTTGCATGTGTATTCCTTTTTTTCTTCATTATCTTGATCATCCTTTTATACCTTGAGCTCCGGCAATGGGAATTATTTCCTTTTTACAAGCACGAGGTATAGTTCCTAAAGATCCAACTACTATCATTAATTAAAAGTAGGTGCATTAGAAACATAAAATATGATAGTTGTAAAATAAACAAATAGAAATAGAGTTTTGATAAACAGTGACTGGTTTCCATCGGTAGCCATTAGTCTTTGTAACAGTATTTTTCTTGAAACGGTCGCTCCTTCTATCTCTAGCTCCTTCTATTGGTATCCCCTCTTATCCGTAGATCATATTATCAGTATCTCCTCTTATCGGTAGCTCCTCTTATCGTTAGATCCTCCTATCAATCGTTGGATAATTTTACCAATGAACATTTGGTGGTAGCTGTAACTCTTTATAACAGTAGCTTGCTTGAAACGATCACTACTTTTATCGTTAGCTGTTATGTATATCTGTGACCATTCTGTATCGGTGAAAGTATGTATCAGTGACCCATAGCAGTGAGCTTATAATAGTGGACATCATAATTGTACAGGTTATTCTGTATCGATCGAATTGTGCATACTGATAGACATATTCTATTGGTAGCTCATGTGTAACTTTAACTGTATGCCTACCAATGACCTTATACATATCTTTATACTTCCGTACCAGTGTACTTGGCCTTATTAGTAGCTGTGTACCTGAGACCTTTATATCAGTAGTTGTTGTATTAGGGGACTTTGTATTTGTATCAGTGGACTTCATATCAGTTGTTGTATGTCTGTCTATTTGAATAGGTAGCTGGTATCGGTGACACAACACTTAATAATTATCTGTTCTATGCAAAACATATCCATATTGAGTTATAATTATTTCAAAGCGAGTATAACCCCAGATAAACATTGACTAACATATTACAATGATTATTTTGATATTTTATCAACTTAATAATATGATTTCATAGATTGAAAGAAAAATTAATATAAAGATAAACATTATTTGGGAGTAAAAAAAAATATTGAAGAATAATTGAGATTATCAAAACAGGTGAGGTCAACAATCTCCCAATTTTTGATAATCACAAATTATGATATTATAATTTCAAAATAAGCAGTAGTGTATTAGTGTAAAATACATTGGGTCTCATGACATTTTCAAATGTATCAAAGAATAGATTATTACATGAAAAATTATCACGGGTAAAATTAAAAAATAGATGTACCAGGTTATGAAACAACTATATCAGAGATATAAAACAAATGTACTAGATTTTAAATTATATTATTGTTATATTCAATATTGCTCATATTTCTCCCCCATACATATGCTTATATTTCTCATATTTCTTATATAAATTATTCTCTTATTTCTCCCCTTGTCATAGATTTCTCCCCTTGTCTTAGATTTCTCCCCCTTATCTTAGATTTCTCCCCCCTTTGTGATTTTCAAATACTATGAAACAAAGAAAAAGATAAGTAACAGATGTTAGAAGAAAATAATATCATATGTATTTCCTAGGGAAAACAGATACAGAGAAAAACAAAATTGAAAAAAAAAGAGTACAAGTGATTCCAATAAACTGTCCTAGCCACTATTCAATCCACCTCTTAAGAATGAGATTTTACCTTGGTATCCGAAGAGGATTCAGGTTTGGTGGATGAAGTTGGAGGCTAAGGAACACCATAGACGATCAAAGGAGGCTGAGCTACGGATACAGTGCTTGGCCTATACTGTGTAGCTCACTAGGTGATCATAGGAGTGAGGCTCTGAATTTCTTGAGCTGGAGTCATCTGAGGAATATAGGTAGACTGAGCAGAGGCAGGTAGATATGAAGGAACAATGATTGGTGTACTGTCTACATGAAAAAAATGGAAGAAACAGATACCTAAAGTCCATAATTATTCCTCCTCCTCTATCCATGGTTGAGATAATGTCATCCTTGTTTTCCATAAGTTTATCTAGAGCAGGAGTCAACTCCCTCAGGATTCTTACCTATTCTCTGAAAGCCTGATTGACTGGAGGAAGATTCAGATTTTCTTAACTGAATATTGAAATGATTTTTCAAACGATGCTTAGTGTAGATCCTTTGGAAATAGAAATACATTTTGTCTTTGACCTATTTCTGATAAGCACTGGCCTCTCTCATAATGTTCTGAATAATTTTCCCTAAATCTATAGTGGTAGTCACCACTTCGGTCAAAGCACCAGAGTCTATAGAGCCATTGTTATAAGACTATCCAATCTATTCTCTAATCATATCTCGAATCTGATCAATATCTAAAGAAGGCTTGGTAGAACTCAGAGGTGTTATAGTAAAGGTAACAATTTTCTTAAAAGATTTAGTCAATCCACTTATGAGATTTTTCAGAATAGAGTCCTGGGTGCTAACATGATGTTCCATGGATTTCTTAAATTCCTCAAAAACTGATAACATCTGGCAAACTAAACTCTTCACAAAAGCCAAGTCATTGTCTGCTCGAGATTTAGAGCCCATATAAGACTCTATAGAGACAATTGATTTCTATAGAGATTCAACATCCTCTTCCAAGATTGAAACTTGATTCTGGAATGTCCTGACTTTATCCAAAACACTAGATGTAGATGAAATCATCACAAACTAAATTGAATATATTAAAGTGGTTTCCATTCATTTCATTTCTTACACAAAACTAGCTTGGAGATCAGATTTCAACTAGTTTAAATATGATTTTCTTACTTTGTCAACATGTAATGATTCAGAAGTGAGATTATGATAGACATGAGGTCTATTGATGGGTGTCTCATCTTATAAATCTAGATAGTCCAACCCACAAACTACAAAACCAGGGTCTTCAGCCCAGTCTTTAATCTCACCAGCTACTGAAACAGTACCATGTCTAATTGGATTCTCCCCCTAAATTTTTTTCATTCTCCTCTACATGTACATTATGTGCAGCCTCAGCAGGTAGGTCTTCCTCATAAGAATATTCCAAATCTATTTCCAAGTCTCCAATAATAGGAGGCTCTTTAGAAATAGGTGCAGGTCTGTCTACTTCAACAACTTCCTCAGTAGGCATTGAGGAATGCCCAACAAGTGGACTGAGACATAGGAAGGCATAAATAGATGCTTCTGTTTAGATTCTTCTTATTCTTTATTCTTTAGAGCATGCTGGTCTTCCTCATCAATAGGTGATTTTTCATTTCTATCTACCAAGAAGGATTCCTTTCTAGATGATACAACTTCACCAACAGGACATGGAGGCAAGTTCGGATCCCTTACCTCAGCTATAGAGGTATCCTCTTCATTACTATAATCACTATACTGAGGTTCCTCTTCATCATGTCTTAGACCTGAATCCCTCACATCCTTAGGCATAGAAGGATGATCCACATGATTAGACTTATCATACAACTTCTCATCATCACTGAACCATTCTATTCTCCATAGATTCCAATGGATTTTTATGTATTTACATATAGTTTTGGTAACACAAAAGTTTTCTTTCATAACCACTGTCTCATCTTGAGACTTATCCACACATCTTACCTTGATCATCACAGAGATCAGCATTACAAAGAATACAACATTGGTTTTTGACTTTGGCCTGGTCATATCTTCAATCTGATTCATTAAAAATATACACAGATTCACCTTAACACCACATCTTAATAGATGCATCAAATAAATATCTTGTCATTTTAGATTTTAAAAGTCCCCTCTTGTTGTACATAACACATGTTGGATGAACTTGAATAGTAATCGGTTCTATCCATCCATTTCTGTAGCAACTACCTTTCTTGGTGTACCATCTCCGTTTAACTCTTTCAAAGCAGCTTCATATTCAATGATGTCACTGTTAAGAGGTACTGATTTTGAGAAATACCTAAATTATCCTTCATGTGGAACTTTCAGGAACTCGACCCAATCAATAGAAGAAAAAGATATTGTCCTGCCATTCACTACTATTACCATCCTGTTCTTAACTTCTGATATCTCAAAATGAAAAAGCTCATAAAATTCATTTACTAGGTTCAAATAATAAGGAAAATTGTTATTCAAGAAGCATTCTACTCATTTGTGGTCCTCTAGAACCTCTAGAACTAATGACTTACTGGTCATCGCACATAGATCTTTTTCAACTACTATTTAACATTGAACAGGATGCAGATTTGTAGGTTTCTTCACTTCACTTCCACCACTTGACACTACTTTGAGTCTCTTTGCATTCAACTCATCATTCTTTTCAGTGAATGATGGTATCTTCACTATTTCCATTCAGCGAATCGTGAGGCTTAGGGTTCGAAGATTCGGGATCTAAGGATTGAAGGTAAAGGGTTTGAGGTGGATCGAGATGAGGTCAATACTATTGTTTTATCAATTAGGAATCACAAAATAAATAAATAAAGCATAATAAGTATAGTACATATGATACAGATTCCAGCAGCTAAATATACAAGAGTTTAAAAATAATGCAATCCTAACGGTATTACATACCGGTGAGGATTCCAAACGGTGAGGTATTTTTATCAGTGAGGTCCACTAACAGTGAGGTATAGCTGTGAGATTCATACCAGTGAGGTATAACAGTGAGGTTCATACCAGTGAGGTAAAACGGTGAGGTTCATACCAGTGAGGTATATCAGTGAGGTTTCTAACGGTGAGGATTCTAACAGTGAGGTTTCTAATGGCGAGGTTTCTAACGGTGAGGTTTCTAACAGTGAGGTTTATAATGTTGAGGTTTCTAACATAAAATATCTATCTTTCCTAACTCATGTCTAATGTAACATAACCTATCCGAACATATTGTATTTGTGAATACGTCATCTAATTGATGTTAAGTACCTATAAATTCAAGAGTAATATCACCCTTTTGGTAATGATCTCTCAAAATGTGGTGCCTTACATCTATATTCTTGGCCCTAGAGTGAGACACGAGAATCTTAGAGATATTAATTTCCCCAGTGTTATCACAGTTTATAGATACATGTCTAAAATGATAACTGTAGTCCAGTAATGTATGTTTCATCCACATAATTTTTGCACAACAACTACCAGAAGCAATGTACTCTTCTTCAGCAGTAGACAATGTAATAGAATTCATATTTTTACTATACCAAGATACTAAGGACTTACCTAGAATATGACATGTTCCATAAGTGATATTTCTATCTATCTTGCAAACATAAAAGCCAGCATCTAAATAACTTTTTAAATCCAAAGATTGTCCTTTTGTATAAAATAATCCTAAGTTAGTAGTATGTTTATGATATTTGAAAATTCTCTTGACTGCAAGAAAGTGTGAATATTTTGGATTAGATTGAAATCTTTCACACATAAACCCACTAAACATGATATCTGGTCGACTAGAAGTAAGGTAATGTAGGGTACCTATCATACCTCTATATTTGGGTTGATCCACTGGTTTTCTGGTACCATCAGCTTCCAACATACAATTAATACTCATAGGTGTATCACATTACTTAATAATATCTAAACCGAACTGTTTTAAAATATACTTTGTATATTTATATTGATTTAAGATAATACCATTTTCATTTGGAAAAACCTGAAATCCAAGAAATCTTTGAGTTGTCCCAGAAAACTCATTTCAAATTCATTTTGCATACTCTTTGAAAAATAAATACACAATGAATTTTTAGAAGATCCAAAAATAATATCATTGACATAGATTTTTACTATCAATACATCATTGGAAATTATTTCAATAAAGAGAGTTGGATCAGAAATCCCTTAAGAAAAACATTTTAAAATAAGAAAACTACTAAGTCTATCATACCAAGCTCGGGTGGCCTGTTTTAAACCATATAAAGCTTTATAAAGCTTAAAAACTCGATTAGGAAAATGAGGATTACTAAATCTAGGTGGTTGTTCAACAAAAACATCTTCAATTATATAAATATTTATAAAAACATGTTTAACATCCATTTGATATAACTTGAAATTCAGATGAGCAGCATTGGTTAGAAGAATCCTAATAGATTCTAATCTAGCTACAGGTGCAATGATTTCCTCATAGTTTATTCCTTCCTCTTGACTATATCCTTTTGAAAATAACCTTCCTTTATTTCTAATTATATTTCCAGACTCCTCAAATTTATTTCTAAAACCCCATTTAGTGCCTATGGTCAAAGTGTCCTTAGGTCTGTCAACTAATTCCCAGGCTTTTTTTCTTTCAAATTTATTTTATTTTTCTTGCATATCCATTACCCAAAATTCATAATTGATTTCATCATTGATATTTTTAGGTTCTAACTGTGAACTAATGTCTTGATGTTCAACCTGATTTCTTAGAGAATCTCAAGTATGTGTCCCACTATCAAGATTACAAACAACATCATCTAAAGGTTGATTCTTTAGAATCATAGTTGATCAAGTGAATGTAGGACTAGAAATTTCATGTTCTTCTCTATGATTGGGTTCACCAAAGGCAGGTTCTGAAAAATTTTCAGAATTGCATTTTTTTACAGTAGGTTCATTGTTTTTACCATTTGGGTCTAGAATATACAGATCTTCTTCAATAATTTCAAGAGAAGACTTTTGTTCATGCGGATCAGTTTCATCAAATTTGATGTGAATAGAATCTTGCACATATTGTGTTCTTTTGTTAAAGTGTCTATAAGATTAACTCGTTATAGAGTAACCTAGAAATATTTACTCATCACTTTTAGAATCAAACTTGGCAACATTATCCTTAGTATTGAGAATAAAGAATTTGCAACAAAAAACTCTAAAGTAACTAACTTTAGACTTCCTATTATCACACAGTTCCTAAGGGTTCTTCTTAAGAACAGATCTAATCAATACTCTATTCATAATATAAAAAGTTATATTTATTTCTTCTTCCCACAAGTAAACAGGTAGGTCATACTCATTGAGCATAGTTCTTGCATTTTCCTGAAGGGTTCTATTTTTTCTCTCTACTACACCATTTTGTTGAGGTGTCCTTGGGTAATACAAGTTCTGACTATATCCACTGTGTGAGCATTAAGATTCAAAATCGTGATTTTCAAACTCACGACCATGATCACTTCTCAGGGTCTTAATCTTACGTCTAATTATGCTTTCTATAGACTTGTAATATTTCATAAAATAATAACAAGATTCACTTTTGTGAGCAAGAAAATATACCCATGTATATTTAGAAAGTTCATCTACTAAGACATATACATAGTGATTTCCATTTAAACTAGAAACTCTAGAAGCTCGAAATAAGTCCATGTGAACCAACTCCAGAGGTTGAGAAGTTGAATCTTCTTTCTTTTATTTGAAAGAAACTTTTTTTTTTCCCCTTTTGATATGGAGTACAAACTTTGTCTGATGGGAATTTCAGTTGTGCTATGTCTCTAACTAAATTTTTATTAGACAGTTTCTTAAGTGAATGAACATTGCAGTGTCCTTATCTTATGTTCCATATCCATGATTCTATATGAAAAACATTTAAATAGGTAACCTTTTGTTTGGCTAAAGAATTTAAATCTACAGAATATACATTTTCATTTCTCAAGGGAGTAAATACCAAAACAATTTTAAAATCAAATACATGGTAAGAATCATTTTCAAATTTAACATTGAAACCATCATCACACAACTAATAAATTCTTAATAGTTTGTATTTTAATCCATCAACAAATAAAACTTTAGAAATTAAAATTTAATCAGTGTTACCAATATAGCCTAAGCTGATGATTTTTTCTTTTGAATTATAACCAGAGGTGACATGTCCTCCATGCACCATGATTAAACTTTTGAAACATGAGTAATCTCCAATCATATGACATGGACATCCAATTTCCAAGTACTATGTCTTCCTATTGGAAAATTTCAAGCAGGTTTCCTACAATATAGGGTTAAGCAGAAAATGATTTTGGTACCCAGATTTTCTTGGGTCCAGACAGGTTTGGACGAAAAACTTTTGGTACACAGATTTGTCTAATGGGTTTCATATAATCAATGGATTCAAATGATTTTGAAAGATAAACTTTGTTTTACCTATAACTATGTGAATAGATAGTTGAGGCATAGGAATTTCCAAAACTGGAACAAGCATCATACTGTCCAGATTTAGGAATAAATTTAAATTTTTTGTAATCTATCTCTCTCGAGGTTGATAACCTAAACCAGTAATATACTCTAGTTATACTTGTTTGCCTAAAAATTGTGTCAGATTATTCTTTTCATTTGTGAACATTTCTATGTCTATTCTATGTTGCTCATTGGAAAATTTATGTTGAGAAATCTGCTTTAACAGTTGAGAATTATTTTCCTTTTCTAATTCTAAAGCAGATTGCACAGTGCTAGTTAAATCATACCATTTCATTAGGGTTTTATACTTATATTTGAGCTCATTGTAGGTTTCCTATATCATATTAAAGTATTCAAATAACTCTTCACTAAAAATGTTTTCAGAATCAGAATCATCTCGAGAATAATAAAATTTAAAGCAATAGTTTTCAATGTTACCTCAGATGTGTTTGTCATGAAACACATAATAGCATTTAGAAAATTTTCATCCTTAGTGGAGTCGGAATCACTTGAACTATCTTATGAAGAACTATTGGTTGCATTAATTTTTTTCTTATATTATTTGTCCTTATAATCATATTTCTTCTCTAACATCAACTTCATGCAGTCAGCCTGAATGTCTCATTTCCTTTTCCATTCATAACACACTATCTCATCATCTTTATCAGCTTTCTTCCAATCTTTCTTCCAATTACCTCATTGGTCATATTTACCCTTATAATTTTGTCTTTTGAAAAAATTCTTCTTCCTGTATAATTTGTTGAATCTCTTGACTATTTGAGTCATCTCTTCAACACTACCAGAACTTGAACCTCCACTTGTTGAGATTTCAGTAGGTATGTGATCTTTAACTTGTCCTTGATCTTTGAGGTAGTAGACTTAAATGCCACTAACATTATCTTTGGTTCATCATCTTCTTCTTTGATTACCTTTAGTTCTTCTTCATACATCATTAACATACCAACCAACTCTTTAACATGTAGTGATCTGATGTCACTTGATTCCCTTATTGAGACTGATGTGCCTCTCCATCCTTCTAGAAGACATCTTCATATTATCATAATCTACTCCTTTGCTAGAATATCCTTTCCAAGTGAGCTCATTGTATATATAATTTCATTGAACCTGAGATACATGTCAGAAATATATTCATCAGGCTTCATTTTAATGCTTTCATATTTAATACTGTAGGTATTCAATATCATTTCTTTAACATTAGTTGTTCCCTCATAAGAAACACCCAAAGTATCCAAAATTTCATAATCATTTTTACAAATAGATATTTGATTAAATTATTCATCTGCTAAAGAAAAATATAGGGAATTCATTGCTTTACAATTATTATTGTATGCTATTTTAATAGATTCTTCCCAAGTAGTTCTTTTAGTTTCTGGAATCTTATACTGAGTCTCTATAGCAGTCCAGATATCAAATTCCATACTTTCTATGTGAATTTCAAATTTCAGTTTCCATTGGATATAATTAACACCATTAAAGAAAGGCGGAATGTTAGTTGCATCAACTTCTAATATATTATAAATAATTATATTTTAGAAAATATATTTAAAGAGATAATATTTATAACTAACAGAAATTTAATATTGTTAAGATAAAACTAAAACAACAGTTGAAAAAACTGAGTGTTTCGAAATACTTTATTAATAACAACCTCTTATTCTAAATTTTGGTTGGAGTGGATACTCAATATGGGGGTGAATTGAGTTCCAATTGAAATTTCTGTTAAAAAAATTATGTTTAAAATCCCCCAAATTAAATAAAAATTAAATTGTAGTTAATTATTAATGATTGTACATTTTCAATTAGTTTCTCATGATATTGACTATTTCTCAGTTAACTCAATCTGATGATTAATTAACTTTCAAAACTAGCATACTGGATAAGAAAATTTATAAACATTGATAGTTTAACTATCAGAGATACTTTAAAACAGATTTTTATTTCAAGTACATAGTAGTGGAATATTCAATATAGTTATAACAAAATAAACAAGCACACCAATTTAACCTATTGGATCAGATTCAAGCCAAGACTTAGTCCTCTCAAAAAAATTTATATAAACTTTGAGCCACACCCTGGATTGGGGTCAACAATAGTACAAAGACTATCTAGTTCCACATACCTCTACCATAGTTTTTCATGGGAAAAGAAAAACAATAGAACACCGGCTATCCAGGTCACACATGACCTCTAGCAATATACACAGTGGGATATAAGAGTATAAGGGAAAGATTAAATGAGTATTTATAAATAATTCAGTTCTGCACATGAGACATAGTGTGTCTAAAAATATAGAGTACACACACTGCTTAAATTGTAAATAAATGAAATACAATAAGGCTAAACAGATAGATATTAGTTTATAATGGTATATGTATTTCGAGTGATGCTCTGGACTCCTTGGATTGATGTAGATGAGGCATTGATTCATTCTCTAGTTTTTGTCAGGAAACAGAGTGTCATTTTTATATTTGACTTCCAATGTAGGTGTTTAGCTCGAGTAAGAGAGTATTTGTTGTAACCCTTGAGCTTTTTCTTTGAAAATTTTTCTTGATTTGTATGACTATTCTTTGAGTTCCTCTCATGTTATTATTTTGTGAATTTCATGTCATTTGTCACACACTTTTACGTGTTAGTATTATTTTTTCTTCATTATATTGATCATCCTTTTATACCTTGAGCTCTTACAATGGGAATGAATACATTTTTACTGGTACGAGGTACTATTCCTGAAATGCCAACTACTATCATTAATTAATAGCAGGTTCATTAAAAACATCAAATATGACCATTTCTAAATAAACAAATAGAAATAGATTTTTGCGAAATAGTGAATGGTTTGCATCAGTAGCTGTTACACATTGTAACGGTAGCTTTCTTGAAATGGTTGGTCTTTCAATAAATAGCTACTTCTATCAGTATCCACTCTTATAGGTAGCTCCTCTTATCGATAGCTCCTCTTATCAGAAGCTCTTATTATCGGTAGCTCCCTTTATCGGTATCTCTTCCTATCGGTTGGTGTCTCATTTTACCAGTGAACTTCTGTCTATAGCTGTAACATTTTATAATAGTATCTTGCTTGAAATGGTCGCTCCTTCTATCAGTAACTGTTATGCATATCGGTGGCCTTTTTTTATCGATGAATGTATGTATCATTGACCCATACCATCGAGCTTATAATTGTGGACATCATAATAGTAGAGGTTATTCAGTATCGATCGAATTGTGCAAACCAGTAGACTTATTCTATCAGTAGATCAGGTGTAATGGTAATTTTCTGCAAACAGGTGACCTTATCTATATCAGTAGACTTCTGTACCGGTGTACTTGGCCTTATCGGTAGCTGTGTACCTGAGACCGTTGTATCAGTAGCTATTTGTATCGATGGACTTTGTATTTGTATCGGTGGAATTCATATCGGTAGCTTTCTATCTGGCTGATTGTATCGGTATCTTGCATCGGTGACTCAACACTTAATACTTATCTATTCTATGCAAACCATATCCATATTTATTTAGAATTATTTTGAAACATGTATAGCCCTAGATAAACATTTACTAACATATTCCAATAATTATTTTGTTATTTTATCAACTTAATAATATGATTTCATAGATGGAATGAATAATTAATATAAAGAAACACATTATTTTGGATTATCAAAGCATATTAAAACATAATTTATATTTTCAAAACAGGTGAGGTCAACAAAAATGTTTCATAATATGAACATATTTATATAAAACATTATATCCATTTTTAATATGTAATTTCACGATCTTATGAAAACTATATTTTAATACAAGAGAACAACAATAGTTTTTAGAGTAAAATTTAACTCATATTTCGAAAATGAAAAACTGGGTTTTATAAATTTAAAATAGTATTTTTAAGTTATATATTTGAATTTAATAATACATATATATATATAATAGATTGGATAATATTTTAGGCATAAAAGTGAAGGTATTATACAAATTAGTAATATTTCAGTACGGGCAAAAAAAATTATTTTACAAAAATCCCAAAAATTAAAACTAAGAAAATATTCATATTATGAATTAAAAAATGATGTAGAATTTAAGATTTTAAATTCTAAAATCGATCAAATCATATTTTAAATGAAAATTCATTAAAAAATTGTAAATTTCATTTAATGAAAATGTCTATATAAAATGTTATGTTTTGTTAATATATTTATAATATATCTTATTGATTAAAATATTATTATTCAATAGATTTTTTATTATTCAAATAATTATTTAATAATATATATCTAGTAAGTCATGGATAGTATTTATATATTCTTTTTGCCTGTAGAAATCTATCTATACTGTTATTTAAAGGAATATATGTTTTCATTTATTGGGGTGTTATAATATCTTGACTTAATCCAAAATCATCTGTAGTAGATTTTCAATAAAAAATAAATAAAATGAGTGTTCTATAGTTATCGAAAAATTGAATGAAAAAAATAGATGAGATAATATAGTGGAAAATATTGATGTAAAAAAATTGATAACATATATGTACATATAAGGTTTCCTATACTTATCAATATAACAACATTTTCATAAGCTAGATGACGATAAAATACAATGGTTTGGATAAAATAATTCCCACAGATTTATCATTAGGAACCCAAAAACAATCCTATGTAGTCCTTTTATGTAAATATTATTTTTTATGCTTAGATCCCTAAGAACCTCCACATCCTTACAATTTAAACAATTCCATTTTACTTGTTTGATGTGATCCTCCTAAGAATTATATATAAAATTGAGTTTTACCTTATCAACTATATGAATATGGATGTGGTACTATGATGTAGTGTTTCAAAAAGATCCCCAACCATCAATAGGAATTTTATCCCCCAATGGATTCATGCACGATAATCCTAATCAGAATGTTATCCCAAACTAAAATAACATGGGTAGAGATCCAAATATTAGAGGAACTAAGGGAATTATTCATAGATACACTTCTAATCAAAAATCTGGATTATAACTATATCCCTCAACATATTAACATGACAAGAACAACTTCTTAAACAACATAAAGAGGCTGTTTTCACGATTTTTATCCACAAACAATCACTTATTAGTAGTAATATTCATACATACCACATATAAATATAGTTTTAGGTTAAATGACCTCACTTGATTTTTGATATCAACCATTTTAGTCCCACTATGTCAAATTCCTTGAGGGGGTGGTGGTGGTGAAGCAGCATATGATAGATTGAAAATACCCCCCCTTCAGATCTTGTTTCATCATTAAATAGAGAACTATTCTCCCCCTCTTCCCAAAAAAAGATTGTACAAAAATAAAATCATCCATGGGACACAACTATTTTACTTGGTTCACCCTCACGATTCTATGTACATGGTGCATAGGAAAGTGATGTCCGGATGTACCATATCCAGAATGGCTCACACACAAATTATAATGTTCAGGCTAGATCACTTCTAGGCCCAATATCACTACCATTATAATGTTCAGGGATATCTCATTACTTTACCAAGGTTTAATACCTAAATCTCTTTCTCTATATCACTTATGGTTGAATTGATCACCATATTTCTCTAACATTGTTCATGGCTCTTTAATGGATTCACCCACAGTTTATATACTTGTAGCTCTATTAATTTTCATGAAAGAAAACATCCACAAGTGCAGATAGATGCTTTGTTGAAATCTTGTTCTATACCATATAGATAATCAAAAATTCAACATACTGTCAGTTTTCGAAAATTAATTTTTCATATAGTTTTATTCCACTCATGATCATCCATAAGTCCTCCACAAACTATCATGCACTTTGTGGCACGAGACCTACCGGGACCACATCTCCATCCACAGACCATCCCTTCATTGTGAACAAATTTATATTTCATGGACAAACACACCTTAGTAGTTGGATGATGTCCCATATACCGCGTATCATACATGGAAACTTATTCTTTTCCGGACTACAATTCCCCATAATACCCTTTCAGGTACTGTCTTTATAGACACCCGTCACAAAATTGCTTCCCTATGAACTCTCTCTTTTGTGGAATCCCTCATCATGAAATCATTCTGACTTAATCAAATTATACCAAGATTAATGAATATTTATAATGAAAATAAATCTCTACATAATGATCTGATTACAAATAAGTATATAATAAAATAGATATTCACATATAAAAAACTGGATCTTCCATGAACATTGATGCAGTAGAGCCATCACCGTATAATGTGTTATGTGATCCGCATTAAACGTTTCTCTCTTTATGGTGGTCAATATCTTCCACAGATGAAAACCAATTGTGTCCCACAAAATTTTTTCCTCCTTTCCGCAAAAAAAAATTCCTCCCATGAACTCCAGGCCTCCCACAAACATCGATTCTACTACAAACCGTATTTCCATCGGTTGTCCACGTAGTGCACTTCACCGTACGTATATCACTACTAAGAAGAAATCCTTATGTGTCATATTTTCCATTAAAATTCTACAAAACTAATTTGTGGTCTATGAACTACCATTTGATTTCCATAAACTGTGTTTGGAAGAAAAATACCTTTTCTAAAAATTAGACTCCCGATTTTGAGGCCAATTTTTTTGAAAAACACTAGGAAAATTTGCTTCATTAAAAACATACTTGGACAGACACAAGCCATATTCATTTTTTGGTAATATGGAACTCTTAGAAAATAGAATCACACCCAAAAAAATTAAGAGGACACATTGAGGGATTTTTCCCAACAATCCCCTCCTTTGGGATTGTCAAAAGCACTTTAGTTGTGGACACCTAAATTAATCTCCTTCTATATTATTTTAGAATTTTCATAATACGATTATGATAGAGATAAATAATTTATTCAATACACACTCTATTCCCACATGATCCATTAAAAAGATGAGAAACAATATTGTTATGAACATTTCATCACCGAATCACATAATTTCATTCCAAATCAAACCAAAACCATTTAGTTGAGTTCATCACAAATCACATCTTTCATGATCTATATTCTTAAATTGATCTCCTTTACCGTTTTCAGATTTAATACTCCCACATCTGTTTTGAATTACCCTTTATCATTGTTCCACTTGTCTTCTTATCAACAATTTTAATTATGAAATTTATCCACTTTAGTAGCCATATCGTCTCCCCACTTTGTAAATGAACTACAAGGAAACTTCATTGTGGTCTACCATAGTGTAAAGAACTCATATTAGTACATTAGGAAGAAAACACCATACCTTTGGGAAAGGGGGTCCCATGTCTACACTTTTTCAAGTGCGATGAGTGGACTGAACTCCCAAAACAAGTAGATGTTGTAGAAACACATCTTTGGGTAAGGACTTTGTCAGAATATCTTGAACCTATTATTCTGTATGAATATACTCCAACATCACAAGCCCATGCTCCACATTAACCATGATAAAATGACTTTTGATTTTAATGTTCAATGTCCTTGATGGATGTACAATATTTTCCCTATAAATAATTACACATAAATTATGAAATAGATTCTAATATGAGACTCCACTTCATCTCCCATATCACCATACTAATTATTTATCTAAAATAGTGACATTGAAACCTGAGTAGCCCAAATATATTTTTCTTCTCCAATGCTAAATGAAATTGAATTAGTTTTCTTTCTTACTAAAGAAATACTAAGTCCACTAAAATATAATACACTACTCGAAAAATATTTTCTAAAATCTGTCGATCCATCCCAATATGCATATGTATATCCCAATAACTCTGGATGATATTTATCATTGTATATCAAATCGAAGGCCATTGTGACCTTGATATGCTGAATAATTATTATCACCACAATAATGTTACATTCCTTGGGTATTAAATGATACTTTTCAGAATGACATGATGAAAAAATATATCAAGCCATGTCACTTATATATACACCAGACTTCCAAAGATCAACTTGTATTCAGTGAAATTGACCACTTTTCCTTCATCATCCCATGATAGTTTCTTCTATCTAGCCACTATAGTCTTTGTATCCTTGAAATTATCCCTTGAAAACATTATAAAAACTTTATTAGAACATTTATATTGAGAAATTAATTCTAAATTTTTCCCATATATCACTTGTTAACCAAGGAAAAATATTATTTCACCCATCATTTAAAAATCAAACTCACTTTTTATCTTCATCTGATCTACCAATGATTCTTTCATTTAAATATATCCACACCATCATCATTTTATTGATGTCATTATTGAAATAGATATTATAATCATCTCTACTACACCAAAGACTACGCTTCTTCAGAAACAGATCTATCATTCAATACCATGTTCTTAGTACTTGCTTTAAACCATAGAATGCATTCTTTAGTTGAAAAACTCCATTATCATCTCCATTAACGAGAAAACCATCTAGCTGCTCAATATAAACATCTTATTCTAGAACACCATTTAGAAATTATAACATGATATCCATCTAGAAAACAATGAATTGTTGTTTCACTACATTGTCCAAGAATAATATGATTGTCTCTAGACAATAAATAGTGGAATTTTTTATCAACATTGTTACCCTCAATCTAGGCGTACCCTTTTAACACGCATTCTACATTGTTTTGAATCTCATCACCATCTTCTTTATTTTTCAGAAGACCCAATTATTATAAATGAAATTATTTTCCATTGATCTCAAAAAAATATCACATGTTTGATTCTTCAAAAAAATTTCAAGGTTGTCATTCATAGAATTAACCCAATTCTCTTCTCTAGTTGATTTATCAAAACAACTTTTCTCTACATGCGATAAGTAAAATTAGTGTGGTTGAGTCTTCATCCTCCATGTATGCACTGGCACTGTCTGGTAACCCATTATGATTAGATTAACAATCTTGATTATTCTCTTCTATCTTTGTGAAGATACTGAATTGTTCTCATCCTTTCTCATTATACGAATCTTCTTCTGGAACTAGAGTACCATCATATATTATTATCTATTCATCACTACCATCATGTGACTATTCATATATATATTAATGAAATGTCACATTCTCCACTATGTTTTCATCTTGGATTTCAAATTACTTCCCATCCACTTATTGAATCATTTATATATTTTTTTCTTTGAGTATCCAATAAATATCCATTCGTCTCGAATGGATTCAATTTTTTTGTGTTCTCTTTATTTAGAGTGAAAAAATAACATTTGAAAAATCGAATGTACTTCAATGACAGATTATTTCTATATCATATCTCATATGGAGTCTTCTCAGGATCTGAACATAACAATACACTATTTGATGTTTAGATTGATTTAATAACATCTATATTCCAAAAAAATCTCTATAAGTTCATTCTCAATGATAATTGTTCTGGACATATTATTTATAATTTGATTTTTTCTATCAACTAATACATTCTACTATGGTGTTTTTAATGCTGAAACATTGTTCATTACCAATTTTTATTGATATAATCATTCTCATTGAAATCAATGAACAATTTTCAAATAACATTTCAGGTCATTGGAATTTTTTAATCAAGCATCTTGTCAGCATCTCTTTGATAGGCTTTCATAAAACTGAACTCCTCAAAATTGTGAGTGATGACTGAAACCCAGGCTATTCTACTGAATTCATCAAGGAAAAGAAAATAGTATCTGCTCCCATCAATATGTATCTGTTAAATTGGTCCGTACACATCAATACCCAACATCTCAAGAAATTTTGTTGAATTTTTCTCTTTTCTACATGTATGAATTTAATATGATTTTCCCTTGTTGACCGACATCCCACATATGGGTAAGATCGATTGGTAATCATGGGAGGTCTCAAGTAGAATCATATTACACTAGTTCTTCTAATGATGTTTGGATGAAATTATATTCAAGTTTATTCCATAACCCATTATCATCTTCCATGAAAATAGTAAATATCTTGTTATCCACATATAGGATATAAATTCACTTTCATACTCTTTCCCTAAAAAATAATTGCACCATATTTTTCCTTGATGACAAAATATTTATTGGAAAATCTTGTTTCATTTACTGAGTCACATACTTGACTAACACTTTGAATGTTGTGAAAGGGGCCTTAAACAATTAAGACATCAACACATATTGTATTTCCCCCAAAAAATTTCTTTTTCAATGCCAATATTTTTTAAGCCTTCATCATTATCAAATATTATGATAAATTGTTTATCATACTTAATTATAGTCAATAGTAACATATTTCAAATATTATGTGAGGTGCAGGCACTATCAATGATCCATATTCTAGTGTGATCTGATGCTTTAAAAGAAAACACTACAACTACAACCTATAAATATTTCTTCTTTTTGATCGATGATTTTGACTTCATACTTGTTGTGGATGGATAATCTTGATCTTATTTTAATTATGAGGGAGCAGCTTCATTTTCTAATGTGGAAAACCAAAATTTTCTTCTTTATCTAATTTGAGGATACATTGAATTTCTACATATGAATTCATTTTCAGAAAATTTATTTGTATTGACAATCAGCAGTATCAATCTTTGTGCCCTACTCATCCACACCTGAAAATGTGGAAATGAAATGATGTTACAAAAAATTGAATTTAAAATGGAAAGATCTATTGATCATGTTCCCTTTGGTACCTATTTTATATAGAACATACATTTTTTGAGTGTCCTATTTTTTCACAATAATAACATCTAATGTGGGATGCATTTTGTGTGTGGAAATACATTATTACTATTTATTACCTTGGTCATATGAATCTTATGAATCTTATTCATACCCAAATAAATCATTATCTTGATTTTTTGATTTTGTGGTCTAAATTCATCCATTAATGGTTTCTATTTTCAATAAAGCCTCATTCCATCAATATCATTCAGATTAATCATTCTCTATTCCCGGCACTCCTTTTTATGCTTCATTGGAACTCTGAATTCTAATTCTCCTTTTTTTGTTTTTTTGTATCCTGTTTTGTTGCAATCAATAGTTGCTTCTTAACATTAACTTTCATTGTGTACAAAAAAAATCCTCTTAAATATCATTGTTAAGTTTGATTTGATCTTTCCAGTTTCATAAAAACTATCGTCTTGTCTTTTTTGTTATTAAATTTTGATATATTAGTCAACAAACTTGTCTGAGCTCTATGGAATTGAAAATTTCCGTTTTTTAATTTCTTTATTGAACTCAGACATCTCATCTTCCTACCACTACATATAATTTTTCATATCACAAACCACTTTGTTGGATTTTTTTATTTTGATTCTATAAGAATATGTTTCCTTAAGAGAGGATTCTAATTCTACCAGATTTTCTACTCTTCCATCAACTTCTCCTTCATCATTGTTACTTTTTTTTTGTAATGTAATTTTTGACAAGTACCACCATTGAATCTACATTATGATCCATTCAATCCTCAAATTATTCAGACTCGTATTATTTTAAACTATCATCTTCTCTTGAAAAAAGCTTCTTCTTATTGGAGAAATGTCCCTTAAAATTTTTCTACCCTTTATTATAGGCTGAAGGCTTCCTATTAGAATTTAATCTTTATCCACATCGTTGTATTGAAACTTATTTGGGAACCTTATTGTAAGATTTATAATTGTTCTACATTAGAGGAATTGAATTGGTTGTTTCCCATTGAAAATTACATTTAATATTTAGAGATTTTAGGAAAGGAATGACACCACCTCATCCATATTTTAATCTTCATGTCTATATTGAAAACTGAAATTCTTCATGGACTTGAATACCATAACTTTGGAGATCACCTTTTCCACACCATCATTATCATCATTTCCATTTTATATACAACTAGGGTACTATGAAATTTGTCCAATATCAGTTCTTTCATGTCATTATCTTCTAATACAGAATCTTTCAGATTGAACCAAGGTGTTTGTTTTTATCAAGATACACATCTAAATATTCATATCGTAAATAATTTCAGCGAGACCACACATATCTTCCAAAATTACACTTACCTAGTCAAATAATGTATTAATAGACTCATTAAGGATCATTAAGAGTTACTCATTCTTATTCTATAGATCATTTATAATTGCTTCGCAGACTTATGAGTCACCCTTATAACTATTCTTCATCTTTTCGCACATATCATGGGATGACTTACATGACATTACCTTCATATAAATTTAATTATATAGGGCCCCCCCAAAAGAATAAATCCATTCAGAATATGCTTACAATTAAATTCTATTATCATTATGATAAATCACCACTTTTGATGTTGGCTGATATTCCATGAATAAATTCTATAAGTAAATCTATTCATACTGATTGGAAGTGGTGATTCATCTGATTATTCAATAATTGAAATTTTCTCACTGATGATTGAAATAAATTTGTGATTGATAAAATCCATTTGTTCTACTTATAATGATCCACTAACATTTAACCTTTATTTTTTAAAACAATTGAAGGCTCCCTGGGTCAAATACCTGGAGAGGGGTGAATCAGGGTATGATAGATTGAAACTACTACATCTTCAAATATTATTTTGTTGAAAAAACACTCTTACCTCCTTATCACATTTCAATGTATGAGTAAAAATGATATCATACATTGGAATCTATGATTTTATATGCATCACCCTCAATTGGTTATGTTTAAGGAGCATACAATGGTGATGTGTTGTTATACCAAATCCACTAAGGCACTCTTCTAAATTATAATGTTTGAGATATTCCACTTTTATACAATGCCTCACTACCTTTACAATGTTTGGGGTCATCTCACTAAATTCACAAGGGTTAATCCTTGTTTCTCATTATCTGGATCACTACTGATGGAAATGATCAAAATAATTATTTCCCTTATCCCACTACTCAAAAAGGTATTCATCCATATTTTATGGACCTGTTGTTCCGTTCATTTTAATGAAAGCAGACATCCTCGACTATAGATTAATGCTCTATTGAAGTACCATTTTAACGCATAGATAAAGTCCACCATTATGAATACTATTTGTTTATGGAAATTTCAATTGTAAACTATTTTTGTCCATTATTAAAATTTATCAATTCCTCTACAAACTACCTTTCACTGTGTGGCATGAGTTCTTTACATACCACCATTTTCTCCAAAGACCATCCCTGCGTTGCAGATGAATTTAATAGGGTTCATGACCTTTAATATAATATAGAACATACTATTCATATAATAAACATCATAAAAACGATAATTAACTATGAAATTAGGTGGGTGACCATATATAACTCTATGGTGAACTCCATAATAGTATCCTCACATTAGGGAACTCATCTATCCCCTAGTGGTACTATCCTAAACACACAGAACAAAAAAATATCTCTACCTCTATAATATAGGGGTACCAAATGGTTTTTGATTAATCATCATATTACCATTTACCATTGAAGTAAACCAAAAAATTGGATTATCTATTTTCATGAATTTATCATGCTATAACTATCCTAAAACAGGAACAAACATGTATCATGTATGTTGTTTCCTACAAAATCAATAATTGATTGAAACATAGTATTCCTACATATAATGATTTTACACCATCCTTTAGGTCTATACAATTTTTATTGACAATAATAAAAATCTTGATGGGGGTGTTAACACATTATCAGGAGAGATAAACTAACATTCTTGAGTAAGAGTGTTTTAGAATATTTTTACAAAACTACATATCTCTATAAAATTGAAAAAATGTGATCAGCTCGCACAGGTTTGCATTGAAGAGAGACAATTATTTTTATATAGATTAATATTAATACTCTATGAAAAATATTCTTTTACAACCCATTGGTTGTAGCATTTTATGAAAATTTCCACGAATAAATTAAAAGAATGAATGAAACACCCCATGGTTTCAATTTGATGAAATAATTCTTGTTAGGTGGTAGTTCACACAATACATCCATTTCATTAGTTTTTATATTCATTTTTTATATTGATATAAATGTATAATTTATTATTATACATTATTCATAGTAATATTTTTTATTTTTTACTTTCAAAAATCTCACACATTCACTAAAATCCATAAATACTTAGTGATAAACTTCACAACTCATTGGAATCAATAAATATAATATCAAATAATGTTTCATCAAAAGGTTATCTTTAAAAAAAATATCTAAAAATTTTAGCATATTTATGGTCCGAGATATTAGATATTTCAAGCATTATAAATATTTATAATAAATATAAATTCTATATTTCATAGAAGTAAGTAAAGAGAATCCACTAAAAAAGTATCAATGGTACTAAATATTCTAAGGGGTATAAGGTGATATATATCAAATATAATCATATATATATAAGAAAAATATAACAATAAGTTGTATCATATAAATCATATGCAAACCTATATAATATATTGTTCCATGACATCAAGTGAACACTATACCTTGAGGAAACCAATATATTATACTGAATGCATATTTTTTTAATTATCTAAAAAGGAACGCCATGTTGACGAATAAATTACATGTCATTAATCTTACAAAGGAGAACATCTGATCCCTCTCATAAATGTTGTTGAACACATAATATGTGACTCAGTAGTGGATATTCATACACATAATCAGTATAATTCAATTAAGGAATATATTCCATTACTAATTATACATGTTGAAAAATCCCATCTAGGTTATACTTCAACAAAAAATATGATCAGCATCATACCATTATACACCCATATTAGCTATATTATTTTCATACATGTGTATATAGGGTATCAAACTATATAATTTCACATTATTTATATCTCAACAATATAAATTAACATGTATAGAAAATAAGCATACACCCCTAAAATCAATAATCATTATATAAAATTCTGGGAGATATAATTTTTTTAAGGCGGTCTACAAATTAAGCCTCTTTTTTTACCAAAAGAATGTAATATCCATATCTCATTTCCAAATCTTGGCAATGGATAA
The DNA here is from genome assembly GCA_963277665.1 of Viscum album. Classification (NCBI taxonomy): domain Eukaryota; kingdom Viridiplantae; phylum Streptophyta; class Magnoliopsida; order Santalales; family Viscaceae; genus Viscum; species Viscum album. Next base: position 1,013,526,790 of record OY728162.1, on the reverse strand, counting down.
ACGATTCTATTCATTATAATATTACTATGCCATTATAGATCATGATACGATATGATGATAACCAATTAAGGTATACTCAAAGCAATAATTTGAGATGATGTTATCATTCATCCTTTCATAAAAAATAAAGTATATTATACATAAATGAAGTTTAATTGGATATTTTCAATTATCATAATAACATGAAACATTTTATAACCATTAAACCAGATCTTTTTTATGTCTTACACAAAGTGATTCTATAGGACCGTCATGTTATTGAGGCAGTAATTGTTTATTTAAAAAATATACTACATTCTTATCTATAGTCCATGAAGTAATCAATACATTAATCTTCTCAATGATATATGATATAAAATATTATTTGAAAAAGATGGGTATAGACCACTGTGGATACCGTGATTCTTTATACCAAGTAACATGCTAATTGTTTTTATAATATTGCATTAGAACACCCTCAATTCTAGGATCAACTCTATATCTATTAATGAACATTACGATCAAAGCATATTCAATCACAATGTTACATTTAGTGATGTATATTACCTATATTGTCAAGTCTTCTATGGTGGATTGGTCTGAACTGTCATTTACAAAAAATTAAATTCAATATTGAGATCAGAGATGATATTCTTTGGATTGGAAACTAGAATATTTTTAAGATATTATCTAATGTTTGTCAAGAACCAACCCACATAACCTGGTACACCAACACTCGATTCGACAACGACATTGACAAAGGAAATTCCCAATCCCCATATTTTAGAGGCCATCACCTAGAATCAATAACAAGAAAGAGTTGACATTTTTTCCAAGAGAATAAACAACCAAGATAGATTATTGGAAGAAAAATAATTGAAAATTCAGCCTTATAATCACTCATTAAAAAGAAAGGAACTATGCGAATATATATATATATATATATATATATATATTATATCATCATATAATGGAAAACGTCTCATTGACCATCAAGACAAAATTTTGAATCACATTTTATAAAGGGGGACATTTATCAACCATTTATCACCATAACACCATGGTACCAATAATCAAGCACATCAGTCACCACCATGTGGCTCATTCCCTTTTACAAGAGATTTAATAAGGTAATATAAAATCACCAGAAGGTAAATATGGGGTGAAATAAAAATATCCATGTAGGATTCTTGAAAATGTTAAATATGAAATTTTATTAAAATAGAAAATTTATGATTCAGTTAGATAATGATAATGAATAGAAAATAATTAACTCATTTTTTAGTAAAAATAAAAATTCAAATCAACAAGATAGTATATATATCAAATAGGATTAAATGAGTTTTATAAATAAAAACAAAAAGTGCATGAATAGAAAATTTCAATAAACATTGGGGTTCAATAATAAATTTAGATAAATGAAATAGGTTCATATTACATGACATTAGTTACTTTTATGATATAGTAACCTCACGCATCATAGTTGTTCCAAATGGATCTATATGTGCACACACATCCCTAAGGATTAGGCCATTATGACAAACATAGTAGACACCCGATCAGGAAAGTCACACAAAATTTGGTTTAGTATGATTAATCATCATCAGTACATTTTAAGGGAGTCTAATTGTTAGATTAATTGTCCTAATCATGGACTAACTAATATGGATAGGATGTGATTTCAAATAATCAATCAATCATGGGGAAATCAATAATTTAAATGCAATTATTCATTTATGGTTCAATGCCAAATTTCATATTTAACATGCAATTTCAATTTTAGAACCAAATAATGGTTTTTCTAATGTTTGGGTCATTCAAAATATATTTTATTGAAATATATATTTTCTCTATAATAAACATCTGATTATTCAAATCCACCATTTTTCAGAGTCATAAGAAATTTTTATTTTCTTTTAACGTAGATTATATTTAAAAACTCTCTGGGATTCGAAACCAGTCCTTCAATTAATCCTAATTTGGGGTTTATAATAAAATCGGAAATAAATCTCTATTAAAAAATATATTCAATATTTTATTTTTAGGGAAATTCCTTATGGAATAAACTCTTTTCATGTCCCATAATAAAATAATAAATAACCATAATTGAGAACTATAGATATAGATTTATTGGAATGGTGGCTAAAATATAAATCCAACGAATCTTGTTGCATGGGAACAAGGCTTAAATTCATCAACAATATAAAAAGTTATAACTATCATGTCTGGAGAAAATAAAAGTTATCAGTGTTAATATAACTAGGAGATGTTTCATGTACTGGATAGAGATCAACAATATGAATATAATCTTTGATCTAATAAGAAGAGAGGTTTGAGTATCCAAATTTCCTTTTGGGATCATCCAATAGATGAAGGATTAAATTGGGGTAAAATGTGATATCTTTTAAATTGAAAATAATGGTTTCGAATATAAAATCAAGAAAAACACATAAACAATTTCATCCCACCTCACAATAATATAGAATTGATGAAAATGCGCCAAAAAATGGTGAGAAGTAAGATACCACACCATAGTGGGGCTGGTCAATACTGCATATGAGAAATATAGAGACCTCCACATTACCAATCTAGAAAACATATTACGTGTCTATGGAATAGAAAAAAAGGTCAGGCATTGAACATAACAGCTAATAGGTGGTACACCTCAACCTTTTATCTATTTCAATTCTATGTCGAAAAAGGATGATGAATAAAAACAAACCTCGTGATTCAACACCATAGTAGCCTTTCCCACAACAATGTTAAGCCCAAGTGGACATGTAATGAACAAGACCATGTACCATTGTAACATGAAATCTGATTAAGTAATGACATAGGCCAAAGTGTTTTCCTAATCCCTGTGGGATTAAAACTATAACCAAGAATCACACAAGATTAATATTGGAACTACTTTTCCACAAAACATAGTGGAAGTAATACTAGAAATTCAATATTAATACAAAATAAAATCCTAATAGAGTAATGTTTGAGAAGACAAAAAAGGAATTAAATCCAAATGTAAGACACCAATGTACCAAAAAATATAAAAACCCATTTCTTTATGGTGACAACTCACCAGGACCATTGTTCAATAGTTGGATACACCATAAAGAGATCATTTCCCCTTGCTCAATCCGAGAAGGTGATAATATACAAACACGTGAAAGAAAGAATTAGGGTGTGACCTAAAAACCCTATAAGTTTATCACAATGTATTCCTTATTAGATGTAAATAATATATTAACCAAAGGAATACAAATAATTTAAAAATAAACAGGTTTGGTATTTCAATGAATTTTTAAACAAATCTTGTAATAGAGTTCAACTGAAGGAAAATACATTAAGAAAAGGCTTTATAAGTGATCTATTAATTCCAAAACAATGGATTAAATTAAAAATCAATATAAAACAGTTTATATAAATCAAAAATCAATGTAAATAAATTCAGAAACATTGGAATATAATTATATAATAAATATAAAAAAAGTTAGCAATAAGGTCAACTACCAAATAGGTATGTATGTTCAAGGAAACCAATATAATTTATCATGAAAATATGTGTATACCCAAATCCCTCTAATACTAGGAAATAGGGACTCATCACTAACCCATCAGGGTTTTAAACTTATGCATTTCAGTTTTAGAATGTTGTATAAGCGTAGAGTGTGTCCGAATAACTGACAAACAACCTAACACTTGCATGTTCTATTGTAAAACCAATTATGGGAAATTTATTTTAGGGATACATAAAATACAATTAAATCCCATTCCCCAATTTCATATTCCAATTTTTTTAATTAAAAACCAAAACATGGTTTTAATATAAATATTTCATTTTACCAACCTAAAACCACTAGGTTTCTACCAAATAATTTTATAGCCATTTTACCAAGTTTGAAATTAATTCAAAACCAATTCTGTCTATTGCAAATTTCATTTCCACAATTAAATTCAAAATTTTAATCGAAATAGATTCGTTCAAATATACAATTAAAAATTAATCCATTTAAATCATCCAATTTCCAAAAATTCTCCTCAATTTAATGGAATTGGGGGTTTCCCCAATTTTCATCAGAATATAATTTAAAATCTCTTAATTCAACGGAATTGGGTTTTATCAAATAAATGTAATTAGGTTTGATAAATTGAATTTAAATCAATAGTTGTAATAGATCAAGAAATTCAAGGATAATCATTTAATCCAAATGAGACAGAACCACCAACCATTACCCCAAAATAGAACACTCATTGTTTTACTTGTCAAAGAGAAAGAAGGGGAAGAAGTCACAAAAACTCAACCTAGAAATGGAATAAAATGGATAAAATGAAATCATCCCAATGATGATAAAATGAAATCTCAATGGATGATAATGATATAATGATGAAGAAAAAGTGAGAAAGCATTTCTGGGAATCACCCCACTAACCTAATGATGATTGAAAATTGGGATAAGGGATCCAGAAGGGTTGGAGAGCTAAGAGATTGCCTCAAGAAGGATTTGGGTCATGGGATGTTAATGTTAGGTCTACAAGGCTGTGTACCCTGAGAGGGGGGGGGGGGTGAATCAAGGTATGACTAGTATAAAATTTATGCCAGTTCTGATCTTGTTTCGTTGTTAAGCAAAAAAACTCTTCTCACCCTTTGCCATTGCACAATATAAACAGAAAGTAACGCATCCACAGGACACAACAATTTTTTTTCATGTTTTAACGCTAAGGGCTACGTCCATGGAAAATACACTGAATGGTTGTTGGTAATACAAAATTCAACTAAGCTTCACTGGCTATGGATTACAAGGTTTGGGCACAGTCACTCTATCTTAGGATCACTACCATTATGAGGTTTAGAGTCATCTCACTGCTTTCCCAAGGGTCACTCCCTCTTTCTCTCTCTCTCTTGCTCACTGCCGGTGGAGAGATCACCTTCTTCCTCTTCCTTTGATCATTGCTCCAGAAAGGATCCACTTACAGTTTATAGACTTTTTGGTCTCTTCATTTTCAGGAAGAAATGTATCTTCCTCTATATGTAGATGCTATGTTGATGTCCAACTTTCACCTGTAGACGAATCTCACTTTGAATTGAAGGTACCAGGCAACCCCAAATTTTATGCGCAACCTTTCTTGGGCCTTGCGCACAATTCCCTGCTTATGCGCGAAATCTACTTTTCATGAAACACTTCTTTTACGCGCAAACTCAACTTTTTACGTGCAACCTTCTTCTTTTACGCGTAGCCTTTTCTTTTTTCACAAACTGTTCTTTTATGCGCAAAATTAACTTTTACGCAAAAACATAACTTTTACGTGCAACAACTGTGCGTACATCCAATTTTTCACGCCAGAGCTCAGAATCTCACTAAGTCTTGAGCAGTGTAGAATTATGTGGTCACATCATATTTATAGCCAAAATCGACCCCTATGTGAAAAACCCTACTTCCGCGCGTAATCCTCATTGAGTGCGTAAAACACATCTTCTGTGCAACACCCTTTTTGCACACTACTCCAATATTTTGTGCACCTCATGCCTTTTCCAAATTTCGAGCTTCTGATCTCAAAACACCACTTGCATGAAAAATACCAATCTAGTATTTCCCAAAACACACTAATATTTCGTGTAGCCCACTGATTTTTCGTGCAGAACATTAATTTTTCGCGCCCCACATTATTTTTCATGCCCCTCTATGATTTTCCTTACTCCTCCCTTTACAAAAAACTCATCTTCCATTTTCGTATTTTCAGGCCCAAAAAATTGGCAAACACTGGAAAATGGCGCCGCCTTGTATCTTCTCATTTTGTACCACCTTCAGATCATCCATTCCTTTGTCGAGGTTCATCAATCAATCAATGATTATTGAAAGCATCCCTTGAACCTAAGTAGTCACCATGTAAACCACCTCTCTCAACACACCTATACATTATGGTCTGATTTTTCAACAAACACAACACAGAGGCCCACTTTTTCAACAAACAGAATCACCTCAAAAATGATTCAATGATAACATGAGGGATTTTTTCCAAACAATCTCCCCCTTTGGGTTTGTTGAAACATCTTACATAAAAAGTTACATCGTCAATTCTTTAGGCACCATTCTCCTGTTGAGATTCTCATAGCGGTCAAGGAATTACACAACACATACTCTAAGCCCACATGAGCAATGCTCGATATGAGAAACTAGAGTAAATGAAAAGTTCATCAATGAATCACTTCAACTCTAACCCCCACTGTTGATACCAAAATAATACCAATTGTAGGAAATATTAATACGTCATTCCCACACTACTCTTATGATTTTATCACGAACTATCTTCCGCTACTGTGATGTCTATTCATTGATCGATCACTTCTAGCATCGTAAAATTTAATACGCTCCCCCTATCTCATGGCACTCCCCATATCTGGCTGCTCCACCTGTCAGCTTCTCCTCATACGAATCACGATTTATCAAATTTCTGCACTGTCTCCCCCTTGAACAATCACTATTTCCCCCCTTTGTCAATGAACCCAAAGGTCACTCCTTTTCAGTCTTTAACAGAGTAGATAACACATATCAACACATTAGGTTAAAACCCATAATACCTCAGTGAGAGGGGAGGTCCAAATCCACACTATTTTATGTGCGGGGAGTCGACTGAAATCTGAGAGCCAGTCGATGCCTTTCAAATGCTTCCTTGGGTAAGGCCTTTGTCAGAATGTCTACAACCTGTAGTTATGTGGGAACATACTCCAATTTCACATATCATTGATCAACTGTTTCCAAGATGAAATGATATTTTACCTCAATGTGCTTTGTCCTTGAGTGATGTACGAGAATTTTGATTAGATATATATCACTTGAGTTATCACATTGGATTCTGATAGGAGACTTCACTTCAACTCCAAAATCATCATGCTGCTGGTTCATCCATAATAACTATGTGCACGCTTGAGTGGCCACAATATACTCAGCTTACGCGGTGCTCAATGAAATGCAATCTTTCTTCTCTCTTAGCTAAGAAATACACAATCCACCAAGATAGAATGCACCTCCTGACGTTGATGTTCTATCATCTGCTGATCATGCCAAATCTGCATCTGTGTGACCCAATAACACTAATTGATATTTTCCATTATACATCAGACCGAAATCCACGGTTCCTTTGATATACCAAAGTATTCTCTTCACTGCAAGCCTGTGGATTTCTTTGGCATTACTTTGATATTTCGCTGCTTGGAATGTGGCGAAAACAATATCCAGCCTTGTTGTGGTCAAGTACAACAGACGTCCAATAATATGCCTATATTCTTTGATATTAACTGTCTTACCATCCTCATCTTTTGATAATTTCATCCGGGTAGCAACTGGAGACTTCATCCATTTGGAATTATCCATGAAAAACCTTCTTAAAACCCCCATAGAATATTTGGATTGAGAAATTAATGTTCTATTCCTTCATTGTGTCAACTTTAGACAATGGAAAAATGTTAGCTCACCAATCATGGACATTTCAAACACATTTTTCATTAATTCAAAAAACTGTCTGCACTAAGCATCATATGATCCGCCAAAAATAATTTCATTGACATAAACCAACACCATCATCCTTTGATCACTATCGTTGCTGAAATAGAGATTGTAATCAACTCCCCCACACTGGAAACCAAGCTTTTTCAAGTGCTGATCAAGCCTTGAGTACTATGCTCTTGGTGCTTGTTTCAGCCCATACAACGCCATCTTCATCCTGAAAACTTTGTTCTCATCCTCATGAATGAGAAAACTATCTGGCTGATCAATATAAACCTCCTATTCAAGAACTCCATTCAAGAATGCATGTTTTACATCCATCTCGGACACATTGTACATTCTTTTCAATGATATGGAAAAAAATAAACTGATTGTCTTCAGCCTTGCAACTGATGCAAATGCCTCATCAACATATATTCCCTCTATCTAGGAATATCCCTTGCACACTAGTCGTGCTTTGTTCTGAATCATTATGCCATCTTCATTCATCTTGTTGTGATAGACTCATTTAGTCACTATGACATTCTTATCTGCTGGCATGAAAACAATCTCCCATGTCTGGTTCTTCTCAATCTTATCAAGCTCTTCATTCATAGCATTGACCCAATTTTCATCTTCAGCTGCATCGGAAAAACATTTTGGCTCCACCTAAGATGGAAACAATGTTTGCTGTAATGATTTCATTCTTCGAGTATGAACTAGAGCTATCTAATCAACAATGATATTTTTCCTATCAATTTGAACTTAACTCTTTGGCTTTCTAGCCGACACAGACTTGAAACTTTCTTGTTCATCATCAGTATCTTCTTCTGAGTCAACATCTGCCACTTCTACTCCCCCTTTTTTCAGACCTAATCATCACATTCATCCAGAAATTGTTAACTTGGTCATTGAGTATTCTATTCATGTTCAGCTATAGTGAAATCATTTCTCTCATCAATTTTTCCCAGCCTTTTGTTGAAGCATTTATATGACTTTATTTTCCCTGAGTAGCCAAGGAATATCCCCTCATGTCCTCGTGACTCAAAATTCCTGTGATTTTCTTTATTAAGAATAAAGCACATACTCCCAACGATTAAAAAGAATTTCAGCATTGGATTCTTTGTATACCACATTTCATACAGAGTCTTCCCTTCCTTCGGTCTCAGCAATGACTTCTTTGAAATATAGACTGATGTCAAAACTGCTTCCTTCCAAAATTTCTCTGGTAGGTCATTTTCAATAAACATATTTTTAGAAATATTAATGATGATCTGATTTCTCCTCTCAACCACTTTATTATGTTGGGGATTTATCACTGATGAAACTTGATGCCTTATCCTGTGTTTCTCGAGATAGTTTTAGACTTGACTGTTTGTGAATTATGTTCTGGTATCAGTACGAAACATTATAATTCTCTGCCCAATCATCCTTTCTGATTCCTTACTATACTGCTTTATGAAACTGAACACCTCTGTCTTATGGGTAATGAAAAATACCTAGTCCATTCTGCTATAATCATCAATGAAAACAATATAGTACATTTTCCCTTTTGTATCTTGTGGTGAGATAGGTCCACATACATCCGCAGGCATCGATTAGAGCACTCTAGTTGATTTATATTCATTTGGCTTGAATTTATTTCTGATGATCTTCCCTTGTTGGCAAGCATCACACGTCTGAGTGCGATCACATGATAGTTTTGAAAGGTCCCTAGTAGCATCACACTTTACCAGATCTTCCATGGATGGTTGGAATAGATGACCAAATCTCTTATGCCACAGCTTGATTTCTTCCTCTCTGGATAAAAGGCACATATCTTCTTCCCCACCAACAAGGTAAAGATTTCACTTTTTCCTTTTTCCCTATAGAAAAATGCTCCATCTTTTCCTTTCACAACACTCATCTTCTTGGTAAATCCAATAGAGTTCCTAGAGTCACATAGTTGACTAACAGAAAGAAAGTTATGACTAAGACCCTCTACTACCAATACATCAACACGTCTCAGTTATTTTCCACCAAATTTGGCTTTTCTTGTGCCAACATTCTTCAGGACTTCTTCATTTCCAAATTTGACAACTCAATCTTTGCCATATTTTATTTATGCAACCATATCCTTATTACCTGTCATGTGAGATGTGCAACCACTATCAAGGATCCATACACCAGAGCGATATGATGCCTTATGGGAAATTTCTGCCACCAAAACCTTCTAATTTTTCTTATTCATGGTCTATACTTTTTATTTCACACTCAGCATGGATTAAGACTCTCGTTCTTTCTCAGAGTATGATGGACCAGATTCATCTTGATAAGCCGCAAATCAATTCTGCATTTTTAACTCAACTATCGGTTTATTGATCTGCTACCTGTGAACGTTTTGATTATGCTTTGGCACATTTATTTGTATGGTCTATGTGTAGTACGTAGCCATGTGCCTGAATCCTCTATACCAAAAATAGTGTCCTTCGAAATATGTTCTAGAAAACTATTCTTTTTTCGGTTACCACCTTTGTTCTTCTTCCCTTAGATATCTCTTAGCTATAGAACACACATACTGTGAATGTCCCATCTTACCACAACAATAACACCTAATATAAGGTGCATTCCATCGTGTTATATCAGCACTACGATTTTCCCCTTGGGATATCTGAATATTCTGATTCTAATTTGTTCCCAAATAAACCTTCAATCTCGGGACGGGTGCTTATGGTCTGACTTCAATTGTCACAGATTTTTGCTTCTGATCAAGCCCGGAATTAGCCTTGACGTCCGAGCTCAATTGCTGCTTCTTTTCTGCTGAACTACAAGGCTCCTCTTTAATCTTTTCAGTGTTAGTAATGACCTACTTTCCAAAGAATGTCTTGGGCGTCAAGTGTTTTTCCTGGTCTTTAACTTTTCTCCGCAGACAGAAAACTTCTTCATCCAGCTCTTTGATACGATTGATGTGATATTTCACTTTTCTATTAATTCCATCAATCTCCCTTCTCTTTTCTTCAACCTTGATCTTATACTCAGTAACTGATTTTGAGTTCTATGTTGATGATAGCTTGAGTTTCTCAATTTCTTCCATTAACTCAGACTTCTCTTCTTCCTGTTGTTGCATATAGAGTTTGGCATCATGAGCAACATTGTTAGAATTCTTTGTTTTGGCACTCTAAACACATATATCCTCAAGATCAGCCTCTAACAATGCATTCTTATCAATTCTTCCTTCCACTTCTTCTTCTTCATCATCAACTTCTATTTTGTTCTTCTGTTGAGAACTATCGATGAATGCCACTATAGCATTTTCTCCATGATCATTGTTGTTCTCTATCTCTTCAACCTCCTCAGCTTCAAACTCATCTGAACTGTCGCATTCTTTTTAAAAGAGATTTTTCTTTTTAATTAAATTTCTCATGAACTGTTTCTTGTCTTTCCCATAGGAAGATGACTTCTTCTTGGGAATTTCATCTTCGTCGACATCATCATCTTCTTGGAAATTTTTTGGTCACCTTACTGCAAGATGACCATCCTTTCCACATCGAACACAATCTAGTAGAATTTACCCTTTAACCATTCTTTTTCCTCTTTGAAGATTTGAGAAGAGGAATGTCATTTCTTCATCTGTCTCTTCTTCTTCCTGAGAGTCTTCAATGGTGAGCATTTTCAATGACCTGAATGCCATATCTTTGGATTTCCCAATTTCCACAACATCATTAGCATCATTTCTCATTTCATATGCAATAGGGGTGATTTGTAGATTATCCAATGTCAGTTCTTTTAGGTCTTTAACTTCCAAAAACGAAACATTTGGATTGAATCATGGTGGAAGTTTCCTCATGATGCGCTTCACAATTTTTATGTCTTCAATAACTTTTCCAAGACCTCGTATGTCTTCCACTACAACATTTACCTTGTCTAGGAATGCATAAATAGACTCATCTGGGTTCATTCTCCGATATTCATACTTGTTCCACAACACCTGCAGCTTTGCCTCTCTGACCTTTGTATCCCCTCCATATATATTCAATTACTTTTCCCACATGGCATGTGATTTTTTGCAAGACACCGTCTTTGTATATATAGGATTGGATAGGGATCCCTCTAAGGCATTGATTGATTTTGCATCAGCATCCAACTCTCTATGCTCAACTTATGATAATGAACCACCATTAATATCATGTGTTATTCCATGCATTACTGTTGTGAATACGTTCATTCCCAAAGATCGGAAGTAGTGTTGCATCCGATTTTTCCATAGATGAAAATTATTCCCGTTGAAGATCAGAATCACTTTATGATTAGTTACCTCCACTGAGAGAAGAGAAAATATCATCCTTTTCCCTCTGATACCAATTGTTAGGTCCATAAGGCTGGGTACACTGAGAGGGGGGTGAATCAGGGTTTGAGTAGTTTAAAATTAAAGCCTGTTCTGATATTGTTCCACTATTAAGAAAAACACTCTTCTCTCTCTTTTTTGTTGCATAATATAAATAGAAAGTAGAGCATTCATATGACACAACAATTTTTATTATGGTTCACTGCTAAGGTCTACATCCAAGGAACATATGACGACAGGTTGTCGGTCGTACCAAATTTCAAAAAACATCACTAGCTGTAGATTACAAGGTTCGGGAAGAGTCACTCCATCCTAGGATCACAACATTTACAATGTTTAGGGTCAGCTCACTACTTTCCCAAGTGTCACTCCCAATTTCTCTCTCTCTGGCTCACTGTCGGTGGAGAGGATCACATTCTTCTTCTTCTTTTGCTCACTGCTTCAGAAAGGATCCACTCACCGTTTATAAACATGTAGGTCTCTTCATTTTCATGAATGAATGCATCTTCCTCTGTATGTAGATGCTATGTTGATGTCTAACTTTCACCCGTAGATGAATCTCACTTTGCACCGAAGGTATCGGGAAACCCCAAATTTTACGCCAGCCTTTACTAGGACTTGTGCACAATTCCCTGATTATGTGCGAAATCCACTTTTCACGCAACACTTCTTTTATGCGCAAACACAACAGTTTATGTGTAGCCTTATTTTTTTATGTGCAGAATTTACTTTTTGTGCAAACAATTCTTTTACGCGCAAAATTTACTTTTACGCACAAACATAACTTTTACGCACACCAACCCTTCATACATCCAATTTCACACACTAGAGCTCGAATTCTCACTAAGTCCTGAGCACTCTAGAATGAAGGGTTCACTTCATATTTATAGGCAAACTCGACCCCTGTGTGAAAAAACCTCCTTTCGCCTATAATACTCCTTGATCATGTAAAACACATCTTCCATGCAACACCATTTTTCGGGCACTGCTCCAATATTTCGCGCACCTCATGCCTTTGCCAAATTTCGAGCTTCTGATCTCGAAAAACCTCTTGGGCGAAAAATTCCAATCCGGTATTTTGCAGAACATGCTAATATTTCACATAGACCACTGATTTTTCATGCTCCGCGTTAGTTTTTCACGCCCCACATTATTTTTCACGCACCTCTCTGATTTTTCACGCACCTCTCTGATTTTTCACACCAAATTTTGAGCTTCTACTATTTTTGTACCGCCTCCAGATCGTCCATTACTTTGTAGAGGTTATTCAATCAATCATGGATTTTTGAAAGTATCCCTTGAACCAGACAAGTCACCACGTAAACCCCCTTTTTCAACACACTCATACATTTTGGTCTGCTTTTTCATCAATCACAACACAGAGGCCCACTTTGTCAATGAACACAATCACCTCAAAAATGATTCAATGATACCTTAATGATTTTTTCCCAATAGTTAATTTAGAGAGGATCTGAAATAAGATATATTGGTAAAAAAGTCTTTTTTTAAAAAGTTGTTTGGGTACTACACAATGTGTAACACCATTACACGTCGTGAAATGCTCAATATCTAAAACAGTTAAAAACCCATCTTCTTGAATTAAAAACAAATTATCAAAACAAAAATTGATTCTTAAATAAATTATGATGTGTAAATACTCACATGTTGTGTACCCTTCACTACATAAATCCTTTCAGGACTTACATCTAGCAACTCTAACATGTCATGTTACTTTGTTACACATCGTGTATTCCTCATACAACATCCAGAATGATCCGGTTAAATTAAGATTCCATAAAAGCACTAACATCACCATTATATGTATCCTAAAAATTCCTTCACAACTTGAACCCGTCAATTAAAAGGAAATCCCATGATAAGGTTAAAGGTGTATATGTTAGATCGGTAATGGGATGTTACAATCTTCCCATTATAAAAGATTTCTATCCGCAAAATGATTATGAAGAAATCTCCTTACTGAAATGATGAGGAGACAACTCTCTCATTAGTTCAACATGTTCCCATGTCCCATGATTATCAAAAACATGATACCATAGAAAACAAACTTATGGTATCATCCTACCAAGATGTACATTGGTATTAGAATCTAATATCATGAATTGATACTAAGTCAATGATAAATTAGGTTAAATCTCATGATCAATCCTACTCAAATCGTTAGACGGATCAAATAGATACATCATTATATACAATACATGAAATATTTTATGTATATATATCATCTACGGTGGTGTTTCTAAATGTTCTGCAACTTTTCCCGCTTGTTAAACATCCACGAAAGGTACCACAAAATGTGGAGAAATCTTTCATTGCCTCCCAAGATGATGATAGTCCTACCAATGTGAAACATTCAATAATACATAATAATGAACTTATAAATCCAAATGGCTATGTTTATGATCAAAATAATACTTATACCATCTCTGTGCCATAAAAAATCAATGATGGATTAACTAAATCATTTCAGTCATTTCTTGCACCAAGCTTGGTCCAACCCAGGAACATTCACAAATATCTGAACAAAACAATAGAGATTTAAATGGTCGTAAATAGAAGGCCTCAAAAGGTTACATATTTATTTAACAATAGAAACTATATTTATAAGAAAAATCAACCAACCCCATGTAATCATCCCAATCCCCAATGAAGTTGAAAACACTGAAAAGATCATATCCCAAAGAATCTATATTTATCTCTATATTTGGACATTGGATTGTGGATAGTAGGCCATGCTGAAATGAAACTGGGATCACAATTCCCCATGTAGGCCTCTCCAAAAGTGATAAGTGAACTAAGGATCCATATCAAAAACTATAGAAGATGGATCTCATTGAAAATGTACAATCTCCTTGATGTAGTGATTTCTCAATTTCTCAATATTGGATATATCATGTATGGGTATGAAGTGATGTGACAGAGCCAACCTATATATCATAACCCATATAACATTATTCTATCTCAATGTACGAGGAATAAAAAATCAAAATGTCCATATAGTATTCATCCCACTTCTATGTAGGTGCTGGAAGTGGTGGATTTAAACCTAGTGGTTTCTAGGGCTTGATAAAAATATACCTGCATATATAACAGCATGAAACGAACTCCGCAATGATCCACCACATTTTAGGCACCAAAACAGCCGTTACATATAAAAACATCTTAATGGTCCATGGTTGAAACACTATCTAGGAATTATGACTCCCCCATCACAAATTTTCTTTAACTAATGGCATAAAGAAGTTATCCCAATAGCATATAACCTCTTATCTAAAGAATGACCATGAAGAATTTGTATGCACAAATAAAGGGATTCTTTAACTATATGGAATTCATTAAAAAGTTATGTATCCCAAATAGTCAACTTGAGAATAGTTGAACTCCACTGAATGTTGGCTAACGAAACATCATCCCCTTTCTCTTAAACTTTAATATGAAACTATACAACGAAAGCCATAAAATTTCACACTTCTAAATATTCATTCATACTCTGGGTTGGCAGTTTCCTAGTCAATTCTTCTGTAATTAAATTCCATATTCCCAAGGAGGAGGTGATGTGAAATTTTAATGATTTTTGGAACTCCACCCAACAACTCTGGTGAAGATTAAATTATTTTTGAGAGAAGAAATAACTCAATATTTTGTTGTCTAAATAAAAAGTAAACCATTTTATGAAAACGTAGTGTCCCTGACTCTTAAGAAAATCCATTAAAGATGCATGTTCTAGGTAATGGGTAAGATAATTATTCTCATGTGGCCTAAATATACACGATACATAAGAAACTACCTGACCCCGCTGCATAAGAACAGAACCCTAGATTGAACTCGATGCATCATAAAAGATCACATAGCCCTTCTCAGCCTCAGGAAGAGTCAACCCAGTTTCATCTTTCAAAATACATTTCATATCAATTTTTTTTTTAAATTTATCATTCCAAAAAAACTTCACCCTTCCCAATTTAGATAAGTCATCAGAAGAACCGACATTCAGAAGAATTAGAAGAACCAATGATAATATCTTTCTTAGCCCAAGAATATATGAATCTCAAAGATCTTTTCTGGTTGTTATCATTTCATAACATCCATCATCATATTTACATCAATTGATATACCGTATTCAGACATCTTGTGTACAATGTATTTCACTTCTTTAATCTATAAATCACACTTTGAAAACGTCGAATAATGTCGGTGTATTATCATAAGACTCAGAACTATTCTTAGCTGGTGATCATGATCCACCCCAAACATACAGTAAATGAGGATATCGTCCATAAATACTACCTCAATGGTATATAGATAATCATGGAAAATAATACTCATCAAATAAATGAAAACAAAAAAAGAATTTTACAGAGTATTTAGAGTAAAAATGTACTCATAATGGTCGTACCTGCTTCAAAAGAATGTTTTCAGAATGCAAGATTCTATTATCATAAACTAATTGTAACTAGACCAAAGGTTGATCATTTTAAACCACTCCCCCCTTGAAAATGATCAAACTAATCATAAATCTAGGGAAAAAAGATAATGTTTTTTTTATCAAAACTCAATTGAGCTTTTAATAATCCACACATAAGTAAAGAGAACCATCAATTTTCTTAGCGAAGAAAACTAATGCCTACCAAGGTGACACAATCGGTCATATAAGGATTATTTCAAAACATTATCCACCTATGACTACACATCTTTAATTTCATCTCAATACCTAGGAAAAGAGGAAATAAAAATTGTTTTTGTACCACATATTAATTCAATAGATATCCTGACCACCCATACTAGTGGAAAACAAGAAAAATATTAAAGAAAACATGTAAATAAACTCATTGTAAATTGTAAGGAGATCACTACTATAATATTATTAATCTAGATCCAAAGAAAAGACTTGTATTAACGTCCCCTACTTTAGATAAGGTGGCCCAACCCTACTCAACCTTGGGTCCCATTCTACTTTAATGTCAGCAGACTCACCACTTGTTTTAGAATTGTAGATTCATAAAATACAAAAATCAATTCCAGATTTATAGGAAATGAGCCAATATATTCTGAAAATGACATCATGAGGTTCCATGTCAAGGAACAATACACTGTAATCCAAATCAACATTTTATAAGAGTAGACATAAGTGGGAATACGAAGACTAGATGCTCTCTTTGTTCCAAGGGGTGTATTAATATCCATTGCACATGGAAAAATAGACATATGAAGGCATAATAGCTTTACAATATGGGTTGAAATAAAGGAATGAGATGCATTATTATCAAATAGAGTAGTCAGTAATGATGAATCTATTGTAATGGTACCTCTCGTAGTTTCTATACTTGTTTCTACTTTCTCTAGAATAATTTATACTTTATGAAGTAGCTCAATCACAAAATTCCTATTGCTGAAACTATTTTATCCAGGAAGCAAATTATTTTCTTATAGTTCTAGTAGGACTTGATGATCTTGTTCCACTATATAGAGTAGAAAATATATGGTATAATATATATAAGTTTCCTAAACATCCTTAAGAGCTAGTCTCCATAGCCAACTCAGTGAAAACCCTATTTGAACTTCATTACACTCAACAAATATATCAAGTAGAAAATACTTTCCCCAAGAGTTGTAGGAGGTTTGGAATGACTCTATCATTGAAAAATACCACTATAATCCTCAATATTATGATTTCCTATGAAATAACTGGCATTTCCACTAGAAGGAAAAAATATTTCCTTCCCACCCTGGTGTTCCATTCAGGTACATCACAACCATCATTTCGATATCCATCACATTAGCATAAGTGGGAAGGTTTAGCATGAGAACCTAAAATAAAATATCATGAAATGGCCCTAAATCGATCCATTGAGGATTTATCATATCATTAGAAGCAATCTTATGCTCATACTAGACCAAATTAGAAAATAAATTTGAATACTTGGTCATGGTTATATCTGCCTTCTCATAGTTGAAAAAATACTTAGCATTGGCCAACACCATTAACACTGGATTGAAATGGTCGGTGAAATGACCCTTTAATTCATTACACACTAAGACATTATTTTTCATTTCTATCACTAGTAGGTTCAACTATCTCCTTCTTGATCTTTCTAGCATAGAGGTGGCACATTTCACCTTGATCTCATCTGGTGTCTCTATGAACAAAAAAAATAAATTCTGTCCCACCCAAAGATTTCATAGCTAGTTGAAGATTAGTGTATCCTTAGAAAAATGGGGTATTATAGAAATGGAACACTTGAAAACTATTTCAATGAACACCCACTCTGCATTAACAACTAGAGCCTTAATGGGGATGGGTGGTGTGCATGTCCTAAATCTAGAAGTGTGTGTACAATCATCCCAATTAGATTCAGACCCATAATTGGATTCGTGTGATGATGTTCATTTGCAGATTTCTTCGGGATCTGATTCATATATATAGTTGGATGCACAAAGTTACACAACATCAGTAGACAAAAGAAGACATCATATTTACACTCAAACAGAGAAACAAAGGAAATTTTTTCAATATATGGAACAAACAAGTATAGATTCCACTCTATACAAATAAAATTAAAGAAACTACTAGAACTAATCCACAAGATTTCTTTCCCTAATCACCCCTTGTGACTTAAGGTTCATTGTAGGGAGAGATCACCAGACACTCAATTGTAACTACCTCCTATGTTATGAAAAATTACTCAATTGCATTCTGATATTATGAAAAGATCTTAGTAGCCTACTTTGATTCCATTTTTTAATGAACCATCCTGGGTGCCTTGGTAGCCTAATAACTGAGACAGACTTGAAATATCTAGAAGATCATTCTTGAATCCCATGGGCTAGAGACTATAAAAAATAATTACACAACATGAAATTTGGAACGAATTGTCCAAAATACACTATTGTTGAAAGAAAAATAACTAAATATTCATACAAAAGAATATCCAATGGGTGTAATGTACCAAAATACAACAACGAATTAATCCCCAATGTACTATAACCCATGTACCAAAAAAAGGAAAAAACCAAACTCCCTTAGGAAAAACTCACCATGCGCAAGGTTTAGTAGCGGGATCCATTTCTATGAGATCATTTCCCCTTACGTGAACCTAGAAGGATATATCTATAAACACCTGATGTCACAAACAGATTTTGAGATAAAAAACTCATAAGGGTACCACCAGGGATTCCTTATCAAATTACCATGGTGTATTAACCAAGGTAATTAATTCTATTTTTAAATAAGTAGGTTTAGAATTTCAAATAGTATTTAAACAAATAATTATTTGTAGTTATAATGATGGAAAATACTTCAATCAAAGGATTTATAACTGAAGAAATATTTCTATAATAATATAATAAATAAAATATTTAAATAAAATAATATATATAAATATAGAAGGAATTTAAAATAAGTAAAAAACAATGGAATATATTTATATATTAAATATAAAACAAGGGAAAAACCTGGTTATATTTAGTATAGGTATGTATGTTCCAGGCTATAGGACTCCACACTCTCTAACTGATCATGAAAATTTGTGTATACAAATGTCCCTATAACACTAGCCAAAAGAGAATTATCACATACACATCAGAGATATCATATGATGCATTTATGTTATAGAATGTTGTATTTGCATAGAGTGTGTTCAAATAACTCACAAACTACCTTCATCTTAAAAGTTCTCTTACCTAATCAATGATGGGAAATTTATTTTATATCATATTAAAATATAATAAAATCCCATTTCCCCAATTCAAATTACTTTTTTTCATTCAAAAACCAAAATGGTATTTCAATCAATACATTCCTTTTTACCATGATAATTCCACTGTGGTTTAATCCAATCATTTTATGCCATTTTAACAAGTTTTAAATCAATTCATAACCAAATCTTCCAATTTCACAGTTTATTTACATAATCAACTTTGTCATTTTAATTTAAATTGTATCCAATAAATATATAATTTAAATTAAAGAGTTTATATCAACAAATTTCCACAAAAACATATAAATTTAATGGAATTGGGGGGTTCCCCAATTCTCAGGCTAAAACCATTTCACATCTACCAATTCATTAAAAGCGTGTTTTATCAAAAAATTGAAAGAATGTTTCGGAAATTTAATCAATTTAAATAGATCAGGAAATACAAATTTTGTCAATTTATCTAAATGGTATTGAACCACCTACCCTTATCCTAAAACTCAAAAATTCCCAACAGCACCATTTGATGAGACTAATGGTGTATAACACCCATAAACATGACCTATAAATGAGATCCAACACCATGAAACACATATCCTTTAATTTTAGGATGATCTATTTAAACACCATCAAATTAAGAAGATGGAAGGACGATGAAAATTGGAGAAAGCATATCATGAAATCACACCACCAATCCAATGATGGTTGAAAATCTTAAAATGAGACCTAAAAGGATTGGAGAGCTTTAAGATCTCCTAGGGAAGGATTTGGATTGTGGGAGGAAAATTTGGAGTGGATCCAAGAAGAGATATATTGGATGCACTTCTTTTATTTAAATATAACATAGGGTATTACATGATGTGAGAAACCATTACTCCTCATAGAATGGTTAATATATGAAACCTATGAAAAATGAATCACTCTAAATTAAAAACAAATGACCTGAATTAGAAAATAACATTTATATCTTTGATGATGTGTATATAGTTATAACTCCTTGTAGAATTCATAGTTTGATTCCTTTCATGACTTTCATACATCAAATCATACATGTCTTATAACCTTTTTACACTATGTGTAACCCTCCTTCATCATGTAGAAAGATATAGTTAATGATAAATGTCTAGAAAATATATGACTTCACTAGGAACCTCTCAATTCATTTTGAACCCTACCCATTATATGAAAAGGGAAAACCATGAATAGGTTAAAGAAGTACCTATTAGATCAGTAATGGGATGTTATAGGACAATGCCCCAAAGTCTCCATCATGAAGATCTATGTCTTGGCCGAATCCTCATGTTGTAGTTATTCTAGTAATATAAGAACCAGACATGTCACCTTGACAATGTCGTATATTCCATGCTACAACTGGCATACCTATGTTGGATCCCTTCTCATCTATGTTGATGCTCCCTTTGGAACTACTAGATAATCTCCAATAACTCCGGGAATGACTTGAAACAATAAAAAAGTTGAAATATGAGAGATAAAAATACCAAAATACAGAAACAAATATGATAAAATTTCACCACAATAAATGTGTTATGTCATTATAAATCATTTTAATATAGATCTAGGATAATGTGGTGATGCTACTAATGTATCATTCCCTTATCACTCTCTTAGGTCCCTTATGAATCACAACAATTCAAGCATTATTATCGTACCAATGGTGTTTATAGTTCATAACAAAACATCATCTCAAAATCAACAATATGAATATTCTACCACGTCAAGCATAAATCTGGTTTAACATCATTAACCACACAAATACATATAGGATTTGGGAGTGATAGATACATTATAATCTGAGATATGTGATTCATGTTCTGAAACAACATCAATTGAGGTGTAAAAGACAAGTGGTATACCACCATCCCAATCATCTCTATAATAACCATTCTCTTTATTCCAAACATAAAACAATTTAATACATAATCTTTTCAAATGATACAACATAAAATTTCGAGAGGACTACACTATTTTGGTATTATGAACATTACATAATAGCATAGAATATAAAATACAATATATTTATTGAAATTTTCTTTTACATGACCACAACATTCACTCATACATAGCATTTCCTGGGATAACCTGAGGACATGCATAAGAAAATAGTGAGATATAATGCCCAGTAATGGATTAAAAAAGGCATTACATGAAAATTATTGTGTATGCTAGGAAATAAGAATATCAATGGTGCAGAAGAGAAACATGAACATTAATACATGATATATCATGATTGTCATATCATGGACTTGTGGAAACAACTTTTAAAATGATATTAGCAAGATCCAATGCTCATTACACATAGAGAATGAGTAAAAACTCATTGAACATGAATTATTTTGAGTAAACCCTAGTTTCAGTTGACTTATTTGGATACAAGACTTTCCCTAATGCATTGGAGCAATATTTGGTCACACCCTTTTTAATCATTTCATTTCATGAATAAGTGTGCCACACATATAAAACCACATTGATTCATTAAACATCAACATTTATTCCATGATAAAGGAATGTTTAATTCGTAAATGAAACTATTTAATCAATAACTAAATGATCATAAATGTGAATACAGTTGATAGAGAAATGGGTTTGGTATTCACTAAACAATGACATTGTTTTGAAGAATCACAGTGCAATTTCAGCAGCATAATGGTGTGAAATAAGAATTCATAAATAATGGTTGATGAGAGAGAATGGGGTATGTCATAAAATTTAAATTAAATGGACAACAAGGGGGTATATATATATATATATTTCCTAACATATGTAATGTAATTTAGATACCCAATTTAAAATAAATTTTTAATGTAAATGAGTATAGAGAGATTCTTTAAAGAATTCTGACATGGTAACAGGTGTGCATGGGCAGCATTAATGAGAGGGAAATAGGTATATCATCAATAAAGCATAAGGAGTGAAGTATGGGGGAGGTTCTAAATCATTCCTTAAAATTCGTAATTGAAAACAAAAGTGTGTAACAATAAAAAAATTGGCAATATATAAAAAGGATGAAATCACTTAATTGGAAGTGTGATCTGATGGCTTGGGTGAGTCTTGAGAGAGGCTTCATGGGATCTTGGGGAGAATTTGGAGGATTATAGAAGGAGGAGGGAAGATGTTGGTTAATATTCAAATGGGTTGTGTGAATAGTAATTGGAGATTGAGTGTGTTTATATAGGATATGATATGGAATTTGTTTTTATTTAGGTTTTGGGGGCCACTATTGAAATGATCAATACCACAAACCAACCCACGCCTTTGGCCCACAGTTTTTGAAAAGGGGGAGTTGAAAACATTATTTTGTATATCCAATGTCCTAAATTCTTAAATTATTAGGATTCTTATGTGGAGGTGAGTCACAATCTCCTAAAAATCATTTTAAAATATTAAAATGTTTTATACATCTTGGAGGGTCCTCTATGTTTTTTATAAAATATAACAAGGAACCTAAAATCACATTATTTTAAATTTAAAATAAATATTGGCCAAACATCCCATTTATTGTATTATATTTCATCAGTACTAGGCTATAATGATGTCATAAAACACATTATATATTAAACATTATTTAATTTTTACCCAAAAATTCCAATATCTCTGAAACTTATGAAAAATTAACCGTTATATAGTTTTGAATTAATGAATCCAAAAATAAAATTCATTTTATTTAAATAATTTTCTAAATATGTTATTTTATACTACTAATAAAAAACAAACATTAATAAAAAATTCAGTTGTTTTGACAAAAATGGATTTCAAACCATAATAAATTACAATTTTTTTCATAAATATTATATGTTCATTCATTTTTAATTAAAACTAATTTAGTAATAATGGTTTATTAAAATATTATTTAATTGAAAATTCCATTTATTCATAAAAATATATTTCTTAGTTTAATATTAACTAAAAATACTATTTTGGTATTAAGATTCGTTTAAAAATAAGTATATATAATTTATTCAAAATATTAAGCACATAATCATGGTGCTAGAGTCTTGTTACTTATCTCCCTATAACATTAGTATAATACCAAAGGGTATGATGTGCGATGGTGACATACTAATGGGGTGACATGAATAATATCACTTGAGTGGTAAAATCTATTAACATACACTTGTTTTGAAGGCATTTCAGTTAATGATTAATGTGTTGAAGCTCTACATGGGCTTTGTCAGGAAAGAAGCCTAGTGATGACACCTCCTTTCCAAGCTCTAACATTATGGTGTTTTATAGAGAAATTCTACTGTATGAGGCCATCAATTTCTTTTTCTGAGTAAATTTGATTTGTTATATCCATATAATTATAATAATCATGTGATCACATTAAATGGCTATATTATCAATGATAACTATTCATAACAATATTTTGAAATCCAAAAAAATAAAAACAAATATGTGCGTATTTATATAACCATTTTACATAACAATACATTAAATTATATTAGGTGGAATTTTCATTAATAAAATTCTAGGTCGTTACATTCTCAATCACCTAAATTATCACCACATATATGAGTGAATTCTTTCCATATTTTTCAATCCACCAGTGACTCAACCATGTTGAACGTCTCAAAAACACATGGCAACCAACTAAAAATATAATTGTAGTAAAAAGTGATTATTATAAAATTTATACTGACTCTATGACATTACCCTGATCTAAATAATCAATTGATTATTATTTCATCTCTTTGACCCTACTGGTCCCAACATTAGTGGATTAAATAATCTATGACAAATACAGTGATTACTTACATTTAGATCCACAAAATGCCTAAAATAATTCCATAATGAAGGGAAAATATGTACATTTTTATAATAAAAATAACCCAATCCCATGTGTTTTTCATAAACTCCACCAAATTCATGAATTCAAGGAAAAAGAATGAATTCCGAGATCTATATTGCTTGTTCAGACTAGACATCAATTTGTGAATGATGGACCATACTCAATATAACATGAGATCCTACAACCACTTTGTTGACTCTCCAATAACAAGAAATGATTTTTGGATCCCTATCAGAAACATTAAAATATGAAACTCAATGAAATATGATGATTTTTACCATATAAAAACATCAAAATTTCAAAACGTTGGTTTTATCATTAACTAGAATAACACTAATGAATTTGGTTAGCTGATTGTTCATAACCTAGGTTACATTCTTCCCCTAAGGTCTATGATGTGTGCTACCAACGAAGTCCACCAAAATCACATCACACTTCTATGTCAGCACTTGAACCAGATGAATAAATCCTTAACATCTCTGGTGCTCATTCATATCCTAATAATAATTATAACAATGAAAAACGAAAACATAATTTTCTTATCTGATACATGGACACCAGAGTCGTTGTTGTATTTCATCAAACATATGTATGGTTTTGGGAAGTACATTTCACATAGAAGTATGTAAATACCCCATTATCGGTTTTTACACAATAAAATGTAAAAAATACTGCTTACAGAATCATATAATTCCCTGTGTTTGTAATGATCACTTACTTATTGTCTCCTCCCATTAATGTGAGTCCATAAATCTATGGAATTAATCATCAATAATTTTATGTTGAATAATCTTCTCAAAAAGGGAAGATTTCAAATGTAAAATTTCATTAATAATAATAGAATCATCCATTTGGTCTCCCAATATCATATGAGAAATGATAGGTTTCAAAGTCCACTCTTTTGATGAGTGTTTTATATCCCTAGAGGTAAATTTTTTACTCAATGAATCATAAATGAAATTCCCCTTGATAGAGGTTTGCGGAACGTCGAAATCAAAATACTATAAACATTCTACCCAACTCCTCTATAGGATATTCATTTTATTTTTACAAAGGAAATAACTCATGAATTTATTTTGTAAATAAATAGTAAACCTCACAAAAAAATGAAATTCCCCCATCACTTGAGATAATGAATCATTTCTATGCGTTCATGGTCATGGGTACGATATATCGTTTCATGTGTCTTAAGATATTGGGAACCATACACCACCACATGATCTCCCAGTATATGAACCTAACACAATCCTAAATAGGATCTGTGAAAAAAGACCAAATACGTCACCCTAGCCTCTTGAATATTCAAAAATGTTGATGTAGTCAAATGATGTTACCTCTCACTAAAATAATTCAAATAATTTCAATCCAATAAGAACATTAATACTTTTGAGTGAGAGAAGCCATCATAGAATCCAAATTTGAGAAATTATATACAAATCAGTAGTAATACCCCTTTATGTCCAACAATATATGAATCTCAAAAAATTATTTTTTTCTTCCCAATCCATAACATCCAAAACCTTATAAAGATCAAATGAAATTAAATTACCTAATACAATGCGTCCTATAATGTTCACCTCACAAATCTAAATATTATATTTTTATGGTTTTGATTAATATCGATGATATGTAAAAAAATTTAGAACCACACCCATATGAAAAACCTATTTGTCTTATGTTCTTGAGTAAACAAAGATATATTATAAAAATTCCATCCCCAATGAATCAATATAATCATATAATATCCTATAAAAACACTTATATAATTGTTTAGACCAAACGAAAAAACAACATACTCATAATGGCCATAAAACTGTAGTATGAATCCATATAGATATCAGATTATTTTATTCTCAAATAAAGGTAACTATATCAATGATAAATATCAAAGAACCACTTCAACCCTTCCAATTGATCAAACAAGTCATTAATCTGAGGAAATGGATAATTATTCTTTATTATTACCCCATTGATATACTATTAATGAATACAAAGGCAAGTTGTTCAATCACATTTCATGGAAACAATTACTGGTGTTGGACAAGGATTCTCAATTGGTTATATAAAGACATTATCAAACACACTATATAAAAGATTATTTATCTATTTCAATTCAGTTGGTTCCATACCATTTGAGGGAATTTAAATATGTTATGTACCAAAAACCATGCCAAAAGATAAATATATTTCCATTGTTGTTGGATGTATATGAAATTCATATGGAAACATATCAGAAAACATGAAGACTATTAGATAAAAATGAATCTAAAATATTTTACATCTAGAAGAAATGAAAAAATATGTATCACATAGACCAACTCTAAAAAATGTGGTTTGTCCCTGCTAAACCACAAGTCCAACTTTCACTAGAAGACATGACACACCCTAAATTTGTCGTAAAGGACACCCATGGAAGATAATAAAAAATTAAAGAACTATGGTAAATAATCATGACCATCAAAATATTGAGATATAATGGTTTTATATTGAATACAAGAAAATAACTAGTGATCTCAAACTAAGATGAAGGGCATGAACAATAAGTTTATCGTAGGGATTTCTACCTCTTTGTTACTAGGGGTAGTTTTATCAATCACATAAGTTTTAATTACCATTCTATGGTTTTTAGAATTCATAATATTAGTCTATATGAATTAATGATATTCATCAGTATCGAATAAAACAATTAGTAATGATGAGTCTTTTGTGAAGAAGCCTAATTCTGGAATCCTGAGATTAGAATACCTTAGGTCTTGATAAATTTTATGATAATATAATAACATTTGGATTTGATGATCACATTACACTATATATTGTTGAACAAAAATGTCAATACTTTTGAATGCTGCCTAAGTGACCACACAAACCACTGATTATTGGTCACTCAGTACAAACCAACATTGAATTCCCAACCGTATCACATTAAGAAGTCCTTAAATAGACTACTATCTGAAGTTAATTAGGTCTGGATGAGGAATAATTTCATTAAACATAATGAGACACATTTCACTTACAATTACCCTTAATATAACTAAAATATTCTTAATGGGAATTAGAGGAAATCTAGTTACCCCTGACATACCCTCCAAATCAAAATCAGTCATATACTCTCTATCTAGAGAATCATTATAAGAAATGAGATTCAATATAAAAACCAAAGAGAATATATCATATCGAAGACCTATATAAAAACCTTGGGCCTTCAGATTATCCTTCATCACTACATTAGGAGAAAACTGAACAAGGTCAACAAAGACATTTTCGAAATGAGTCATGATTATATAATCTTTTTTACATTTTCATAATATCTATAGACATCTCCAAAACCATGAAATAAATGAATACAGTACTCTATGGAATAAGATATGGATTCATGCCACTCTAATCCATCATTTTTCAGCATTTTAACTATGGAATGTAACTACCACATGGATTTCCATTAATGATTGAAGGAATCACATTTCATCTATATTATGTATAGGTTTTCAATCAACACAAAAAGAATATAATTTATTTTACAATAATATTACTCTTTATGACAGTGAGATCCTTGAAAAGATGTTGGTTTATAATGGAAAAACTCTTATGTATGTTTTATTGTTTAATGCATCAGGGATCCACCTCCAGAGCATGAACATGATTGGGTAAGGATTCCTATCTTCGATCATGGTTAATATTCACTATAACATCAATGATATTTTGATGAACTTGGGGGTTCATTTTCTAGGGTCCACTAGAAACTGCATCATGAGTTCTATTAAAACATATAGTTGGTTCCATGGTACAATAAATCAGAAAAATGCAACACAACACCACCAATAAGGATATTGGGATCATCAAATCAAATAATTGATATAGATATACTATATCCATAACTATAATTAAAAAACATTTCATTTCAATATACTCATATATATTTATATATATTTATACAACAAGGAAGCCTTTCCAAAATACCCATGGTTACATTAGGGTGACTATAATGATGGATGGACACACACTCTATTATAACTACATCTTATTTCTGAACAAACCGACATCATATACACCAATACATCCCATATACATTCTAAAATCAAGGAAATATACACAACTTCTCACCTTTGAAAAAACATTTCCATGAACCGACACTAATACCCTAGTACAATAATACCCATGAGAGTACTATCATAACATGAAATAATTTCACAATTCCCATTGGTTTGATATTATCAACTAGTGTAAATAAGAGGTTGATGGGAATGTTTTTTTCAATGGGGAAACCCCACCATGATAGAATAAAAAAATATAGAACACAATATAGTCATTATGCCAAAAAATCATTATTCAGAAAGGTACCATGAGGGAAAAATATATAACCCAAATAGTGCACCATAGCCTCACCAGTAACCACCATAACTCAAGGGTGCTTCTAATCAATAACACATACCAATATTATGTGGTACATACCTTTTTATTGGACTTAAAATTGGATATTTTAAAAACACATATAATGAAAGGTAGAGTGTTAGAAAATTATCCGTACTGGATAACACCAAATGTTCCATAAAAATTTACAATAAAAAACCCATTTATTTGTCAAATTAATGAAATATTATTCATAAAAAAATAATTTATCAATTTATTAGTAAAAACATTCTTTGATATCAAAATGATATTGGATATATAAAATAGTTATAATTAATTTCATCCAAAAAACATAATCGGCTTGATGTATCCACAAATATTTTGTTATTATATATGAAAAATATAATTTAATAAAAAAATAATACAATGAAAATTTTATTTTTTTAGGGATTAATATTTCAAATTTGATAGGATTAATATTAATTTTGAACACAATAGTTCAACGTAATCCTAGAAGTATTTTTTTTGAAATTTTACATGTCCCATATATGCTTTTTAATAGTAAAATTTTTATTATTTAATAATAGGATGATTTAAATATTTTTTTATAATATGTAGAGTTAAAATTTTATTAATTATCTATTTTATATAAATATACATTATAACATTCAATGGTAAAAGGAATATTTTAATGAAAAATATTTTTTAAAAAGGCATAATGACATTAAATTTTAGTAAAATAAAATAATATTTAATGATTATCGATTTAAATTAAATATTGTAGGCTATATATCTAACTATATTAATTTTTTCAATAAAATGATGATTAATAGTTATATAGTTAATGTAATATCATCTTATGCATGAAAACTTCATTTCTTTAAACACTATTTTTTATACATGTCTGATAGGATTGTTTTTAAATTATATTATTCAACATAAATGAATTATATTTTATAAATTATATTCCGTATTTTGAATCATAATAATTTTTATAACAATACCTACATAATATTTTCATAATGAATAATAAAAACAATAAAATTCAATAACTATTGTTTAGGTAAAAAGGTTTTACCATGGGTTAATCAACACAATTAATTTTAATAATGACCAAAAAACTGTTGAAAATCCTTTGGTAGGTTATAGTTACACCCCAACCATGTCACCTCCCAAATATTTATAAGTAAAAACCCATTTTTCATTAATGTGGCGTAAAATTATTCTACAACATTTACAAATCCCAAGTGTTCCACTCACTTAAATTATAAAAGGGAACCTCTTCATATCAGTTATTCACACCTCTTAAGAAATTTAGATTCTCAAGAATCTACCAAAAACTCTATTCATAGTACTTAGAAATTTTTGCATCTTTTTTCTTCCAAAATACCAACCCTGACATCCTTAATAAGGAATCAACTGTATGTTTTCCCAATAAAAAAGAAATATTTTTTTCTAATAACATTCTTTATACTTACTATTTTCCAAAATTAAATTATGTATCAATTATTGAAATATAATAACTTTTTTATCTACTATACAATCAGATATTATTTTTTTGAAGAGAAAGTATTTATCCATCTCACTCTCTATGAAATGGAAAACAAAACCATTCCACATGTGCAAGGAAAAATAAAATCTCATGAACCAGTGTCATTTGTTTTCTATCACCAAATCACATGGGGAGTAAAAATAATGGAATTAATAAATTTAAAATTTAATTAGTAAATATTATTGATTAATAAAATTTTATAAATAATATTATATTGTACCCTATCACCCATTAGGGAAATAAAATGTCACTCATTCACACGTATAACCTACCAAATCCATAAAGAGATGTGATTCATTTTGAATGTGAAAATTTCATTAATCAATATATAATTGTATATAATGATTAAATATTTAATTTATAACTTTAATTACATTATGTAGATGATGGATATAACACTCTAATAATTTGTGAGTTGTTTTTTCGAATTAATTTAATCTTTTTGATATTTTGCAGTTCACGACACTGAAACATGTTTTTTATATTAAAAAATAATGATTGTATTGAATTGTACACATCACCATGTTAATGTTTCACCACAAAAAACATAATTTTTATCTATACATACATGAAACATCTTGGTTAGATTACGTTACATGCAAGACTGACTTTCTTTGATGGCTTGCATAATATGCAAAACCATGTTTTAAAGAACAATAATAAATTATTACTCAATAGAATATGATATATTGTAACCATTAATATGGAGTTCATGAATCGTATTTACTATATTAGGAAAATAAATGATTTAATTCACTGATTACATATCAAATGGAAATGAATATAAGATCCCATTCAATATGAAGGGAATGTTTTTATAAAAACAAAATTTATGATCAAAAATGAATTTTATCATAATAAAATATATTAATTAATATTGGAGAATGATATTAATGAAATAAATTTTTATATATTCAACACAATATTTTATTTATTCATAAAATGTATTTTATAGGCATAATATATGAAAAAAACCTATATTACATTAAAAACAAATATTTTTATAAAAGTTTTTTTACAACCATTGAATGGAGAACCAATTTTAAATATATATTTTTGGAACATTTATATATTATATATATGAAAATAAACACAATTTTTTTAATTTAAACATAAAAATTATGTTATGGTGATTTGTTTTTATTTTTCCTCAAAGATTCATTTTTTGATAAATCGTGAAAAATACTAAATTTTAATTCAAAACTGCTTTTTAATTTAATTTATTTATAGAGATAAATTATATTAATAAACTGTTAAAAAATATTATCATATCAATTATACAAAAATAAATCAAATATATTTCATTTGGATTAATTTAACAGTTAAATTAGATATAAAAACATAGAAAATGTTTGAACGTTTTTACTTCAAAACCCTACATTGGCATCCCATCTACAAAGTTAAATTTAAATTATTTTCTTTCACTAATGTGTTTTTAATTTTAAAATATGTATTCCATATCGAGAATCAGAAAAGTTTTAAATTTATAATGATATCAACTTATTTTTTGACTAAAAATATCAAAGAATGTAATTAAAATAAATTATTGTGATCAAAGAATAATTAATATTTACAAGGGACAATACCTTAAACTTAAGGGCCAAAATGTCTTATTAACTATTCAAAACTCCACTTTATGAACATATAATTTCCATATTCTCTATTTTATCTAGTTGGGTCCATTATTGTAGCAACCTAACAAGGGAAAAATTTCAGAGGAGTTCCCTTTAAAAAAATTTTCAGGATTGTCAGTCCTCCTCCAAAATAAAAGGCCCCCATGCCTTCGAATTAATTAGAACTATAAAAAACATTTATATCCAAATATA
Source organism: Viscum album (assembly GCA_963277665.1). NCBI lineage: Eukaryota > Viridiplantae > Streptophyta > Magnoliopsida > Santalales > Viscaceae > Viscum > Viscum album. Next base: position 1,013,494,769 of record OY728162.1, on the reverse strand, counting down.
TACTAAAATAATATTTAAAACTATATCCCTTAGTACTATAATCATATAATTGTTAATAAATCCAACCATGGGATCCCTTTAGGGTGATCCAAGAAGAGTTAACCAAAGACAATGTAACATCCTTCCTGGATATCCTGTGTTGTGTTTTCATACTCTACCCCCTCAAATATTATTATTCCATTATTATATAATAACCAATTATTCTAAATATACATATATGTTTTTATTCTATAGATATAACTCTACTAACACACACTCCAATCTAATGTGTAACAAACTTATCGTTCTTGTGTCTGGCGAATTACTACCTCACGAAATATGGTTTTTCATTTTACATTTACCACTTCTAATGGTATATAAAATCAATGTAACATATATTTTTATAATCTATATATGATATTTATTAAATATATGATTTATTTACAATTTTTTAGTTTTTATTTTACTCAATCTTTCTTTCTATAAAATTTGGGTAAATATATTAATTTCGTTTGGGGAAGTGTGGACTACCGTCTCCCCAAAGAGATGTGATTCACTCTCATTTTTATAGATTGTATTAAATATGGGTTTGTTCAAATAATATGATATATATGATATAATAATTCTTCTTTAATATTTCTATATAAATATTTTAAATTTAAGTAATTTATTTCAATATGACAATAAAATAGAAACAGTGTTCATGAGTACGTACGACCTAACATCTCCATGAACGTTTAATACATTTCATCATTAAATTTCTTCTATATTATTATAAATACATTTATATTAAAATTATATTATATTTATATCGTTTTTTAAATTTAAGAAATATTTAAAAAATGATATAACAAATATGATCAATAAAAATATGTCAAAACTAGTAATAAGAACAAAGATGATATTACCTGAAGAAAAACCTTAACATGGAATTATTAATATGTGGGAAATATTAAGTCATAATAATAATTTATATGGAATTATATATAATAATATGGTTCTTTAAAATAATAATAATAAAATTATATTTATTATATAGGAGGTTTGTATGAGTACAAAGAGATTCATGTAATAAGGTTTGGGAATTTCATCTCACTTTTTATTACTATGGGATACGTGCAATATTCACCAATAAATTTTTGTGTGTTATTAATATACTATTCTATTAAATTATATATCCTTAATTTACTTTATTTATGTTATTATTTCAATGTTAACAAAATTCTAATGTTACTAATTAAGTAATGGTTTCCCATCACACATTTATTTTCCATGTGACACAAGCCATGTTCACCACCTCTTTCTTATAGGTGGTGTGTTTTCTTCCTAGGGATATATTATATGATCATTATGTTTACATTTATGGGTATGTAACAATCATATGTTTATTTTAATTTCATGGGGGTTATGATTCAAATATTACCAAATCGGTAACATAATTTTGTCTTATTATTCCTTCTATGATACACATTCAATGTTATGCACTTATATTTTTTGACAAGATGTATATACGTCCATTTGACATGTTATATATTTAATCTCATTATTTTAAAGATATTTTATGCTTAATTAATTTTTATTATTTTTATTTAATTATGATTCATTGTTATAAAACTAAAAACCATTTAGGGCTAAAATATCATCATTTGTTGAGGTTGTTTATGATTATACTTCTATTGATGATATATTATGATCTACCTCTGATTAATTCTCTCTAATTTTTATCTCCTTTGGTTATTAATGATATCTTTATGTATTGGTAAAATTCTGAAACTATTTGGTAAATTATATGATTATGAAAGTGTTTTTAAGAAAGTCCAACATTATAACTATCATTGGTCGAAAATCTATGTTCTTTCAAAACATATTTTATAAAATCTATTTTCATGATTTATATAGAGTTTTTATAAGTATTTTCAAAGAAAACAGATTCCCAAAAAAATTTAAACTTACTTTAAAAGTTTTCAATTTATTTTTCTCGAAATGGTTTATCATGAAATTTTGATGCTTCCCTTATAAGATTTAAAATTATTTTCAAATAAAATGTTTTCAAAACGGTTTCTAGATTTCATTATATTTTTTCATTTTATTTTCAAAGAAAAAGTTTTGAATAAGGTTTTAAATATTTCATTATATGTTTTCAATTTATTTCAATGGAAAAAAATTTCAGAAAATTTTCAAGTATTTTCTATATGTGTTAAATGTATTTCCAAAGAAATGATTATAAACAAATCAAGATTATTTTATTATTTTTCAAGGAAAACGGTTTCAAAATGATTTCATGATTATATTATATATTTTTAGGTAATATTTTTTATAAAATATTTTACATAATCTTTTGAAAGTGTTTATGGAAAATTTTGTCAATTGTTTCAGGAATCATTTATAGGTTTTTATTGAAAAATGGATTTATGAAGTTTTCAAAACTACTTTTTTCATTATCATTTTCATGAAATTGGTTTTCATAATTTTTTAGTTCATTAAAAAATGGATTTTAAAATTAGAAAATAATATTTCCTTGTAAATTTTTTGGAAATGTTATTCCCAAATTATCTCCCATTTAATATGACATCCTTTGGTTTAACATATTCTTTTATAGTGAAATGATTCAAATTTATATTTACATTTTTTTCCTAATGGTTTATGTTTTTCTGGAATGATGTTTAGATAGCCCGTTTTTATTTCCCAAGTGAAATTATTGTGAATATTTATTCCCTTTCGAAGGATATAATATTATGAAAGACATGTCTCTTTTATGTGATATATGTTTATAAATAGAAATGTTTCCCATTCATGGGTTATATGATTATAAAACACATTATTTCACATGTAATGATTTGATGAAATGAGTATAAAACCTATCTATTTTTTATATGTTAAGATATGATTACATGATAATGAATCCTATTTCATTTTATGGGTTATTATATGATTGATTTTGATCTTATGGTACATGTATGTATGATTTCATTATTATATGGTTGGGACTAATATCTCTCTATAATTCATTGGGTAAAAATTGATATCACATGAGATAATGATGGAAATAATGATGATGGGATGGATCCACATTGGATGATGGGGACACCCAATCCATTACGGGAAGATGCAAAAACCTGATCGGCGATGGAAATATAGGGAAACCCGATCCACTATGGAAAGATGGGGAAACCTGATACCTTAAAAAAAGACTATGAATGGGGATGGCGGTGTGTCCTTTCCAGAATTTTTTGTCAACATGATGTTCCTTAATAATTTCTAGCAATGTGACTTCACATTTAGGGTATGAGGTTACATGTAAATGAGTTTTCAACTATTTTTTGTCCTAATCCTTTGATATGATTTCATGGATTGTGATCATTATTTCATTATTATTTATTACATATAAACTTCTAGCCATTATGACATGATTCAAGTTTATGTTATTCTGGTTATGATCGCTTGATGTTATGATCACATTCTCATACCCTTATGCTCATGTTCGTTCTTACATATCTTTAATGATTACCCTTAATGAGCATCTGATATAACCCCTTTTTAAGTTTCCATCCCTCAGTTCTGTTATGTGCACTAGTCTTGGAGAACCATGTTATAGATAATGTATAGTAATCATGTACCCGAATTTATGTTTCTATGATTCTAAAGGCACTAACCAAATATTTTATTTTTTCTTTCATTTGTGTCAAGATTTAAGTATTCTAAAAAACTTATATAGGGACTATATACATTACTAATTGGTTTTATAGTTGGTATTAGTGTTAATATTTAGTCATAATTTGAAAAATAGGTTGAGAAAATTTTTATGAGATCCCTAGGGATGTATCTATGGAATGTCTAGGGGGTCTTTAAGGATGATACTATAGATGAGTTAAGGTTTATGAAAATGTCCCAGAATTTTGGAAAAGTATGGAGTGAGTGGTTTTTAGGAAATACATAAATTTCATGGATACTAAATGAATACATGGTTTAATCAGATATGTACCTAGGTGTGAAAAATCTGACACGGTGCATTATTCCAGACTCAAGAATAACCAAGTACATGACAATGATCCTTACTACACATCAGGTTTGACACTTCGAGGGTATATTAATAGGGAATTAAAAAATATTATTAAACCATAATTATGTTTTTAAAAATAATTTGGATATGAATATAGAATGATAAAACTAAAGTGACATTAGTTAAAGAATGTTTCATAACATAAACATAAATTTAGTGGGTTTTCATTATTTTTTGGTTCCTAACTATGAAAACAATTTCTTACTCCATGATTTCTTCTTTTTGTTAATAGAGGTAACAAAAAGGAACTCTATTAACGACATATGTCACAGAAAACATGCATATGAGTAAACAAATAGGATGATAGATATTGTGATTACTCATAATCAGTTGTCAGAGGATTTTATTAACAATATATACATTATCCAACTCTTGGACTCACCAAAAATGATAAGGATGGACTTTTCTGAGATATTGGGAAGCTGGTACAATGGAGAAAAGAATATAATGTTTCTTATACGTTGATAATTCTTAATGAATTATCAATGTGAATATATTATTAAAATAAGAAGATTTTTTGACTATGGAAAAGGATGTAAAGCAAGTATCTTCAGAAAGAAAAAAAATAAATGTTCAGTTTATTTAATGGATGGAAATATTGTCCTCCCTAAGGTATTATCAATATTAGAATTATTTATGTGATGAATGAATAGTAATTTTTCAAATTTTTTTTCCCCGAATGAATTATCTAATATGAACTTAGTATGGTGGTTTATGTAATGGTTCTTCTATAGACAATGAAGAGGCCATAATTGAAATCTGAAAGGTATGTATTTTCCAATAATATCGTTAATATGTATAATTAAATTGAGTTTGATAAATGATAATACACGATTATTAATTCATATTTTATGAAATGGGAACTATAGAATATGACGATGAAGATTAGAAAATATTTTGATAAGAAGTTGGATGAATGAAGGATCTATGCTTTGGAAATCAAAGATTACCATATATGAATCATGAAATATATAAGGATTTTTTGTATTGTATTATAATAAAGGACAGAAAAAGAAATTATAAATGGTGATGAAGACATAAAAATTGATTAAATGGAATACTGTGATGTAGAATTAGGAGAAGGTAATCTATAAGTTATTTTTGTTGTTGATAAAATCTTGTTTAGCTTGGATAAATATATGACTGTATTAGATAATTTAAATTGGATAGTATTGATTACAGTAAAACTGATTATTTGTTTGTTTAAAATGTATCATATATATTCATAAATTAATTAAAAAAATACTTAGATTTACGTAATATATCCGGTAATCTTTGGAATAATGAAGAATTCATGTTTAGAAAAAGTAATTATGGTGATTCAGGTTATTAACAGGTCTCAAGGGAATATCTAATAATTCATTAGGAATTCCAAATTTGTGTTCATTCCTTGAAGTAAGAGATGAAGTGGGAATTGATCAAGGACTAACTAAAGGTTGATATTGTGGAAACATAATGAAATAAAATCAAGTTAGCATATCTTTTTGTGAATATTTATCAACGTTATGAGAAATTTCCACGAAACTAAAAATTTTGTCCTAGTACATTCATTTCTAAAGAATCAAATATCCCCAAACAAAAACAAAAATGTTTAGATATGTGATTTTTTATCATTCTCTTTCCATGATCTCTATAAATCTCCTTAAAAAATTGACAGTTATATTTCTCTTCGATGCCTATGTTTTCAATTCCCAAATAGGTTAACTGATGTTGGAAACTATTTATGAGTTACCTTTTGGGACTGTTATATTCCAAATTTCCCTTTTTTAATGGGTTTATAGCATTTATTTTTATGATGTTGGTTTATATGAAAATAACAAGCATATATTAATCCTTTGAAAACCTAGATTAATTTTGAAGGTGAAACTCAGTTTATGGGGCGGGGGGTAGAACCTAATGCCATAAGATATTGTGAATTATTTTGTTCAAATTAATTTAATCATTTTGATTTTAGCATTTCCCGCAATAGTGAAAACAATTTTTTAATACTAAATAACTATGATTAGATTTCAAAATACACAACAAAAAGTTAATCATGAACTACATGAAACATAATTCTTATCGCACACTACATAGAACACCGAGGATAAAATACATTACATGAAATATTGAATTTTCTTTTATGTTTGGCGAAACATCTAAGACCGAGTTTTACAGAACAAAAATATATTATTATTTAATATAATAAAATATAACCTAGACACTCTATTGGATGATATGAATAGTAGTATCTTTCTTAAAAATATACAAAGTTTAAATCATTGGTGAAAAATTAATTAAAATAAACATAATAACCAATTGAATATGAATTGAATATTTTTATAAAAAATAAATTTAATATCAAAATAAATTTTAAACTAACCAATTAATTGATAAAATATTGGTGAATGATAATAATGAAATATATGTTTTATATATTCAACCAAATGTTTTTACATTCATCTAATTTATTTGATAGGAATATGGTATGAAATGTTCAAATAATACTCATAAAACATATATTTTTATAAAATAATTTTTATCGCCTTTTATTGAAGATTCTATTTTAAATATAAATTTTTGAACTTTATAAAATTTTATATTTCAATATAAACTTCACCTTGTAAATATAAAAATCAAAATTTATTTTATCATCATTTTTTTTATTTTTATATGAAGTTAAATTTGTCTTATAAATTATGAAAAACAATGAATTTTAATTCCAAATAGCATTTTCATATAATTTATTTATAATGATAAATTATATATTAACAGGTTTTATTGGATAATATTATCTATTTTACATAAATTAATCAAATTTAGGTCATTGTAAATAATTTCAAATTGAAATTTGATATAATAGCAGTGAAAACGTTTGAACGTTTTTACTTTAAAAACTCGAATTTTCGTCTTGTATGTTGGACTACTGTTAAATTAATTTTATAAAATTATGTTATTGTAATTGAGATAGGTGAATTACTTATTTGGAATCATCATAATTTATATTGTCTAATAAGGTCAGCTTAGTTTTTGACTGAAAAATATTGGTGGATGTAATTAAAATTACTTGTAGTGATTAATGTTGAATTAAGCTTAATAAGGGATTAAAACCTACACTTAATGGACAAAATGACATATAAACTTGTCAAAAATCTGATTTATAGAACATTTTAGACCGTATATGTAGTACCCCAATTTTTGGAATGTAACCCTTATTTAATGCTTTTAATGGTTATAATGTTTAAGGGTGATGAATGGGATATTCAGGAAAACTATGAATAATGTATTGAGGCAAAGGGGAAGTCACACAGATGGCGCATAGTTGGTCTAAACTATGCGGCAAAACCATGCGTAGTTGTTCTTGGAGGCAGTATCTTCCACACGGGTGGTGCACTGTTTGTCTAACCGTGCTGCCAAACCGTGTGTGGAGGGTCTGCCTAGGGAGTGGAAAACACACGGTTAGAGCACAGTTTGTCTAACCGTGCGAGAAAACCCTACGGGCACTTAAATAAGATCCTTAAAAAGTGGATCTCACTCGTTTTTGACTCTATGTGTCTTTTTTTCTCCTAAGTCGCCATAACAAGGTATTCTTATTCTCCTAACGTCAAATAGGGTTCTCCCATCATTCCAGAGGCAATCCGAAGGATTCTCTTAGAGAATCGAAGCCGGAAGCTTGAGGTATGAAGACGTTCTTTGTTTTTCTTGTTTGGTTTCTTAGATCTACTTCTCCTAATCCCTCAGTTTTTTAGATCTATGCCCATTATGAGTAGATATAGTTGTTTATATACCAAATATGATGATATTTGTTCTTGGTCGTGCTAGGAGAAGAGAACTAAGGGGGGGTTTTGGAGAATCAACCCGCTTTTCTTAATCATTCTCAGCTCATTGTGGTTTTCATCAAAACCATTGATGTAGGAGGCTTCACTCTCAACTCCTCTTGTTAGAATTGATTGCCTTAGATTCTAATTTGTTTATTTGAATGGAATTCATAGTGAAAAGTATGGAATAAATCTTCATTAGTGATTATTTATGGTTGTAATGAAATTGTGAAATTTTGGTTATTTGTTGTGCTATGTGATATCGCTTCAAGAATCTAAAATGATGATTATAAATTTCTGATTAGCTTCAATTGTAAATGTCTTGATTAAAATTAGGATCTCAATAAAAGGGGTTTTTTATTTAAACAGTTTGGTATTTAAATGACTATGATGGAATTGATTTTTAATAAAAAATGGAAATTTATTGAAGTGGTTTGGAATTGAAATGGTTTGGCATTTAAATGGTTTTGAAGGAAATGGTTTTCAATAAAAAGGTTTTTTTTTGAAAGTGTTGGTTTGGCATGAGTTTTGGGAATATGGGGTGTGTGTTCAGGATGCATATATGAGGCATGGTTGAAATATGACCTTTTTCTCGGTGCCAAACGATTAATGTCACATGGTAACTATATGTACAAGTCTTGGTTGAAATATGACTTTGTGCTCAGTGCTAATGGAGTAATGTCACCTGGGAAACAATTACCTTGAGGCAAATTGGTAGATTGAAAAGAAACTGCTAAAGAGTATGGAACTGTCATAACGTAGCATGCATGGTCGGTTGCATGATTTTTTGAAGTTGTTCTAATGCTAGTTGATTTATTTTTCTATAAAGATAACTTTTTGGAATTTTTTTTTTCAATTTCACTTGAATGGTTTTGGTATAAATGGTTTGGAAACTTTTTTATATATAGTTATAAATAGTGTTTGAGAAATTTTTTTACATAAACTATTTTATATAATTGTGGCTAACTTTTCTATCCTAGTGTCATAAGTAGTGATGTCATTGGGGAAAACCTAATGAATTTTATACTCACTCATTCATTGGCACATTGGTGCTTTTGCAGATGTTATTTTCCAGGACAGGGGCAAAGGTAACATTTCCCATGTTTTTAGTACTACCCCGTGATGATTGGGGGTGTTCGGTGATTGTGGAGCATGGATCTTGTGGATCGAGGAGTGTTGGGGTCTTTTGTGAGTCTTGAGTTGTTTATACGGAGTGTACATTGATATTTGGTTTCTTCTTCTGCTGTTGTGCAATTTGATGTGGTTTGTCATAAATTAAGTTGTTTAGTTGTCTTTCTTTTGTTCATGCATCATAAATTAAATGTTGTCTGGTTGGTTTATTGGATTATTTCATAAAGGGTAAATCATCCCCCACATGTATTTGAAACCATTCGGCTTTTATTTCTAGCCTTTGGCATCATGGGAATGTCACTTAAGGCCTATTAATGACTCGTTGTACTCTCAAGACAATGAGAATTGGCGAGTAATTTCAAATGGTATCAGTATGGTCCTTGATTTGTGGTACAAATCATAAGTGTTCTTGGTCTTGGAGTTGAAATTCCTTCTTTTCTATTCCTTGGGTCGAAATCTTAGACAATAGTAGGATTGTTGGAACATGAAATGTACAACAAAAAAGGTCATAACTAACCAGTTTATGCTGAACTTCAAGTTAACAGGGCGTTGGGCACATAAGTTTTTTTGGATACACTTCTAGGATGTTGTAAATATCATTTTCATGGGTTTATCCGATGAGATGAGCATGAAATGCATTGCAGAGGAATGACTTCCCACTAGGACTGCAAAACTCATTGTGAGGAATGACTTCTGATTTCTGGCAAGGTGCGAATTTTTGAAAAAAAATACTAAAATTGTTTTTAAGTGGAAGATTTCGAAAACATGATATTTAGTTTATTTTAAATATAGACTGATTTTCAAAAATCATGTTGAATGATTTAAGAAATGGATGAATATAGAAAAATGATGTTTTGGATAACAATTTTGTGATAGTTGATGTTATAGAATTTGAAATTCTAAGCCATTAGTTTCTAGAGATTGAGATTGATGGAGTTTTTTGTTGGTTTAGAAAATGGCACCTAGTTGGCATCATCAAAACAAACCTGAATAAGCTGCGGATAATGTGGTTGCACATGAACCACGGGTGAACCAAGAGCTAGGTCAGAGTATTTTATAGGCTTTTCATGTTGTAGATATGGGAACTGGAGGAATGAACCAAGGCATGTGGATCATACCATCCAGTTCAGGAAGAAGAATCCACTAATTTTTGGGGTGATTCTTAACACAAGAAGGTAGAGGTGTGGATAAGTAGAAAGAATTGTATCTTTGATTAAATTGGCACACCATCAGATCTCAAGGTCAAGCTGGCAACATATATTCTCTGGGATCTTGCACATCAGTTGTGGGATTTAGTGGTGCATGCTAAATTGGTTGAAGGCCTTACATGTGAGGATTTTAAAGAATTGTTCAATAAAAAATTCTATCCCCATACATTCTAAATCCAGAAAACGGTGGAATTATTCATCCTAAAATAGGAGAGACTCTCTGTCATAGAGTATGTAGATAAGTTCATTAATTTAGTCCATTTTGCACCATTGGTTGCGGAAAGTGCATCCTTGAAGGGACACATCTTCGAATAGGGGCTAAGGCAGGATATTCAATCGAAGATTGTGGTGCTATATATTACAGACTATACAGATATTGTAAATAGAGCGACTATGGCTGAACATGATATCTCGGGATCCATAGTAGGAGGAATGATAATACCTACATGAAATGCTGGAAACTCAACCACTGGGAACAAGAGGAGAAAGGACACCTATTTCCATGGTGCAAGTGGAAAACATAACCAGACAGCGGAATCAGTGAACCTTTTTCCATGACCCTAGAGAAAACAAGGTTATTTTAAATATGGATCGCAAGACTACATAAAGCGGTATTGTCTGACACAACCCAGAGCATTTCACAATTTCAAGAAAAAGGGGAATCTACTGAGCTATTGTAGGAATGCTTTGAGGTCGGGGGCGTGTGACACTTACCAGGAATTGTAAGAAATTTATTCTTCGACATGACGAGGAAAACAGAGTCAGTCTCATCAGCATAACTGAGTTAGACATGGTGATTCTCAAAATACCATGACTCCTCAACCATGGAAATCTCAGCCAGACAACAAGGATAATAGTGCAGCAATGATGTAATTGTATAGAGCTAAGCATATGAGGGTTGATGATCAAGCTGGACCATAAATTGTGAGAGGTACGACTCTTTTGAATTATAACCTTGTTCAAGTGCTCTTCGATACTAGTGCATCACATTATTTCATTTCTTCTTATGGTGTTGATATTCTTTGTTTAAAAATAGAAGTGACGTCTTCTATCTTGAATCGGGAAACTCCTCTCCATGAAAGAGAATGTCAAGCCTTGGTGTGTAGAGAATGTGCTCTAACTATTGACGGAGTTGAGTTAAAATGGGACTTTTCTATGTTGGATATGGATATTTATGATGCAATCCTAGGTATGGAGTGGCTGGAAACTTTCAAGGGTCAAATCTACTATTATAGGAGAATAGTGTGTTTCATGACATGGGATGGCATCAGACATCTATTTAGAGGAGGAAGTATTGTAAAGAATAGTGCAAATAGCTTGTTGGCACTAATGTTCAGAAAAAACCCTTACCAATTGGAATCTTTGACATTGGCATCAATGGAAGAGATCGAGGAACTTAGTTTTCCAGGTTTTGTGGATCAATTTCCTGATGTCTCTCTCAAGAACTTCTCGAGGTTACCACCTCTAAGGGAAGTGGAGTTTAAGATTGATCTCCTTCCAAGGACCAGTCCTATTTCTATTCCATATTTTAGGATGGCACCAACATAGATGCGGGAATTGAAAGTGTAGTTAGAGGAGCTAGGAATCAAAGGGTTTATTTGGCCAAGTATATCTCCGTGGGCATCACCAGTTTTGTTTGTGAAGGAGGATGATGGAACTCTTTGGTTTTGTATTGATTATCATAAACTTAATCAAGTTATGATAAAGAATATATATCCACTTCCATGCATTTATGATCTTTTTGATCAATTATGGGGAGATTAGTAATTCTCCAAGATTTAATAGTGATCAGGATATCTCGAATTGTGAGTTCAGAAGGAGGATATTTCAAAGACAAAATTCAGAAGTAGATATGTCCATTACTAATATGTAGTCATTCCATTCGGTATAAAGAATGAACCATCAATCTTTATGGAATTAATGAATCAGTTATTTCAACAATATCTTGATTTTTTGTTGTGGTGTTTATGGATGACATTTTGGTATATTCAATGACAAGGGCTAATCATGAGGTGCACCTGGAAACAATGTTACAAATATTGAGTGATCATTGCTTGTATTCCTAATTATCAAAGTGTGATTTTTGGATACATGAAGTATGTTTCATTTTCCATGTCATTTCTGAGAAAGGTGTTTCTTTTGATCATAAAAAGATAAATTTTTTATCTCTTATCAACCACCAAATGATGTGTTCGAGATACAATGTTTTTTTGGTATTGCTAGTTACTACCGATGCTTTGTGCATGATTTATCATGACTAGCTCCACCAATGACAGCTCTGACAAAAAATAATTCTCCATTCTGTTGGATTGAAGAATGTCAGATATCTTTCCTGGAACTTAAAGTGTGACTTACATCAGCACCTATCATGATTTTACCAGAATCAATATAGCGGTATGTGGTGTATTGTGACGCTTCAGGAGCAGGGTTGGGTTGTTTTCTCATGCAAGGAGACCATGTGGTTTCTTATGGTTTAAAGCAGTTGAGGGTGCATGATAAGAATTACCAAAAACATTATTTGGAGTTAGCTATATTTGTCCATGATTTGAAAACATGGAGACATAATCTATTTGGTGATTAATTTAAGCTTTGTACGGATCAAAAAATATTGAAACACATTTTCTCACTATGAGATTTGAATCTGAGGCAAAGGAGATGGATGTAGTATCTCCAAATAATTGACATTGAATTAATGTACACAACGGGGGAATGAAATTCGTTGGAAAATGCATTAAGTAGAAAGTCATATTCTCAATTGGTGAAAGAAGATTAAGATGAATGGATGTTGATGTTGGTATTTGCTGACATGCATGTTGAATGTGAAGACCAAGGTGATGTTGCGGTCTTGTTTTCATCTATGCTTATTCCTGATTTAGTAAAAATGATCACAGAATAACAGACATATGATGAAGAATGTTTGGTTTTATGTTCACAACTCAATGGTTGGGAGACCATTGATGGTTTGAAACTATATGGGGGTTCTGTTTTATGTTTTAGAGATTAGATGGTTGTACCTATGGATTTTCGGGAACAGCTCCTTCATTCTTACCACCATTCTAGATGGGATGTACATCCAGGTACACAGAAGCTGTATAAGGCATTGAAGGCACAATTTTAGTGAAGCGGCATGAAAAGGAAGTTGTCCGAGTTATTCTCAAAATGCTTAAATTTAAAATAGGTCAATGCAGATCACTAGAGACCAACTGGTATGTTACAATCTTTGTCCATCCCAGTGTTGAAATGGGATCAGATAACAATGTATTTGGTTACATTTCTTCCAAAAATGATCCAGAAACATGATCCCATTTGGGTGATAGTGGATCGTCTAACCAAGTCGGCCCATTTCATCCCTATTTGTGAAACTCATACGGTAGAGGATTGTTCAAAAATATATATTTGAGATGTGGTAAAAAGGCATGTTGTGACAGTTTCTATAGTCTTTGATAGATATATAAGGTTCACATATTGTTTCTGGAAATCATAACAGCAAGCCCTTGGGATTAAATTGACTATGAGCATGGCCTATCATTCTCAAACAGATGGGCAATCTGAGCAGATGATACGAACATTGGAATACATGTTGTGGGCTTGGGTAATGGATTTTTGTGGCTCATGGGAAGATTATATACCCTTAGGGGAGTTCTCATACAATAACAGCTACCAAGCCTTAATACGCATGGCTCTGTTAGAAGCATTGTATGGGCATCCTTGTCATTCAACACTATGTTGGGTGGAAATGAGGAATTGTCACTAGTCAGGTCAAGCCTTCTTCAAGAAACAATAGAGATGATCTAGTTGATTAGAAGTAGGATGGAGAAAGCTTAGAGTTGTCAAAAATCTTATGCAGATCACTGTCGAAGACTGTTGTTGTTCGTTGTGGGTGATCATGGATTCTTGAGGATCTCACCAAGGAATAGACATCTTCATTCTAGGAAGAAAGGCAAGTTATCTCCTAGATGCATTGGCCCTTTTGAGATACTAGAATGAGTTGGAGAGGTGGAATATCAGTTGGAATTACCCACGCTGTTTTGTTTGGTGGATAATGTGTACCATGTATCTTAGTTGAAAAATTATCATCCTGACCCTAACCATGTGATCATATGGGATCACATTGACCAAGAGACAGATTATTTGTTGATACATATCCATGTTTGGATTTTTGATAGGCAAGAAAAAGACTTGCATGGAAAAATCATTGGTATAGTTCAAGTTTTTTGGCATCATCGTCAGATTCAAGAAGGGACTTGGGAATGTTAAAAGGAAATGAAAGAGCAGTAGCCAGAACTCTTTCATTTGGGTGAAGGTTTTCTACATTCTGAGGATGAAAAGACTAATGGTGGGGAGAATTTAGTACCCCTGGTTTCGATTATGTAGCCCATACTTAATTATGTTAATGGTTATAAAGGTAAAGGGTGATGAATGATAGAGTCAGGAGAACTTTGAATAAAGTTGAGAGGCAAAGGGGAAGTCACACGGACGACGCATGGTTTGTCTAAATGGTGCGGAAAAACCATGTTTTGTCCATCTTAATGGAAGTATTTCACACATTGGTGGTGCCCGATTTGTCTAACTATGAGGCCAAACAATGTGTGGATGGTCTACCAAGGCAGTGGCTAACACACGGAAAGCGCACGGTTTGTCTAACCATGCGATCAAACCATGCGAGCACATAAATGAGATCCTTAAAAAGTGGATATCCCTTGTTTTTGCCTCTAAGTTTCTTATATTTCCTCCTATGTGAACATAACTCAGGATTTATCTTCTCCTAAGGTCGAATAGGTTTCTCCCATCGTTTCATAGGCGATCCAAAGGCTTATCTTGGAGAACTGAAGCCGTATTCTTGGAGTATGTAGACGTTCTTTGTGGTGATTGTTTGTTTTCATAGATATACTTAGATTTACTTATCCTCTTCCATCATTTTCATAGATCTATGCCTGTTATAGATAGATGTAGGTGTTTGGATTCCAAATATGATGATATTTGGTCTTGGTCTTTCTAGGAGAAGAGATCTAAGGCGAGTTTTTGGAGTATCGACCCAGTTTTTTTGAACGTTCTTCACTCATTGTGGTTTTCATCAAGACCTGTGAGGTATGGGGATTCACTATCGACTCTTCTTATTAGAATTTATTGTCTCAAATTCAAATTGGTTTATTTTAATTGATATTATTATTAAAATCATGGAATAAATCTTCTTTAGTAATGATTTATAGTTTTAATGAAAATGTAAAATCTTGGTAATTTGTTGTGAAAATTGATTTGGTTTCTTGAATTTAAACTGATGATTTTAAATTTATTAATTTATAGAATCATAAAAGGTTTGAGGAAAAATATTTTTTCAATAAAATAGGTGTTTAATTGAAAAGGTTTTATAATGAAATTACTGTGATGGAATTTGATTTCAACAAAAATTGGAGTTTTAATAAAGTGGTTTGTAATGGAAATGGTTTTGAATTTAAATGGTTTTGAAGGAAACGGGTTTCAATAAAAGGTGTTTTATTGAAAGGGTTGTTTTGGCTTGAGTTTTGAGAATATGTGGTGTGTTTTCATGTCGCATGTATGAGGCTTGGTTGAAATATGACCTTGTGCTCGGTGCCAAACATTTAATGGAAAATTGTAACTATATGTAGGAGGCTTAGTTGAAATATGACCTGGTGCTCAGTCCCAAAAGAGTTACGGAACATTGGAAACAATTACATTGTGAATAATTGGAAGTTCAAAAAAAAACCACTAATGAGTATGGACTGTTATAATGTATCATGCATAGTTGGTTGCATGTGTTTATGAAATGGTTCTAAAGATTGTTTAGTTATTTTCCTAGAAAGAAAAATTATTGGAAAAATTGGTTTCAAATGCCCTTGTATGATTTTAGGATAAATGGTGTTGAAATATGTTTTTATTTAGTTATAATTTTTTTTGAGAAATTGTTTTATATAAACTTTTTTATATAAATATGGCTAACTTTTCAATCCTACTGGCATGAGTAGGGAAGTCATTTAGGAAAACCTACTGTGTTTTATACTCACCCCTACTTTAGTGTGTTGGTGCTTTTATAGATGATGTTTTCTGAGAGAGTGGAAAAGGTAACTTTTCTTATGTTTTTAGTACTACCATAGGATTATTGGGGTTGTTTGGTGATTGTGGAGCTTAGAGATTGTGGAGCATGGAGTGTTGGTGTCATTTGAGAGTCTTCAGTTGTTTATCTGCGGTGTAATTTGATATTTGGTTTGGTCTTCCGCTGTTGTGCACTTCTATGTGGTTTGACATAAACGAAGTAGTTTATTTCTATTTTTTTAATTAATCATATATTGAATGTTTGTTGGTTAGTTTATTGGTTTATTTATTAAAGGCTAAATTGTCCCCCACTTGTATTGCAAAAGAGTCAACATTTTTTCCAGCCTTTGGCATCTTGGGGATGTCTCTTAAGTCCTATTAATGAATCGTTGTACACTCCAGCCAATGTGAATTGGTGGGTCATTACAATATACTCACTATAATCAAACTTTTCCTATTTTCGGTTTAAATAGACATGGGAAACACATGGGTGGGATTCTCTTATAAAATATATACAAGAAAACCACTCTCCTCCACTATAAAAAGGCACTCAACCATCCCATGTATTCACACATCTAATTAAATTTTAATAACACAAAATATTCTCAAATAATCTCACAATATCCCTAATATATTCCTAGTACCCTCCCTTTTTTGATAAATCCATCCAAGGAATCCCTTTGGTGAAAACCAAGAGGAGTTACCCCAAAAGATGTAACATCATTCGTCAAACACATTAACTTTATTTTCATTCTCCACCACGTAAACTATTATAATTAAATTTTTATAAAATAAACAACAATTATTAAACATACTAATATGTTTTTATTCTATATTTTATTCCTAAAATTACACACACTTCCATATAATAGGTAATTAACTTACGGTTCTTGTCCACGTTTAACTACCGCATCACGAAATGATGTTGTTTGTATTTACCTTACAACCTCTAATTTTTTGGAATTATTATGGAAACTCTATTTTTTCTATGATATATATGATTTAATTACTCTTATATAATTATTATTTAATACCGACATTTATTATTTCCATTTTTTGTAAATACTATAATTTTGATTGGGAAGGTGTGGACAATCGCCACCTTAAAGTGATGTAATTAATTCACAATTCACATTGAATGTGTTAAGGATGGGTTTAGTGAAATTATATAATATATATGATATAATATATATGATATAATAAGAATAATATAATGATTATATATATACATATAGGTCATTTATTTTCTTTTTTTAATATGACTACAAAACAGCAACAACATTCAAGCGTTTGTATGATCTACACTCTCCGTGAACAGTGAATGTCATTTTATCTTTCTATATTTTATATATAAATATAAAAAAACGTATAATGAATATATATTATAATAATATCATGTTTTACATTATGATAATAAGAAAATAACAACATTAGAAATATGATCAATAATAATAATTCAAAACAAGTATGAAGAACAATACAGATATTACCCAAAGTGAAACATTAACATGGAATTGTTAATAAGTGTTTAATATATAGTCCAAATAAAAATTTATATGGTATTATATATAATAATTTTCTTATTTTAAAAATATAAAATAAACTTATATTTATTATACATGATTTTTATATGATTAAAAAGTGAATCAATACATATGTAAGAGAATTTCATCTCACTTTTTCATTTTCATGTGATACATTCCATGTTCACCAAATGCTTATATTTTTTGGTGTGTATACTTCCATATGAAATTTTAAATCAATAATTCCTAGAATTAAAATATTATTTAAATGGGATAATCATTTTAATGTTACTCATGTACAAAGGGTGTTCTAGTCTCACTTTTATTTTTTATGAGACATAATCCATGTTCAACATATATTTCTTACATGTGGTGTGATTACTTCCCAGGGATGTTATATATGATTATTATACATAAATTTATGTTTATTTAAATGTAATTTTTATGACCATTATTTCATGGGGTTTATGTTTAAAAAGTCACCAAATAAATTATTAATTTCGTCAAATTTTTCTTTATGTTAGACACATGACATGTTAGGCACCTATATTATTTGACAATGTATATATACTTCTATTTCACATGTTATATCATGAATATATGTATTTTAAGTATATTTTATGATTCATGTAATGTTATTATTTTTATTTTATTATGATTCGATGTTACAAAAGTGGTAATGCTTTATTGTTACATGCTCATCATTTATCGATATTATATGTGATTAGGTTTATATTGTTGAAATAATAAGATACAACTATCAAGAACTATACTGAAATTTATTCTCCTATGAGTGTTAATAATTTTTTTAAGGTACAATATTTGCACTCTAGGTTAAATAAGATGATTAAGATTGAGTTTTTATTAATGTCTAGCAATAACTCTATCTTTAGTAGAAAATATGTTTTCACTCTAAACAATGTATTCTAAAAACATTTTAATTTTTTGAGAATTATTAAATGTATGTTCAAAGGAAAATGTAATTAAAAAAATTGGATGATTTATTTTTATGTTTTAAATTTATTTTCAATTAAAGATATATTAAAAAATATTTTTATTTTTTATTTAAATGTATTCAATGTATTTTCAATAAAATGGTTTTAAAATAGTTATCATTATTTCATTATATGTTTTCAAATTATTTTCAAAGAAAAATGATTTCAAATGTTTTTCAAAATTTCATTATATTTTTTTAATTTATTTTCAATGGAAAAGGGTTTCAAAATATTTTGAATATTTCCCTAAATTTTTTCAATGTAATGTTATTGAAATGGTTTTTAAAAAGTTTTCAGTATTATTTTATATCTTTTCACAAAAATATGTTTTTAAAATTTTTTCAAGTGTATTTTACATTTTTTTCAAGGACTAATGATTCCCAAATATTTTCTTTATTTTTTTATAAGTTTTCAATTAAAATGTTTTCAATATAGTTTCAAGCATCTTTTATATGATTTCAAATAAAAATGTTCTAATACTATTTTCAAATATGAGTTTATATTTTTTCATGTTTATTTGAAATTTTTTTTGTAAAATAGTTTAGTTCTTAAAAATCATTTTTCAAATAAGAAATTAGATTTTAATATTATAATGTTTTTAAAAAAACATTCAAAATTATTCCCCATCTAAGATGACATCCATTAGTGTTACTCAAGCCTTTATAGACAAATTATCAAATGGAAGCTTTAATATTCAATCTCTGAATGGTTAATGTTTTGTTTGAATGATGTTTATTAATCCCATATCTCTTCCATGATTTATATATTTATAAATAATAATTCTATTTCATGGGATATATTTTTATGAAACAATTTTTCCTTTTACAAGTTACACGTGTTTGAAACTAGTTTCCCATTCATGAGATATTTTATTATGAAACTTACTTCATTTCAACAGTTATTAATTGATGAAATTTTAAGAAAGAAGTCTATTTTTTCATATGTTATGAAATGATTAAATGTTTGATATAAACATTTAATTTCATAGAATTTTATGTGATTGATTATAATCATGTCGCGTATTAATATAATATTTCATTCTTATATGGGTGAGATACATATCATCTTCCAATAAATTAGGTAAATATTTATATATGAAGTAGAAATGATTAGAATCAAATCGACGGGCTTGATCTACATTAATGAATGCAGAACCTGAATTACTAGGGGAAATGAGGAAACCATATCCACTATGGGAATATAAGGAATCCAAATCCACTAGGGAATATGGGGAAACATGATCC
This sequence comes from Viscum album, assembly GCA_963277665.1. NCBI lineage: Eukaryota > Viridiplantae > Streptophyta > Magnoliopsida > Santalales > Viscaceae > Viscum > Viscum album. The sequence continues at coordinate 1,013,474,781 of OY728162.1, read as the reverse complement.
CTTATAAAGAAGGGATTATGATTGGGGATGGTGTTATGTCTCACCCCAAAGGTGTATTCCCCTTGATGTGCACTGATATTTTTTGTAAATACATCCTTACTTATAGGGAATTATTTTACATATATATATATATATTACAAAATTACATGTATTAATCATATTTAATTCTTTTATACCTTATGATCTTTATTTATTTATGATTCTATATTTATGTAATTCAATACTTTATCAGATGATTCATGTTTATGATATTCAGGATATGTTCTCTTAATGTTATGATTACAATCTCTAACCATTATGCTCATGTTTATGCATATATATCTAAATTTATTTCCATTAATAAGAATTTGATCTCACTTTTTTTATGTTACCTTTCATAGGTTATGATGATAAATTTTATATATGATATGTTTACGTGTTTTTTCTAGTATTGGAAAACCAAATAGAATATAATGTGCCACTATCTTGTACCAACATTTATATTTCTAAGGTTCCAAAGGCACTATCCCAATTCGGTCTTTGGGTGTCTTTTTTTGTAATGTTTAAAGTATAAAACATTTTGTAATGTATATATATGTAAATACTAGAATTTTATATTGAAACTATATCCAAAACACAATAATTATAACATCCATTAAAAATCATGCATGGGAAAACAAAACAATTGACACTAAAAACATTAGTCATAATGAAATATTATTAACAATAAGGTAAGAAGGTGATATTAAAGGATAATATATAATACTATAAATATGAATATGATTATATTGTAAATTAAAAACTAGTTAAAACATTATATGAGAGGATTAGTAATGATCATCTAATGCGAAGCTAGAGTAAGAGAATTCCTCTCAATTTTAACTACAGTGAAAGATAAATATTTTCATGAACCTATCCACATTATGTAGTCTATATACATACCATTATAAATAAAAATATAATAAAAAGCAACATAATATTGGTTTTTTATGTTTCAAATGCAATTTAAAATATAATTATGTTCAACTTTGAATGTTACCAATGACTGAATAATTGATTTTACAATCTCAATTTTTTCAAATTTCACTTATTATCATCGAAGGAAAATTATAATATATAATTCTTAAAATACATCAATTTTTATATCCAATAATTATTTATGTTTTAACCATATTTTCATCTAAATTTGTTTCTATACATAACATGAATCATTTAATGAGATGAATAAAAAACAGATATTATTTATATTTTAATTGGATATATTTTACACGTTTGTATTATTTCTAAATCCTTTTAATAAAATTTAAATATGTTACTCAAATAATTAATTAAGGAAGTTTTCAGTTATCATTACATTTTCATATTTCTAGATGGAATATATTTAATGTTTTTATAAAATTTTCATATTCAACATTCATTAAAAAATTCAAGAGGAATGTTTATAATATATACTGTGTTAATATACTTCCCTACCACCATAAATGTTTTAAAGTATTTAGCTTGTTGTATATGTTTTAATTTGGATTAAAATAAAACTATTTAACAAAATAATATTTAAATACCTCATCTTCTATTTAATTATTATTTTTAGATGAACATGTTTTATAACAAAAACAAAATTTCATAATAACATATGGTCATCTATTATCTCTAATTAATTTTCTGGTTGTTGTTTCTCAAAAAATTCTATTTATTGTGATCATTTTAAATTATGACTATCATAAATATACATATTATTTATATCATTGATATGATATATCCTAAACAATATACCATTGTTCCTTGAGTTATTTTTCAATAAAGGTTATTGGATTGAATGTGTAGTATGTTGATAAATATGTATTCCTGAAAAAAATCATATATTTTTTGATAATAAACATTGATTGATAAATAAATTTATCACTCAATATAAGAGGAATGAATTAGAAATGCAAATATTGGTGGAGCTGGTTTATAGATAGCCCCTTGATGAATCAATAGCTCATACAAGGGCAATTTGTTTTCTGCATGCAACATTTTTTAATTATATACCAACCCATCAAATATACTATATTTTACAAATATATTAATGGCATAGATATAAGTTTTTTTTGAAATCATGATGTATATTATTAATATTTTTTTATTTGATAATTTATCTATTATGATCCATTATATTATTCCATTGATATTATACATGGATTCATTTCACGCTCAAAATATTAATTAATTGATAAGTGTTTTAATTTTTTTTATATATCCTTACTGATTATATATTATTTACTGATGATATAATTCATTTCACATAACCCTTAAATATCAATTGAGTTCACCCATAATTTATTTCAATTATTAATGTTATGATGATAAAAAAATTGAAGGAGTTTCAAGAATGCAGAATATTTACTTTTGTTCTATTTTATATTTTATTATCAAGGTAAATTATTATCATGTATGTATCTCAATAAGAAAGATTAAAAAACTACTCATTATATTAGGATTATATCCCATGTATCTATGAAAATGTAATAATTTTATCACAAGAACAATTTTACTAGAGCCTATGTTTTTATTGTTTCTATATTAGAAATGTTGGTACAACCCTTGGGAACTAGATTAATGAAAACATATAATGGGGAACCAAAACCCATGATATTCTTTTAGGATATTTATAATTTCATAAAAATATCATAATAGTGTTAGTAAAGTAGATATTATGTTGTTTTACTTGAAAAAAAACTACATCTACATACAATTAGAGGATTTGGTTTTAGAATAAATACATCTAGTTGAATTGCCCTAAAAAGTTCCATTTGAGTATATCTTGACTTTTATTCTGGTTCATGGTGAATGGTCAATTACTGTGCTGTACGTTTTACACTCCTATAGAATATTCCTAGGTTAAATAAAATTTTATTTAGAAAATATTATAAAATATTTGAATTTTTTTAGGATTTAAATAAACACCTAAAGAAAACCTGTTTATAATTTTATGAATATCAAGGAATCAATTTTAAATTTTTTTATGTGTCCCAAAAGATTTAGATGTATATAATTTGATTTTAAATTTATATTTATAGGAACTATTTCAATATATTCCATTTTTAGGAGATATTTTAAGAAAGAATGGTATTTATACTCATAGATAATGTAGAAATTTACATTATGAGAAAGCCAATATATTCATTCTTTGAGTAGATAAAATCTTGGATTAATTATGGAATATTACACAGTTTATGAATAAGAACCCCAAAAATATAGAGAAACAAGATATTAAATTATGTTACACATCTATATTGTAACATATCATGTGATATAATCCCTTATATTTTATTGGTTGTTCCAATCTCGTGTTAGCTTATAATTACATTATATCCCTAGAAAAGCATTTTTTTGACATGGAATGTAATGAAACCGAGAATGTTATAGAGTAAGTATATTTTCTTTTGTGTTATTTTGATTAATAGTTGTTTTTGATCCACAATTTTAAGGAGGATGAGGAAATAAAAAATTTAGATTCAAGAGTGTTTAATGTAAAATTATTTGAAAATTATATTCATTGTCTAAAACAAACTGAATTGAACTAAAGGATCCACATATTAATGAAAATGGAAGAACAATTTATTTTTGAGAATTAGGACAACATTACAATAATATCCATGTATGAAATGAATTCTATATTTAATATGGAACACATGATTTTCCATTTCTTTGGTAGGACCAAAAAGAGTCTCTAAAGGGTTATGGATTCTCAAACACTTGTCAAGATGTAGATTGAAGAGTCCTCAATATAGAGATGGAATTATTTAAATCATATATATTGAAGGGAAATAATGAGAAAAAGGTGTTATATGAACACTTAGAATATTTTAATGTTCCAATAAGGAATAATAATAAGAAGAAACTTCCCTCATATGAAAATTGATGAATGTAACATCCTAAAAACGATTCAAGGTTTTGTGATTTTTTTACAAGTATGAAGCTAAGGGTAAACTTTCTAATGGATGTAAGGGTAATAAGAAAAACTAAATTATATATTGTTTCAAATATGATTAAATTTTTAATTAATGAAAAAAATATTCCATTTGTTAAGTTAATCAACCACATAAAAGACCAATGGGAGAACGAAAGTATTATCTAATCAATATAGATGATTTTAAAGTTACCAAAAATGTGGCTACTAATACATTTTTTCATGAGAAAGTGTTGTTTTCAACAATACATTATGTTTTTATTTAAAGGGAGAGTTTATTGAGAACAATACTATATCTATTTATGATAATTTTGATGCTTAAAAATACCCTTAATTATTTTCTAATGATTTTATTTGTTAAGTATATTGCAGGAATTTATTATTCATTATATTTTTATTTTTGGACGAATTATTTATGTTCTTTAACAACAAGGATTAATTTGTAAAGTATTCACGTTAGCTTGTTCTGCAAACACTATTCATGCTCTACATATTTGGGATCTGCTTGAGCGTGCTCTGGAAACACTATTTATAACCTACGTGGAGAAACGTAGCTTAAGGATGAAATGCAGTGTATAATTTATGAGTTGTCAGAAAATTATGGAAGAGAAACCCTACGTTAGGAAGGAACCCTACATTTGGGTTATTGAAAATGTGTGGAAGAAGAACCGTACCAATGTTTTAAACATTAGTTTTGTTTCTCAAAAATTTGGTTCATCAACCTTAAATTTGTAAAAAACCATACGTTCTTAGAAAAGTATGGTTCAAGTACCATTCGTTTGAATGATTATAAATGTATGGATATTTTATAACACGTTTGAAAGATGAAGAGAAAAATTATGGATGGACAACCCTACATTTGTGATCAAAAATATTTTGACAACCTTACGTTTGAAGGCTACGTCATCAATCTTACGTTTATTATCTATGTTATGTTTAGAGGATACATACTGTACAACTCAACCTTATGTTTGGCATCTAAGTGTTTAAAGTTGATATTATTATGAAACGGTCAGCAAGCTATTTATTTTTCTAATTTCTAGCTCGATTAAAACCAGATTTTCAAAACTATCTTGGACGAGTTCAGAGTTGCTTAAAGATCGAATTAAAAGAAGCTTTTTGTGCTGAATTTCAAGGGAAGTTACTCCTACTATATATATTCAAATGTTTGAATATCACGAGTTAGAAGCCGACTTCTGTGGATCAAAATTTACAGGAGAAGTACTCAACGTTATTATATTGATGTTTATTTAACTGCATTAATTGATCAGTCAGAAAAACACAGATCTACTGATTAAAAAAATGAAAAAGATCTATTAATTGATGAAGAAGAATCACGATAGAATATTCACTCGTTTTACATCAAAGATTATTTGTGAATATGCTACTATAGAAGTTGTGAATAATATTTCTATATCTACTACAACAGGATAGACTTAGAACGACAATTATTTGAAGATAATTATTTCAGAAGGCAATGATCTATCTACTGTCAATTGCATTCTATTGAAATTGTGAAGAACCAGAAAGTATTTTCAAAAGTACAGATATCTTGTTTTTCTATTATAGAGTGAATGGATTCTCGTACTAAGCTATGTAGGTTCTGTGAGTGAACCAGAAGTCTTTGTTTTGTCTTAGATTGTAAAGGTTTCAACTGCCTGTACTTAGTTGTGAAACAGTCTGTGGAAACGAGGATCAGATAGGGAAAATCACCAAGCTCGTGGAGTAGAGCGTTGGTGGAGTGGACTAGGGGCCTTCTATTCCCTGAACAACTACGTATCTTGTGTTTCTTCTATTTAAATTTCTGTTGCATTAATTCATCTAATAATATTTAAAGGGAAGAACACGATCACACAAAGATTTCTTAAAAGACACATTTCACCCACCTCTTGTGCATATTTAGTACAACGCGATCCAAAAATTGGTATCAGAGGTTGAGATTTCTAATAAATCCTTAACAAGGCAAAGTGATTATACATAGAGTAAGATGACTGATACAAGAGAGGGAATGAATATGGTTAGAGCACCGTACTTCACTGGAGAAAACTATGGATGCTAGACGTCGCGATTGATTATCTATCTAAAAAACCTAGGACACAGAGTATATTCTAAGATTCTAACACCATATAAAATACCAGAAAAATAAAAAACATGGGATGCAGCTAATGAAGAAGAATATGATATGAAATCGAAGGCAATGAATGAAATTATATTTGGTCTAGGACTTGATGAATTTAATATTGTATCTCAATGCATGATAACATATGAGATGTGGAAAACTATTGCTTTTTCTTATGAATTAACTAATAATATCAGGGAAATGAGATATGCAACTGGTAATCATAAATTTGATACATTCATAATGGTTACAGTTGTAAGTATTACTCAAATGAAGAGAAGATTGATAGAGATTTTAAATAACATAACCACATAGGGAAATCATATTAAACAAGATGATCAAGATTTAAATGTATTTAGAGTACTTCATACATGATGGAATGTAATCTCTACTGCAATCAGACAGTCGACACCCTTCAAAGAATTAAAAATGAGAGAACTGATTGGAACACTAATGATGTATGAAGTTGATATGCAAGATGAAGAAAATAAGCATAAATTTTTTATCAAGAGAGATGAGACTTCCTTGAATGTGTTATCACAGATAAAAAATAGAAAGATGAATAAAAGTGTAAATGTGCAATCAGAATGTTCTGATTTATGAAATTCTGATGTGGAACTGGTCCAGATAGCCAGAAAAATCACAAAATTCTATAGAAATAAGAAGGGATTTTGAAAGTCCTTCAAAAAGGATGACAAGGAATTCAAATGTTATGAGTGAAAAAATGGGGCACATCAGACCTAACTGTCCTCAGCTAAAACAAGACAAGAAAAAGAAAGTCTTCAAAAGAAATGATTATGAGCATAATGATAGGAAAGCAATGAAAGCTACATGGAGTGTATCTAAAGACTCAAGTAGCACTTTTAAATTATAATTAGAGAAGGAATAAGTAAATATTATAGCTAACATGTGTTTTATGGTAGAAATATATAACATGAAATCTTACCACTATTCTGACTCTAGTTTTGAATATTGTTACTCTAATGAAAAACATGCAGCCTACTGCAATATTCTTGAAGAAAAATATGATTCTCTATTTAAGAAGCATAAGTCTTTAAAGAATAGTTATAAGGCTATTTCTTATGAAAGAGATACGATACTGAAACAACATAAAGAGTTAACTGAAAAGTAAAACTCAATTAACACTAACAATACATATTATGAATCAATGATAAAAACACTGCAAACTGAAGAAGAAACTTATAAAAATGTATCCATTGTTTTTACTAAAGAAGAAAATACTTTAAGTAAAATTCATGGGAAAAATTTCATTAAAAAAGAATGATTTGGAATTGGTAGTAAATGTAAAAAATCTAAGATATACACAAATTATTTTATTCTATGTACAAAGATTAAATTGTAATTACTGTGGAACAAGGGGACATATTTCTAAAAACTGTTTCTAAAGAAAACCCCAAATAAGTGGTATTAAGAATGATTTTGTAACAAATAATTATTTGACTCTTCTGTAATTAGAAAATCACAGAATGTCTTCATTCCAAGATCGTTGCTGGATAACACCCCTGGACCCAACAGAATATGGGTACCAAAGAAAATTGTGTATATGCCTTTGCAGGGAGCAGGTCACAAAATCAAAACGGACATATGGTATATAGACAGTGGCTGCTCAAGGAATATGAGTGGAAACTCATCGAATTTCCCGGCACTCACTCAAAAAAATTGTGGACTTGTCACTTTTTGTGATAATGCCAAAGGGAAAATCCTTGGTATTGAAATAGTTGGAGATCCAGAAGGTGTCTCAATCAACAATGTACTTTATGTTCATGGATTGAAACACAATCTGATAAGTATATCTCAACTATGTGATGATTGTAATGTTGTTGATTTTTCTAAAAAAAATTATTCTGTTTTAAAAAAACTGTTTAAATTTAAAGCACCTAGAATTGAGAATGTGTATACCATAGATTTGAGTTCCTTGGGTAAGCAACAAGTAATATGCCTAAATACTAAAATAAATGAATCCTGGATCTCACAAAGAAGACTTGGACATTTTAATGTAAATGTTTTACATAAATTATCTATGAAAAAAATTAGTTTTTGATTTTCCTAGTCTCATATTTGAAAGTGACAAATTCAGTGATGCATGTCAACTTGGCAAACAACACAAATAATCCTTCAAATCTGTTAACAAAATTACTGCATCTAAACCTCTAGAACATATCCATATGGATTTTTTTGGACCTTGTAGATTAGCATGCATGTCTGTTAAATTATGTTTATATGTTTTAGTTGATGACTATTCAAGATTTAATTGGATTTTCTTTTCAAAATTTAAAAAGGAAGATTTTACATTATTTGAATTTTTTTTAGAGCTATTAAAAAGGAAATTTTTTTAGACTAATTTCATTAACATGTGAATATGGTATAGAATTTGAGAATCTAAAATTTAATTCTTTTTTCTCAAATATGGATATTAAACACACCCACTCTGAACCAAGAATGTCTCAACAAAATGGAATTGTTGAAAGAAGAAATAGGACTATTCATGAAATGTCAAGGAAAATCCTAAATGAATACATCCTTCCTACCTATTTTTGGGTAAAAACTGTAAGCACAACCTGCTATATAATGAATATAGTTTTAATTATACCAATTCTGAAAAATACACCCTATGAACTCAAGAATAACAAAAAATTTTGGTTGATCAGTTATCATTAAATGAACCAAATATAAGAAATGTGTTGACTCAGTTCACAGACAAGTTATCCTTGTTTATAGAAAATGTAGAAATAATTCATGAGTTTTTCAAAGTAAAACTCAGAGAAGATATTCATATGACTCAAGAGAATAGGGATATTGTTGTTAGACTTGGTGATGGAATGATGAAAAGGCTGAGGGAACAGTTGAAAGAAATCATGTCTGTAGTTAAGAGGAGATAGACCCTGTCTAATACCCTTACCAAACATTGATTCATGTGTTCATAATGATTGTACCTATTATATGTTCTCAATGGAAATCTTGATTGTTTTTATTATTTAATTTACTGTCCTTGTTTTAGATATGTGAGTAATCCAGATTTAATTATTCACAAATGGTTAATAATATAACATTTTCATAAGGTCAGTGCTACATTAAATGTGTACTATTCCATATTCTATGAATCTATTTGATATCAGAAAATGAGGAGAAATTTGTATAAAAAAACATTTTATTATGATAAATCTAATATTGTATTTATCTTTGAAAAATTCAGAACTATATGTAATTAATTTTTCTTGGTTATTTGATGGGTTGTTGTGATCATCAAAAAGGGGGATATTGTTGAGAAAGTGTTGTTTTATACAATAAATTATCTTTTTATTTAAAGGGGGAGTTTGTTGATAACAATACACTATCCCTTTATGATTATTTTGATGCTCACAAATACCATTAATTATTTTCAAATGATTTTATTAGTTAGGTATATTGCAGCAATTTATTATTCAATATATTTTTATTTCAGGAAAAAATATTTAAGTTCTTGAACAATGAAGAATAATTAATAATGTATTCACATTAGTGTGTTCTAGAAACATTTCTCATGATCTACATATTCAATATCTTCTTGAGCATGTTCTGGAAACATAGTTAATTCCCTACGTGGAGAAATATATCATAAGGATGAAATAAAGTGCAAACATTATGAGTTATCAGAATTGTATGGAAGAGCAACCCAATGTTAGGAAGGAACACTAATTTTTGGTTATTAAAAATGTGTGGAAGAATAACCGTACATCTGTTCTAAACATTACATTTTTTTCTCAAATTTATGGTTTATCAACCTTACTTTTGTAAACAACCATACGTTCTTAGAAAAGTATGGATCAAGTACCTTTCGTTTGAAAGCTTATAAAATTATGGCTATTTTATAATATGTTTGAAAGATTAAGAGAAAATGTATGGATGGAAAATCCTAAATTTTTGATCAACCCTACGTTTGTGATCAGACATACGTTGTGTAACACCCCGAGCTTCCACGATACGCTTCTCTTTCAATAATGCAATATCTTACATTGTACGCAAGTTCAAGATTCTAACGCGCCGCGACCAATCAAAATAGCCATTATGAATAGTAATACCAACTTTTTGAAATTATATATATTTTATATTTCAAAATGGACTTCATTTGTGGATTCATAATATCAAAATTAGCCTATGTTTAATTTCTGGTATTTTTCTGAGAACTTCCAATTTTTTTGAATAGTGAAAAATACATAAAAACAACGGTTTTAATCAAAATAAATTATAGTGATAAATTATATCATAGAGTGTTTTTAAAGTATAATTATAATATATTTTTACCATTTTATCCAATGGTGGTCATTATAATTAATCTCACTTTGAAATTGGACATAAAGAATTGTCAATATTTTGATATATATTGTTTCTTAAAAACACACTAATTGTTGTGACATCGGGAATTAATTATAAAATTAATTAATGCAACTTATATGTTTGGAATTTTTTAAAATAGACATCATTTTTGAATTCAGAATATCAATTATAGCTTAGGGTGAAATTTTGGCATTGTTCTAAAAAACATCAATTTTTCATGAATAGTGAAACGATTAAGTGGTAGTTAAAAACTGATTTTTTGTTTAAATGAAACATTACCACATCTATGATTTGATTTTCCAAAATACAACATACATGGTTGTCATTAGGAAGTAAAATGTGGTTTAATGGTATTAAAATAATTTTTTGGTGAATATGAACTTTTAAGTTTAATTAATCGCGATTAAAGTTAATTAGTGAAATTTAAGGAAAAATGATATTATGAAAATATAAAATTAATTTTACACTTCTGATACATTTATTGGATGAGTCATGGACGACCACAAAAATACATGGGTCAACTTGGGGACCCCATGGAGCCACTTGGGTAAGAAAATGACATTAATAACTTTTTATTTAAAGTAAAAATAAAATTGTCACAAACATGTGTTGTTTTACTGAAACAATTATTACATGGGGTTATATAAGTTAAAATTTAGATTAAAAATATTCATTGGAAAGATAAAACGATTTCCTACATCATGATATTTTTTTTACAATTTTTATACATTAAATAAATTAAATACATTATGGCACAATGATGATACAATGATTACATCAATAATTAACGATTTAAATAAATGAAAAGATATTATAAACTCTAAGGAATAAACTTGTCAAAAGCCTATTGTATTAGCATATTTCCAACCCTTATCACCTTAAACTCAAAATATATCATTTTGGGAGCTTTATAATCCGAAAATCATTCCATAATAATGTAACATTTGAATCATTCCAAGAGTGCCCCTCCTCTACTCTTATAAAGGGCCCCCACCCCTACCACTATATTCACACCTTCAAAGCCATTTGGCTCGGCCAACCTCTGCCCAAATACTCTCTCAACCTCCCTCTATTACTCCTAGAAGCCTCACTTTGGGCAGAAGTCTTCCCAAGGAAGCCTTTGGCTCAAATCAAAAGGAGTTACCCGGTTGTAAGGTAATGTTTTCTCTTGTGTTCTTTTGTTTTATTTTTCTTCTCCAACCCCCTAAAATCTTTTTATTACTTTATTTTGTAACAAAACCAGTATCCTCAATATACATGGATGTTTTTGTGAGAATTATTTTATTTACAGTTACACACACCTTCGTCTAATGGTTAAAGAACATACTGTTTCTGTGGGTGGCAAATTACTACCTCACGAAACGATGACTGTTCAATCTTATTTTAACACCTCTAATGGTGGCCATTATAATGACACTATTTTTATATATGATATATATTATGTTTTTTTCCTTATTTTTAATTTATGGCATACCTTTATGATTTCCATTATGGGTAAATGCGATAATTTCATTTTAGGAAGTGCGGACTACCGCCCCCTCAAAGTGATTTGAATCATTAATGCCATATGTGGGATGTATAAAGTATGGATTAAATGGTATTATAAATTATATTATACTGGAATTATCTTATACCTTTATATAATTATTATTTCATTCTATTAAATATGAAATAGAAATGAAAGTAGCATTCTTGCGTACGTACGGCTTACCGTCTCCATGAATCGTGCATTTCATTTCTTACCTCTAAATGTTATGTAATATTATAAATGCATGTATATAGTGGATATATATATGATATATATGATATCTACATCATGAATATAATTCTGGATATAATGGATATTTCACTACATGAACAACTTCTAATTATAAGAAGTTTATTTTTGACTCAAGTACCAAAGATCGACAAAATGACCGTTATTAACGTAAATTATTACATAATGTTCATAACATGGTAATAAGTGATATAAAAGGAATAATGAAAATGAAAAAGGTTCTTAATTAAGTATAAATTAACTCTAGTTTATTATTCAGGAGGTTAAAGAACGATCGAGTCAAGTCGGACACTAGGTAAGGGAACTTCTTAACCTGATTTCCATTCTTTGGGTTAATCTCCTACTTTCAAATTAAGTCATGATAGTATTATGTCATATCTGGTATTTATATATTATTTATTTTTAAATATAGTGAATACACATAATACAACCATTTTATTTAAAAACTGATCTTTGTAAGGGACTTCTTCTCAATCTCCTTTCATTGAGGCATGTTTTGTTTTATACACAACTTTCTTTTATACGGTGTATAAACCCCCTTTGACTTTTATGTTTTTTTCAAAAGGAATATTTATATATGAAGCATTTTACTAAATAAAAAAAGGAATGTTTTTTTGTCGTATGTATGCGGCGACAACAACTTCTCCGCCGCTGTGACCATTATTTGAGTTTTGGCTTCCTCTACAAGCCATAACTTTTCTTTTAAATGAAAAATAAATAAAAAGTTTTAATTTTCCTTTATTTTGGTATTAAATATGGTTTTGAATGTGTTTTTATTATATCAATGTGTTGTATTGATATCTTGTGATTGAAATGTGGAAATGTTTTGTTTCCTTTATGGATGTTTTATGTGATACAATTATGTTATGGTTTATGATATGTTTAAACCTATTCATATGAGGAATGCATTGGACTTAAAAATAGATGGGTGGAGCCCACTATAGCTCCTCGATGCATCATCAGGTATCATGAGACAAACTACTGTCTTGGCATGGGGTCTTGATAAAATCTTATTTGCAGTCTTAGCACGAGGCCTTGGCTACGTGGTTTTGATAGTCTGACATTATGCATTCCATTATTATGAAAGTGGTTATTGATATTTCATGTGATTATTAGAACAGTAGAATATCTATGTGAAGAAGTAAATTGAATTATCTTATTTTAATTTTGCCATATTATGTATATTTTCATGTTTAAAAGGTGTTTTGTTAGTTATACATTGCCTTAAATTTTTATGTTTATTTATGAAAGCTTCTGCTAAATTTTTATCCTTACTGAACATCTGAGCTCACCCCTTTCAATGTTTTATTTTTCTTAGGATGTGAAAAAATATTTTATGACTGACCTGTAGGGATAGTCTGAAGGGGATATGGGTGTGGACTATGGGGACTATGTTATTATAGTTTTTCACTTTATGATGTAATGTAACATTTTTGAATGTATCTAGAGTTTCCAAGGCTACTAAACTATTTGGTCTTTCGAGACTTGATCTTTTGTGATCATGCCAATGTTACGCAATAATGCAACGACTCTGGGTAACTGGGGTCGGGGCATTACAGTTGGTATCAGAGGAAGTTTAGTACTATCCTTCAAAGGTAGAATTAGATAAACTCTGATTAGAGACCATAGATCTAAGATAGTCTTTGAGGATTAGTATAGAAGAACTTCCTATAATTTTGGTATTATATTGATTTTGTGAGTTTTCTAAGCAATACAACACTGTCTGGATACTGGAAGCTAGGGGTGGCTCGGCACAGATGTACCAAGGGGTAAAAACCGAAAACGTAGGTTTGAGCTAGACTCGAACGGGAACTGGTGCACGAAAACGGGCCTTGGTACACTCTTGGTTACGACACTCCCGGGGGATATGATTAGGATAATTCTCATTTTCTTTACAAACCATTATGAAGGGTTTATGAGTATATAATTCCTCAAAGAAAAATATTGTATGATTATGGATTATATCCATAAATTGTTCAATTTATGTTAAGTGTTTTACAATTATGGAATTATTTATTTTGATTCATAAACTAATCTAGTGTATGCCATTGTTTACAAATGGCGCCTAATAGAGGGAATGGAAACCGTATAAATGCATGCACTCCATGTAGGGATTGCCCTCCTGCTCAAGATAATTATTGTGGAGCTGGAGATACAACTGGTACTGATCACCTTATCACCATACTGGGACAACTCACTCAGGTTATGAAAAATAACCTTACTCGTATGGAGCACCCTGATTAGCAACGTGGAGGATCAATGTTAGATCGTTTCATGAGGAAACAACCGCCAACATTTAATGGGGGTACAAATCCATTAGTAGCGGAACAATGGATAATCTCCTTAGAGAAAATATTCCACGCCTTGGGGAGTAGCGAAAGGGAGATGGTTTTCATTGCAGTTTACCGCCTTACTAGAGATGCCGATCAATGGTGGTTACTGATTCAAAACACAAAGGAAGATGAAGAAGTATCAAGTATGGAATGGAGATAGTTCAAAGATCTTTTCATAGAAAAATACTTCCCTCATGACCATAGAGCAGATATGGAAAGGCACTTTCAGAGTCCGAGGCAGAAGGAGGATGAGAATGTCACAAAGTATGAAGATTACTTTACAAGGTTAGCGAGGCATGCTCCAGAATATATACGTAACCCAAGAAGTTATATCGATCGTTTCTTTGATGGGTTAAAACCATTTCTCCGCCGAGCATTAGTCTCACAAACCTTCTCGTCGTACGAAGATATTGTCTCATGTGCTATCAAGACAGAAAAGAAATTCTCTAAATATTATGACAATAATGTAAAGCAAGAGAAGAAGAGAACGGTGGAACAAGAAACAGATAAAGGGAAAAAGGGAAAGAAGGATTTTCTATTATGCGATAATTGTGGGAAAAATCACCCGGATACTTGCCTGAAAGGAATGGTAGTTTGTTATAAATGTTGATAAAAATGTCACTAGGCTCGTGATTTCGAAGGAAAGAAAGAGGCTATCAATATTGAATGCGACAATTATAGGGAAATGGGGCATTAAGAAAATGAATGTCCTAATCATCAGGTAAAATTACCTCAGAAAAGGCCAAGGGATAAAAGACAATCTTATGCTATTACTACAGTTGAAGTGGAATAATTAATGTTTGGTGCTTTTGGACTTAAGGATTATATTCTGGTTATAAGGATAATCTGATATATATATATATATAAGGATTGTACTGCAGTACTTATTGTTTTCATTAAGGATTTAATATGATGAATTTAATCATATTTTTAGTATGTGACAATAAGAGAAACATTACTTTGTTTGGGGAATCTGATTTTACAATTGATTTTGGAATTTAGATACCTTTTAGAGAAAGTCTGGATATAGGTATTTTGGATAACAATAAACGTTGGAATGAATTAATTTGAACTTTGGATATTATTGTTTAAAGTTAAAACATTTCTGAAGATTATTTTTGGAATATTATAATACTATAATTTTAAGAAAGGAAAACCTGCAGGTTGGGGGATAACCCGTCGCGTCGAACAAAGCTGCAGGAATCGAACCTACAACCATAGTGCGATAGGCCTTTATTACCTACCCCTATTAAACAATGAAAGCCTACATGACAAGTACGTATATTTCCTTAGGTTCTTAGTAAATCTATTAAATAATATCTCAACTTTATGAAAGGTAACTTAAAACAAAAACGTTGTTAGTTAACTTTTCCAACTCGGGATTCAATGACCGTTTAACCAATCACAAGTTTGTGATTTTTTTGTGATTAACTTTCTCCTAATACTTTTTTCTACAACTCTCCATCAGACCTTGATGGTTTGTTTTTCCTCCATATCTATATTTTCATATAATCCTAGTATGGGATATCTCGGGTAACCTTTGTACCTCTCTTTCTTTCTTTTAATGTTATATTTTTATTAACCCTATTTCCGATGTGGGTTTTCCATAAAGGTATTTTCTATTTTGAACCTTTTATTTTCAAAGAAAAATTTCAAATTACGAGGACATAATTTATTGAAGGAGCGGAGAATGTTCCACCCTGAGCTTCCACGATACGCTTCTCTTTCAATAATGCAATAGCTTGCATTGTACGCAAGTTCGAGATTCTAACGCACCACCACCAATCAAAATAGCCATTATGAATAGTAATACCCCCTTTTTGAAATTATATATATTTTATATTTCAAAATGGACTTCATTTGTGGATTCAGAATATCGAAATTATCCTATGTTGAATTTTTGGTATTTTTCTGAGAACTTCCAATTTTTTATGAATAGTGAAAAATACTTAAAAACAACGTTTTTAATAAAAATAAATTATAGTGATAAATTATACTATAGAGTGGTTTTAAAGTATAATTATAATATATTTTTACCATTTTATCCAATGGTGGTCATTATAATTAATTTCACTTTTAAATTTGACATAAACAATTGTCAATCTTTTGATATATATTGTTTCTTAAAAACATGCTATTTGTTGTGATAGGGGGAATTAATTATAAAATTAATTAATGAAACTTATATGTTTTGAATTTTGTAAAATTGACATCATTTTTGAATTCAAAATATCAATTATATCTTAGGGTAAAATTTTGGCATTGTTCTGAAAAACTTCAATTTTTGATGAATAGTGAAACCACTAAGTGGTGGTTAAAAAATAGATTTTTTGTTTAAATGAAACATTAACACTTCAGTGAATTGATTTTCAAAAATCTTACATACATGGTTTTCATTAGGAAGTAAAATTTGGTTCAATGGGATTAAAATAATTTTTTGGTGAATAGTGACTTTTAAGTTTAATTAATCACGATTAAAGGTAATTAGTGAAATTTAAGGTAAAAATGTTATTATAAAAATATGATATTACTTTTACACTTATCCTACACTTATTGGATGAGTCATGGCTGAACAAGAAAATCCATGGGTCATCTTGGGGACCCCATGGAGCAACTTGGGTAAGAAAGTGACATTTATAACTTTTTATTTAAAGTAAAAATAAAATTGTCACAAACATGTGTTGTTTTACTAAAACAAATATTAAATGGTTTTATATAAGATAACATTTCGACTAAAAATATTCATTGGAAAGATAAAAATATTTCCTACATCATGATATTTTTTTTTAATTTTTCTACGTTACATAAATTAAATTTTTTATGACACAATGATGTTGCAGCGATTACCTCATTAATTAACAATTTAAATAAAATGAAAAGATAATGTAAAATATAAGGCTTAAACTTGTAAAACACCTATTGGATGAGCATATATCGAACCCTTATCACCTTATCCTCGAAATATATCATTTTTGGTCCTTTAGAACCCGAAAATCATTTCATAATAATGTATCATTTCATTCTTTCCATGAGTGCCCCTCCTCTTCTCTTATAAAAGGCCCCCACCACTACCACCTTATTCACACCTTCGAAGCCATTTGTCTCTTCCAACCTCTACGCAAATACTCTCTCAACTTCCCTCTCTTACTCTTAGAGGCCTCACTTTGGGCAGAAGTCTTCACAAGGAACCCTTTGGCTAAAATCAAAAAGAGTTACCCGATTTTAAGGTAATTTCTTCTCTTGTGTTCTTTTATTTTATTTTTCTTCTCCAACCCCCTAAAATCTTTTTATTACTTTATTTATTAACAAAACCAGTATCCTCAATATACATGGATGTTTTTATGAGAAGGATTTTATTTACACTTACACACACCTTCGTCTAATGGTTAAAGAACATACTGTTTCTGTGGGTGGCGAATTTCCGCATCACGAAACGATGATTGTTCAATATTTTTTTAACACCTCTCATGGTGGCCATTATGATGACACTATTTTAATATATGATATATATATTATGTTTCTGTTTTCCTTATTTTTCATTTATGGCATACCTTTTTGATTTCCATTATGGGTAAACACGATAATTTCATTTTAGGAAGTGCGGACTACCGCCCCCTCAAAGTGATTTGAATCGTTAATGCCATATGTTGGATGTATAAATGAGGGAGTAAATGGTATTATAAATTAAATTATACTGAAATTATAGTATACATTTATATAATTATAATTTCATTCTATTAAATATGAAATAGAAATGATGGTAGCATTCATGTGTACGTACGGCTTACCGTCTCCATGAACGGTGCATTTCATTTCTTACCATTAAATGTTATGTAATATTATAAATTCATGTATATACTGGTTATATATATATGATATATATGATATCTACATCATGAATATAATTCTGGATATAATGGATATTTCACCACATGAACAACTTGTAATTATACGAAGTTTATTTTTGACTCAAGTACAAAAGATCGACAAAATGACCGTTATTAACTTAAATAATTACATAATGTTCATAACGTGGTAATAAGTGATATAAAAGGAATAATGAACATGAAAAAGGTTCTTACGAAAGTAGAAATTAACTCTAGTTTATTATTTAGGAGGTTAAATAATGATTGAGTCAAGTCGGACCCGAGGTCAGGGAACTTCTTAACCCAATTTCCATTCTTTGGGTTAATCTCCTACATTCAAATTATGTCATGATATTATTATGTACTATCTGGTATTTATACATTATTTATGTGTAAATATAGTGAATACACATAATATATCTATTATATTTAAAAAATGATCTTTTTAAGAGACTTCATCTCAATCTCCTTTCATTGAGGAATATTTTGTTTTATACACAACATTCTTTTATATAGTGTATAATCCCCTTTGACTTTTATGTTTTTTCCAAAAGCCATATTTTTATACGAAGCATTTTACTAAATGACAAATGGAATGTTTTTTTGGTCGTACGTATGCAGCGACAACGACTTCTCTGCCGCTATGACCATTATTTGATTTTCGGCTTCCTCTACAAGCCATAACTTTTATTTTAGAAGAAAAATAAATACAAAGTTTTAATTTTCCTTTATTTTGGTATTGAAAATGGTTTTGAATGTGTTTTTATTATATCAATGTGTTGTATTGATATCTTGTGATTGAAATGTGGAAATGTTATGTTTCCTTTATGCATGTTTTAAGTGACACGATTATGTTATGGTTTATGATATGTCTAAACCAATTCATATGAGGAATGTATTGGACTTAATAAGTGACGGGTGGAGCCCGCTATAGCTCATCGATGCATCGGTAGGTCTCATGAGACAAACTAGTGTCTTGGAATTAGGCCTTGAAAAAATCTTATTTCTAGTCATGGCACGAGGCCTTGGCTATGTGGTTATGATAGTCTGAAATTATGCATTCCATCATTATGAAAGTGGTTATTGATATTTCATGTGACTATTCGACAAGTTGAATATACATGTGAAAAAGTAAATGGCATTATCTCATTTTACTTTTTCCATATTATGTTGACGTTCAAGTTTAAAAGGCTTTTTTTGTTATAAATTGCCTTAAATGTTTATGTTTACTTATGAATGCTTTTGCTAAATTGTTATCTTTACTGACCATCTGAGTTCACCCCTTTCAATGTTTTATTTTTCTCAGGATGTGAATAAATATTTTATGACTGACCTGCAGGGATAGTCTGAAGGGGATATGGCTGTGGACTATGGAGACTATGTTATTGTAGTTTTTTAGTTTATTATGTAATGTAACATTTATGAATGTATCTAGTGTTTCAAAGGATACTAAACTATTCGGTCTTTTGAGACTTGATCTTTTGTGATCATACAAATGTTACGCAATAATGCACCGACTCTGGGTAACTGGGGTCGGGGCGTTATACGTTGAAAACCTTACGTTAGAAGAAAAAATCATCAATCTTACGTTTCTTATCTATGTAACGTTTAGAGGATGCATATTGTAACTCTCATATGTATTATATAGATGTTTTTTTAAAACATCATTAATCGATCATTCAAAAAAAACACAGATCTACTGATTAAAAAGAACGACAAAGATCTGGTTATTGAAGAAGAAGAATCATGATAGAAGATTCACTCATTCTACATCAAAGATTATTAGTGAATCTGCTACTTCTGATGTTGTGATTTATATTTCTATATCTATTGCAACATGATCGACTCATAACTACTCTTATTTGAAGAACATTAATTATGATGGAAATGATCTATCTACTGTTAACTTCATTCTGTTCCAATGGTGAAGAACAACTAGAAAGTATTTTCATAAGTACAAATATATTTCCTCTATATTCTCAAGTTACAGGCTTCTTGTAATAACCTGTATAGGTTTTGTGAGTGAACAAGAAGGCACTGTTTTTCCTTAGATTATAAATGTGTCAACTGCCTGTACTCAGTTGTGAAATGGTCTATGGAAAAGAGGACAAGATAGTGAAAATCACCAAGCTCGTGGAGTAGAGAGTTGGTGGAGTAGACAAGGGGCCTTCTATTCCCCGAACCACAATATATCTAGTGTCTCTGATATTTAAATTTCTGTTGCATTAATTTATCTGATTAATTTTAAATGGAATAACATGATCACGCGAAGATTTCTAAAAAGACACGATTCACCCCCCATAATGACTATATTTAGTATCAATCAATCCAAAAATTGGTATCAGCGGTTGAGCTTTCTGATAAATCCTTAACAAGTTTAATGTGATTATACACAGAGCAAGATGGATGATACAAGAGAGGGAATGCCTATGGTCCGAGCACCATACTTCAATGGAGAAAATTATGGATGCTGGAAGTCGTGAATTATTATCATTTTGATAAACCTTGGATGCATAGTATATTCTATGATTCTGACTCCATACGGAATACCAAAAAAAACTGAAACATGGAGTGCATCTACTGAAGTAGAATAAAATTTGAACTCTAAGGAAATGAATGAAATTATATGTGGTCAAGGACATGATTAATTTAACGGAGTTTCTCAATGCCCGACAACATATGAGATGTGGAAAACTATTACTGTTGCTTATGAAGGAACTAATAATATTAAGGAAATGAGATATGCTACAGCTAAACATAAATTTGACACATAATAATTGTTGAAGGTGAATGTATTACTCAAATGAATGGATGATCGATAGAGATTGTTAATAAAATAACTGTCTTGGGAGATCCTATTAAACAAGCTGATGAAGCTTTAAAAGTACTGAGATAACTTCCTACAAGATGGAATGGAATCTCTACTGCAATTAGAATGTCGACACCTATCAAAGACATAACCATGAGAGAACTGATTGGAACGCTAATGATGTATGATGTTGAGATACAAGATGAAGAAAATGAGTAAAATGATTTTATCAAGTTATATGACACTTCCTTGAAAGTTTCATCACATAGAAAAAACAGAAAGATGACGAAATGTGTAAATGTGAAATCAGAAAGTTATGATTTATAAAATTCTATTGTGGAACTGGCTCAACTACCCAGAAAATTCACTAAATTCTATAGAAAGAAGAATGGCTTCAAAAAATCCTTCAAAATGAAAGATAAGGAAGTCAGATCTTATGAGTGAAAAATATGGGGCACATCAAAACTGACTTTCCTCAGCAAAAAGAAGAGAAGAAAAATAAAGTATTCAAAAGAAATGATTATGAGCATAATGACAAGAAAGCAGAGAAATCTATATGGAGTGTATTTTAAGACTCCAGTAGAACTTATGGATCTGACTCAGAGAAGGGAGAAGAAAATTTGAAAGCTAACATGTGTTTTATGGTAGAAATAGATAAGGTACAATCTTACTACTCTTCTGACTCTAGTTATGAATCTAGTTACTCAAATGAAAAACTATCAGCCTACTGCAATATGTTTGAAGAAAAGTATGATTCTATATTTAAGAAGCATAAGTCTTCCAAGAACAGTCATAATGTTGTTTTTGATGAATTAAATACAATGATGAAACAACATAAAGAGTTAACTGAAATGTTTAACTCAATTAACACTAACAATATAGATTATTAATCAAAGATAAAAACACTTCAAACTGAAGTAGAAAATTATAAAAACTCAGCCCTTGTTTTTATTAATGTAGAAAATACATTAAATTAAATTGTTGGAATAAATGTATTTAAAAAGGAAACACTGGGATTAGGAAGTAAATGTGGAAAACCAAAGCTGTACAAAAATTTTTTTATTCCAAGTACAAAAATATTAAATTGTAATTTCTGTGGAAAAAGTGGACATATTTCTAAAAAAATGTTTCTTAAGACAACCCCAAATAAGTGGTTTTAAGAACGATTTTTTAACAAATAATTTATTTGAATCTTATATAATTAGAAAATAAACACAAGTCTGGATTTCCAGATTTTTGCTGGCTAACACCCCTGGACCCAACAGAATATATCTACAAAAGCAAATTGTGTAAATACCTTTGCAAGGAGCCCGTACGGAAAGAAAAAAAGGACATATGGTATATGGACAGTGGTTGCTCAAGGCAGATGAGTGGAAACTCCTCTAATTTCTCTACACTCACTCAAAAAGTTGGTGGACTTGTCACTTTTATTATCAATGCCAAAGGGAAAATCATTGGTATTGGAACAGTTGGAGATCCAGAAGTTGTCTCAATCAACAAAGTACTTTCGGAACATGGATTGAAACACAATCTGATAATTATCTCTCAACTATGTGATGATGGTTATGTTGTCTATTTTTTCTAACAATTGATGTTCTCTTAAAAAAAATAAACTGCTTAAATTTAGAGCACTTATAACTGACAATGTGTATACTCTGGATTTAAATTCCTTGTGTAAACAACAATTAAACGGCCTTACTGCTAAAATAAATGTATCATGGATCTGGAATAGAAGACTTGGACATTGTAATGTATATGTTTTACATAAATTATCTATGAAACAATTAGTTTCTGATTCGCGTAGTCTCATATTTGAAAGCGACAGATTCTGTGTTGCATGTCAACTTCACAAGCAACGCAAATCATCCTTCAAATCTGTTAACAAAATTGCTACATCTAATCCTCTAGAACTTATCCATATGGATTTTTTTAGACCTTCAAGTGTAGCAGGCTTGGCTGGTAAATTATATGTATATGTTTTAGTTGATGACTAATCTATATTTACATGGATTTTCTTTTTTAAATTTAAAAATGAAGCATTTACTTTAGTTGAATGTTTTTTTTAAATCTATTCAAAATGAAAAATTATTTAGAATAATTTATTAAGAAGTGATCATGGTGGAGAATTTTAGAATCTAGAATTTAATTGCTTTTTCTCAAATATAGGTATTAAAAACACCTTCTCTACACCAAGAACATCTCAAAAAAATGAAATTGTTGAAAGAATAAATAGGACTATTCAAGAAATGGGTAGGAATATGCTAAATAAATACAGTCTTCATACCTATTTTTGGGTAGAAGCTGTAAGCACAACCTGCTATATGATGAATAGAGTTTTAATTAGACCAATTCTGAAAAAGACACCCTATGAACTCTATAATAATAGAAATTTTTGGTTGATTAGTTAACCTTAAGTGAACAAAATATTAGTAATGTGTTGACTCAGTTCAAAGACAAGCTGTCCTTGTTTATGGAAAAGGAAAAGAAACTTCAAGAGTTTTTCAAAGTAAGCCTCATAGAAGACACTCATATGAACCAAGAGAACATGGATCATGTTATTAGACTTGGTGATGAATTGATGAAATGTATAAGGGAGCAGTTGATAGAAATCAACTCCATAGTTTTGAGGAGAGAGACCCTATCTCATACCCTTACCAAAAACGAATTCATGTGTTTATAATGATTGTACCTTTTCTATGTTCTCCATGAAAATATGGATTTTATTATTATTATTATTTATTGTCTTGTTTCGATATTACAGTAATCTAGATTTAATTATTGATAAACAGTTAATAATATAGAATATACTAAAGTTCAGTGCTACGTTAAATGTGTTCTATTCCTTATTCTTTGATTCTTTTTCATATCACAAAAAGGGGGATAAATTTGGATAAACACAACATTTTATTAAGTTAAATATAATATTTAATTTATCGTTACAAAATTTAAATCTATATGTAATTAATTTTGCAAGTTAATTTCATTGGTAATTTTATGGGTTTTTCTTGTCATAAAAAAGGGATAGATTGTTGAGAAAGTGTTGTTCTCAACAATACATAATGTTTTTATTTAAAGGGGGAGTTTTTTGAGAATAGTAATCTATCTATTTATGATAATTTTGGTGCTCAAAAATACCTTTAATTATTTTTTAATGATTTTATTTGTTAACTATATTGCAGGAATTTATTATTCATTATATTTTTATTTATGGAAGAAATAGTTATGTTCTTAAAAAATGAGGATTAATTACTAATGTATTCAAATTAGCATGCTCTGGAAACACTCTTCATGCTCTACATATTTGGGATCTTCTTGAGCATGTTCTGGAACCACTATTCATAACCTATGTGGAGAAACATATCGTAAGGATGAAATGCAGTGTATACTATATGTGTTATCAGAAAATTATGGAAGACTATCCCCATGTTAATAAGGAACCCTACAAATGGGTTATTGAAAAAATGTGGAAGAGGAACCGTACTTAAGTTTTAAACATTATGTTTGTTTCTCAAAAGTATGGTTCATCAACCTTACTTTTGTAAACAACCATTCGTTTTTAGAAAAGTATGGATCAAGTACCTTTAGTATGAAAGCTTATAAATGTATGGATCTTTTATAATACCATTGAATTTTAAAGAGAAATTGTATGGATGGACAACCCAACATTTGTGATCAATCCTAAATTTGTGATCAACCATATGTTGAAAACCTTACATTTGAAGGCTATGTCATCAAGCTTACGTTTATTATCTATGTTACGTTCAGAGGACGCATACTGTACAACTCAACCTTACATTTGGAATCATAGATTTTAATGTCAATATCATTAGGCAACTATCAGCATGCTATTTATTAAGCTGATTTCAAGATGGACTAAAAGCTGATTTAAAACGTGTCTTTGACAACATCAGAGTCGTTTAAGGAACGAATTAAAAGGATCATTTTTTGGAGAATTTCAAGGGAAGTTACGACTACTCTGTAAATTCAAATTTTTGAATATCAAGAGTCAGAAGGTGAATTTTGTGGATCTAAATTTATATGATAAGTACTCGAAATTATTATATTGAGGTTTTTTTAAACTACATTAATCGATCATTCAAAAAAAAACAGATCAGCTGATTAAAAAGATCGACAAATCTCTACTTATTAAAGAAGATGAATCATGATAGAAGATTCACTTCTTCTACATGAATGATTATTTGTGAATCTTATACTGCTGATGTTGTGAATTATATTTCTATATCTATTGAAACAGGATCAACTCAGCACGACTATTATTTGGAGATCATAATTTCTAAAGGCAACAATATACCTACTGTCAATTGAATTATGTTGCAATTATGATGAACAACTCGAAAGTATTTTCAAAAGTAGAGATATCTTTCATTTCTATTCTCGAGTGAACAGATTCTAGTACTAATCAGTGTAGGATCAGTGAGTGAACCATAATGTATGGTTTTGCATTAGATTGTAATGGTGTCAAATGCCGGTACATATTTGTGAAACGGCCAGTGGAAACGAGGACCAGATAGTGAAAATCACCATGCTCGTGGAGTAGAGCATTTGTGGAGTGGACTAGGGACCTTCCTTTCCCCAAGACACTATATATCTTTTGTCTCTAAAATTTAAATTTCCACTGCATTAATTCATCTGATTAAAGTTAAAGGGAAGAACAATATCTCGTGAAGATTTCTGAAAAGTAAAATTCACCCCCCTCTTGTGTATATTAAGTACAATCTGATCCAACAACTGGTATCAGAGGTTGAGCTTTCCGATAAAGCCTTAAAAAGCTTAAAGTGATTATACAAAGAGCAAGATGATTGATACAAGAGAGGGAATGTCTATGGTTAGAGAACCATACTTCAATGGAGAAAAATATGGATGCTGGAAGTCATGAATGATTATCTATCCGAGAAACCTTGGATATAGAGCATATTCTATGATTCTTACTCCATATGAAATACCAGAAAAACCTGAATCATGGAGTGCAGCTAATGAAGCAGAATATGATATGAACTCGAAGGAAATTAATACAATTATATGTGGTATAGGAATTGATTAATTTAACAGGGTATCTCAATGCCCGGGAATATATGAGATGTGGAAAACTATTGTTGTTGCTTATGAAGGAACTACAATATCAGGGAAATAAGATATGCTACTACAAAGCTTAAATTTGATACATTCAGAATGGTTTAAGATTAAATTATTACTCAAATGAATGGAAGATTAATAGAGATTTTCAATAACATAACTTCCTTGGGAGATCCTATTAAACAAGCTGATCAAGCATTATATGTACTGAGAGTACTGCCTAGAATATGGAATGGAATATCTACTACAATCAAAGAGTCGACACATTTCAAAGACTTAACCATGAGAGAACTTATTCGAACACTAATGATGTATAAATCTGAGATTCAAGATGAAGAAAATGAGCATAAATTTTTTATCAAGATAGATGACAATACCTTGAAAGTGTCATGACAGAGCAAAAACAAAAATATGAAGAAAAGTGTAAAAGTGAAATTAGAAAGTTCTGATTTATCAAATCCTAATGTGGATCTGGCTCAGCTAGCAAGAAAATTCACTATATTTTGTATAATGAATAAGGGATTTAGAAAATCCTTCAAAAAATTGACTAGTAAGTCAGATGATATGAGTAAAAGAAAATGGGGTACATCAGACATGAGTGTACTCTTCTAAAAGAAGACAAGAAATAGAACATCTTCAAAAGAAATGATTATGATCATAAGGACATGAAAGCAATGAAATAAACATGGAGTGTATCTTTAGACACCAATAGTGCATCTGAATCAGAATCAGAGAAGGGAGAAGAAAATCTGAAAGCTAACATGTGTTTTATTGAAAAGACAAATAATGTTCAATCATACTTATCTTTTGACTCTAGTTCTAAATCTAGTTACTCTAATGAAAAACATGAAGCCTACAACAATATTCTTGAATAATAATATGATTCTCTATTTAAGAAGAATATGTCTGTAAATAATAGTCTTAAGGATGTTTCTGATAAAATAGATACAATGCTGAAACAACATAAAGAGTTAACTAAAAAGTTTAACTCAATTAACACCAACAATACCGATTATGAATCAAAGATAAAAACACTACAAACTGAAGTAGAAACATATAAAAATGCAACCCTTATTTTTAATAAAGGAGAAAATACATTAAATGAAATTAATGGAAAAAAATTCAGTAAAAATGAATGATTTGGAATTGGCAGTAAAGATGAAAAACCTATACTGTACAAAAATTATTTTATTCCATGTAAAAAAAGATTAAATTGTAATTACTGTGGAACAAGGGGACATATTTCTAAAAATTGTTTCTTAAGACAACCCCAAATAATTGGTTTTAAGAAAGATTTTGAAACAAATAATTTATTTTACTCTTATATAACTAGAAAATCAAAGCATGTCTAGATCCCCATATCATTGCTGGCTAACCTCCATGGACCCACGAGAATATGGGTACCAAAGAAAATTGTGTAAATTCCTTCTCATGGAGGATGCCACAAAATCATAAATGAACATATGGTATATGGATAGTGGCTGCTAAAGGCATATGTGTGGAAACTCATTTAATTTCTCTACACTCACTCAAAAAGTTGGTGGACTTTTCACTTTTGATGACAATGCCAAAGGGAAAATCATTGGTATTGGAACAGTTGTAGATCCAGAATCTATCTTAATCAAAAAAGTACATTATATAGAAGGATTAAAACATAATCTGATAAGTATCTCTAAACTATGTGATGATGGTTATGCTGTTTATTTTTCTAACAATTGTTGTTCTATTTTTAAAAATAAAGTGCTTATATTTAGAGCACCCAAAACTGACAATGTGTATACCCTGGATTTAAATTACTTGTGTAAACAAAAAGTAAATTGTATATATGCTAAAAAATGAATCCTGGATCTGGCATAGAGTAAATGGACATTGAAATGTATATGTTTTACATAAATTATCTATGAAACAATTAGTTCCTGATATTCCTAGTCTCAGATTTGAAAATGACAAATTCTGTGATGCATATCAACTTGTCAAGAAACACAAATCATCCTTCAAATCTGTTAAATTTTTTTCCTCTAAACCTCTAGAACTTATCCATATTTTTTTTGGACCTTCAAGAGTTTGAACCTTGGCTGGTAAATTTTATGTATATGTTTTATTTGATGACTACTCTAGATTTACATGGATTTTCTTTTTAAAATTTAACCATGAATCTTTTAATTTATTTGAATATTTTTGTAATTCTGTTCAAAATAGAAATTTTTTTTGAATAATTTCATTAAGAAGTGTTCATGGTGGAGAATTTTAGAATCTAGAATTTAATTCCATTTTCTCAAATATGGGTATTAAACACTCTTTCTCTACACCAAGAAAGTCTCAACAAAATGGAATTGTTGGAAGAATAAAAAATACTATTCAGGAAATGGAAAGAACTATGCTAAATTAATAAAGTCTTCCTACATATTTTTGGGCAGAAGCTGTAAGCATAGCCTGCTATATATTGAATAGAGTTTTAGTTAGAACAATTCTGAAAAAGACACCCTATGAACTCTAAAATTATAGAAATTTTCATTTGATCAGTTAACCTAAAGTGAACCAAATATTAGAAATGCGTTGACTCAGTTCACAGATAATCTATCATTGTTTGTAGAAAATGAAGAAATACTTCATGAGTTTTTCAGAGTAAACCTCATATAAGACATTCATATGACTAAAGAGAATAGTGATCTTGTTGTTAGACTTGGTGATGGAATGATGAAAAGGAAGAAGGACCAGTTGAAAGAAATCAAGTCCGTAGTTCAGAGGAGATAGACCCTATATCACCCCTTACTAAACCTTGATTCATGTGTTCATCATGATTGTACCTATTCCATGTTCTCAATGAAAATATGATTTTTTATTATTATTTTTACTGTCCTTGTTTCGATATGTCAATAATCCAGATAGAATTATTGAAAAGGGTTAATAATATAGCATTTACATAAGTTCAGTGCAACATTAAATGTGTTCTATTCCATATTATATGATTCTATTTGATATCACAAAAAGGGGAAGAAAATTGGATAAAGACAACATTTTATTAAGTTAAATCTATTATTATATTTATCTTTGAAAAATTCAAAACTATATGTAATTAATTTTTCAAGTTAATTTCATTGGTTATTTTATGGGATTTTGTGATCATCAAAAAGGGGGAGATTGTTGTGAATGTGCTGTTTTAAACAATAAATAATGTTTTTATTTAAAGGGGGATTTTGTTGAGAACAATACAATATCTCTTTATTATAATTTTTATGCTCACAAATACCCTTTATTATTTTATAATGATTTTATTTGTTATGTATATTGCAGGAATTTATTATTCATTATTTTTTTATTTCTGGATGAAATATTTATTTCTGTGAACAACGAGTATTAATTACTAAAGTATTCACATTAGCATGTTCTAGAAAAACTATTCATGTTCTACATATTCGAGATCTGCTTGAGCATGTTCCGGAAACACTGTTCATACCCTACGTGAAGAAATGTAGCATAAGGATGAAATGCAGTGTATACTTTATGAGTTATCAGAAAAGTATGAAAGGGCAACCCTACGTTAGGGAGGAACCCCATGTTTGGGTTATTAAAAAAGTGTGGAAGATGAACCATACATAAGTTTTAAACATTACATTTGTTTCTCAATAGTATGGTTCATCAATATTACTTTGGTAAACAAACATTTGTTCTTATAAAAGTATGGATCAAGTACCTTTTGTTTGAAAGATTATAAAAGTACGGATCATTTATAATACCTTTGAAAGATGAAGATAAAAAGAATGGATGGCCAACCATACCTTTGTGATCAAACCTACGTTTTTTGATGAACAATAAGTTGGCAACCTTACGTTTGAAGGCTACGTCATCAATATAACGTTTATTATCTATGTTACGTTTAGAGGATGCATGATGTACAACTCAACCTTACATTTGGCGTCTGAGAGTTTAAAGACGATATTATTATGCAATGGTAAGAAATCAGATTATTAGTCTGATTTCATGCCAAATTAGAAGCTGATTTTAAAATGTGTCTTGGATGAGTACAGAGTCGTTTAATGATCAAATTAAAGGGATATTTTCTTGGTGAATTTCAAGGAAAGTTATGACTACATTGTAAATTCAATTGTTTTAATACCATGAGTCAGAAGGCTACTTTTGTGGATTTAAATTTACAGGATATGTACTCGATGTTATTATATAGATGTTTTCTTATATCTTCATTAATCGATCATTCAAAAAAACACAGATCTGCTGATTATAAAGAACGACAAATCTCAGTTTATTGAAGAAGAAGAATCATGATAAAAGATTCACTCATTCTACGTCAAATATTATTTGTGAATCTGTTACTGCTGAAGTTTTGAATTATATTCTATATCTACTACAATAGGATAGACTTAGAATGACTCTTATTTGAATATCATTATTTCTGATGGCACCGATCTGTCTATTGTCAATTGAATTCTATTACAATTGTGAATAAGAACTGGAAAGTATTTTCAAAAGTACAGATTTCTTTATTTGATATTCTCAAATGACCAGCTTCTCGTACTAAGCTGTGTAGGTTATGTGAGTGAACCAAAATGATTTGGTTTTCCATAGATTGTTAAGGTTTCATCTTCCTATACTCAGTTGTTAAACGGTCTCTCGAAATGAGGACCATATAGTGAAAATCAAAAAACTCGTGGAGTAGAGAATTGGTGGAGTGGACTAAGGGCCTTCTGTTCCCCGAACCACTATATATCTTGTGTCTCTGTTTTTTTAATTTTTGATGCATTAATTCATCTGATTAATATTAAAGGTAAGAACATTATCTTGCGAAGATTTCTACAAAGACACAATTCACCCACCTCTGGTGTATATTTAGTATAATATGATCCAAGATTATTCATATCCTCGAATTTACATAATTATTTATATGATTCCCTACTATCAAACTATATTATATATTCCATGATTGAAAATATAATTATATTTTCTCAAAGGTAATTAACAAGTTTTATTTTAGTATAAAATCATATTTGAAATTGCACTACAACATAGATGTGTGATGTAGTTCCAATTATGACACATTAATTGATCTATTTATTTACTATCATATTATACTAATTATAGATAACATTATTATCATTGGTATATTTTTTTGAAATATAATGAATTAATTTATAATAATGAGATGGAAATTACAAATCATGATAGATATGTGGAATTTATTATTTTAGTTTGGATAATACATTAGCTGATTCATGTATGGATCCACCCCTAGCAGCCCTTATCATTATGATATGTGGGATAAAATATTTGAAACAACCTATGAATTCAAAAGGAAAACTTCAAACGGGTGATATACCTAATGTAAAAGAAAAATAGATGTATTACTGAAGTAGTTACATGGAAATCCAATAGATTGTGAAGTTTATTATTTCCATTGATTTAATCCCTATTTTAGGGGCCATATTAGTGAATCCATATATAAAAACAAAGAAAATGAATAACTCTAACTGAATAACTAAATAGGGGTGTTTTGTATTAAGCTATTTAGATTCCCTAGTGTATAACCATGGGGATTCCCTTTTTTAGCAGGCATGTCCTATCAGTAGAAAAACCTTCTAGACATTTATTAAAAAAGATAAAAAGTCAACAAGGAATGTAGATGAGGAAGGAAAATATTTCTCACATCTACTAGAATGATTGATAAAGAACATAGTAAGGAAAATAAATCCCATAACCATATTCATCATAAGTTTATCATTCAGATTGAGAATTACCTTGATTGAATATCTAGAGAATCTCATCATTTTCCCTTCCTGGAACATTAGATGAGGATTTGGTAGATCTGGTCCATGGAATGATGGAGTATTCATTCATAATATTTTTATTGGGGGTGTAGGGGTGTGGTGTGGGGTGGGGGTAAAGATTAATCCATCACAATCAACTTAATTTTTATTCCCAGGCATAATAAAATATTTTAATGAGGATTTTCCATTATCCAAATCTTTAATAGGGTCTCCATATATCCTTTTAATCATCAGAAACATTACCCATTTATCAAATACTCTTGAAGAGTTGTTATGTTTTTTGATCTCCCCCTGAAAATTGATATTTTTTCAGTAGAGATGAAATCACCATCACATGGTTCTTGTCCTAACTCATAACCCCCCATCTGTATGTATTTTCAACCAATAAATTCAGGTTAATTATTAGTGTCCTCCAAATCCAGACACTACGGATTCCCACATCCAATTGGATTAGTGAGGGGATTCCTCGTTCACCTCACCGTCATAAGCTAGATTAAAGGATCCCCACTCCATATCCATATCAACATCAAAACAGGCCTCTCCCTCTTTAATCTTGTCACAATACTCTTAGGACACACCCATTACCATAGCATAGAAATTAAATTCCCAAATAACCTCATATTAGGATGAATGAATTAAATTTTAATGGGGATAAAATATAATGTGTGACTATCACTAATTACCGATATATGAACATGATTCACCACGAACCCTAGTGGTCGAGCCCACCCCCCCCCCCAATTCCCACATCAACCAAGAAAAAAATCAGGGACATTTTTACCAAGAGGAAGACCCTTTATTTTTCCAAGATTTAACTTCATTATTTTTATGATCATTCGCAATTAAATAAGTAAGATATTCAACATAAATTATTTCAAACATGGTATAAAATTATTAGTATATAGTAATGTTGGATTGACTAATAAAACATTTTTATAGAGAGAATATGAATTTAGTATTCAAGGAATATGTTGATAATTTTATGGTGGTATTAAATGAGTATATCAGGATTTATTCCAAAATCTAATTGGACTATGAGAGTCCCTTACCAATTATTTTTGAGTGTCATACTAAAAAAGAGTTATATAAGAAACTTTGAATTTGTGAATTTTGGATTCTGAAAGTTTCATTTATTTACTATATTGTATTCCTTGATATAATGTCACATGAAACTACAAGTAAAATGTGGGTTAATGATTTTCCTACACCAATAAACATAACTGAGGTATGTAGATTCCTTGGTTTGGAAGGTCATAGTCATTGATTTGTTCAAAAATTCTATGATTGCATGACCTATTAACATGTCATACATGTAACGTTCTTCTGTTCATTTGGGAAAAATAATTTTTTCAATTTTTTCAATAATTTACGAGGAGATTGGTTAGTGGTTAGTTTTGAAAATTCCATTAATAAATTATGGATTATATATATATTTTTAATTCACTGTATAAGGAACTATATTATGGACTTACACTTTATTATAATGCTGTTGACAATACGTCAATGAATTTAAGGTCTCATGAATAGAATTAGAAAACTCAGCATCCTAATAATGCATAAATAAAAAATTCTTTTAATATATGGAGACCTCATAACTATGGAATGAGATATATGATATACACAAACCATAAGATCATAAAATATGTCTTTTCACACAAAGTCCTCATTAGGAGTTAATAGTGTTATCTTGATCTACTCATGTATTATTAATAATTAATATATTATAACCCATGGAAGGAAAAATAAGGTAGAAAATACATTGATAAGGAATTCTAATTTACTTATTAAAAAATTAATTATTGATATATATCATTTTTTCATGGATTTAGTGAAAATATATATGGTAATTTTCCTTGAATGTGAATTTTGAATCCTTTATAAAATGATTTAGATAATATAATTATTATAAAATATAAATAGTTATCATTGTGTTAATGTGATTTTTAAAAAGTAATTATATCTATAAATGATGCAAAATTGAATGATATAATATTTTAAAATGGAATTCCTAAATTTGGAATGAGGCTATATATTAAATCTATAATTGATAAAAAAATTATTGAATAATTCTCATAGATCAAATTTCACAATACACCATGGTATCACCATGATGTATATGGATTTTAATGAACATTTTTGGTGTGATAATATTGTGTTGTAAATTTTCTATCATGTATTAAGATATTTGGTTTGTCCATATGTAAATGTTGAGGGAAAACATCATTGATTATTCCTGAAACACCTACATATTCTTAAATAGAAATGGAAAAAATTTAAAATTCCATTATCACTAAATTACCTAAGACTCCTAGAATAAATAAATCAATATATATTATTGTTTATTACCTAAAATAATGTAAAAATTTTCATTATATAAAATAAGATTTACAAATTGAGTACCTTGAAAAGATGAAAATTAATAGATTTGTAAGATTTCATACAATTCCTCATTCAATTGTATATGATTTTGATCCATGATTTACATAAAATTTATAAAAATGTATTCCATGGGATCATGAAACCGAGTTTATTTGATCACCATGTCATGACTCGACCCTATGGGTCTCATGCCACAACTACCCCAAGCCCACGTCCATAGGCCAGGGGCTGGCGACAAGCGTGAAACAGTAACAATCTCAAGGAGGCCTTTGTGTAAGTACCTTTACAAACACACTTCCCACTCAATGCAGAAATGCAGAGTAAAAAAAGGAAACAAAAGGACAATAAGTATAACCCAACCACAGTCAAGCATCAAACTTAAAATAGGAAAAAGTGAAGTGCTAAAAAGTACTGACATATACTGAACAGAAAAAGGGGAAAAAGATGCGTCCAACCCAAAAGGAGCCCCAACCTGGAAAAAGGTAAATGAATGAAAATAGCTGGGGAGTCTCATAACTGTAAGTCATGCTACATCTGATGAATGCAGCCCAAGCTCCTGTGTCCTCTACACTCCTCTGTAGTCTCGATCGACATGTTCATCGTCTGCATGCGCACACCAACTGTGGGAATATCCCTCGAAGGGGTGAGTATAAGGATACTCATTAGGATTCCCTAAAAGTTTGAGGGAGCAATAAAGTAGGTAATAAATAGTAAACGATAGACAGAACAAAGTAAGAGTACAATAGAGAGTGTAGCTCAACTCAACAAAAGAAAGGAAGCAGAATCGTCCCAACCAAGAGGAGCTAGACCTGGAAAGCACGTGGCATACCCCATATGTCTTTTCCCCTCCTAGAAGGAGAGTAACTAGACCCATGGAGTGGTAAAAGATGTAGGGTGTATATATATAAGCTCAACAAAAAATCCGAATGAGTTTGTAAGGGGATCTCCATCTCCAAGCCCATCCCAAGATTAGTCTCGAATAGTTATAAGGGTAGCCATCACTAATGGCAAACATCCCCCCATGTTAAAGCTACCACATTGCTAAACTTTATCACCAAAATCCCCGCTCCATTAACCAAAGAGAAAAATCCACTGACTAGCCTCATCGGAAGGGCTGAGTCTGAAAGAAGTCATCATCGGGTAACCCACTGCCCAGTCCAACTAGAGGGTAAACAACAAAATGTCGTCGGGTGACCCACGGCCTAGCACTGCTGGAGGGTAAGCCCTAAAAGGCCGTAGGGTAACCCATTACCCAACCCTGCTGGAGGGTAAACCTTAATGGGCCGTCGGGTGACCCACTAACCAGGCCTGTTGGAGGGTAATCCCTAAATTCAAGGGGTAACCCACTTCCTAGGCTCACTGGTGGGTATTCCCTGATAAGCTGGTGGGTAACCCACTGCCCAGCCCCACTGGGGGTTAAACCCGGAACAAGTCTGATAACTCTGCACTGCACGTGCCATCATTGTGTGTCGCTAACATCTCGATCGTGTGTTGGGTTAGAGTGCGTCAAAAAACCTCCAACCAAAATCCTTTCATGTTTCCACATTTAATGAGATCTTGAAAGAGGATCTGTACACCCAAACAGATTAAACTGTTGTAATCCTCGTGAAAAAACACACGAGATAGACTACTTACTCGCTCAAAACAGAGTCCTGATGAAAAAATTCTTCAATACTGCATTACGCCCAAACAACGTCTTGTTTGGCTCACACCTCTGTCTCGAAAGAGGTCAGGAAAAATGTGCCACAATGATTGTCTTGAAAAAACACTCCAAAATGAATACCCATTTGTCCTGAACGGACATTTGATGAAAAAGTCACAAAATTATTCTCACATCTTAAAAGACGGACCCAAGGGCCCACACCTCAACTCCGATTTCAATGCCTGAAACCACCATGGACCACATCGTCTTGATGCCAGAGTCACAATGTTGTTGACGACACCTTAAACAGACTCTGGATGTGTTCGCCCCATCCGAAGGAAGAATCTCGGTGAGGTACCTAACGAGTGATCATGCAACCGAGCCCCTGTCTTAGGAATTGAAAACCCCACGAGACCATATCAAAAACTTCGTCTGAAACCAAGGATTTCACTTTCGCAGACGGCACGCAAAACGGACAACCGTAGTGGAAGTTACGGGTGTCCGAATTCAAGGGGACAAACCCCTTTGGGCGGGACCGGCCCGCACTGGCCGGCCCAGTCCGCAGTGCCAGCCCGTGGCCTTGCCGCGCAGCCCGACCATGGACCCACGGTCCACACCATCCGACCGACCCTCATGGTGGGTAGCTGGTCCATGCGGAGACACACTGAAGGCAGGTATCGGTCTCCCTCATGGGGTCGTGAGCCGCAATCCCCGCTCCACCCAGCCGATGACCTCTGCCCGGAGACCGCAGATTCTTTGGACAATCGCCACATGGGACTGCCACCACCCAGGGACCACCACAGCCTACCACTGGGAACCGTCGCCACCACCGCTGGGTGCCCGCCGGACCGCTGCATCGACTGATAGACCGCCCCTGGAACCGCCAGATAAAGAAGAAGGCGACCGGAAAACATCCCAGGGTCACCCCGGACACCTCGGGGCTCGAAACTGCAATCCGAAAAGGGCGTCA
The DNA here is from genome assembly GCA_963277665.1 of Viscum album. NCBI lineage: Eukaryota > Viridiplantae > Streptophyta > Magnoliopsida > Santalales > Viscaceae > Viscum > Viscum album. Next base: position 1,013,437,746 of record OY728162.1, on the reverse strand, counting down.
TAAATATCAGATCGATCCATACACATTTATTGTCTTCACTAGACGAGTAGACATTATTTATACAGAAAATATTTACTTCATGGAAGATGTGGAAATCAAAAACGAAAAAATGTTACCTCCTACCTCGTTGGGTGTATCACGTAGCTTTACGAACGGTCTGCCAGAGCGCCACACCACCTTGGAGAGGTGGAGGAGAGGAGATGATCTTGTTGAGAGGGATCCTCCAGGGAATGATACGGGGAAGAAGGGGTTAGGGGAGGAAGGGTATAAGTGGAAAACTTAATTAAAATTAATTATGTTTAAAGCCCCCAACTATAGGCCCCATACCCGGACTCTCTACGGGGTCGAGGTTAAGCCGCCCCTATGGTAAAAACCACGTTGTAAATGCAATTATGTTATTGAAATTTTAATTTGAGCCTTTTTTCAGAAGATATAAAGTTCACACCCGGGGCTGATAAATTACGAAAATGCCCATGGTGACGTTTTCCATAGAAGAGTCATGCCCGTGAATGTTATACCCCTCCAAGAGTAAACGACACCCTCCGGACTCAACATTGCCCTTGGTTTTTATATCTGAGAATCCATTAAGGAGTTATTCTGTTTATTTGGTGTCTCTAGTGTAAACGCACTGAAAATTTAATTTAGTCCACACTAAGGCTCGGAATCACACGTCGTCTGAATGCCCTGCTCTAGAATAAAATTATGAAATTTTCAAAGTCTTATAGGATCAAAACCCGAGTTCTTGCGTCATTCCCTCCTTCACGTTTTTCATCCCGGAAAAAGAAATCTACAAAAACAACTTTGGATACTTATCCCACATCTAGATCTCCTATTCCCAGGTGCTCTCTTGCACCCTCTCATGCTGCCACATCACAGGAACCAAAGGAATGATCCGTTTAAGCAGTGCCCACTCCGGATGGTCCTCAATCGCCACCGGGTGCTCCGTAAAGGTGGATCCATCCTCAATGTCCAGATCTCCCCAATTGATAATGTGCGTGGGGTCGTGCACGTATTTCCTAAGTTCTGAAACGTGGAAGACGTCATGCACCCAATCCAGCTGTGGGGGTAGAGCAAGATGGTAGGCAACCTCGCTGACCCTATGCATGATCTCAAAGGGACCAATGAACCTTGAGGATAGCTTGCCACCCCAGCCAAACCTCTGTGTACCACATCATAGAGAGAATCTAAGAAAGACATGGTCCCCCTACTCTAACTCTAAAGGCCTGGAACGATGATCTGTGTAGGACTTCTATCTACTCTAATCCATCCTCATCAGCTCACTGATAACCTGAACCTTCTCTATCATCACTTGCACCAACTCTTGGCCCACGAGTGAGGTCTACCCAACCTCCATCTAGCACAGCGGTGACATGCAGGGTCTCCCGTAGAGGGAATCAAAATCTTCCTTGCCTATAGTAGAGTGGTAATTGTTGTTGTACGCGAACTCCACAAAGGTTACGTGATCCTCCAAGATCTGGCCAAAGTTTAACACGAACACCCTAAGAATATCCTCCAACACCAAGATAGTACGATCAGTCTTCCAATCTGTTTGGGGATGAAAAGTTGAACTCATCCACAATAGGGTCCTGAATGCCTCCAGAAGGCCATGCCAAAATAGCGAAGTAAACCACACGTCATGGTCGGAGACTATCGTCGAGGTTACTCCATGAAGGCTGACGATCTCCAAAACGTACAGCCGCCCAGACTCTCCACCGAGCTCTGCTCCCTGATAGCAAGGAAGTGTGAAGACTTCGTGAGTTGGTCCAATATCAACCAAATGAAATCGTGGCCCTTCTCTATGCATAGCAGCCCTGTGATGAAGTCTATAGATATGACATCCCACTTCCACTCCGGGATATCAAGGGGCTATAACAACCCTGTCGGAACCCGATGCTCTACCTTCACCTGCTGATAGGTAAGACAGCGAGAAATTATCCCAGCTATTCTCTGATTCATGCCAGATCACCAAAACTACCGCTAAAGGTCTCTGTACAACTTTCTTACACTAGGATGTACATCAGAGGGAGAAGTGTGCAACTCCTCTATCACCTCCTCCCGCATCTCCACTGGTACTACAGCTCACCCCTGGAACATGATCTCGTGATTCCCTCCTTTAGAATACACATCAGGTGTGTTTCCTGTGGAAATCTGATCACGCATTACCTCACTGTCGACATCCCCCAGCTACAACACTCTCACATGCTCAAGGATAGAAGGATTAAACACCATCGACTGCAGAAAATATGTACCCGACTCCTCCACCAAGGTCAGCCGTAGGGAAACAAACTACTCTGAGGCTTCCCAGACTAACCAAGGTTGGGACTTCATCCTAAGAGCATCTGCTACTACATTTCCCTTCCTTGGAGTGTAGACTATCTCGAAATGATATTTCTGTAGAAACTCCAACTAGTGCCTCTGCCTCAGATTCAAATCCATTTGAGTGAATATGTACTTGAGGCTCTGGTGGACTGAGTAGACCACAAAACGCTGACCCAGAAGTTAGTGTCTCCATAACCTCTATGCGAAGACCAATATTTCCAGCTACAAATTGTCAGTGCCATAATTTTTCTCATGGGGCCTCAACTGCCTCGACCCATGTGCAATCACTACTCGCTGCTGCATCAACACGCACCCAAGACCAGCTCCTGAACCGTCACAGTATACTATGAACTCAACGCCCTCCTCTGTCAGCCTCAATAATGGAGCAATAGTTAGCCTCTGTCTCAACTTCTCGATGGCCTTATAGAACTTATCAGTCTAGTTGAACGGTCTTCCCTTCCGCATAAATACGGTCAATGGGGTGTCCATCCTAGAAAAATCTTCCACAAACCTCGTTTAGTACCCATCCAAACCATGGAAGCTCCGCACCTTTAATGCATGATTGGATGGATCCCAAGCAAGCACTGCCTCTATCATTGTCGGATCTATGGCCAATCCTTTCTCTGTAATGACATTCCCCAGAATGTGAACCTCGTGAATCTAGAACTGACACTTCGAGAGCTTCCCAAATAGCTGGTGCTCCCGAAGAATGTCTAGGACTATACTTAATTGCTCCATGTTCTCCTCTTCCATCGCGTAGTATATGAGTATGTCATTAATAAATACGACCACAAACCGGTACAAGTATAGCTGGAAGATTTGGTTTATTAAAGACATCAAAATGGTGGGGGAATTCGTCATGCCAAAGGGCATCACCAGAAACTCGTAATTCCCATAATGACAACGGAAAGCCAACTTCTAGATATCAGCCTCACGAACCTAAAACTGGTGGTACCCGGATCGAAGATAAATCTTGGAGAACCACTTTGAACCTCTAAAATGGTCAAATAGGTCGTTGATACTCAACTAGGGGTACTTTTTCTTTGTTGTGGCCTGATTCAGTCGACGATAATCCACACAACGCCACAGAATCCCATCTACCTTTTTCACAAACAAAACTGGAGCTGCCCAGGGGGACACACTAGGCCTGATGAATCCTTTCCCACCAAGGTCGTCCATCTAAAGTCATAATTCATAAATCTTTGTTGGTTCCATCTGATAAGCCTCACATGATATAAGGGCAGTCTCTAGCAGCAAGTCAATATAGAACTCCATCTCTCGCCTCAGAGGTAGTGCCGGGACATCATTGAGAATGAAGTACAGGTAGTCCACTAAAACTGTAGAGATCCAGGTTCCTGTAGTGTCTACTTCTTCAAGAGAAATGCTCACCAACTGGTGCAAAAAAGGTCGGGACCCACTGCTCAGAGTTCCCATCTTCTCTGCCATGAGGTCTCGTTCTCCATGAATGGTGAAACACGTACCATCAGAAAACATGCCTCTGACTCATCTGCGATGACAATTGATCTGGGCGTGAACAATGGAAAGCCAATCCATGCCCTGGATGATGTCGTAAGGATCCATCGTGATGATGACCAGGTCCTATGTGAAACTCCCTCCTCTGAACGACATTTCGAACTATCTCCTGAAAAAGGTCACTAACGAGGAACTTCCCATTGGAACCTCAAGGCTAAGTGTAGGTTTCAGCGCCTCTACTGAAAGCTCCAACACCTATACTAATTGCAGAGATATAAAGGAGTGGTTGGATCCTATTTCTACTAGTACTGAAGCATGTTTAGAGTAAACACAACATGTACCTTGAACCATCTCATGTGTCGGGGGGTCAGGAACAGCCATAGCCTGAAGCTGCCCACGTCCACAACCACCATCCCCTCGAGCTTAGCGTGGGACCCCCGACGGTAGCATTGGAAGCACCTAGAAATGCTTCCCCAGACCTCCAGGTCCTGATGCTTTGCCTGCACCGCCTCCCTGAGGAACACACTATCCTCACATAGTGGATCCATGGTCATGGTGCTTCCTCTGCCGTTGCGGTGCGCCCACTGCCTACCGCGGCTACTTGTTACACCTAGTCGAGTAGTCCCATGCTGGGTGACCCCATCTGTAATAGGCATAGCACATTCTCTCTCTATCCTACCCCTGTGCTCCACGGTGCCACTACGGTGTATGACACTACCCTTGTGTCTGCTCCCGAAATGGCCTCCTCGACCGAGGCTCTGCTCTCTGCCGCCTTCCTATCACCGAAGACTCTCCTCTAAAGCGGCCACTACTTGGCCATGTCAGCTTAATCCCCTCATCCATGAGGCTCTATGTCATGAGCACCTTCTCTATAACCCCACCATAATTAAGGATGAACAAGGGTACTACACTAGCCTAGATCTCCCTATGACGACCCTGCTCAATCTTTTGCACCCATAAGTAACTGTTGCAGATCATATCCTATGAGTAGCATGTTAGATTGGTAAACCGGACCAAGTACTATTCCATGGTCATCCCCCCTACATCGGCACCAGATGCTCCTGAAGCTAAACAGAGTGAAAACATGAGAGGTAGTACTCCTCCCAGAAGAGCTGCTAGAAGCTATCCCACGTGAGAGATGACTCATTGTGGGTCTACGTAACCAAACCCCACCAATGCATGGTCGTCCCGTGGAAAAGGCATAAATATAGAAATACCATCTGGTTCGATGGTGTCTATACCATCATGAAATGTCATTACAAAGAATCTATCTAGTCTTCTGCGGCCTTGGGATCCGTGTATTTGCGGAACTTATGCGGTCGCTGACACTAAATGTGTCAGAGTTCACACAGCCTGCCCTCAACCTCGATATGTGCTATCGGTAATATCTACTGCTTCTCAAGTGGATGGGATACTGCTCAAGCACTGGGCGGAAGGGTATCTTGTGAGGGTCCCTGAAATGACGCCTTGTCACCTTCCAGGTCGTCGTCAAGAACTAGAGAGGGTAATCTGTCTGGCGGCTGTCGTGTGGGAATCCTGAAAATTATCAAGGATTTCCGTGATCAGATGAGAATATATATATATATATATATATATATATATATATTAATCACAAAGTGGAGCAGACTCCACAAGGACAGTCAAAGACTCAATCCTACTATATGCATGATCTAATGTTCCCTACAACATGTGTCTCAGTGTGCCGAGTCGACATGCGGGTTATTAGGGTCCTATTGAATATATACGTCAACCGCTGATATAATCATTGGACTCCCTGGCCTAAAAGCTGCTGTCGAGACACGTCAAAACTATTACCCTAAATCACTACCAATTAATTTTAGGGACATCCAAACAATGCCCCAAGGAACAACCCACCTTTGATACCACATTTTCACGACCCGAACCCACTGGTCTCGAGCCGCAACTACCCCAAGACCACCTCCATTGGCTAGGGGCTGGCGACAAGATCCAAAGGCGTAACAATCATAGGGAGGCATTTGCCTAAGTACCTATACACAAACACACAACCCACTTAATGCAGAAGTGTAGAGTAAAAATGAAACCAAAGGACAGACAACTATAACCCAACCACAATCATGCATTAACCTCTAAATAGGGAAAAGTAAAGTGCTGAAATGTACTGACAGATACTGAACAGATAAAGGGGTAAAACATGTTCCCAACCCGAAAGGTCCCACAACACGGCATCAGGTAAACAAAAGTAAATAGCTGGTGAGTCTCACACTTGTAAGGCCTACTACGTTCAATGGACACTTCCCAAGATCATGTGTCCTCTACGCTCCTCCATAGTCTCGATCGACCTGTCTGTTGTCTACAAGGGCACACCAAGTGCGGGAAAATCCCAAGCAGGGGTGAGTATAAGGATACCCGGTAGGATGCCCGAAAAGCTCGAGGGAGCAAGAAAGAGGTACTAAATGGTAAATGAAAGACAGAACAATGTAAGTTTATAATAACGAGAGTGCATCTCAACCCAACCAAAAAAAGGAAGTAGACTCATCCCAACCAAGATGATCTAGACACAGAAAGCATGTGGCATACCTCATGTGTCTTTTCCCCTCCTAGAAGGAGAGTAACTGGTCCCATGTAGTGGAAAAAAAGTAGGTTGTATATATATGTGCCCAACAAGAAACCCAAACTAGTGTGTAAGGGGATCTCCATCTCTAAGCCCAGCCCATGATAAGTCCCCAATGTTCTAAGGGTAGCAATCACTGTTGCTCAATAGTCTCACACGTAAAGCTGACACATCGCTAATCCATACCACCAAAAGTCCCTCTCTAGTAACCATGGAGGAAAATCCACTGACTAGCTTAATCGGATGGGTTGAGTCTGAAAGAAGTTGTCATCGGGTAACCCACTGCCCAGTCCAACTGGAGGGTAAACCCCAAAAGGTCATCGAGTGACCAAATTCCAAGCACTGGTGGAGGTTAAACAATAAAAGGTCATCGGGTAACCCACTACCCAACCCTGCTGGACGGTAAACCCATAAGGGTCGTCGGGTGACCCACTGCCCAGCCCTGCTGGAGGGTAAACCCTAAAGGTCATCGGGTTACCCACTTCCCAGCCCTGGTGGAGGGTAAACCCTAAAGTCAAGGCATAACCCACTGCCCAGCCACACTTGTGGTTATACCCTGATACGTCGGTTGGTAACCCATTTCCCATCCCCACTAGAGGTTAAACCCAGAACCAGTCTGATAACTCCGCACTGCTCGTGCCATCACTGGGTGTCGCTAACATAGTGACCGTGTGTTGGGTCGGAGTGCACCAATGAAACAGCCGAACAACGTCCTTTAATGTTTCTGAATTTAATAATATCTTGAAAGATGCTCCGTACAGAAAATCTGATTACACCGTTGTAATCCTCATGGAAAAACATGCGAGATGGACTACTTACTCGCTGGAAATGGACTCTCATCAAAAAAGTTATTTCAACACCACTTTACGCACATACGTCGTCTCATGGGGCACACACCTCGGTCCCAAAATAGTTCGGGTGAACTACGCCATTGCGATGCTCTCGAAAAAACACACCAAAATGACTACTCATTCGCCCCGAATGAACTTCTGATGAAAAAGTCGCAAAAAGCTACTCAGATCATAAAAGACGGCCCATGGGACCCAACACTCAACTCTGGATTCAATGCATGAAACAACCCTGGACCACTTCATCTGATGCCAGGGTCACAACACCACTGACGACACCTTAAATGGGCTCCAGATGTGTTAGCGCCATCCGATGGAAGAATCTCATTGAGGTACTTAACGAGAGCGTCGCGCCACCAAGCCCCCGTCTCTGGAATTGAAAACCCCTAAGACCATCTCCAAAACTTGTTCTTTAGCCGGGGATTATACTGCCGCTTATGGAACTCAAAACGGACACCGGTAGTGGATGTTACGGGTGTCCGAAGTCAAGGGGATGAACCCCGTTGGGCTGGATCGGCCCGGTCCGCGGCGCCGGCCTGCAGACTTGTCACACTGACCGTCCACGGACCCACGGTCCACACCCATCGACCGGACCTTAGGGACAATTTATGGTCCACGGGGAGACCTGCCAAAGTCGGGTCTCGGTCTCCCTCACGGTTTCACGTGCCGCGACCCCTGGTCCACCCAGCAGACGACCTCCACCCCGGGACCGCCGCCGCCTGGTACGTCCGTTTCCCAGGACTACTGCCGCTCGGGGACTGCCGTCGCATTCCGCTGGGAGCCGCCGCCGCCGCTGGGAGCCGCCACTACTGGGAGCCTACAGGACCGCCGCGCCGACCACCGGACCGCCCCTGGAACAACTGGAAAAAGAAGAAAACGGCCAGAAAACTTCATGGGGTCACCCCGGACACCCCGTGACTCAAAAATTCAATCATAAAAAGGCGTTAGAAAGTTCGGATCAAGCCCTAAACATCTATGGTCTTCACTCGACGATTGTAGAGAATTTCAATGAAAAATAATTAATTTATGGACGATGCGGAAATAAAAAACAAAAAAACTTAACCTCCTACCTCGTTGGGCGTAGCCCGTAGCATCACGAACGGTTCGCCAGAGCACAGTTCTGCCTTGGAGAGGAGGAGAGAAGATGATGTTGTTGAGAGGGATCCGCCATAGAATTCATAGGTGATTATGTGGGGAGGGGTGGAAGGGTTAAATATTAAAGTTAATTAAAATTAATTAAGTCTTAAACAGCCCACTGATAGGCCCCGTACCCGGACTCTCGACGGTGTCGAGGTTAAGCTGCCCCTAGGGTGAAAAACACGTTCTGAGCTCAATGGTGGTCTCAAAATATTAATCCAACCCTCCATTCAGATGTTATAAAGTTCACGCATGGGGCTGCTAAATTACAAAAATGCCCCTAGTGGCGTTTTCCACAGAAGGGTCGTCCTGTGAAAGTTATACCCCTCCTAGAGTAAACGACGTGATCCGCACTCAATGGTGCCCTTGGTTTTCCAATTCGACAAACTTTTTAGGAGTTATTCTCTTTTATTTGGGGTGTCTAATGTGAAAACACTTAAAATTTAATTATGGCCACACTAGGGCTCGGAATCACACACCATCTGAACGCCCTGCTCTGGAATTACATTTAAAAAATTTAAAAGTATTATAGGCTCAAAACCCTGGTTCGTACACACCACATGTCATCCTCATAGTGATGGTTAGTAATAAAAGACTATTCTAACATTACAATGAATTTTAAGATCGTGATCAAAAGGAAGTCAATCTATGTGGGGTCTTTATTTTACTATGTTATATTTTTTCTAAAATAATTCATTCCATTAAATATATAAAATGGATCCTTATGATTAATTATATAGAACGAAATTTCATACACCAAACTTGTAGGATAATGTTGATGAATGGAATTATATAAAACCAGAATATGTTGAGGAGAAAAAAATTAGGTAATGAATTGTTATAATAATATTAAATTATCTCATATCAAAACATATTTATTAAGATAAAAAAGTAAAAAATTTTAATTCAATATTTGACATAATAATTTCTTAAAATCATACATATGGAAAGGAGTTATAATGTTTAGTATGAAACGGAAACTGATCCCCATATACATTAACACCATTGAAATTTTGGATATAATTAGATATGTTTATTACTAAGTAGAAATTACACCATGTATCTATAATGAACATTACATGTTCAATACATCATGGTTAAAAAGGTACATACCAAACACAAGGCATTTGATAACCTCTAAAAAATACAATATAATACTGATTAATCTAATTTTGAAGATCTTATTCATATTTATTAAACTATGGAGAATGTTATGAATAATCAGATGACTCAACTGGTAATGAAACATTAGGGAAATCATAAAATTTAGGAAGCCATGTAGGAACCAAAGGATGATATTAAGAAGAACCACCCTCAATTTTTAAAAGGTAATTTCCATTAAAATTTAGACGAAGAAATTATTATTGGAGGGAAGAATGTGACACTCAACCATATATTCTAGTAAGTGAAAATTATATTTTAATAAAACTATAATAAAATTAATATTTTAATAATTTAGGCCACTCAAATTATAATTTAATATGATGAATATATATTATAATCATAATGGGTAAAAATAATCATAGAATGATATTTTCAAATTTTCCTATGGAAATGAGTATTTATGAGTAATAAAATATGCATCATTTAACAATTCAAAAAACAAATTCTACAATAATACATTATTGTATTTAAAATTAGCATTTTATTGTATATCAATTTTATATAAATCTGGCTAATATCATTTTTATGTAAAAATTGATCTTTTTAGAAATTAAATGTAATGCATATTACTATTCCAATTTAATTTATGTAAATAATATATAATGATGAATCATTAAAATGAAAATTTTATATTATGTATTTATATATTTTAATATAAACCCATATAATGTTTATTTCTAGTCATATAATTTATGTAACATTATCTTATTTATGAAAAATAAATTTCGTGAGAAACTATGCTTAACATGTTTAGAGGGATATTTTAAAATTAAATTCATCCAATAATCTGAGTTTAATATGATAAAATGAATTCCATATATTTAATTTTAATACTTAATATTAGGTAATAATGTCATATTAATTTTTTTTGTACTAAATATTAACAATACTAATATTTATATACTATCTTTATGGTAAAAATTGGTTTACCGAGGGTTAGTCTATAAATTTATGGGTCAAAAAGACCTAAACACATTATGAAATTCCATTGGACGGTAGGATTTATACTGAATCCCTTAATCATTACATTAATACCCATTATGTCTCAATTTTTCTTGGAAGGTTACTCAACATTGTTGTTATGATTTGAAAAATTACATGTGTGCCATCTCTCCACAAATATAGAAGGTTACCTCCTCCACTAAATTTAGAAAACCTCCTACAATTTTTATCTCAATGAAAACATACAAAAATAACCCCACAAAAAATTATACATGTTTTATATGTACATGAATTACCAAAATAATAACCCATGGTGTTCTTAAAAAGATACCAAATGTCGGATTTTCTGAGAGAAGGTAATTATCTTCATCAAGGTCATTATTTTTTAATTATTTTTTATCAACATAAATTGATTATTACTTATTACTATATAATAAATCTTATGTATAAAATAAAAAATGATGTTAATATATTTATGGAATAATACTTATCCATCTCCTTCTCCATCCAATTGGAAAAAAACCTATTGCATTTATGTATGAAGGACTACCACCAAACGAAATGATTTAAATTGTATTCCATCAATGTATCACATGGATATTAAAAAATATGGAAGAAATGGATATATAAAATACTTATGACATTATATTTATTATATAAATTTATTATTTCATCTAATTCATTACTCAATCGCCCATTATGAAAATTATATTATTTCATGTCGGTATGAACAACCTAATATCTCTGTGATGCAATGTGATTCATTTTCTATTTCCAAATATCATTAAAGACTCTAATATTATATCAAATGAATAAATATGGCATTAAAAAAATTCATATCATTATATAGATTATGGAACAATGTGATATGAAAAATAACTGGTCCTCCATGACAAAACATCAATGAGATAATGAAGAAGTTATCACTCGAAAAAAGGCAATAATTAAATATTATCATTAAATTGGTTAAAAGATGACATAAAATGATCATATATGATATTATCAATATGAATATGAGTCTTTAAAAAATTAAAAACATGTTTAAAAAAATTATATATGAGATGAAATCAATTTCATTTAAGGCAAGCATGAGTTCTGGGAATTCATTTCCATTTACACACCATTGAGAAATATTTGTTGTTATATTATAACTAAATTTTATAAGGTATATATAATGAATATTTTACAAATTTAATATAATTATTTATTTATTCATGGTTACATGTGTTTAAATTAATGTTAACTCTTTAAATGGTTTAATATATAAATTTTACTAAAGAGATAAGAATTTATTTTAGAATCTCGTTTATTTGGATTACTGTTATTTTCCTTAAAAAATATTATAATATAGAATTATTAAACAACAAAAAAATTCCATCATATAAATATATTAGGATTTTAAATATTTACTCTTTATTTTCCTTTATATGTAACTCAAATCAAGGAATTATACCATTAAAATAAAAGTGTCTTTTGTTTCTCATTTAATCAAATATATTTTTCTTCCATGTGCATGTTTTTTAAAATCTATTTTTTGAAATTAATTCTTATTATTAAAATGTTTTATTAAGAACGTTTTATATTATCCATGACCTATTGAATGTTTATAAATGAATACATATTTTCTGGAATGTTCATTTTTGAATTTCTTTACAAAAGTCAAAAGAAATGTATTTGATTCATACAATGTTAATGGACTTCCCCGCCACCATAACAATTTTCATAAATTTTCCTTATTATAAACATTACATGGGTTTTAAAAATAAAACTCTAAAATGGTGTATTATTTAATTATTTCACTTCAATTTTAATTTTTATGAAAAGGATTTTATTTTATCAAGAAACCTATTTTTCTGGTGAACCGATGATCATATCATATCTCTTATTAATGTTGGGTTCATTAAATTTACCGTAAAACTTTCACATTCTTATTATCATATTTCATTAAATTTCCATTGAATACTCATATTCATTGTATCATGAAAAATGTTATTTTTTAAAATGTATTTTATTTTTTTTATGTTGATTTACAAATAAATTTATTTGATTGATTGGGGATTAACATAATAAATTAGTGTTGTTTACTCAATATAGAACTTTATAGATGAGGAATATTGTTTATAAATTGAATTGATCATTCAATATACCTATAATAACTTTGAAATGTAGTGATGGAAGGTACATTATTATAGATATCACCTATATATATCTATAGGTCTCATTAGACAAATCTATTGGCTAACATAAACGAGGTTTTAGTGTATACAAAAACATAGATTAATCTAAATTGACATGAGGTCATTACAGTATAGATATCATGATTTATTCTATTATTAAATTAGAAAAAAAAATTACTTCCTTTATAAATTTGTTATTAGTATATATGAGACTATTACGTTTATATTATATTTGGATTCATTCTAAGGAAAATTAATTGATTAAAAGGTTTGCTTTTTAAATTATTTACCTTCCCATTTTGATAATGACTTATTTAATAATTAATGAATCCAGTACATGTTATAATTATTTATAAATATAACTCATGCATACTATGTTACCTTTCCCCAATTTATAATGAAGAAATATTTTAATGGATTTTATTGATGTATAATTTTTAATTTTCTAATGTATTATATTTTATTCTTTATGTAAATGGGTATCATGTATGAATCTAGGAAACCATAAAAACTAAATTAATCGATCATTCAAGATTATATCCCTTGAATTTATGCTAATGGAATAATGTAACCACTCTCTCTTAGGGTTACTAGATTAATTGTTAGACATGAATACTGAAGTTCAATTAAGAGAGGCATATATATTGAAATAAAAACTGCACTATAGTTATATTACCTAATACTAATAGGTATCTAACTCGGTGAAAATACCACTTCTTATTCATTGAGATTTCCTCAAATTTTGTTCAATTATCCCTTAATCTTATTTCATCTTGATTGAATCAGTCAACAACCATTATGGAAAATCATTCAAGTTTTTTTTATTTTGAGTTGTCATAATCAATCTATTTCTAGGGAGACAGAATCCTTGGATTATTTTCATAATAACAAACTAACAACTAAGTCTCATATGTTATTTAAAAAATATAATCATTTATAGTTAAATAAAATTTTAAATTCTATTCATCATTAATAGTTCACTGTCTAATTTCATATTCAACAAGCCATTTCAATTTCAAGAACAAAACAATTATTTTTATTAAGTCTGTGCATTAAAAAAAGTTATTTAAAAATATTTTCCCCATGAATCAACATCAATTAATTTCATTCCATATTTTCTTTAAAAAAGTATTTTTAAAACTTTTAACATATTTTTAATTTTCTCTAATGTCATGCCTTTTAGATTAATAATCAATATCATTCAATTTCAATTTTTTGAATATAATTGAAAAATATGATTCAATTAAAGGAAAAAATGGAATCTATTATACATAAAAGTATTATAGAACCATTAATATTAGGATTACACAATCATCCAATTAATCAGCCAAAAATGGAACTATCAATAGAGACTCGAATGGAAGGGAGATCATAGAGAAATCCGTAGAGTAACACTCCATCAAAAAAGGAACCAATCAACCAAAATCATGAATATCCATATCTCTTTAATAATGATATAATATAATGATGGGGATTTTCTTAAAACTCAGTGATATTTTTCATACTAGAGGGATATTAATTTTATGGATCAAATATTTGATCTAGGAGAAATATAGGTTGGATAAACCAAATTGCCTTTTTGGAGACTATAAAAGTAAAAGGATATGATTAGGGTCAAATGTGAGCTGTTTTGAATATTAAAATTGTTTCTTTTGTTTAAAAATACAATAAATAATAAGAAACATCCCACAAAACTGTGGTGTATAAGTTATCAGAAGAGATATAGTTGGTCGCACTGGAAGAGACCACACCATAGTCATGCTAGTAAAAATTACATTTTAAAAACACAGTGAGAGCTACAAAATAGTTTAGAAAATCCTATGAAGGTAACATGGTGAAATAAAAAGTGCCACATCAATGATTTAGAAATCATAAAAGAGTTGTGTGGTAGCATTCCATCCTCATCGTAGCCATACAAAAACTGTAGAAGAACTACAATTGAACCCTATTCCTCCATGCCAGAGTCTACATTCGCATTATGTTGTGTCTCAAAAAATAAAAAACAAACAATTTCATCATCAAAAGGTTTTATCCCATGACATAATCCCAAAACCACAAATGATCCAATTATGGAAGAACAACCACAAGGATCCATGTCATAGTTATCTCATCATCCCTACAACAAGCCTTGACATGGTACGACCCATATCATCCATGTTGAAACACCCTGAAAAACCCGATATTAGCTCTAAAACCTCCATAAAATACCCAAAAAACCGAAAATATTGATTAAATATAATGGATAAAAATTCCATCAATCAGGAAATAAGATGTCATAATCTCTCAACTATAAAAACTATATTCCCCAAATAGCCAATCAAGAAGACACTATGTTGTTAATATAAATCCACTACACACTCATCAGTGCATCATGATCTCATGTCTCATGTGAATCAATACCATTCTACCATAACAACCAAACAAAGGGTTTGCACATCTTTTAAAAATACTTGCATCTCAAACTAAACTATCCAAAAAGTCTACTCATTCACGGATAGATCATTTTCAAAATCATGTTACTCCCATCTCAATACATGATACGAGTATGAATGATAACTCATGAGGTGAGAAATGTGTATCACATGGTCAATCAACCTCAAATAATATGAAAAATACATGTGGTAAACTCACAATCATATATGAACAACAAATTCAAATTTTCTTATGTATCTTAGTGAACTATTTCCAAATTTTCCAAGACATCAGTGACCCAATGGGGGAGAAACAATCAAATTTATATTGTCACCAACTGAAATTTATAATGGCCATTGATGAAGATAATCATAATATTTTTATTGATGATGTTCTGTTTCCATTAGTTATTGAATGAATTGAATATTTATTATCATCACTAGGACCAAATTTGTCCAATAATGTTTTTTCACCTATTAATGGATAATATGATATGTATTCAAATGGATGGACATAAAAGAAGGCCATGTATTCTATCTTGATGGAAGACTGGTATATATTATTAGAGGAAAACTCAACCAATCCCATGTAGATATCTCAATATGCTTCAAAATAGAGAACCAAAGAACAAATCATATCTTCCATGGTTTTTACAACCCATTATTCATTTACAGTCATCTGTAGATGATATTTCTTGGTCTATCTAACATGGGATCCCATATTTTTTTAAAGGACTGTCCACCAATGAGAATTGAAATAGGGACCCTTGTCCAAAACTACATATTATGGAACTCCATTCATTCTAAAATTAACTTTTACAATAAAGCATCAAAATTCATTAAAAAAATTTCATTTTTCATGAATTTGAATAAATTTAGATGATTTGGACAACTAACTAATCACTTCCCGTATTGCATTCGTCTCACATGTGGTTTGAGGGAAACCAACCTTGGAATCAAATGAAATCTCATCCTATATCTTATTAGGCATTTGTTTGGGATATAATAAATCCAAGGGTCTCCAGTGTTATTCCATTAACATTTAAAAGGTTTACCAACAATAAACCAGATCAGTAATTTCTCATCATATACAATAACACCAAATTCATAATTGCATGTCATAAAAAATTCATTATTGTGCCATGATATACCACCCAATGAAAATTATTGAAACCTTTCATTATGCATTTTCATATAGAAAAAATTACAATGTACAGGTTCTAGAAGCATAGAACACATTCAGTTGGGAGCAACCAGATGTAGATGATATTCTGATTGTTAGGTGAGTCCTAAATCATCAAAAATCATATAAAAACTTCTTAGCATAAAAAATAAACTGATGTAGTGTAAGAACCTGGGTTTTTGGAACACGTCAAAATCCTGACCCTGTTTAAATTTTTGACAGGATTCTGAGGAAACTGGATTTAATGGGAAGATTCTGAAAATTTCAAGACTACACGCAGTGTACTTTGAGTACATGTCGTGTATGTGTAGGCGAGTAACCAGTCGTGTGCTCGCCGAGTACATGCCTTGTGATGACCGTGTAGTGGTTTCTTACTACACGACGTGTAGTTTTGAACACTCCGTGTAGACCCCCGACCTTGTGAGGCCATACATGGCGTGTAGGCCGTTGGCCGGGTAAGAACCAGGGGCACGCCGTGTTCCCTTTGGACACACCGTGTAGTCGAGCCATGTATTAGGGATATACATGGCGTGTGGGTATGTCGACGAGGAAAAGAAGAGGAACCCAGTACACGCTGTGTACCTAGAGGTACACGCCGTGTACTCATGTCGGCAGGTTGCGAAAGTAAGTCGGTGGAATCTTTCCTTCTTTTGTACAGTTAAATGAAATATACACGGCGTGTTGTCCTAAAGTACACACCGTGTACTTTTTTTCGCTTAAATTGGGCAGTAGCCTCGTTTTTTAGGCAGAACACCCTCCTCCGCCCAGATACGCGAACTAGGCCGGCCGAACCCCTTTCCTCTTCCCGATCATCCGTCCGAGACCCATTTCGAGCTCTGATTAGTTCGTTGGACCCCCTCAGTAAGGCCTTGATTCCTCTTTGGCCATTTTTTTGATTTTCATTGTAGAATGAGTTATAGCCCTTTGAGCGGTTTTGAATCTTTTGTAGATTTAACGCGTTTTAGACCGAATTGGAAGGTGTTACCAGAGGAGTAGCATCGTGCGAGTCTCAGGTAGGTGGTTCATACTTCATTTTGTGTTTTCGTGGTTGTTTGGGTAAGGCGGCCTTCGGCGTGTTTTTGGGTATTTCGACCAGGACTTGTTTTATCTGATTTTTCATACTGTAATGATTATGGGACCTCTGGGATTATTTTGGGTATGCCCGGCTACCAGTTTTCATGAGCAGGGCCGGGTGAGGGGTCGTTGCTCATCAGGGCATTTTGGCCGGGGAGCGCCAAAATGGTTTTAATTTAAATATGATTGTTATAAACTGTCTAGTTTAATTTTTTAAAGCCTGTTAAATTGTTAGAGGCATTTAAGACCTCTGTGATGGTATGGGACATCACCGATATAGTGCAATTCGACTATTTAGTTGGTTTTTCCTGGTTATGTTTTCTGTTGACATATGTTATACATGCAATTGATGAATTGCATCTGCTGGACCCCTTGGGTTGTGTTGGGCTTGGCCCGGTTACACTTGAGTGATGCTGATCACTGGTTCGGGCTTTGCCCGGGTTACTTTGGGTGGTTTTGACCACGGGCTTGGGCGTCATGGACGTCGGATTGAGGCAGTGTGACTGTCAGGTTGGGCATGGCCCGGGTTACTTGGATGGCGAGGCCATCGGACTTGAGCAGCATAGTCGCAAGGACATGAGGTGTCAAGATGTTTTGGTGGCTTAGGGCTATTTTGGGAGATTACCACTAACCGGAACATTGAGTAGTGT
The DNA here is from genome assembly GCA_963277665.1 of Viscum album. Lineage (NCBI taxonomy): Eukaryota > Viridiplantae > Streptophyta > Magnoliopsida > Santalales > Viscaceae > Viscum > Viscum album. Next base: position 1,013,419,775 of record OY728162.1, on the reverse strand, counting down.
GCACACAGAGATACTCTGGGATGAGGTGGTTTTGACCACTCGTGTGGGTAGAGGCCCCCATAGTTGCGGTTAGGTATTTTGGTTGGGGGTACATTCTGTAGAAAGCCACGTGGAAGGTGAGGATCCTTCCGGAAATGGGCGTGCCTTCGGGACATCGGTACTTGAGACACGGGGTGTCAGGAGGCACGTGGTGTCGGGTTACTATTTTGGGCGTGCCTTCGGGATGTCGGTATTTGAGATATGAGGTGTCAGGAGGCACATGGTACCGGGTTACTATTTTGGGTGTGCCTTTGGGACGTCGGTACTTGAGACACGAGGTGTCAGGAGGCACATGGTGCCGGGTTTCTATTTTGGGCGTGCCTTCGGGACGTCGGTACTTGAGGCACGAGGTGTCAAAAGACACGTGGTTCCAGGTTACATGAAAGAGATTCCGGCGTTGGACGAAGCAGGTGACACTCCTTGGTGGCTGTTGAGCACCAGTGGAGTGTGTGTTTACTTGTGCATTGTACTGTTTACTGCTTTCTTTGTAAATGCATGACTGCTTAAACACATATATTTGGTACGCACCGTTGGGTGGTATCCTACTGAGTTTTGTCTCACACCCTACACAGGCCCTTCGGGACGCATGTAGACTTTATGGATTTACGTGCAGGAAAGAGGCCAGCTTTAGGAGCTGGGATGCTTTAGTTATTTCATGGAGATGGTGTGGACCTTTAGGTAATGCCTAGATGGGTTTACATTATTTTGTTTACTTTCTGTATTGGTATGTTTATTGTAGATACTGTTGGTTAGTGAGTGGTGACCTGTTTATATTCAGTTGTGTATGACCTGCTTTAGATGCATGTTTTACTGTTCAGTAGTAGTTACATGTTATCAGCATGCTATTGTGTTTATTTTCACTGCTGTTCTTTCATTTACTGCTTCCGCAATTTATCCATATTGATTATGCTTCCGCTCTGCGGGTCTGCTTCAAGTCTGCTGAGTCTCTCTTTCCACTAAATCTTTACTGTTATACTTGGACCAGTACCCTTATTAAGATCCTCCGAGAGGGTATAGCCTCCCCACTCTACCTAACCGACCCTCACTGCTAGTCGGCAGCCTTTGGCATTTGGGGAGGTGCGCCTAAGGTAGTAACACCCGACCCGTTCGGCACTATTTGGGTGGCTGGCCGGGTATGGGACGTTACAAAGTGGTATCAAAGGAGTTCATGACAGGGATTTAGTAGAAGTGTTTTACTAGCTACTAATGAGTCTGAGGCATCTCGTTTCTTTCTGCTGGTTTTACTATTTCGGATGTGGTAGACTAGAGATAGTTTGTTACATGAACTGGGTTTCTAGGTTGTGCTTGGGTGCCTGCAGCCCCAGGTATGAGGGATGGACCTAGTTGCCGCAGGTGGGAATTGATGTATGTTTTTTCTTAGATTACAGTTTATATGATTTCCACCTTGGTGGCTCACTTGATGTGTGATGTTGTTGATTATGATATGTGCCCCTTGAATCGGTGTGGGAAGGGAGAATTAGACCTTGGCCCGAAATGGCAAGGCAAGTTTTTGGCTTTGGATAGGCACATTTTTTAGGGTATTTCAATTTCATAATTGCACGTATGCTTTGTGAAGTGATAATTCCATGTGAATGAAATATCAAATGCCATGCTTTAAATGATTTAAAATGTGAATTGGTGAAATTCCTGATAGAACAGCTAGTTGTGTAAATAAGTATTCCATGCTTTATATTTTGTAGAATTGCATGCTGCAGGATAATTGGGTCTGACTCTTATGAGAGCAGGCAAGTACTATGGGTGAGGCAGTGTAACTGTCAGGATTGGGCGACTCGGTCGTCGGTTTGAGACAACGTGAGTTGTCCGGATGGGGATGGCCCGAGGTACTTGTGATACTTGGCTCTGTTGAGCGTGGGTAAGGAGGCCATGAGGCCGGGATGCCGTGAGGCATGGGTTGCGGTGAGGGGGAGTAAGGGTAGTTGTTATGCACTTCCTTTTACTGCTTTCCTTATCTGCGTAGAATATATTTTTATATATATATGGGCTATCTGACCATTTATGGTATTCAACGGGTTACTCCTTCACGGCTCGATGGAGCGTCAGGCAGGAGAGGATAAAGTGCTGCAGGATCAGGGTCAGAATTTGGTACAGTCTGAGCACGAGCCACATGTACAGGCTCAGGGATAGGAACATGTTCAGGATCTAGTGCAGGCAGGACAACAGCCGGGTTTGGCTTCGTTCGGGCTGTGGCTTGACGAGAAACTCCGAGCTAGCTTGGTACGTGTCTTGTAGGGGTTTGACGGAGGCCCGCAGGGTACAGAGCCTTCTATGGCATATCTGACGTGGGAGTTCCAATCGCAGCACCCGCCGCTTTTTCAGGGTGAGGGTGGTCCGCAGGTGGCTGAGAACTGGATAGAGAGCATGCAGATGATTTTTTAGCAGCTTGAGACGCCTCTAGGGTGGAGGGTCAAGGTGGCGACGTACATGCTAAGAGGACCGGTGAAGAGTTGGTGGGATGTACAGGTACATGATTGTAGGCACGAGGGACTGGCTTGGAAGGACTTCGATGGCAGGTTTTTTGAGAACTTCTACCCAGAGACGTTGAGGGCAGAGAGAGCTCGGGAGTTCTGGAGTATTCAATAGGGAGATATGTCCGTCTTGGACTATGCAGCTACCGTCACAGAGTTGTCCCGTTTTGCTCCAGGTATGCTGAGCGATGACGGAGCTAGGGTGAGGCGCTTCGAGGATGGCTTACAGCACGCCATTCCGGTACAGGTGAATATCTTCCGTCTAGGTTCTTTTTTTTGAAGCGGTGAATCAGGCACTCATAACTGAGGGCAACGAAAGGGAGAAATCTTTCTTGGGCAGGACGACAGCTTCAGGTGATGGTCCAGACAGTAGGAAGTGAGGGCAGGATGAGTTTCAGTAGGGCAGTCAGGTCAGGGATTCAGCTAGACCACCTCGTGGGAGTTCTTCGGTGATTTGCTTCCAGTGTGGACAGATGGGACATGTTCGGGCGCAGTGCGACAGGCCACCGAGGGAGTGTCGGGCATGTGGACAGGACGTGCATCTGGAGAGGTTTTGGAGGAAACCTTCTCAGATAGCCGGTAGGTAGGGGCCAGGACAGACTGTGGCGTCTGGAGTTGGTTCAGGTTCGGTACCCGGAGAGGGAGTCGAGGTTCAGCTGTGCGCGAAGGTCGTGAAAGAGATGGTGGGACTCGGCTGAGGGGTCAGTGGCTGGTGACTAGAGCAGCATCGGGAGGTCAGGCGTCAGGCAGCCGTGTTTCATGCCAGGTGCACGCCGTAGAGTTGCCAGAGGCTGAATAGGCCGGTGAGCTGGTGACTGTTAGAGGTACACCGCGGTGTGACCGTGATCTCCATGATTCCCTTTTGGAATGACCTGTAGAGGTATGTTAGTTTTGTGTGCACGAGGTGCATAGGATCTTTGTGGACTGACTAGATGCTAGTCAGTGGGTTGAAACCATATCGGGTGCGTGATATATATATATATATATATATATGAGGTGTCGTGGGCATCGGGGCATCATGGATGCGGGTTACTTGAGGTGTCGTAGGCATCAGGGCATTGTGAATGTGGGTTACATGAGGTGACGTGGGCATTAGGGCATCATGGATGCAGCTTAGGTGAGGTGCTCAGCACAAGGACCTCTTGGAGGCGGACACCGATGCGGTGCGGGTTACGTTTGGTGTTAGTAGCGACACAGGAGTACCAACGAGGTTCAGGGGTGACGATGTGTCACGGGAGGATTTTGCTTCCGGAAAACAGGTTAGTAAACCATGTTTTCTTTAAAATTTGTTGGTTGAGACCGAGTAGGCAATTCCTAAGGTGGGGAGCCCCTTGAGGAATTTAGCCAGAACAATGGGACTGGGGTAGTCGAGGTTGTTTAACTAGAAGGGCGTGTTCGGTGCCATCTCCAGGTTTCATTTGGTAGCTCGGGGACGAGCTACATTAAGGTGGGGAGTTTGTAAGAACCCTGGTTTTTTGAACGGTTCAAAATCCCGACCCTATTTAAATATTTGATAGGTTTCTGAGGAAACTGGATTTAATGGGAAGTTTCTGGAAATTTTCAGACTACACGCCGTGTACTTTGAGTACACGCCATGTATGTGTATGCGAGTGACCGGCCGTGTGCTCGCCGAGTATATGCCTTGTGATGATCGTGTAGTGGTTTCTTACTACACAGCGTGTAGTTTTGAACACTCTATGTAGACCCCCGACCATGTGAGGCCATACATGGCGTGTAGGCTGTTGGCCGGGTAAGAACCAGGGGCATGCCGTGTTCCTCTTTGGACACGCCGTGTAGTCGAGCCATGTATGAGGGATATAAATGGCGTGTGGGTATACCGATGAGGAAGAGAAGAGGAACCCAGTACACGCCGTGTACTCATGTCGGTAGGTTTCGAAAGTAAGTCGGTGGAATCTTTCCATCTTTTAAATAGTTAAATGAAATATACACTGCGTGTAGTCTTAATGTACATGCCGTGTACTTTTTTTCGCTTAAATTGGGCAGTAGTCTCGTTTTTGAGGCAGAACACCCTCCTCCGCCCGGATACGCGAACCAGGCCGGCCGAACCCCTTTCCTCTTCCCGATCGTCCGTTCGAGACCCGTTTCGAGCTCTAATTAGTGCGTTGGAACCCCCTAGGTAAGGCCTTGATTCCTCTTTGGGCGTTTTGTTTTATTTTCTTTGTAGAATGAGTTATAGCCCTTTGAGCGGTTTTGAATCTTTTATAGATTTACCGCATTTTAGACCGAATTGGTGGGTGTTACCGGAGGAGTAGCATCATGCGAGTCTCAGGTAGGTGGTGCATACTTCATTTTGTGTTTTCGTGGTTGTTTGGGTAAAGCAGCCTTTGGCGCAATTTTGGGTATTTTGACCGGGACATGTTTTATCTTCTTTTTCATACTGTAATGCTTATGGGACCTCTGGGATGCTTTTGGGTTTGTCCGATTACCAGTTTGCGTGAGAAGGACTGGGTGAGGGGTCGTTGCTCGTCGGGGCATTTTCGCCGGGGAGGGCCAAAATGGTTTTAATTGAAATATTACTGTTATAAACTATCTAGTTTAATTTGTTAAAGCCTGTTAAATTGTTAGAGGCATTTAAGACCTCTGTGCTGGTATGGGACATCACCAGTATAGTGCAATTCAACTGTTTAGTTGGTTTTTCCTGGTTATGTTTTCTGTTTACATATGTTATATATGCAATTACTGAATTGCATCTGATGGACCCCTTGGGTTGTGTTGGGATTGGCCCGGTTATGCTTGAATGATACTGATCACAGGTTGGGGCTTTTCCCAGGTTACTTTGGGTGGTTTTGACCACGGGATTGGGCGTCATGGACGTCAGATTGAGGCAGTGTGACTGTCAGGTTGCGCAAGGCCCGGGTTACTTGGATGGAAAGGCCATCGAACTTGAGTGGCATGGTTGCAGGGACACGAGGTGTCAAGTGTTTTGGTGGCTTAGGACTATTTTGGGTGATTACTACTAAACGGGCCTTTGTGTAGTGTGCACATAGAGATACTCTGTGATGGGGTGGTTTTGACAACTCGTGTGGGTAGAGGCCCTCATAGTTGTGGTTAGGTATTTTGGTTGGGGGTGCTTGTCGTAGAAAGCCAAGAGGAAGGTGATGAGCCTTCAGGAAATGGGCGTGCCTTCGGGACGTCGGTAATTGAGACACGAGGTGTCAAGAGGCACGTGGTGCCGGGTTACTATTTTGGGTGTGCCATCGGGATGTCGGTACTTGAGACACGAGGTGTCAGGAGGCACATGGTGTCAGGTTACTATTTTGGGTGTGCCTTCGGGACATCTGTACTTGAGACATGAGGTGTCAGGAGGCACATGGTGCCAGATTACTATTTTGGGCATGCCTTCGGGACGTCGGTACTTATGGCACGAGGTGTCAGGAGGCACGTGGTGCCAGGTTACACGACAGACATTCCGGCGTTGGCCGAAGCAAGTGACACTCCTTGGTGGCTATTGAGCACTAGTGGGGTTTGTGTTTACATGTGCACTGTACTGATTACAGCTTTCCTTGTAAATGCATGACTACTTAAACACATATATTTGGTACGCACCGTTGGGTGGTATCCTACTGAGTTTTGTCTCACACCCTACACGGGCCCTTCGGGACGTGTGTAGACTTTATGGATTTACATGCAGGAAAGAGGCAAGCTTCAGGAGCTGGGCTGTGTTAGTTATTGCATGGAGATGGAATGGACCTTGAGGTCATGCCTAGCTAGGTTTACATTGTTTTGTTTACTTTCTGTATTGGCATGATTATTGTATCTACTATTGGTTAGCCATTGGCGCCCTGTTTATATTCAGTTGTGTATGAATTGATTTGGATGCATGTTTTACTGTTCAGTAGTATTTACATGTTATCATAATTCTATTGTGCTTATTTCCACTGCTGTTTTTTCATTTACTGCTTCCGCTGTTTATCTATATTGATTATGCTTCCGCTCTACGGGTCTGGTTCGAGTCTGCTGAGTCTTTCTTTCCACTGCATCTTTACTGTTATACTTGGACCAGTACCCTTATAAAGATACTCTGGGAGGGTATAGCCTCCCCACTATACCAAATAGACCCTCGTTGCTAGTCGGTAGCCTTTGGCGTTCGGGAAGGTGCGCCTAAGGTAGTAACACCCGACCCGTTCGGCACTGTTCAGATGGCTGGCCGGGTCTGGGACGTTACATGTAGTGTGGAGGAAAAATGCCCAATTTCAAAAAAAAAATCATAGAATCATTCTCTTGGACTCCAAATGAGCATATGAGACAAGAGATCCATAAAATTACACACTTCGAAAGATGCATTCCTTGCATAGGACAGTTGATTTCTAATATTTATATAAATATCAATAATGAAATTCCTCTTTATAGGGGTCTTTGGAATTTCAAAATCAATAGGCTATAAATAATATACCCAAAACATTCTCTACATAATAAATATTTTTTAGAGAAGATATAACATGGTATTTTTTGATCGAAATAATTCGAAAACCTTTACCAAAAATAGTAATACTGAAAAATTAAAAGAGAATAAATTGCAAGTAATGATTTGAGGTCATGTTTAGGATATTTGTTATCAAGTTCCCCTTGTTTTTTTGAACCATTTGACACCATCTCATAACCCTAAATAATAATTAAAAACAAACCCAAACATGATGTATTACAAAAGAATACACATCCCTACCCAGCCATTGGATGTGTGAAAACGATCATAAAAGTCAAAATATTTTTCAAATCACCAATATAATTCTAAAACATTAATTCTCATGAAACATTTACTCCATTCTGATAGAGAGTAGTCACTAGAGACTCCAAATTTTAGAACTTCTCAAAAAAGGAGTGGAAGACTACAAGAATCACATGAATGTCTGATTTTAAAAAATATAGTGCGGTTGGTAACATGTCATTTCATCATTCACCACCTTAGGGTATACTAATTTATCATGTTATGAGATAATAAATCCCAATAAATTCACTCCATAAATCTAAAAATTACATTTTTATTTTTGGTAATAATGTTGTTGATCCCTCAAACATCCCAAATCTTAACTCAGATGATGCACATGAACCTCCTTATCATTAGAGAAAATAAATATATCATCCATAAAAACACCAAAAATGAATCAAGGAACAAATGTAATATCTTATTTGTTAGTTCCCTAAAAACATCATGATTATTGGTTAAACAAAAAGTCAAGACAAGGTCTCATAGTGGCATTCTAATTGTAAAAGTTTTTCTTTGTGATATTAGATTCCTTTACTATCAAACATTGTTAAGCAGATCAATGATCAATTTGTATAACCACTTCACATAATTAAACTAGTCAAATAAATTATTATTCCATGTAAAATGATACTAATTCATTATCATGACTTTATTGAGTTTCTCATAGTAAATAAAAATAAAAAGTGTTTAATCATATATCATTATAAATAAAATAGGATCCTCCCATGGTGAAAACTTTAGTAGTGTAAGTCCTTTATCAAAGAAATCATCCAAATTGATCATTACATCATTCAATTAATTAAGTTCTATACTGTAATAGGTAATTTAAAAAGTTCATGTAACTGAAAACAAGTTTATAATGAAATTTACCCCCATTACAAAGTAATCACAAAAATGTTAGATGAAAATATTTTGAGAATTTTAAATATTACTAGTGGAAAAAGAATACTCAATGATTCATATTATAGATCAAATGTGAAAAATAGATATGTCCCTTTTAAACTACAAAAATTGTGGCACGAATCCTCTTGACCATGGGTCTAACTATCCCTAGATGACATTGAACACACCATCATGTGTAGTAATAGAGGAAAACCAAAGATAACAATCAATTTGGGAATTACATGAAATCATCCAATAATTCAATGAATCACATCGATGGGTTTCATGTTAGGGAATATGAAATCCCATGTTTTCTCAAACTCAATCAAATAGAAAGTATGATAAGTGCACTAGAGACTTCTCTCTTGTTTAGTTTAGAGGTTAACAGTAATATCCATCACATAAAAATAATCTATATTATATGTTTTATAAAATTCACAATTCTAGTCATTATAAATGATTATTATAAACTAGTTTCAAATAAAAAAGTCACTAAACATGAATTTATAGTTTTGGTAGCTCTCACTATTGTTGGACCAAAACATAATTCTCTAGAGAATCTTCCACTTTATAAATAATAGTTGTTTAGGAAGAATAAGGATAAAACCCATTGGATATTTAGGAATCTGATTACGACTCTATACATTTAGGTGATTATGAGCCTATGAATTTGAATGGATATTAATGACATGATAAAAAAATCTAGCAAGACAGAGTGACTGAATAAGATGATTTCATCAATATAAAAACCCAAGATATGATATCTGATTAAAGACCTTTCTTGAACCTTCATTCATTCAGCTTCCCATTCTCCACATCCTCATAAGAAAAATAAAAAATACTAGCAATGTGGTTTATATATTGAGTAATGGTTCTACAACCTTGTTTTTAGTTATGAAAAACTATAAACATCACAAAAAACAATGATTCTAGATGTAAATTACCTATATAAGGATTTCGAAAATCATTCCATTCAAACACGTCATTTTTCACTATGTTATACATCAAATACCACTACCATATGAATTTCCATTCAATCCTTATAATATTGTATTAAAAATTCATTATGTATTGAATTTTTATAAACTAAAAAAGGAAAAAAATTATTTCTTATCCAATCTTCGACAACTTTTGGATAATAATATTCTCTATAAGAAAGTGGTTTCTTCCATAGATACTTCTAATAATATTCTAGTTTAATAAATTCAAGGTTTTTAACTAAATCATAAATTTGATTGGGCATGGATACCTATAATAGAGAAAGGATATTATACACTACCAACATAAAAATACTTAGATTAACAGGATGATTGACTTTCCAGGGATCATTAAAATATCCCACCTACGTCTTATTAAAATGACCTATTATGGAAAAAGTAATACATAATAATAATAGGGAACATAAAAACATCAATATCGGTAATCTGATAATAAACTAAATCAATAGATATATTAATCAAAGTTCCATTCAAACATTTGAGATTTCAATATATTAATATAATATGAAGATAAATTACTATAATCTGATGAATTTATTGTTCAAAGTTTCCTTTCTTAGACACCAATGTTGTCTAGAGGAATGTTGTGATTATAGATAGTTATGAAATTGATTGTAACATTCCATTAAGTCTAGAAAATCCTACCATATATCAACAGGGATATATCATGTGCAGACTAACATCAATGATTTATTCCCAATATCACACCTCTGATTCCATTGTTTTTAAAACATACTTGGATACCTTAATACATTGATAACTGAGTCATAATTGGCATATCCAGAAGGGAATTCTTTATCTCCATGGGTTGGATACTATAACCAAATATCAAAAATAATCAATCCCAATTTGTATTCCATCACAAAAAATAATAAATATAGAACAATATAATAGAATACAAAAAACATTTGGTATTTTAAATAAACTTCCAGTAGAAAGGTATAACAAGAAGATATATAGAAAATCACAACGGTTCACCAAACTAAGGAAAATAAAACAACAAATCATGTCAATGTCTGAAAATCCCCATGTAAAAACTATAAAATAGCTCCACTAGTGACCACCATCACTCTATTGAGTTTATCACAACTGCGACCATAAATTAGTATATTAAATTTTCTTAGGTATGATTATGATGATATAATAATACAAAAACATCGCACCAAATTTGTAAGATTGACGATTCATAAAACATGTATTAATGAAAATTATTCCTAGAAATAGAATTTAAAACATCATATTTAGTTATTTTAAAAAATTATTGAATTTTTTCTTGACCCACATTTGGTTGGTACATTCATTGGGGGTTTTTTAGGTGAAATTTTTAAAATTAGGGAACATTTTGGGTAATTCAAGGTTTTACAAAAACATGTGCCTCTTAGTGAAAATCATTCACAAAAAATTTAGGGGTTGTATGATAGGTTCTCAAATATCTAAACCATTTTCCAATCTAGGGGAAGCCATTCTGATCAAATAGTTGGTGGGCATAGTTAGGGTGCATGGATTACTCAACCATGACCCCCTCTACAAGAAAACATTGAATATGGTGTTTTAATCACCAAAATATTGTTTTAAAAATATATAACTCCCATGTTTAAGCTATAATCACCCCCATTTCACCAAAATACGTTTCAATAAACCTTAATGGATCTCAAGTGGTGGAATTGACTCCTCTAACCAATTCTTCTTGGGATCAATGCTAATGTGGTTGTGTTTGACCTCCTTTTATTAAGTGGATCTCCTATCTTTTGGGATATACCTATCTTATTATTTATAATAATCATAGATTGATATATCCTCATGTTATTGATATATATAATCTCCATTCTGAATGATCATGGTTATAGCGTTATTTTCGTGATCTTATTTTCGGTTGTACATTTTTGGCATTCCACATTGCACGTGTTGATTTTTATATGACATCATTAATGGTAGGTGGTTCTAGAAAGAAATGTCCAAAAATTAAAACCATATTTTCAGGAATTATTTTTAATATTTTATTAAATTATTCAAAACTGATATTTTATATGATTATATGTATTATTTGTAGTTTTTATAAACCTAGTGAAACACCCCAATATTAATTAAATTTAAATTATTGGATAGTTTTGATAAAATGGTGGATTGCATTGAAACATGATTGGATAAAATGGTTGAATGTTTATTTTTGATAAATGTGTCATAAATATAAATATGATTTATAATGTAATGCATTTTATTAAAACATTTTATGTGGAACTGAAACAGAAAGGCTGGTTGAGAAGTGATATTTGGTAAATTGGGCTATGACAGATGAAATTATTTCAATGAATGGTTTTTTCATAGATTTGTTTGAATCCTTGATTGAATAATAAGTGATCATATGTAGTTGTTGGCAAAAACTAGAAACATACAAGGATTTTGAATCACTATAATTTTATTTAAAATGACAACACAAACTCAACCTAGTTCACCATGATTTCCAATAATTGGGTCTCTTAATGGGTATTTTATTCGAGTGGTCAAACTAATATTGTGTTGTGATGTTGGTTGGGATTTTTGAGGATCTTATTCAAAAATATAACTTACCATAGAGATTCTTACAAGGAGCTATTATTTGTTTAAATTTATAGTTATATTCAATTTATTTTTGAATTGTTTTATTAATTCCAAATTATTTATATAAATTATTTTATTTAAAACATTCATTTAATCTTGTTTTAATATATCAACCATATTATTTATTTGAAATCATAAATGGTTTATTATTACATAATTTCTTATTGATAAATTATTGATACACTTCTAGGATGTTTAGATCACACCGGACCTTAGCCTTCATGAAATTGTAGATTATCTTTTTCCATGACCAATATGGGGAAACCCCAATTAGAGGTGTCAGATATTCTAGATCCTTTGGTCACTCAGTGATCAAGGTGTTTAGTATAGATAAGACCCACCGATTATAGATGAATTTTGATCTTTTTTCATTAAATTGTTATGTAACAAAATGTTTTACTATTTTGTATAATTTTAACTATTTTATTCTAGTACATTATTCTCGATGAATGTTGACATACTAACTTGTATCATTTATGATCAAATGTTTTATGGACACAATATCCCCACAATATTTTTTTATTATTCCAGGTGGTTGTATAAACCCCTTGAGGACTGGTAAAATTCTTTTCTCAATATTAGGACCTACTCAGTTATCAAAGTACTAGGTTATTCGAGATGGTTCATGAAAACATGGTATTATGGGTTCAGGTTATGAATCATTACATAAATATGTAATGCATTTGTGTTTTCCTTGTTGAAATTTGGTAGGATTGATGGGGTTAAGAGGTTTTTATAGGTGAGTTTCATTCCATATATCATCTTAACGATCCTTAAGTCCCCATGGGTGTTTTATAATTTATATGAGAAATATTATGGTCTAATTATATTTTATCCAATAATTTAATACGTGTTTCATAAAAATTAAGAATTTTTAATTATATGGATAAAAGAGATTTTCTTATATAAATTGATAGATTATATGATATGTGTATCCATTTTTATGATTGTAGACCCCGGAAAACGCGTCCCCAAAATTTTCCAAATGCTTCCATACATGATCCAAGATCGTAGTCCATTTCGAAAGCTTCGATTTGGTAGGTTGCAGGGCCCGAACGGAGCTACGAAACAGGAGTTATGGACAATTGAAGTTGGGCTGGAAATCTGGTTTGCGAAGCCCATTCGCGAAGCCCCCCTCCGTGATCGCGGAGCGCCGCCGCCAAGTAATGAGGCGAGAGGCTCTGCGAACCCGTTTGACGTTCGCGATGCGCCGCAAAGACCCCTCGCGAAGCACTGATGCGAAGCACAGATGCGAAGCACCGATGCGAAGCACCCGAGCATCGCGGTCCCGCAAAGCTCCGTAGGCGGTAACTCTCCCTGAATGAATTTGACGTTCGCGATCCCGTCGCGAAGCTCCGGAGGCGGTACCTCTCCACGAACAAATTTGACATTCGGGAGCGCGCCGTGAAGCTCAAGAGGCAGTGAGGGAGTTCTGCTTCGCAGCGCCCCTTGCCTATAAATACCCAGCTCACCCCCATCTCCAAGAGGACGGCCACTGCCACTTCGCCCCTTGGGCGGCCGAGCGGAGCTCCTCATTGCGGCTCCGCGAATCCATGCTCCGCGAGCAGCTTTTATCGCGTTGCAGCTCCGCGAGCGGAGGATCCGAGAGTCCATGCTCCGCGAGCCTATTCTCCGCGATGCTGCTCCGCGAGACCGAGCTTCTCGAGAGCCCATGCTTCGCGATGCTGCTCCGCGAGACCGAGCTTCGCGAGAGCCCATGCTCCGCGAGACCAAGATCCGCGAGACCCCTTTGCTCCGCGAGAGACCATTGCTCCTCGAGGCCATGCTTCGCTATCGTCACAGACCCCCCTGAAAAATGGAGAGTCGCACCGCGACCTTTTCGAGCCGGGATGTCGGGATTTTCCATTGCGCCCTTATGTGCTCCCACCTTCAACCTATGGAATACCATGATTTGATACACTCCTCCACACACCATGAAACACCTTGGGTTGATGTATTCCTCTTGGTTTGTTTCCTATGTCGTGAGTTGAGGTTCTCATCATAAATTCCCCGAGTGCCTTGAGTCAAACCATTCCTCAGGCAACTCCTCCAAACCCAATCACTTGGCTCCTATGCCAGGTTGAACCAGAACGGGCCGCCCCTTGCGAAAGTCCCAACACCAACAATTTCTATTCATCTTCTGCATAATAGTCCTACCTACATGACTCTAAACTATAGTAATCCCTATGTGCCAAACATAGGATGCCTCTCGCTTCTAACGAGAGATGCATTATGCTCCAAGCATGAGATGCCAATAGTCCTATCTACATGAATATAAACTGTAGTACACCCTATCTAACAAATGATAGGATGCCTCTTTCCCTATACGACAGATGCCTTATGCTCCTAGCATGAGATGCCAATAGTCCTACCTACATGACTATAAACTGTAGTATTCTCCCTATCTAACAAATGATAGGATGCCCCCTTGCTCCAAGCAAGAGATGCCTTATGCTCCTAGCATGAGATGCCAACAGTCCTACCTACAAGACTATAAACTGTAGTATTCTCCCAATGTTCCTAAAGTAGGATTCCTCTTGCTCCAAATAAGAGATGCCTTATGCTCCAATCATAAGACGCCTAATGCCATGGTTACAGTGGCCTGATTTCAACGCCCCTTGGCATTCTCCCTCTTGTGCACCAGTGCATAAGTGAAGGCCTCAATTCACTAGTGAGTTGGGATGCTCTCGTGGCCTAACATGAGGAAGACATTACGGGCAGCTTCTTGCATAAGCCCCATTCACCAGTGCCACTCCATAGCGGCACCCCGGGCAGCATCCTTGCGTAAGCCCCATTCACTATTGCCGCTTCTTAGCAGCACCCGGGCAACATCCTAGCCTAAGCCCCATTCACGCTTTCTGCTCCATAGCGGCACCCGGGCAGCTCCTAGCGTAAGTCCCATTCACCGTTGCCGCTCCTTAGCAGCACCTGGGCAGCTCCTAGCGTAAGCCCCATTCACCGTTTCCCCTCCTTAGCAGTACCTAGGCAGCTTCCTTGCGTATGCCCCATTCACAATTGTCGTTCCATAGCGGCACCCGGGTAGCTTCCTAGCGTAAGCCCCATGCACCAGTGCTGCTCCATAGCGGCACCCGGGCATCTTCCTCGCATAATCCCCATCCACTGTTGTGATCCCAATCATCGGTAAGTCGTTGATATCCCTTTGTAGCGGTAAGCCGTTGACAACCCTATGCAGCGGTAAGCCGTTGTGACCCAATATAGCTGTAAGTCGTTGTGACCCTATTTAGCAGTAATCCATTCACATCCTTATCCAGAGGTAAGCCGTTCACACCCAATCTAGCGGTAAGCCATTGAAAATCCCAATCGGTGGTAATCCGCCATTCCAAACTACGGGGACTTTGATCCATGTCAATGCATGGTACGTAGGAAGCCTCTTCAAGGCTCAAGCCCGAAACCATCATCATCCTTTTCCATGGGCCTCCATCCTGGAGTAAGTCCCAAAACCATGGGCCGCCTAACGCGTAAGCCCCTCTTCGCTCCTCACAGATGCATCCTTCACGACGTGATCGTCATGTCCTTGCAACCTCTTGTTTCTCACACCGAGCATGACTCACATGGGCTTGGAGTGAGCACCGACCCTGACCCCCATCCTAGCGAACTACGAGGAATTTAATCCATATCAAGGCATGGTACTTAGGAAGCCTCCATGAGGTTCAAGCCCACCCGTCATTTATTCACGTCAGGTCCCATCCCCGTCCAGCATGAAGTTAAACTACGTTCTGGTCTAATGGCAAACCGTTGTGACTCATCCCAAGCGAACTACGAGGAATTTGATCCATGTCAAGGCATGGTACGTAGGAAGCCTCCATGAGGTTCAAGACACATTGCTCGGTCGTTCATTCATGTCGAGCTACGCCCCGTCCCGCATGACGTTAAACTGCATGCCCTTGTCCAGCATGACGTTAAACTGTATGCCCCCCTCATCCCGCATGACATTAAACTGCACACCCATTCCAACCTGAACTACGAGGTCTTTGATCCATGTCAAGGCATGGTACATAGGAAGCCTTCCAGAGGTTCAAGCCCACCACTCATTGGACCAAGGTCCACCTTCACGGCGGTCCGCCGACAAAGCCCCATGTGAACTACGAGGTCTTTGATCCATGTCAAGGCATGGTACGTAGGAAGCCTCCAAAAGGTTCAAGCCCACCCATCATCATTCACGTCGAGTTCTACCTTCATCCAGCATGACATTAAACTGCATCATAGTCCAACGGAAAGCCGTTGTGACTAATCCGAACTACGAGGTGTTTGATCCGTGTCAAGGCATGGTACATAGGAAGCCTCTACGAGGTTCAATCCCACCATCCGGTCGTTCCGACCTCATTCATGTCAGTTCACCCTCGTCCCGCATGACGTTAAACTGTATTCTACAACCCGAAATATGAGGACTTTGATCCCTGTCAAGGCATGGTACGTAGGAAGCCTCCCCGAGGTTCAGGTCCAACAATCATTGGCCCAGACCGTCTCCTAGTCGGTGTGTCAGGCCCCCATTTTAAATCCCAATTCCCATTGGACCAAGGTCCCTCACTTACGTCGGTTCGCCGAGACCCACCGCCCGTCGTTTATTCACGTCAAGGTTCACTATCGTCCCGCATGACGTTAAACTTTATTCCATCAACCTGAACTATGAGGTCTTTGATCTATGTCAAGCCATGGTACGTAGGAAACCTTCCCAAGGTTCAAGCCCACCACTAGCGGACCCACGGGTCTACTTTCTCGTCGGTTCACCAATGAAACCCTTTGAACTACGAGATCTTTGATCCGTGTCAAGGCACAGTATGTAGGAATCCTCCCAGAGGTTCAAGCCCATCTCCCATCGGACCAAGGTCCACCTTCACATCGGTACGCTGACAATACCCATCGGACCTAGGTCCACCTTCACGTCGGTACGCTGACGATACCCATCGGACCAAGGTCCACCTTCACGTTGGTACGCTGACGATGCCCATTGGACCAAGGTCCACCTTCACGTGGGTTCGCTGAGGATGCCCATCGGACCAAGGTCCACCTTCACGTCGGTTCACTGACGATGCCCATCGGACCAAGGTCCACCTTCATGTCGGTTCGCTGACGATGCCCATCGGACCAAGGTCCACCTTCACGTCGGTACGCTGACGATGCCCATCAGACCAAAGTCCACCCTCGTGCCGGTCCACCGGCACCATCCAGAATTACGCGGACTTTGACTCCCTGCCACGGGGATACGTAGGAAGCCTGTTCAAGGCTCAATCCCAACTTCACTGTCGCCCCCTTGCGATGGTCCCATTTCATTCCCCCTCCAATTCATTCATCTATCCATCACTCATCTTGATTCTCATCAGGGCCACCACATCCCAGTGGGATTATGCCATCCACCTCCTCGCTGCTCCTAGCGGCGCATGGGCCGCTTTACACGTGTAATCCCCATCATATCTCCTGGTCGTTGTACTCTGTGTACACCCCGATTCATCACCCTTTTCCCCTCTAGGGAGTGCACTACCTCGGATCCGTCCTCATTGGGCGTTCTGATCCATCCATCTTCTAGATGTTCTCCCTTTGGGATATACCAATCTGATCCGTCTCTATGGGACGTTCTGATCACCCTCATTCCGTCTCTGCAGGACGTTAAACTCTCGGCCTACCTCATGCTAAACATGAGATGCCTGAGAAAAACCTCGGATGGAACGCCTTTGGTGTAACCGTCTTCGCAAGACGTTATAAACGCTGCATACCCTGTGTTAAACACGGCAAGATGAGGAAAACCTCAGATACATGCCTTGGGTTATTCACCCTTGATATTCCATCTTATGAGGAAGAATACAGGTTCCCCTATGTCCACGCACCCAGAGATGCCCCAACATTCTTGATGTTGTCGTCTACTCCGACCGAAGGTCGCTACCATGTCAAGAACCTATGGAAAGTCTTGACGGAAGTAGTTTAATTAACCAGCGTCTATGACGATATGGCACCAGGAATGAGATTCACGAACAACGTATTAAATCTATGAGGGAGACCCGGACTAGGTAATAAGCTCCAAGGAGGAATCCACGGAGGGAAGAACCGACATCCCATCATCTCGTTTCGATCAAGGAGCAGACATACCTGAAGAAGGAACGAATGCCGCCCGCCTTTGGAAAGCGGGAATGCGGGGCAACAACAGCGCGTCCTCCACAGACGAATGCACGCGCCCCGGCGAAAGCATCGGAAACAATGATTTAGTGTTGTCTATAGATAATTAGTATCATAATTCCTTTAAGAAATTTTTTGAATACTCTACAAAAGGATGCTACTAGTGAAAAAAAATAGTAGAATCCTCTCATGGACAAGAATCATAATGAGATAGTGGTTTGTGATGTCCATTCTTTGTGATAGATACCCATACCTATTCCCATTATGTATCTAGTGGTGGAAACTTTACGTGATGAATCAAGATATCTTAAACACGTGTTTCTTCATTTCAAACACCTAGCCTTCTATGACACTAATGATCCACAAGAGGATGGGTATTGGTCGAAAATGAACGTTCATATTTTTGAGTCCTCAGAGACACATGACTCAAATAATGTAAATTATGCCTCCTTAAAAATGAGGTACCTATTAGTATATGGTGTAAATTTATTGTGAATGTGATGAAACATAATATTTTGGAGTGGATGGAATTTTCTGTTTTATCACCAATCGATTCAATTGACAATTTATTGTCTTGGAAAAATCTATAGAGTTTCATAACATCTAGTAGATAGAAAAATAACTGTAAACCATTTTTTATGTCTTGTATAGTTTTTTCAAGAGGTGGTGTTGAGTGAGAAACATAACGTCAAATGTGATGGGAGTTTTCTTTTTCATAGTAATTTTTATGTGGATTCCATTATAGGAAAGATAAATTTCTATGAGTCATGTGTTGGATCCTGAAAGAAAGAATGCACTACAGTACCAATATTTCCCAGAAGAGTACATTAATCTTGAATAATGTGTAGAAAGGATGGTCATTTGAAATGGATTTTCACTCACACACCCAAGACCTGTCGTGTGTGTGGATAATCATGTATATTTCAATAGTTTATAATATAATTTCTTCCTCATGTAGTTTCAAAAACTCATTATCACCAAGATTACTACATTTTAATGTAATTCATAAATAACTAAGTGTTTCCATCAATAAAATCCATAATTAAGCTTATTTACACAATGAAAGATTCTTTATTAGAATGTTGTTAACTGTTTCACGAAGATTGACCTTCGAACTGGTTTTCACCAACTGAGTATTAATGAATCCAACATTTTAAATAATTTAGTCTGGATTAGATATGAACATTATGGAAATATTTTTATTTTATTTCGTCTGAAAAATCTCCCTATACTGTTTATGTAATAGATAGAAAATATAATACTTATGTACCTAAATTTTTATATGGTAATATTTATTGGATTTCATCTTGGATTACTATTTCTCTAGAGAATATCTTTCACGTCATATTAAATAATTTATATAAATCATGAGAAATCATCCAATTTACATGAACCTTTGAATGTTTAATTTTAGTAATCTTGAAGTGATGTTCTTGGGACACTTAGCCTCATGTCATTATATTTCAACTGACCATGAGAAAGTGAAGTTCATTATGATATGGGATAAAATGTGTAATAATTTGATGAATCATCACTTCATTTATTTGGCATGGTAATACCATAGGTTCATTAAATATTTTTCAATTATGGATTAATTAATGATAGTTCTAACTCTAATGGGAATGAAATTCTTATTGTTTGAAAAACCATGTTTTATTTTGTTGAAATGAAATAATTTTTTACATTTGACTAGTTTTGAATATTCTTAATGCTTGGTAGGGAAATCTGTTCTTGAAAGACACATCATGGTTTTGTATTTGTTCAATTCGTATTCAAGGTGATAATTATATAGAATATGGTTCCAAAGAACCATATGACACATTGAAAAAAATATCAAACCCATGATCATGAACATTAGTCTATGAAACATTATCATAAATGTTTGTTACGTTACATTTTCACAGAATGGTTTTCAATTTATTCAGACACAAAAAAAATTATGTTATATCGTATCCCTAAAATATTTGATCCTTTGATATATGTATTGGGTATAGTATATATAGTATATTAATTTGGACATTTCCTGTAGCCTTGGAATGTAAAATATTACCATTTATTCTTTATGTTGGAATCATGAAAATTATGCCATGAATGAGTCATCACAATAGTTGAATCTAATCGAACACCTTTCTCAGAAGAATTTCGGATACTATGTGGATGTGACCAATGATTTTTTGATAAATTTTTAGTGTAATTCCTATCTAGATGAGATGATTAATTAGTCGATCCAACTTGATGTTTTATTCAATGGAATCTGGGATACTTTTTATGTCAGAGAGACCATTGGTGAGTGGGTTTTCTTCTCTTTGGGATCTATTTGTTTCCAAAACTGGTATATTATTACTTTCACTCGGAAAAATGATGTGATGGGGGATTTTATTAATTTCTATTGGGAGGTTCACCAAGTACCATAAAGAGGTATTTTGACATGTGGTGATGTATTTGATGGTCGATTATGCGGGTAGACATCACTAGAATAGTTTCTTGTTATTATCATTTCCAATAGTCCAAGGATAAGAAACATAAAAATTTATGATTTCCTTATCCACCTCCAAGGTTTACTTTGATGTTTTATGTGATTTATATAGATTTCATATGTGGGTTTTCAAATAATCCAAAAATGAATAATTCAGTATATTTTTTGATCGATTGGTAAACAAAAATAGTTCACATTATAACAATATCATATAAAACAATAATGGACGTCTACGGAAGTCTCTTTGGGAAATATAACATTATATTTCATAGTGAAACAAGTATTATAGTCATTTCTAGGGATCCCCATTTTATTTCTTACATTTGGAATGGCCCCTTTGAGAAAATTATATCCCAAGTGCATTTGATTGTGTAATATCATCTTCATATTGATGGAATGATAGGACACAATATACAAATTATTTAACACATGTTATATATTTATGTTCTTGAATTTTTTAGATCCTATGATAACCATATGTGATTGTTTGAGTTTTTTTATAACAATAGTTACAAGTCAGCTATCCGGATGGCTCCATTTGAGGTCTAGAATAGAAGGCCCAGTAATTCTATGTTTTGTGGGTTAGATATTTTAAAATATTCCATGATTATATAATGTTTAGATGAAGATATAATGATTAATAATAGATTTATTTTTCCAATAATGGTTTTGTAATAAGGTGGATAAAAGTATTTTGTTGATTTTTGTCTCTGACATTTAGATATTTCACTAGGTGACTAGGATTTCTTGAGAATTTATACTTGATTGGGTCACCAATGTCCAAGGAAATAAGGAAAACATGTTCAAAGTATTGCAGATACTTTTGAGATATTAGTGCAGGTGGGGAAACTGGATTTATATTTTTCACTTCCACAATATTTGACATTGAACTGAAATGTGATTCATGGATTCAATCTCAAGAAGAATCCTTATAACCCTTATCATGTACTGAGTTGGGAATATTTTGTAATTGAACTTGATTTTCCCATAACTAAGAATCCAGTTACCACTGCAGATTCAATTAAAATGTTTCTTCATTGGAATATGATACCTTTGGTCCTTGTGCTATAGTAGCATGTTTTTTATTCACATGAGAGGTTGGAGAATGAGTTAATGATGAAAAATTTGTCTCCACATCAATTTGTAAAATGTTTCTAAATAGTATTTCATTCTATATAATTTTTTATGGATGTTTAGTTATAAAATTATGTTATAATAGTATATGTATTTCTAGAAACTTTTCTTGAACCCTCATTGGATGGGTCTTGTACTAAGGTGTTAGGGGTAGAATTTATTATCTTTTGGAATATTTTGGTGCAATTCACAGTGAGAAGATGGTTTTACTAAACCATTCACCCATATTACAAAAAGTGAAACCCAAATAATAACAAATACTTGTTTGGTTAATGTTATTATAAAATATATATCCATCCGTATAAAAATTTGAACGTAAACAATTGGGGAACTTGTGAAGGGTGGACATATTATATAATTATGTGTCGTTGTCTAGAAAACCATTCATACAGAATTATACTACCCCAAAAATGTTTTAAATAATCTTGTACAAACATTTTAACCTATATAAACTTCTATTTAACAATAATAAATTTAATTTCTCCATAAATGGTCTTAGGAGATGAGAATCAGTCCTCCAAACATTTTTCTTTGTGTATATTATCTGAAATTATTATGTTTGATCTCATATATGTGTGTGGATGGAATCGACATTAGTTTCTCCTTGTCTCCTTTCAATCCTCTTCCTAGAATTATATAACATCATATCATTGAGGGATATAAGCTCTATATTTAAATATATTGAGTCTAGATTTTATTCCCTCACCTCCATTCATTGTTCCCCCCCATTGTACTTCCTATGTGTTGGTGTTGATCAATTGATATTGTGATTAAAGGTAGGTGGTTCAATAAGTATTTTACCTACAACAGAAACACTATATTCGATGATTTATTTTATAATAGTTTTTCAATTATAAAAAAACAATGTTTTTTGTTTATTTTGATTTTCATTTTAAATGATCAGGGAAATTATTAAAAAATCTCAAATTAATTAGAATTTTTATTGTTGGATAAATTTGAGAAAATAATAAATTTTTTCATAATATGATTTTTTGAAATTTATGAATGTTGATTCTTTAGAAAATTATCTTGAGTAAAATTTTTATTTTATTGGGAATTAATTTGAAAAAAAACAAATGAATTTAATTTTTGGGAAAATTTATTTTTGAAAATGAAATTCTATCAGTTGAACATAGACTGATGAAAGGATTTGTGTAATTGTTTTTTCATTTTCAAGAAATACCTTTTATAGAAAATAGGGAAACCATATTACACCGTGCGGAAATCCAAAATATCATGATGATTAAACAAAGTTTGAAATTCAAAACCCACACCAAACCCGAGGAGACTCATCGGGTTAGCTAGGGTCGCGTCACTACAATCCGCCATCATCACCAATGAAGCCACATATCTTTGACAGATATGCCTCCATGATTCACAAGCTATCCTTCAATCATTCCACCAGAGCAGATAGCCGGTGTCAAATCGTCGTCGATCATCACCGAAGAAAATCCACATCACCATCTGCTCCACATGAAAAACACAACAACATCATCGAGATCAAATAGGATCGAACCAACCATTAGATCCCCACCAAATCACAAATTCCCAAATACAAATGCATCAGAAACAAATCACGGATCAAAACAACCCAACTGTAGTGATTCGAAATCATAGAAAAACTGTGAACACAACTAATTTAACTCCAAAGCCACCACCCGAACCTCTGATGAAGACCTCAACGGACCCTCAAAGCTCTCAGCCACGTAGGTGACGACCTTCAAATGCTGAGAAGCCACCATAGGAAAACAATGAGCTGCCGAGAACAAAACCGTGAATGCTCTGAAGAGTATGCTGGAATCCGGTCTTACGCCCGCAGATCTGAATCAGCAGCGCCATAGAAGCCCATAGTGCATCTCCACAACAAGAGAGGAAGCCACGAACCATCACCGATAGCAAAGAGTAAACCGAAGAAAATCTTCCACAGAAGGGAGGCGGAAATGTAAAAAACCCTTGCACAACCATCTCATAACCAGAATCATCCCAGGGAAACCCATCAACCAAGAAAACATCACAAAAGAAAGGAAGCAAAGACCTCCCCTCCCAGGACCAGACTAGCTCCTTCGACAGCCTTCAAAGGTCACTGGCGCATTGAGACCATCCGTACAGCGCCATCGCCATGCTGTCGAGACGACCCATATGATGGAAACATAGGACAAGGTGGCCAGAGAGGGAAGGAACGCGAGATCGATGAAAAAACCCTAGACGCCTCAGCAGGAGCTCAGATATTGGCTGATTTAAGCTCATGTGAGCCTATGAATTTAGTGCTAACTAGGAAAATAAAAATATGTCTCGGCTCTTTAGAATTGTATTGATGATGAGAACACAAACTAAAACATGTTCTACATTATTTCCCATAATGGGATTCCTTGAGGGGGTGCTAATTCGAGTATTCAAACCTATCTTGATCCATGATGATGATTGATATTTGTGAGGATACTATTATTAGGGTCTCACATACATCATGGATTATTACATTTTCCTATGATTTTCATTATTTAATTACTACAATATTATTTTTGAACAATTTTATTCATTCAAGGTGATATATATTAGCGGTTTTATATAAAATGTCCATTTATGCCTATATTGATAAATCCAAATTTTTTAATGAATATATGTGTTGTTTTAATAGAATTTATTTTGGACCACTAGGAATGATCATACTGGGAAGTTTTTATCACAACGTACCATTTCATTAAGGAATTTAGAGATTATCTTTTTCCAGTTCAATGAAAATGGGAAACGTCACATGCAGGTTATGAGAATTTAGGACTCATGAGACCTAGTGTGACAGAGGTGGCCTATGGAGAGGTGATCTAATTGTTACATGGTATTCTTTAGATTTTTCCTTAACATATGTTTTGTCTCTTGATGTCTTATTATTATGGGTAATTTTTTATCTGTTTGATTCTAGTTCATTATCTATGTGTATTTTTGAAATAACATATCAGATCTACTATCTTTAAATTTTTTGGGAAAAAGTATTCTAATATAATTATTTTATGATTCAAGGTGATAGGAAGAAATATTTTTGTTTTTTTATTTTCCAAAAGAATAACATTATGGTTAAGTGAGTACCAGAAGTGAAAAAAGATGAGGCAGTGTTCCCAACAGAAACCACCGTCAAAGACATGAGATAGACCACCCAAACAAAATGAGCAACAAAAAGAATAGAAAACATAGAAAGCTGGAAACAAATATATGAAATATACATTTAAGTAGGATGGTTGACGTTGAGGGTTTCATCGATAGAGCTCTAATATGAGGAACCGTGAGACTGCGGAGCTTCCATGGGTGATGATACAAACAAAAAGGGAATATGAGAAGTTCAACCTTTACCAAATCCACCAGAACCATCCAAAACATCATATAATTTATTAAACATGACCAAATTAGGTATTTTTATGGAAGGATCATGAATAAATGGAAATGTAAACAAAGAAAAAAGTACAATAATCTTGGTGTAGAAACCACGACAATAGCTAATGCCACAAACTACTCTTAGGTTGAACAGTCATCGGCCCTATATACACCTACAAGATTTCCACACTATGGATATCCACAAAGATGCTTGGAGTCGAACTTATGAATCATAGAATGTTAAATAAATTCAAAATTATATGGGTAACAGATGTGAAGACATTTTTCTTGACCGGATCTAGATTGTTGGTGTACTGATTCTGCACGAATCAGATCTAGAGTGTCCATTTACTAAGTCTGTCTGGGATGGTATTGTGGCACCTCAATCTGTGAGGGGGGGTAGGGACTCCGGTTTAGGGGTTAGTCTGGTAAGGAATTTCTGGCAGTGAAAAGAGAGGCCACAGGTTTTCTTCCACCATGTTACTATGCATGTACCCACACATGGGTTTTTTGAGGGCTGGAGGGAAGCACATGATCCATCAATGCATGTGGCCTAACTTTGGGGAGGGAGGCATCATCATCATGGATAGAGGATATTAAGGAGGGATTCATGGGGGTGTCAATTTATACATCAGAAGGGGTGGATTCTTCTAATGCATCACACAAGGGAAAGTCAGATGGAGGTGGGGATTAAAGAATACGATTGGAGGTAAGGGCAGTAGATGAACCTGAGTTGTTCTCGATCATCTACAACGCTCTTGACCCAATGTTGACAGACACCAAATTGTGTGGATCTATAATTCCCTATAGAATATGTTAAGAGAGATGTGGGTATCATTGTACTAGGTTATTCAAGATGGTTTATGATGGAATGTACCAGAATAAAGTAGATCAATAAACCTTGTCATGTAATTATCGAATAAAAATAAAGCACTATAGTTATATGTCCTGTAATAAGTTTTTTATAGATATAACATTATCACACATCTTAGTCAATCATAATACATCAAACTGTAAGGAAAATCCAAATGGATCAGTCCATTAGGGATGATTTAATCTATATAAAATCAGGTTAAATCATACCAACTACAGTTTAGTTAGAGCTATCATAATCAATCCATTAACATGGATTCATATTCATTGAATGTCAAAAAAAATGACACACTTACTACCATGGCGAAAATATTCTCTGAAAAAAATGATCAATAATGAGAAAATAATTCATTTCAATTCATTTCATGACTCAAGGTTAAATGCACAATTTCTGGTCAACTAGTCATTTCAATTTCAATCCCAAAGTTTAAATTTTCATCTCGTACAATCCATTCAATATTATATTTTTATTAAAGAGAATTTTTATCAATATTCAACAAATAATCATTTCAAAATATACTTTCACAAAATAATACGTCTATTTTCATAGACAGAAATGTTTTTTATTTAAAAAATATATTTCCATAGATATTAATCGACATAATCATCACAATTCATGTTTTTAAAGTCAATTGAAAATACATTCCTATTAAAAGCATAAATAAATAATTAAATTACAGGGAAAATCCTTATGGAAGCATCTATATTTAGATTAAATTATGGAATGATCAATCACATAAACTAGAAACAATTAATAAATACTAAATAAGGATGGAGATAAAAAGGAAATAAACTTAATAAAAATATATCAAAATAAGGATCAAATACATGTAAAAAATGAGTTTCACTACACTCGATGATGGTGGAAAGATAAGTAAGGGGAGTTTCCTGAACTATGATATGTTTCACATAATTGAGGAATATTGATATCATCTGTTGGAATATTGATCTAAGAAGAAGAGTGTTTGGAGGATCCAAATAACCTATTTGGAATTTCAAAAACAATAATGATCAGATTATGGATGAAATTATAGTGTTCTTAATATAAAATAGGGGTCCAAAATTTTAGCTCTCGAAAAAAACAACCCATAAATACATGTCACAAATGTGTGGGATGAGGACCAAACTAGAGAATAGAGTAAGAGATTTTACCATAGTGGGCCTTTTATAATCAATATGCAAGGAATACAATGAGATCCACACCACTAATCTATGTCTCGTGTGAAATCACAATGGTATTGGACAAAAATATTTTTTTCTAACCATAACTACTTATAAGGGAAATATTGTATCCACCTATCCATATTGAAACCATTCCAAAAAAACAAATCTATACCAAAAACACATCTGGAGCCTCAATGTCTCTAAAAAAACATCCCTTAAAAAGCAGCAATAACTCTATTCCCCTTTAAGGTATTTAACCTTCTATATTCAATTTAAAAAATATATATTATCATTATAAATATTACCAACAGTTTGGGGAAGGGTTCATTTGTGTCAAAGACATGTTTAAAGCCCATAACACTGGATTTTGAATGAAATGGTAGGGTGAATGGTCGGTATAAACAATGAAACCTTGTCCTCATGGATTGAAAAACTATGAGGGGTGCTATGGTTCTTTATATAGGGGAGAAGATGGGTTTTATATGGTCAAGATGACACATTTCGATATAATATGAGGTCTGCGAACACTCGGTACAAGGAGTAGATGAGTAGATAATGTTTGGAAAAATATATCTTGACCAACCATGTGAGTAACTATCATTGGAGAGTACATGGCACATAGTTGGACCAAATTTTGGCCAACCATTCACCCAAACTATGTCCCTCTAAATTTATTTTAATTTTCACCATTTTCACTCTTTATTTTTAATACCTAACACCTCGTTATTTTTCAATCTACTAGATAGTAGATTCCCTATAATTTTCTAGTTGCAAGATCCTCTTATGACATCCAAATAGGTTCATTGACAACATTTTTTTCCTGACCATATAATAAAAATCAGTATGTCACATTGCATAGCCACCAATTATCTCTCCACTCTTATACTATAGTATTAAATTTTCTTTCCCTTGAAAATGAAATTTTTGTGTGAGATCAAATGCCCTATTTTTAGTCATTTTCTTGTTCCTCTACTAAATTATAATCCCAGTCAATCTATTCGTCGAAACTGGAAGAGGCATCTAGTTCATCAAGAAGGTAGGTGGGATATTAAATTTTCCCCAAATAAGTTCATTTTATAATCATTCACTATTTTATACATGAATGGTTCATCATGCACTGCTTATATAATTCATATTACATTATTAATATTTTTTAAAATTGTAGTATTATGACCAAATAATTGTTTTTGACATAAATAGATGTTGAGAACTCAATGTTAACCACCCAATGTAAGGTTAGTTTTTTTATATTCCCATGTAAACAATGTTGGGTTTACATGGGATTCCATTTTGGAGGTATTGTATTAAAATTTGTTAAGGTAAGTGGTCTTACATAGTTAAAATTATCAAAAAATATTAATGGAATGTATATGTATAAATATCAATTGGCCTTATCTTCTAAAAAGGATATGGAATAGTTATTTGAAATAAAAAAATGGAAATACAAAAGGAAGATTGATGGGTTCATATAAGCATATATTCACTAATGCCAAGAGAAACCAAGGATGAAGATCAAATATCATAATCTTAATAATAGGAATCATCATAATCACATGATCAATTTGAGTCAAATTCTGAGGGACAATGAGACATGGTGACAACTTGTGGATCCAAGAAAGAATAGTCATACCTATTTCTCACTATATAGGGAGAAACAGGTAGAAAACTGACATCATCTATAGAAATATTTATCCTTTGGAAAATTATAAACTATCAGATTTTTTTTCTGATTTATCCTCTATATTAATGGATCATCCATAGATCTGATGGGTTTCCAATAATTTGTTGATTTCCTCTTGATTCCTTGATATACTCACAGAATCACTCATAATATTTTACCACCCAATTACAGGATTGGAGCCCTACTGACATAGGTCTATTTCCAAATACATTCCCGATTTATGGTGCCCCTCGAAATCATGGGAATTCTCTTCAAGCCCATAAACCAAAATTTGATCCATCTCTATCCTAGACCTATTTGGGAAACTTGTATATTCATTTATTCCAAGATAATGAATTCATTTATCATTTTACTTAACAGCATGAATCTTTTGTTGGGTTTCATGAGAAAAACCATTCACCATTTGTAAGTCACCATCATTAAGATAATCTTTACCCCTATCAGGGGAAATATAAATCTATCAGAATCAACAACATTGTTTTCCAATGTCTTAATACTCAATATAATCTTGTTGGTATCCTCATTAATCTCTTTTAATGATAAAATGGAGAATAAAACATTCATACAACAATAATATATGAAATTTCTAATAACTCGATAGTCCTGAAACAAATCAGGTAATATCTCATAAACCACTTTTAGAGAGATATCATTATCCAATGCAAAGATATGTATATTTTTTATTAATCATGAGTATAGTTCCACCTCCATCAGGACCTTGTATAATGATGAATCATTATAACCTTATTCATCCTGTCAATTTTAATCTAGATTCCCACGAAAGATAAAATGTCAAATAAAATCATTGGATGATAAAGGATCCATTTGAGAAAAAAAATATTAATCATGACATGATACCTTATGATTTTTATAGAAAAAAGATTAATTCAAATATCAAATTCCAAAAAAAACAAAATACGAGTACAACACAATTGACCTAATCACCCTTGATCTTCACTTCATCTCCTCGGATGCGAAAATTATTTGAAAAATACATGAACCAAATTTTGGTATAGCCATTCAAAAAAATACCATAAATAATTTAATTTTTAAAAATAATCGTAAGTATTCCAATGTTTTCCACTACTATGAAGAACCTACCTAACAATAACGGAATGCTCTCAAACATTAAATCTGTGAAGGACCATATCATTATTGGTAAGCACATGCTTATTATCACCCTTTTTCATGATTCTCTCTATAGCAGTATCCCTGATAGATTAGAAATTCCTTAAATAACTTTTTACAAATCATGTATGGTTCATCCTATCTCTCATGTGTGTGAAATTAAAAGATCTATATTTATTGAAGAAGAAACATAAAGACCCTCACTCTCTTAAATTATATTAGCATCCATAATACAAATAAAATTTACATTGACTTCTAACTTCCCCATAGATTGGTAGGAAGCCTTCTTATTGGACCCCACCACCAAAGTTTTGTGTGGTCCATTCACCTGAGATGGAATCATCTTTGCAACTAGACTCTAGTGTTTCAAATTGGAAATAAAAAATGATCACTAACTATTTCAATCACCCACAACAGCCACATTGGATCCATACATCACATGTCTAATAGATCTATTAATATCTATAGTCAATCAACCTTATCAAATGAAGATGATTTGATATTGTCTCCCCATAATGATGGTCAAGGAGACCCTTCAACAACCTCACCTACAATGAGAAGATTGAAGCCACTACAATGGGGAAAATCCATGCTCTACATGAGAAACCCAAA
The DNA here is from genome assembly GCA_963277665.1 of Viscum album. Taxonomy (NCBI): domain Eukaryota; kingdom Viridiplantae; phylum Streptophyta; class Magnoliopsida; order Santalales; family Viscaceae; genus Viscum; species Viscum album. The sequence continues at coordinate 1,013,389,486 of OY728162.1, read as the reverse complement.
TGTGGTAAGAATCCAAAATCATTAGAAACACCAAGTTGGTTGTTCTCCCAAACCCTCCAAAACACTCACAAACTTCCCCCAATTTTCAAACATGGCATATTCATTTATAATTAATTTGTTAATGGGATGCATGAACTTATTTTAGATAGGCACTTTAAACGAAAGGTATGGAATGAACAAATTTAATTGAAATTATAATTTGTATTACGTAGTTAATGTTGAAATATTTATACCAATGAAATGATTAGTATGTTCCTATTACATATGGATGTGTTTCAACATGACCAGAGTTGTCAGAGTTGAGACATTCTTGGATACCGAAGATAATGCCTTGCACACTTATAGAATGTCATATCGATTCATTGATCTAATTTCTACTAGATGTACCCATTATGAATTCTAGTATTTTAAATATTATATGAATTGTTCAGAAATTTACTAATGATTCCCTAAAATATTTTCTAGATATTTAAATGCCTTTGATATAATCCATGGATTCAATTAGATGTCTTCGGAAACATGGCACCATGGCTTCACCTCATTAGGTCCGGTCATGATTAGCCCGATAATATTATGAATTAACTCCACATACATTATTATACTCTTTTAAAATGGAATTCCCTTGTTGAGCCCATTGGATTGCATGATACCCCTTATAGCCATACTACACGAGTTACTACTCTGAGTTGTCTTAACCCCTAAGGACTTGGATTCCCTTGTTCACATTGGCCCCCATTATTATTATCATTATTATCACTCCATTTATATTGTTATATTGTATTACAAATCCCTTATTTAATAACTAAAAAAATACTTGTTTAGACACTAGCTATTGATAAAGATGGTATGTGTTTTTTATTTTTTAAGGATTTACTTTCATATAGAATCACATTGATACCATTTAAATTCTCTTATTGAATTTTTATAGAGGATATTAGTGTTGGACTACTAAGAGTAGTGCCACACCCTTTTTGAGTAACCATTTGTACCCAATAAGATTATATTATTGTAATTATGGATAAAGGGAAGCATCCTTATTTGAAAAAATGACATCTATCATAGGATGAGATCTTGGAAACAGATGGTCAGGATACTTCTCTAGAAACATTGATACCTTTTTCCATTTTTTGAATAATGTGTATATAATTTATTACAGTATATTGCTACATCAATTTATTCCTTTTTTCCCTTTTTTGAGTCATTACATAATTGTTTATTTATGTTTTATATTAAATATTTTGATAATTAATTATTGATTTCATTGTTATGCATGTTTATGATTCCTTATTCATTATTATTACACATTGATTGTTTGTCTTCCTTCTTCTCTATAGTTCTCACCTCCTATCAAAGGGAAAATAATCCCCATGAACAAATCCTAATACCTTGGTACTAGTAGGCGTGCTTTTGTGTATGGTGAGGCACTCTTGAGGCAATGATTCCAACTTGGTTCAGTTACTCATAAGTAAAATATGTATGATAAATCACAATGTTTTATAAGAGATTTAATATTTTATTTTCTTATTTTTTTGATAAATTTATACATGATGTTAGGAACATGTTGAGAGATGATTATAAGCTAATACTAGGTGAAAATAAGGCATTTTAGGATTAAACATTATATTTACTGGGAATGATAATTTTTTTCAATATTTCATATATTACTGTAGATAAACCAACATAATGGGTGATCCACATGTTTTATGAAATTTTATATTATTTATTGATATTCTACCTTGATCCAGTATATATGGGATATTTGTTACATGAATCAGTATAGAAACCTTGGAATTCTCATTCCTTGCATATTCCATTCCATATATGTGCATTTTATTTCTGACATTACCTATGTTACCTATGTTTTTTGTAGGTTCCTTGGTTATGATATATTCCTTTTCCACTAAAATCTTCTTCAAGAAAGAGAAAAGTGTTGTTTAAAATATCAGCATTAAACTAAATGGTTTTTTACCCTATAGATTGTTGGTGAAATATTAAATAGAAAATTTTGGTCCATGTATTCTATGCAACCCTAGTCACATAAACGTGTCATTGGTTGTGATTGTGTTATTACCAATTTTCATTTTAATTTGTATGGGCTGTAATAAATTATAATCGGTAATTCTTCGAATCAAGCCATCATATTTTACCCATTACACGTTGGGATAAAATTTAAGCTGTTGGAATTTTAATTTAACATGTTTCAATTTTGTTTTATAAATTGTATGGTCTTTCATAAACTAGGAATGAAAATAAATTTAATTGTCCTTATAATATGAATAATCTCATTTCAAGATTTATGATATAAATTAAGAGATATAAAAGAAATGGTATCGAGTAATTGAAATGTCCAAGTGAAACGTAAGGAGGCTTTCATTGTATAATTATTAATTGACACTCTATATAATAGATCTTTGATAAATAAAAACATGAATTCTTACCTATAATGAGACCTTTAATGAGGTTTGTTGGATATTATTTTTGGAAGAGATCCCCTTTCTTTGTTTCCACTCTAGTTAGTGATACTTTCTTACTCAATACCTTATTCTAAGTCATATTCTATGAATTTGAGTATATATTCGACTAATAAATACAAATATCATGTGCCATTAGGGTGGTGCTGACCATAGTCAAGAGTTTGTGGGATATATGTCACTAGTTTTACATCTAGAAGTTACACCTATGACACCAACTTATTCTGATTAGATAGGACATGATGGTCATCTTGGAGTGATTTTTCTACACCAGACAAAATCAATACAGGTTGTTGAAAACCTATATGTATGATGCTTAATCATTCTCACAAGTTGTAGTAGCAACATCATATCATTTTTTATAATGGATGGTTGTCATCACTATACTGAGTCATGGATAGAAGAGATTCTATATATAAAAAATAATAGATAGAAACATCAAAAATCTTCATGATTTAGTGAATTAGTGGTGGGATGTGATTAATGAGTTTGGCCATCATTATGTCATTTTTATGAGGAATTTCATACCACATTCTATGACTAGACTTTTCCTTAGACACTCATACTTGACTGAGCTTGGGGGTTTCTGTACATATATATGGGTGATATGCCCTTCATGGAATATTCTATATGTTTCAATGTTATTAAAACTTTTCAAAACTACATGAGGATTATGAGTTATCCCAAGATTGATACTTCAATTGTGGGATTGGATATTCCGTGAATACCCATTAGAATGTATTTCTCATGTGTACTAAAATTAGATCGTGATTAAAGATCTTATCAGTGACACAATATAAGGGATATTGATAGTGTTGATCATAAAGATTTATTATTGATATATGGAAGTATTTATTCTAATAGAAGGAAATACAGTCTTACTATTTCTCACTAGAGGATTTGTGGCCAATATAATTCCACTATAAGCTATATTATATTCCATCAACATGGAAAACAATGAAATGAAAAGCTATAGTGTGAGAGATAACCACTAGAGTGTCATTCTTAATGGTGGATTGGTTATAATCATTGGTTTTTTTTGGAATTTTCTACCTATTTCTAGTGGAATAGTTCATTCACCTACTTCACATTTTGGAGCAGGATCTGTGACTCTGTGCAACGTGAGAAGCTTGAAAATCATAATCCAAACATGATGAATGTGATGTCAATATCTAGGTAGACATGGTTTTGATTTTCAACTCTGGTAGAGAGTATCTAGTTAGGGAGGTCCAACTATAGATTTGGTCTTTTAATCCACCCATTTTGACGCATTTTAGAATATATCCAAAGAGAAGAGTGAAAGACAATCTACTGTATGAGGTATTATTCTAGTTTCCTCTACTATAATATATTCTTTGTTTTATAATGGATCCACACACTCACTTGTTGTATTTATAATGGAAAATTTTGTTCTTTATTATCTATAATTTTTTAGGGTGATGACCATAGACACACTATTGGGACTTCATTAAGTGGATATATTCCAATTCCAGGACAATACTCTTATTTTTTTTGGTTATCAGTTCTTATTGAATTTCATTATCCTTATGATTGAGGTGTTTGATGTGATACTTTTGATATATTAGTCTGTTATTTATCATGAAAAAATGGGATATTAATTCTAAATTTTGGATTTCATATACCCTAGGGGTGGTAGATTTATACACAAGGGAGAGTGGGATTTCCTCGAGGGTGGGGTAGGACAACATCATTAGGGGATGGGATTACTGACATCAAATGCTTCAAACTATTTTTTACTGGATCATACAATGTGTCTAACATATATTCCTCTCTAGGTAGACAGTTTTAGTGTTTTTTTCCAAGATAAATTCCCTATAACACATCCCTTTACAGATGTGGAATTTATAATTGATCTTATTATATGAGTATTGTAACACCCCGAGATTTTATGAAAAATATTCTTTTAATTTCATTAATGTCTTGTGTTATAAACTATACCAAAAAGATCTTTCACAACACACATCACTGACCTGGCTTGAATTACACGCAATCGTGACCTTCCACAAGAGCGTGTGTTGTACGCAACACCATGTTTCTCTAAAAAACGATATGCTATTAAAATATTATTAAAACTAGACGTTATGAATAGTAATAACCACTTTTTGAAATTTTTTAATTTCTATTTTTTAAAATGGACTTCATTTTTGGATTCGGAATATCGAAATTAGCTTAGGGTGAAATTTTGGTGATTTTCGGATAAATTTCATATTTTGAAGAATAGTGAAAATTACTAAATTTTAATTAAAAACAAATTTTTCAATCGAAATAATTATTAGTGATAAATTATTAATTTTAGTGGTTTTAAAGTTTATTTAGAATATATTTTTTCATTTTAATACAATGTTGGTCATTAGATGTAATTTCACATTTAAACCAGTTATAAACAAGTGTCAATCTTTTGATAGTTATTATCTCTTAAAAACACGCCTTTTGTTTTGACAATGGGAATTAATTTTTAAATTAATTAATGCAACTGATATGTATTGAATTTGGTAAAATAGAAATCATTTTTGAGTTCATAATACTAAATATAGCTTAGGCCTAATTTTTGGTATTTTTCTGAAAACGTTCAATTTTTGATGAATAGTGAAACCACTAAATGGTAGTTAAAAAAACTGAATTTTTCATAAAACTTAATTTTACTACTTCTGTGAGTGGAATTTTAAAAATCCGAGAGACACGGTTGATGTTAGTAAGTAATATGTGGTTCAATGAGATGAAAATAATTTTTGGTGAATAGTAACTTTTTACTTTTATTTACCACGGTTAAAAGTAAATAGGGTAATTAAGGGTAGAAATGATATTATTATTACCCTAACACATGTCCTAATTCTATTGGACAAGTTTAATTCGACCAAAAACAAACTTAGGAATAAAATATGACCATTTAGGCCCACTTGGATTAGATTAGGACATTTATTATTAATTTATTTAAAGAAGGGTTAAAAGAGTTAAAATCAAAGTTTATTTACTAAAACATTTTTAATATAGGGTTATACATAAGATAAATTAGGTTGTAAATATTAATTAGAAAGATAAAAATATTTCCTACATAATGGTATTTTATTTGTAATTTTTAGACATTAAATAATTTAATTTATTTATGACACAACGATGATGCAGTAATTATCTTATTAATGAAATATTGACATAATTGATGTTATAAATACCCAAATAAATATAATTTAAGACTTTTTATGAATTACACTAATTTTATAGGTTAATATGACATGTTAGTATTGATTTAATTAACTTTGTTTTAACTTATCATTCTGTTTTAATTTTCAAAAAAATCAATTACTAAATAGTGTCAAAATTGACATGAAATAGTTTTTAAAACAAATATTATATTATTAATTGTTATTTTATTCCTAAAAATCTAAGGATCGGCCAAATGACTTAGATAAGGTTATATATATTAATAATAAACAACTTGGGGTTCGATTGGATTCTTATAGTAAGATTATTAACCTTATAATATAAGAACACAAGAAGACATGGTAAAAGTAAAATTATTTAACTTAATGTTAAATCTAAATGATAAGGTTAGCATAGGAACCTAAACATGTCTAAATTCTATCGGATGAGAGGATTTCGACCCATACCCACCTTAGCTTTAAAATAAATCAATTTGGAGCTATTGAAAAACGAATTTGGATTTATAATAAAATAATATTTTTAGTTATTCCCAAGGTGCCCCTCTCCTCCCTTATAAAAGGGCACCCCTCCCTCTCTTCCTCACACCACTTTGAGCCTTCAATCTCGGCCAAACCCTGCCAAATTCACTTCTCCACTTCCCTACCAACATCTTAGAGGTTCTGGTCTTCTCAAATACCAATTTTAGTGCCCTAAGAGGAGGTCTCAAAGAGGCGCTTCAAAGAAGAGGTAATTTTCGTTGCCAATTCTTTCACCTTTATTTCTTCTTCCACTTCTTCTTCTTAGGTTGTTTAATTATGAAGTAATAACATCAGTATCACTCATATACTGATATGTTATTATAAGTATGAAACAATCCTAATTCACCATCTATCCATCCTATGAAAAACGAAATCACGGCGCGTGCGTACGTACGGAATACCGTCTCCACGCCGTGGTGTAATCTGTTTTTCCACCAACACCTTACATGGATGGGTATTATGGTGTAAAGAATAACTATACATAGTTATTATAACATCATAATGATTCTGATATATTGTATCATACACTCCAATTCATTTCAATAATTATGGAAATGATATCATCGCTCGTGCGTACGTACGGACTACCGTCTCCACGACGCGATGAGATTCATTCTCCATGTTAACCATTTAAGGATGATTATAAAGTATATATAAGAAATAATAATGAAATATATGACATTATAAAGCTACTGGATTTATGTGTATATATATGTATGTCATCTACTTAATTCCACTCAATTCAATAACGAAAAGAAAACCGCGTTCATGCGTACGTATGGCATACCGTCTCCATGAACGGTGTATTTCGTTCCATTTATCGGTCCATTATATATATGTATATTCTGAATATATATTATATATAAATCATTTTTTATATTCTATAATAAAGTAATAATGACCTAAGTAATCATATGAATAATTACAAGTTAAAACACAAATGACAAATAAGACGATTTTACCCAAAACGCTACTTTAACATGAATTTACAAAAGAACGGGTAATATAAAGTCATAAGTGAACCATATATGATATAATAACAATAAGTATGATTATGGAATAAGTCAATAACATTATTTAAATCATTATACAAGAGTTTCAGACACTTACAAAGAAAATCGGACCTAAGGTAAGGGATAAATTTTCAATCTCATTTTTATCTGAGATTGCTTATATGTAAGTATTTTCTGGGGTTACGATTATCATCCATGACCATGATTTCTAAAAATGAATTCATAAAATTTTTACCATTCTTCCATGGATGTTTAAAGTCATTTTTACCCTTTATTTACTTTTTACCACATTGTATGAATGAAATCTTTCATTTGGTTACCATATAAGGTACTTTTTGACTTTTCCCACAAAAGTACGAGGAGAATGTTATTTTTAACCTATACGGTGTGAACGAATTTTTACAGTTTCATAACGCCTCATTTTCAAGAAGATTCCTCTACAATATTGCATGATTATTTTCAATAAAACCCTTATCTTTTAAAATTTCATGGAATTTTGTGAAAAGAACATGATTTTAAAGAAGAAAGGATATTTTCCTCAAGAATTCATTTCATGTGTTTTGTCAAAACTATTTTAAATCTAAGATGACGTTATTTCATATGTGTATGTTTCAAGTAAAATTTCTCTATGATTTAAATGGATTCAATTTTCTTATGATGAAATGATATCAATTGTTTATGGATTTTGTTATGATGGCATGATGTTTAATAATCCCATTTTATTTCATGGGTTATGCTATGATGTATGATTTATGATTTTGTGGAACACATAAGAATGATATCATTATGAGCTGGGTGGGACCTATATCTCCCTCCAATGCATTGGGTAAAGATTTTATATCTCATGAGATAGACATGGCTGGAATGGTAGGTCATACCGGTTCAGTAAAACAGGACTGAAACGAGGGTGACTCAGTTCATAAATGGACTTTGTCCACTAAGATAGTCTTGGAAATGAGTCTTGACTAACAAGAAACGATTCTCTATGTTTATGTGTGTATGCCACAAAGTTTCATGTCTTATGTTATGTTTATTGGGATTTCATTTCACTACTATGATTTATCACATGTTATGAAATTATGCTCTATTTTGCAGGTTATGATTTCCAAAATGTTATGGTCTTATGAATATGATGTGATTGATATTTCTTTTTGTTTACCCTTACTGAGCATTTGAGCTCACACTTTTATGTTTTCTTTTCCCCAGGAAATAAATAAAGGTTTTAGGTTAAAAAAGAAGATATTTATGGGAGATGTTGAAGATCTTTCACCACGATTAGAAGATTATATTCCGAGTTTCCAAAGACACTAAACTATTATGGTCCTTGTGTGTGTGTTTTTGTTATGTATTAAGTATTCCGCAAAAGTAATGTAATGTTCATGTACGTTATGCTTCGGGTCTCTACAGTTGGTATCAGAGGAAAGGTTTAGTCAACCTTTGGATACTAGGATGCGAAAACGTTAGTGAGATCCCTAGAGATATTTCTATGGTATGTCTAGGGATGTCCCTAAGGATAAGTATACATATAGGATATGGTCCTAGAACTGTGGTAACGATCTTAGAATTTAACCTAATATGTTAGATATTAAGGGTACTCCCCCTTTACTATGTTGTTTTACCTAGCATGATTTTTTCCTCTCACACTATTCTTTTTGGGTTTTAGAAAATGGCTGGAAACAAGATGATTCACGATAATGGAGGATATGATGGACAATGGAATGATATTGTTCATGAGAAACCAAATGAAATGGGATTTAGAGGTCCAAAAATCATTATTATGTCGAATCAGCAATCTCATAATTTGATCAATAAAGTAAAATTTGGTATGTTTCCTGACTCGGCTAATAAGAGAAAGATGGAGTTTCATGATGATCATAGAGGAAATAAAGTTCAATTTCCCCTATGTAAATCATGTGGAAAGATTCATCAAGGAGAATGTTTCAAAGGAACTGGAAGATTCTTTGGGTGTGGAAAAGAAGGACACAAAGCCAGTAAGTGCAAAGGAAAAGGTTCAGTTAACACCAGGGATGAGGATAATGGTATTGCTATGACATCAACAATGGTTAAATGTTTTAAATGTGGAATGTACGGGCATTATGCAAACCAATGCCCTAAGGGAAAGTCTCCTAAAGAGAATCAGTATGGTCGTATGGGTAGTATTTATGTTGATGATGATGAAGAGACTACAAATGATATGTGAGATGAAATAATTGTTGAAGCTCGGTCAATGGTTTATGAATGTAGTGGAATTAGTACATGTTTATCATGTGTAATGTTGTATAAGTAATCTCATGGTACTATGGAATAAAGAGAAATCTAAGGATTTTTACACTGTTGTCTTTGCTTGAGTTTTGAAAGTGTGTGATTAATGGTACCAATATCGATGAAAGGTTATTCATATATTTTTGGAATGTAGATGATATGCGCATAATGAAGGGATAAGGAGAAAATTAAATGTTTGATAGTATTCATGAGCTCATGATTGATATAAGGAGAAGGTTATATCATGGTTTGAGTATATAGAATTTTTGGATTTTGGTATGTGGTAAGAGTTATCTTTTGACAGCACTCATGTTTTCACAATGATTCAATGGGTATTCATTTTTCAAGAGATTACATTATTATGGTATTCACATGACTGGAATGTGACGAACAAGATATATGAGAAATAAATAATGGCATTCACGTGATCATTTTCTCTATACTATGAGCTTGGACCGAAGTATTTTAGATAAGACTAAATATTGGAATGGATTATGTTTTACATAAGTTAGTATTATTGATGGGATGTTATAGTAATATAGCTTTAGAAAAAGGACAACCTGCAGGATGGGCGATAGCCCATCGCGTCGGACAAGGCTGTGGGAATCGAACCCACAACCGAAGTGCGACTGGCCTTTATTGCCTACCACTGGCCTACAGGAAGTCCCTGTTTAGTAGAAACTAGTTTTATTATATTAAGCAGTATGATATATGAAGTATAAGTCCATTTTAGGAACCATATATGATTAATCTCACTATAGAATGACTTATGTATATTTAATAACTTTTTCTAACCTTTTTTTTTGAAACAGATGTAATGACCCGTCATTCTATCACATGATATGCTAACACTTCACGAATAAAAAATTCAACTTCATTTATTTAAGAGATGAAGTGGAAATTTTCCAAGGCACGAACAATAATGATATTGTACCAAAATAAAGTAAGTATTTATTCTAATTCAAATTCTTCATCTTTAGGGAAACGATCTTGAAAAGCTCTTATATCTGATTAATCAGATGGTACCTTAGATCGTCACAAATTTATGGATTTGTGATTATTGGATTTTCCATAGCCATGTTCTCTACCACTCTCCATCAGAACATGATGGTTAGATTTCTCTTCCATATCAATATTTTCACCTATGTGGAAACCCAATGATTAGTTTATTTGGGTAACCGTTATGTTTCATACTTTTGTTTTTAAAGATTAGTTTTGGTATTCCTTTTTACGATGTGGGTTTCTATCAAAGAAATTTTCGAATAGTAAACCATTTATAACCCCGACGAATTTCGAGGGTGAAATTCATTTTAAGGGGGGTAGAGTGTAACACCCCGAGATTTTATGAAAAATATTCTCTTAATTTCATTAATGTCTTGTTTTATACGCTACACCAAAAGAAGATTTCACAACACACATCACTGACCTGACTTGAATTACACGCAATCGCGACCTTCCACGATAGCGTGTGTTGTACGCAACACCAAGTTTCGCTAAACAACGATATGCCATTAAAATATTATTAAAACTAGACGTTATGAATAGTAATAACCACTTTTTGAAATTTTGTAATTTCTATTTTTTAAAATGGAATTCATTTTTGGATTCGGAATATCGAAATTAGCTTAGGGTGAAATTTTGGTGATTTTCGGATAACTTTCATATTTTGATGAATAGTGAAAATAACTAAATTTTAATTAAAAACAACTTTTTCAATCGAAATAATAAATAGTGATAAATTATTAATTTGAGTGGTTTTAAAGTATATTTATAATATATTTTTACAACTTAATACAATGTTTGTCATTGGATGTAATTTCACATTTAAACCAGTTATAAACAAGTGTCAATCTTTTGATAGTTATTATCTCTTAAAAACACGCATTTTGTTTTGATGACGAGAATTAATTTTTAAATTAATTAATGCAACTGATATGTTTTGAATTTGGTAAAATAGAAATCATTTTTGAGTTCGTAATATCAAATATAGCTTAGGCCTAATTTTTGGTATTTTTCTGAAAACTTTCAATTTTTGATGAATATTGAAACCACTAAGTGGTAGTTAAAAAAACTGAATTTTTCATAAAACATAATTTTACCGCTTCTATGAGTGGAATTTCAAAAATCCGAGAGACACGGTTGATGTCAGTAAGTAAAATTTGGTTCAATTAGATGAAAATAATTTTTGGTGAATAGTAACTTTTTACTTTTATTTACCACGGTTAAAAGTAAATAGGGTAATTAAGGGTAGAAATGATATTATTATTACCCTAACACATGTACTAATTCTATTGGACAAGTGTAATTCGACCAAAAACAAACTTAGGAATAAAATATGACCATTTAGGCCCACTTGGATTAGATTAGGACGTTTATTATTAATTTATTTAAAGAAGGGTTAAAAGAGTTAAAATCAATGTTTATTTACTAAAAAAAAATTAATATAGGGTTATACATAAGATAAATTCGATTGTAAATATTAATTAGAAAGCTTAAAATATTTCCTACATAATGGTATTTTATTTGTAATTTTTAGACATTAAATAATTTAATTTATTTACGACACAACGATGATGCAGTAATTATCTTATTAATGAAATATTGACATAATTGATGTTATAAATACCCAAATAAATATAATTTAGACTTTTTATGAATACCAGTAATTTTATAGATTAATATGACATGTTAGTATTTATTTAATTAATTTTTTTTTAACTTATCATTCTGTTATAATTTTCCCAAAAATCAATTACTAAATAATGTCAAAATTGACGTAAAATAGTTTTTAAAACAAATATTATATTATTAATTGTTATTTTATTCCTAAAAATCTAAGGATCGGAAAAATTACTTAGATACGGTTATATATATTAATAATAAACAACTTGGGGTTCTATTGGCTTCTTATAGTAAGTTTATTATCCTTATAGTATAAGAACACAAGAAGACATGGTAAAAGTAAAATTATTTAACTTAATGTTAAATCTAAATGATAAGGTTAAAATAGGAACCTAAACTTGTCTAAATTCTATTGGATGAGAGGCTTTCGACCCATCCCCACCTTAGCATCGAAATAAATCAATTTGGAGCTATTTAAAATCGAATTTCGATTTATAATAAAATAATATTTTTAGTTATTCCCAAGGTGCCCCTCTCCTCCCTTATAAAAGGTCACCCCCTCCCTCTCTTCCTCACACCAATTTGAGCCTTCAAGCTGGACAAACCCTGCCAAATTCTCTTCTCCACTTCCCTAGCAACATCCTAGAGGTTCTTGTCTTCCTCAAAGACCAATTTTAGTTCCATAAGAGGAGGTCTCAAAGAGGCGCTTCAAAGAAGATGTAATTTCCATTACCAATTCTTTCACCTTTATTTCTTCTTCCACTTATTCTTCTTAGGTTGTTTCATTATGAAGTAATAACATCATTATCACTCATATACTGATATGTTATTATAAGTATGAAACAATCCTAATTCACCATCTATCCATCCTACAAAAAACGAAATCACCGCGCGTGCGTACGTACAGAATACGGTCTCCACGCCGTGGTGTAATCTGTTTTTCCACCAACACCTTACATGGATGGGTATTATGGTGTAAATAATAACTATACATAGTTATTATAACATCATAATGATTCAGATATATTGTATCATCCACTCCAATTCAATTCAATAATTATGGAAATGATATCATCGCTCGTGCGTACGTACGGACTACCGTCTCCACGACGCGATGAGATTCATTCTCCATGTTAACCATTTAAGAATAATTATAAAGTATATATAAGCAATAATAATGAAATATATGAAATTATAAAGCTACTGTATTTATGTGTATATATATGTATTTCATCTACTTAATTCCACTCAATTCAATAATGAAAAGAAAACAGCGTTCATCCGTACGTACGGCCTACCGTCTCCATTAACGGTGTATTTCTTTCCATTTATCGGTCCATTATATATATGTATATGCTGAATATATATTATATATAAATCATGTTTTATATTCTCTAATTAATTAATAATGATCTAAGTAATCATATGAATAATTACAAGTTAAAACACGAACGACAAATAAGACGATTTTACCCAAAACGCTACTTTAACATGAATTTACAAAAGAACGGGTAATATAAAGTCATAAGTGAACCATATATGATATCATAACAATAAGTATGATTCTGGAAGAAGTCAATAACATTATTTAAATCATTATACAGGAGGTTCAGACACTTACGAAGCAAATCAGACCTAAGGTAAGGGATAAATTTTCAATCTCATTTTTATCCGAGATTGCTTATACGTAAGTATTTACTGGGGTTACGTTTATCATCCCTGACCATGATTTCTAAAAATGATTTCATAAAATGTTTACCATTATTCCATGGATTTTTAAAGTCATTTTTACCCTTTATTTACTTTTTACCACATTGTATGAATGAAATATTTCGTTTGGTTACCATATAAGGTACTTTTCGACTTTTCCGACAAAAGTACGAGGAGAATGTTATTTTTAACTTATACGGCGTGAACGAATTTTTACGGTTTCATAACGCCTCATTTTCAAGATGCTTCCTCTACAAGATTGCCTGATTATTTTCAATAAAACCCTTATCTTTTAAAATTGCATGGAATTTTGTGAAAAGAACATGATTTTAAAGAAGAAAGGATATTTTCCTCAAGAATTCATTTCAAGTGTTTTGTCAAAACTATTTTACATCTAAGATGAAATTATTTCATATGTGTATGTTTCATGTAAAATTTCTCTATGATTTAAATGGATTCAATTTTTTTTATGATGAAATGATATCAATTGTTTATGGATTATGTTATGATGGCATGATGTTTAAGAATCCCATTTTATTTCATGGGTTATGCTATGATGTATGATTTATGATTTTGTGGCAGACATAAGAATTGTATCATGATGAGATGGGTGGGACCTATATCTCCCTCCAATGCATTGGGTAAAGATTTTATATCTCATGAGATAGACATGGCTGGAATGGTAGGTTATACCGGTTCAGTAAAACAGGACTGAAACGAGGGTGACTCGGTTCAGAAATGGACTTTGTCCACTAAGATAGTCTTGGAAATGAGTCTTGACTAACAAGAAATGATTCTCTATGTTTATGTGTGTATGCCACACAGTTTCATGTCTTATGTTATGTTTATTGGGATTTCATTTCACTACTATGATTTGTCACATGTTATGAAATTATGCTCTCTTTTGCAGGTTAAGATTTCCAAAATGATATGTTCTTATGAATATGATGTGATTGATATTTCTTTTGTTTACCCTTACTGAGAATTTGAGCTCACCCTTTTATGTTTTCTTTTCCCCGGGATATAAAGAAAGGTTTTAGGTTAAAAAAAGGAAGATCTTTATGGGAGATGTTGATGATCTTTCACCACGATTAGAAGATTATATTCCGAGTTTCCAAAGACACTAAACTATTACGGTCCTTGTGTGTGTGTTTTTGTTATGTATTAAGTATTCCGTAAAAGTAATGTAATGTTCATGTAAGTTAAGCTTCAGGTCTCTACAAGTATCATCAGTATCTATTCCTCTATACAAGATGACTCATAATGAGTTCTATGAGATCAAGAGATATTTTTTGAATATAGAATCTAAGGGTTTTATCTGACACAATATATCTCCATGGTAATACAATATCATTTTATCCTATAATTAGGATGCAAAATTTTGAATTAACATGGACTAAAGAGGAATAAACTAGAAAAATTTAATTAAACGACATACATTTACTCAAATAGAGATCTCTTCAACCAGCTCTAAGTATATAGAGTGTTCTTGTAGAACCTCCCTAAGATCATGTTGTTTTCATGTGAAATTCATCCATTTACACATACCCTATATGAATTTCTAATGTGTGAATAGTTTATATGAGTATATTGTTATTTTATTCTGTATTACGAACACACCAACTACTTTCATGACCTTGATGAGAATGGTTTTAGACCCCTTCATGGATTCTCTATTTTTCATTTTTCTCAATGACAGATTAATATATCCTCATTATCGAAGAAACTATTCTAGAAAAATGTAGATCATTATAAATAAACTGATAGATCATTAAATATATTCTATGATCTGAAATTTTAAATTTTTGATCAACCTGTTTCACATCTTGGGATATATTATCTCGAAATTCGAATCATTAGTTGACATAGTAAAGGTGACTGTTGTGGTTTCTTGGGAGAATATGAATATTTTTTAAGCAATGTTTCTTGAGGTAACCTAGATATTATAGGAATTTGTTTTGTACTTAATATGCCTTGTGGAGCTAAATACCATTCCGACTAAGTAGGGTGTGGGCTTCTTACATATTATGGTGTGAGAAATAATTTTAGGATATGAAAATAAGGCTTACATAGACACTGATATTTATTAATCCATTCCCTCTATGAGGTTATATATTATTTTATAATATATTTAAAAAAATTGGGTGTGTTATTTATCCAAGAGTATTGAGTCATTTAATTAGTTTCACAATATTTGAGGCCCCACATGCTTAATTATCCAACACACAACCATGAGTATGCATTAGTTATTGAACTCAGGCACAAGACATTGTAGAATATACTAATCAATTGATATTAAAGGAAACATTTTTCAAGATACATTGAGTTGTTGAAGAGACTCATGAGTGGAATTTTCTTAAAGCCTTATTATTTACCTCATCACTACTATATAGGCTAAAGAGAATGTAGTTTTCAGACATTAATTTCATGGTCCTAGGGTAAGCTGTTTTATAAGGGGACCGACATCTTGATATTTCTATCCATAAATACTAAATAATTAATGTACAATGCATAAATCTAGGTTCCTCCATATATACAGGAGGATACAATGTGAGAATACCAATTTTCAGTGGAAAGAGAAGACACATATCTCCATGATGTATTACTATATACATGGATTGTATTGGTGAACTGGGATGAATCATCAGATCCAATATTTTCTCACTATGTGTTCCACATATCAGTAGAATAATTTAAAACACCAACGAACCACTAGATTATTACTAGGGTTAAGGATTACAGTGTTTAAATGGGATGAAATAATGATGAATTTTTTGACTATTTAACCAAGGACTCCACATGGTAGAGAAACTGTTGGGTTAGTCCTTGATCTACTAATGAATATAACAACTTCTATAATATTTGGGTGACCTTCTTAATTTATGATCAATGAATACTATATATTTGTGAGATTATATGGATATACAAGGTCCATATTAATATCATTTCTCTAAGGGACACTTTTTTCACATAATGATTTTAGAAAGGGTTACATAATTCATTTGTTATATAAGTGAATTGGAGGAAAACCTTCCACCCATATCCCAATGTTCTATTATAATAGACTGTAATATTGTTTGAGAACATGATAAAAGAACATGTACTGTATTTTTGGTGGTTCATGGGGGAAAATTTATCCTATAATTGAGTTGTCATAAAATCATAACTTCTTGGAAAACATTTAGATGCCTTAGTAAGAAGCCTAATATTGTAGTAAATTCCTATCAACTATGTTCTTGAAATAGGTTGGGGTGGTATTTATATTAAATCATCATCTTCTAAAGTAGAATCTTGATAAATTACAAATTATTCTGATGTGTATGGATACTATGCAGTCTAGGAATAATTTTTATGCTGATCTGCATCGAGTAACTTTAAAGTTCATGTCTATGAGTTATCTTTTAATATGGGTACTGTTGAGAATTGGGAATATATAGATATAGAGGAATGGGAAGTTTTATTCTAATTTGGTCAATACATCTGATATATTAAATATATTTGGTCCGTTTTTCTAGCAGTTGATGTTATATTAATGGTACCATTCAATGAATGATGTATTCCATGTTTAAAAGCATTTTAATTATCTTGTCATCCTATCTCACCAATTCTATACCATTGATTATTAATTTCATTTTGATGTTTCTTTTGAAAATTATCCCATTAAATTTATTTAACAGAGCATAATGTATCTTTTTGGATGGTCTGTATTATTAGTTGGTGTTATTTTGAAGCATGACCATGTAGAGGATAAAACATAGGAGCGAGAGGGCGATGTAAAAGCCCAATGTCCATAGTTATTCTTAGTCATATTTCCCCATACTTGTAAGGGAAAAATAGTGTTAAATTCACATTAAAAATTAATATGTAAATAATTATATTTTTCTTCAATATATGGAACACTTTTATTATAGCTTAAATTTTTCATTTTATCATTATTAACGTTACTTATTGTTGATTGAGGTTTTTGGGAGCATTTTGGGCTTGTTAGGATCCCACATCACTAGATTTTAGATTAAACAACATGTCCACATAGTTAGAATAAACCATTGAACCTATTAAACATGGTTTAAAATACTCTGCATTGTTCTATAGTGCTCTACATAAGGGACCTGATGGAATTCATCGATTTTTCGTAACCATCCTCTACAACATGTGCAGGGTGTGCACTCATGGTAGAGTGGGACACACAGGTAGAGCATGGTTTGATAAACCATTCTCTCACAATCATGGGGTAAATTATCCCTAGATAGTATCTTACACACAATTGGTTCAATGTTCAGAAAACCATGCAGCCAAACCATCCAATTCTAATAAAATGGGATCTTTTACAATTTTCCCCACTCTCCTTATAAGACATCACCTTCTTTCTTTTTCAATCTAATGGACAATATATCCAGTCTTCCTTAATCAAGGAATGCTCCCCCCATGCAATCCACCTATGTTATATGCTAACTTCTCTATTCAATTGCTTAATCGAGATTCATCTTTAAAATTGGATAACCACCAATAAACTCTATACCCTTTAGTATCAATTCATCATGCGACTATTTATTGACCATTCTATTTTTGTACAAGATCATATTTCATATTATCATGGAATTAAACCATTATTCTATTTTACTCTGATCAATGAGAACCTAAGTGATGGTACTAGAAAATGAATTTATTAAAGGTATAAGGTAAATTTTCTTTGATTTTTACAACTATTTCATAACATTTAAAAATAGTAATCATTGTGCGCATGTCGATTTCTCCCATTGTTTCTTCTAAAATTCATATTACACTATTATAAATTATTAAACATTTGTTTAAAGGACCAAATGAAACATCATAAACTAATTGGTGGTTGAGATCTTAATGTTAATCATCCCTTGTAGGTTGCCTTCTTTTCTATCCCTTAGTGACATAGGTTGGGTTTACCTATGACACAGTTTGGGTGTTCTTGACATTATCTTTTGTATGTTAAGTGTTATAACATAATTAAATGAATTATAATACCATTAAGTGGAACATATATGTATATATATACCTTATAATTATACCTTATAATTAATTTGTCAATTGTTTTCATGCACTTAGTCTACCTAGCCAAGTTCGATTGAATGTAATGAAATGAAAAATTCGAATTGAAATTAGAATGAATATTACATGTTATATGATGAATTATATATATAATAAATGAGTATAATGTTACAAATTCATATAGACCATTTATAACATTATAAGAAGGACTATAAAAGATCTAGCATTGGAATACTATGGGACCTTCTTGAGTACTCATAGGATACCATTTTGAAACATTTTCATTATTTTCGTGGGAGATACCCACAATAGAATTTGGTATTTTTATTATTAAATGAATTCCTCACTGATGTACCAATGATTCACAAGAATATATTTCCTATATTATAATTCCTTCGATACACACCTTAGCTTCATCTTCATGTCTTAGGGCACATACCTCCATAAGTTCACCCAATTAGGCCCAATCATGCTTACCCTGGGATCATTATAGATGATATCCAAGGACTCGATTACTATATATTATAGTGGAAGACCTTAGGTGTACCCAATGGCTTACACTCAGATGGTTATATTCTTAGTACATGAGTTAATAGTATTATTTTTCATGACTGATGAGCTCAATGGCAGTTTTGTTTCACCTTGGATCACCCTTTTCTATTATCATCATTATCACTAATTTTTTACTAGTATATTATAATTCCAATCACCTATATATTTATTAAATGAATACTTGTTTAGACACCTTATATGTATGAATAAGGTATGAGTTCTTTTATTTTTTTACAATATTAATTTTAAATACCTTTACACTGTTAGCATTTATATTTACTAACTGTATATATATATATATATATATATATTGTTTTTATGGAATATTTGTATTCATCTCAAACCCTTTTATCCCTTTTGTTGGTACACATGTTGATTATATTATCATAGGTGGGGGAAAATGGAACCATCTCTCTATTGAAACCCATCTTCTTGATTTGGATGGTAGATTTGTAGATGATGTTAAGGAACGTTTTTGGTATGCATGAACAATTTTTTCCTTTTTATTATTTGTTATATCAATCAATGTAAAATTTTTAAGCTTAAATATATACATAATTTATCCATTTTGAAGATAAATTACATCCACTTTTTTATTTTATTGAAATTACATACATTGATGAAAATTAATTGATTTGATGTTTATGGATGTTGTTGTTGACATATTCCCTACAATTACACATAATGTTTTTATTTATCTTCTTATCATTTGTTCTCCACTCTGAAAAGAGGTTATTATATCCCCATAGAAAATCCATAGTCACTATATTCTAGTCGATAGCCTTTAGAACATAATGAGGTGTGATTCATTTCATGTGGCGAAAAGGGTTCAATTACTCCAGAGTGAACCTGATCCTGAACCCCACAAAATATTTTCCAAAAGTGATAAAACAACCAATATCTTTATCCAAAGGCTAAATCTCATTGATTATTCACCACATTGCTATTGATCTATTAATGGCTTATCCACCGTATAGATTTTCACTAAATTTTCATCATCCACACCCAATGAATCATTTCCATGTGTTATGCCTTCTAATATGTGGAACAAATCCCTATAGAACTTACATATCAAATCCAAAAAAACTCTAGAAAATACCCAGAACAACATCCAAATTAATATTTATCAATATAGAGTGATAATAATATAAGAATATTTGTAATATGATATTCGAATAATCATACTCTCCTCCAATGAAAAGGAATATATCCTTAGTCCTTCTAATGTACGTAAAAATATTATTTATATTCCTCTAATGACTCTCCTATGGATTTGTATTATATATATATATTATTTATGGTCAAATAATAAGAGACATAATGTTTATTACAATACATGGAATACATGATAGTTAATATGATATATGCATTAATAATATTATCTATCATTTCCAAATCGATTGAAGAATCCATAATCATTATAATATTCATGCCATACAGAAATATTAAACACCTCTTATAATATTTCAAAACACCAAACTAAATTATTACATTAATAATACATTTTTTACTCATTACATGAATCTTCTTAGTTTTATATTTATATAACATTATACTTAGTTTTTAGTACTTTACATATGTATTTCATTGAGAAATAAAATACTCATCCAAACCATTAAAATTGAATTTTCAATATGTCATGTGTAAAATGAAGTTTTTCATTTATGTACAATAACATGAATAAAAATACACCCCACTAACACACATATATAAATAAGAAATAATCATTATCTTTATGAAACTGAAAACACTGATTTCATCATTTAAATAAATATTTCAATTCTAGGATGTTTTCTAACTCCATAAGTTAAGTACTTCAATATAAATATCGTGGATGATTCATTTGGAAGTAGAAAAAATATAGGATGTATTATTACACCATGAACCAATGTAGTAGGACCAATCCAGGGTGTTAAATGAACTCAAGAGAACCACCTCATATGTTGGATGCTACCAACTAGAAGTTAGGGTCTACATTACTATTTTGGGGTGACTGTATCCTCAATCATAGTGTTATGCAATATATCAATTAAAAACATATAACAAAATACAAAATAGGGTACACTAAATTGTCAACCAAATAATCAAAAATTATTATTATAAAAAATATATATACCTAAAAGCTCATGTTAGTATAAAAGGATATAATTTCACATCATTGGGTGACTAGTATCACTATTAGCCAATATGAATATCCCAGAAGATGCTGAGCATATACCATGGCATCAATGGGATGTTTTATGTAATTTTTAGTGTTAGTAATTTTGCACTTTTTTCTTCTAGAACACCTTCTAGATTTATGATACATATACAAATTGGTGGGTACATTTCAACCAATCTCTCCACCACTGATTCCTCTAATGTTTTCCATTGATTTTGAATGAATCTGAATGAGATATGATGGTGATTTTGGATAAGATATTCCATTTATCATCCATATTAACTCCATCTTCATAATGGGGTAGAATAAAATTTTATAATTCTATTTGGGTAAATCCTCTATGTATTTTTATCATTTTTTATTCCATGTTTCCTTAATTATTTTAGAATTATCAATATACATTGATCATATTTGATTTTCATTGATATTGGATCAATCAGGGTTAGGATTCTGAAGAAAATGTATTCATGGTATCCTGTGAAAGTTTCTAAAAATGATGGGAATTTTGATTAGAAAGATACGAAGATATACCCTGAATATAAATATAATATGTTGATAATAATTTCATAAAAAGTGTTTTTGGTTAATTTTTCATGATTTTAAAATTTAATTATAATAAACCATCTATCAAAATGTTTCTATATATTAATTATTTTCAATATAGGTAGTCATAAGAGTGTTGAAAAACATAAATAAGAGGATGGTTATGTTTCCCATTAAGCGGTGATAATCAGTGAGTAATTCAGTGCATATGAATTTGACAATTGGACATGAGATTTATTATTGTCATTTAATTAATTATATTTTAAAGATTATTTTTTAAATTTTAATTTTTGGGATTGTGGTAGGAACTCGTGGATACTGATAGATTTTTTAGGTACTTGGATGGAATCAGATAAATTTGTTCGGATTTTCTATTGAGGGGAGTTGAATCCATATTGAGTTAGGTGGTTCCATGTAAATTAACCAATGGTATTACACTGTTCTATTGGAATTTAATATGAGGTTATCCACCATTATTGAATGATCCTATATTTACAAATTTATTATGAACTACATGACATACATAATGGGATTAATTATTGAAACATATTATCTAATTAAAGGTATATTACTTGGGAAATAGTCAAAGTTCTATTGACCACAATAGAACCTTATGCACTTTATTGATTCCATGTTAACACATATTAAAGTCCTCGACTATAGATATGAATCTTAATTCTCATGAATCCCAATTGTGGAGTGATCTTATACATGTAACATAGAGGCCCAATAGACATGTTCCTGATATTATTATTATGTGGAATCTATATAACTCAGTGACACTTATGCATTATTTGATTCAATGGTAGCGTTTGTGTAGCCTCGTGATTCCTATTAATTCTTTGATCTGACTATGGTGTGTATTTCCTTGTGAGTACAATTCTTGATATGATTCACATTTGTAGAGTGTGTAGCCCCGCAGAATTGTGCTTGATATGACTCAAATGTGGTGATCATTTGTGTTTCCCTGTGAGGCCAATGCATTATTTGATTCATATGTTGTGTATTTTTGTTTCAATATGAAAAAAATTATTCATTTGATACAATTGTTGGGTGTGTGTATGCCAATGATAAAAATTATTTATATGACTTAAATTTGGAATGTGTTAGTTCTCGATACAGTGGAATTTTGAGATGGTAATGAACAACTCTAGGCCAATAATACCATCTACGGTTTACTAAAACAAGTTAAAACCAATCAATAGTCGCATTCACTAATAGTATATTGAAAAATATGTAATTTAAATTAGACCACTCACTCCATACTTCCCCAAAATTATGAAATATGTTCCGATAATTTGATTTATCCTTAAAATTATCCAAAGGTTTATCTCTAATGTTTTCCCATCCTAGTTCTGAAATTATAACAAAAACATTATTTTGATAAAAATTCTAGTTACCTAACTATTTTACACATAGTAATACATTATTTTTAACATACAGATCCATTAAATTTAAACTAACGATAAAAAGGATTAATATCATTAGATTAGTATTTTCATAAAAAATAAAATAAAACATATTTATATTCATCTTCTTAATGATATTTTACATTCCATGATCTCATAAAATTTCAAAGGATAAAATGGGGAATAAATTAATGAAATGGGAGAGTTAAAAATCCCTGTAAGGGAAAGAACATTATAAGGACACATAACATGTGAGTTAAAGGTATACCATGATATCAGAAAAAGAGGAAAATGAGTAATCCCATAGGATCACAACATAAAAAAGTTGGTATCATAAGATCATAGAAATGTAAAAAAATGGAAAAACCATAAAACGTGACAAAAAAATAATTCAATAATTACATTCAAGACAACATTACAATGTGGACGGAGTCCCGTAATGGATTATGTTCACTATCTTATATAATAGGTGATGTCTCATGAGACTCAACATTATCCAATGCATTGGAGGAATATATAATTTTTTACCTAATGATCATATTTGATCCATATAAATTCATATGTGTCCCACATTTGTATCTAGATCACAAGTCATGAACATGAGAATAACCCATAAATGGAGAATGATCTTTATAATCTGATTCATATAATAATGAAAAGAGATTTTGTAAGGAAATAGTTTTTGAAATGTTCATAAGAAAATTAGTGTGACATATGTATATATGTAAAACACATACATAAATAATTTGTGATAATTCTATAATAGTAAGGGTTGTTTGGTTGATGAATATATATAATTAAAAAAACATTTAAAAAATCTTGATGAAGATAACATTTCTACATTGAAAATTAATTTTAAAAAACTAAACATTCAAAAAAAAAATGGAAATACATTTCTTTTAAAATAAACAAATACAATTAAAAATAAATATACAAAAACATGTTCATAATGGAGAGTAATTATATACATTCTCTATAAGTTAAAAAAATATTCATTTCACATATTCTGTATTAATATAAAAATGTTACTCATTTGGAATATGAAGAGAAGATTATTTTTTATGAGTTTTTTAAAATAATTTAATCACGGTGAAAAATTAATTTAAATAAATATTGAAAAATATTATATCTTTTTTTAGAAAAATTTTACCGACGAAATGCATAAGGAAGAAAATTGGTTTTCGACTTAAGATATAGAAAGATAATTACACTTTTCCTTAAGAACATATTCCCATTAATTTTAGGTACCAAAGAGTTGTAAATTTTAATATTACATGAAATGAGCACAAATAAACAATGGATAATTTAATTAAATGGTTTTCAAGTACTATTATCAAATAATTTTATTAATGTAAATTCTACAATTAAAATCCCAATTAAAATAAAATTGATATGGAAAGCCTTACCGCATTAGTATCATTTGAATAATAACCCCCCACGATGAAATAAGTGGATATTAAAATAAATTAACATAAATAATGAAGGATTAATGATAGAAAAATAAAAAATTCATATATACACCATATAAAATAAATTTTGTGTATAAAAGAACAAGTGTCTTAGAGAGTGATGTTTTCAGAAAAAATTCACTACCTCATGATTGACTTGTCATGAACACTATTTAACTTATTGAATACTAAAATCATATTAATTATTTACATTCCTGAGAAATTTTTTCTGTTTTATTATTTCAAATAATATATTTATTATAATTTTATATTAAATTTATTAATCATTTAGTTTCTTTGTTGGATGTTTTGAAGATATTAAACACATATTTTCAAACCACTTTGGTATATTTAAAAATGTTATAGAGATTTTTATTGAATAATTTATATAAATATACAAATTATAGAATTTTAATTTTTTGGCATAATCTGTTGTTTTAAATATAATCATGAATTACGGATATTAAAAATGAACATGTCATGATCATGGTGATAACATGCCATTCATATGCATTATTAGAATTTTAGTTTTCCAATGATCATGATTGAAGGAAGGTAAGTATGATGATATTAGTGAATAATTAATATCATATAAAAAATATCCTATTATTTCTATAAATTAACCTACATATTCTACCCATGAGATATGGTAATATTAAAAGAACCATATCACATTGTGAGGTGGCAATCCACTGAACACGTGAATAATTTTATAATTCACCAATGATTAATAAAGTAAAAAAATTATGATATTTTGAATTTCAAGAATGATTAATATTTAATTAATATTATATGTAAATATTAAATCCTTCATAACATACATTTATTATAGATGATGGTGGAAAACAATTTGAATCAGTTTCTGAGGCGGTGGTATGACACAAAAATGGATGATGGTTTCGTCTGTCATCTGATGGAAGAGGAGACAAATAAATAACATGAGATTAAAATTATAAAATATAAATATATAAGATGTAATATTGTTATTGTATTAGAATTTTTAGAAAATAATATTATGAGGAAATAAAATAATTAAATAGAAATAAAACAATTTGAAACGATTACCATCTTTAAGAATAACTTACATTAGATATCTTATTAAGGACTCTAATGATGGTATTCTTGGAAGACCAAAATAGTGGAGTGTGGAAAATGATGTTGGGGGAATATTTTTGTCTATATTTACATGATCTAAATGGATTGAGATTATTTAATATGGGATGAGAGGGGGTGAAATTTTATTATTGAGGAGGAGTTACATTTTATAAAAAAAACTATTTAGTAATAGGATATGACACTCAAAACATGTGCATGAAATAATGAAAAATAATTTTTTTGAGTGTTTCGTAGACTTGGAAAAAAATTAATCACCAAAAAGGATTTTTTTTTAATCATGTGGTTTCTAATGTCTCTAAGGACCGTAAGTTCTAATACTCTAGGTTTCTTCCAACAATAACTAGTTTTTTACTGTTTCTACTATTCAATATAGCTAAATATTTCATTGAAAATATTATATAATATTAAAAATTATTATTCCAAATATGTAATATATTTTATCAAATTCAATTCATATTTTCAAAACATAACATGAATAGGGTTATCTAATCATCAAATAAAATTTCATTATAACCAATATAACAATACTTTCCTCTTAAAATAAAAATTTATTCAATGGCAAAAAATATGGAAAAGTGGGAATTTAATATGTGAATATTAATAATATCAACCGCATTATCCAATTCTACATTGACATAAAATAATAACTATTTAGAAGAT
The DNA here is from genome assembly GCA_963277665.1 of Viscum album. NCBI lineage: Eukaryota > Viridiplantae > Streptophyta > Magnoliopsida > Santalales > Viscaceae > Viscum > Viscum album. The sequence continues at coordinate 1,013,362,799 of OY728162.1, read as the reverse complement.
TCTAATCCTTTCCACAATTAAAAAGTAAACTTAATCAACTCTTCATCTTGCCTTGTGTTCCCTAACGTTTAACTCAATGAATATATTTGTTCCACACCATTTTAATGATACACGGACAATCTTGGTACTAATTAAATCGCTCCAATTTTCATATCACATCTAGATATATATTTTTCATAGGTTTTCATCTCTCCACGCAAATAAATGCATCACCTAAAATTAACTACACTATGAATGTCGAAAAAACATATATTAAAATAATGTGGTTTAACTGTTGATACTATGTGTGTGAAAAGAGGATAAAAATCAATTCAAAACCAAAAAACATAATCCTTTTTAGTTGAAAACATGGGATAACAATTCATTCATTCTTGTATAACCATCCATTCTTGTTTTTATTAGGTTTAATGGAATTATTTCTTTTCTAAATTTTCGCTACATGAATCATTATATTTTTAAAATTGTTTTAAAAAACATATGAATTATTTATACATTCATCATCTTCCATTTCAACTCCATCTCTATTTCCCATTAAATAAATCATTATTTACAAAAACATTTATCTTTATTGGATCTTCCTCAATCCTATCATAACTATTTTGGCTTCCTACTTCTAGTTATGTCTAATTATTTCCAAATTCAAAATTTTATATGTCGTTCACCAAATAAATTATTTTTCATATTTAGGATTTATTTTATTGTCATTCTAACGTGATTCCATCATCACAAATAATAATTTATTTCTTTAATGACAGTTGTTATATTTGTTTCATTCACAGTAAGTGAATCAATTTATTACTAGAAATATAACCTAAAACATCAATTTAAGAGAAAATTGACTATTGGTGTGGTTTTATGGAAACCCATTCCAATAGTTTTATTAATATATTGGTATATATAAGATATATATCCTCCAAAACACAAAGTTTGTGAAACCATTTGAAATAGGTAAGGTATATGGACACCGATACAAATGGATTGGCTAAACCATTAATGTACGTTTTTCTTATAAATACTTATATTAATGGTTCAGTCCAATAATTGATATAGCCACATATATAGATGTGTTGATAAAAAAATAGATAATTGGAAAAAATATTAGTTTGTAATAATAATTATAATATAAACATCAAAACTAGAAAATATTTTTATACATTAATTTATATTATTATATATATATAATAAAAAAATTCAGTATAATAATATTAATTAATTTATAAAATAATGGCGAGGTTTTGTTATCGACAGTCGATATTAGAAAATTTACAAAATAGAATTATTATACTAATGGGTTTAAGAATATTTTTCTATTGGTATTTCCTACTGCCTATACCAACTTCTTGATAAAAATTGGTACAAATCACATATGTTGATGGTTCGAACAAACAACTAGAATATAAATTTTCTAATAAAATTACCCTAAAAAAATCATGGAACTTCTGGAGTAGGCTATAAAAATGGGTTGTGGTCGGGTAAGAATAATAAAAAACTATTGGTATTTTCTTTCTTCTAATACAACACTAATGATCTAACATCTTTCTATAGCATTTTGAGTCTTTTTTCTTCACTTTTCTTTTGGATAAACCATAATGAATACTCAAATTCCAAGATCACTTTTTCATTCTATAATCATAGGTTGTTCTTTCCCAAATAATATATGATTATTTTATTGTTTGTTTTATCTATAACTCATCATCACATTTTACTCTAATTTTATAATTTTCATAGAAATTATGATTGATTTCAAATATGTTCTTGATTGGAAGATACACCTTATCCTATGTATCATGCCTCTACTTAGTAGTTTTTTCATCATTATATCTTTTAATAATATTTATATATCAACTCATATTCAATAAAAAATTAAAAACAACCAGTTCCATTGATTACAAACATTTCACCTCACCAATGACGAGCAATGAATCTATTTTTATCAATTATTAAAATTTCCTTTCAATATTTATCTCAATAATATTTTGGAATAAAAAAATTTAGAAAAAAAATTTATATTTTTTCTTACACCATCTTGATCAACTTTTGGGGTAATGATATTTTTCACCTTCTTAAATAAGTCAAAATTATTAAATTTAACCTACAATTTTCATGAAAACTGCATATGTGCAAACTAATTCTTCTTGAAGAAGGTTAACTTTAAAATATATATTCTTGTATACATATTGAAAAATGATTTTTACTATATTATATACATTAATATGATTCCATTTAATATATTTACACTCATTAAGAACTAATATAGTTGAAATTAATATCTTAGATTTATGTAATGTTTCATTTTCTTCTACATCAATATATCTCAAATTGATATCTAGTAAATAGAATTATTTTTTTAGAGTGTTCTTATGAACTTAAAGTTATTTAAGTATGTCATTATATCCTTTTATCATCATCTTAATATTATCATCATCAATTTCATTTTTATATTTACACATAGTAAAGGGATTTTAGTTTCATAAAATGCATGGATCCTTTCTTCATAGACATTTCATCTCTGAGAATTCATAACATATCTTTTTTTTAAATATTATCTAGTTATTGAATATGCTTCTATGATGTCCCATATAAGTTATTCATTGACATTAAAATCTTTGACAACAAAGTTACCCATTTTCAACCTCACCTGATGTGATTTTCCAATTACATAAAAATATAAATCTACTAGTGAAAACAACAAGATAATTATTTTTTAAATATTCAAATATTTAGCATTAAAAATGATTATGGGATTAAGGAAAAAATAATATATATTTAAATAAATTGATTCTTATGGTGGATAGTTAACAAAATATATGATAGATGAATTATATCACTGATTACTATCATCTTGAGGGGATCTATAAATCCATTTTCTCATAAGAGATATACAACCCATCTATAAAGCCTCATTCTTCTTCATATTATCTATTTTATTCGATGAAACAAATTCCATGTTGGTGTTGATAGATTCAAACACAAAAATATCAATTTATGTAATATAATAGTCTTATTTAATAAATATGTTCATATAGAATAATGGGAAATAAATTTGAATACAAGTATATTTAATAAGAGGAATAAATTATTAATTGATAATACAAAATGTTATTACTGATATGGGGGTTTCTCACTGATGGGGGAGGGGGTTGAACCGGTGTAATTGATATTTACCAAATATTTTCACTTAAAAATATTAAAATAAGCAATATTATTTTAATAAATTGATATTATATATATTAATGAGGATATTGGAACCAAATTCATGATTCTATGAAGCGAGATATAAGAAATTGATATTTTGATATTTTTCACTAAGAAATTTGGTAAAAAAATAATTCTATGTTCATGTGGAGTCTGAGTTATAGGTTATTCTCTAATATCATAATATTAAAAAATATTTTTAAGGCACCATCCTTGATATATATTATAACATTCACATACTTTACTATCACCTAGTCATTTTAAGTAGGTCCTTCCATTTTTAGTGGCCTTCGTAACCTCACTGTATTAACAAGCTTTTCACTGCACTAATGAATGTCACATCATCATAATGAAAGATCTTATCCCTCATTCTATTATACTCTGACATCAAGTAGATTATTAGAAATCAAAAAATTCAATGTGGTATCTCCTAAATATCAAAATGGTCAAATCAAGAATGGGTTAGGATCCTTTACATAGAATTCTTCCATATAAATAAATAATATTAAATATATAATTTCTATTTTTATTTTCACGTTATTCTTTTCTAAATACTATTCTTCTTTCCATGAAATTACTAATCTATAGTACTAGTATATCAGTATCTCCTCTCTTGATTCTTTCTCTATATTTACAATTTTCATTTAATGACTTTTTTTAATTCTATTATTAATTATTAATCTCTATATCAAACTGATTTTCGAAATGATATAACACATAAAATATTTTTTTATATTTATTTGGAAATCTTCAGTGATTCTCATAATAATGATCACCATTATTTAGAAAATACTAAAATAATATTTCCAGAAAATATATTATCATTAATAATAAGAAGTGTAATACTCTTATAATCCAAAAAATATAATTCATGGTTCTTCTCCAAACCATGGTTAATTCATCCTGAAATATTTTGTTTAATGATGGCCTGAGAAATCTTCATGGGATGATATTTTCACAAATGGATTGAAATATTCATATTTGAATATATATATATATATATATATATATATTTGTATGTATCATACAAAAATACTTCTCAACTTTTTATTTAATATCCATGTATTACCCCATTATATCTCATTTAATCGTTCCATTAAATTATTCAACACTCTCTTCAAATTAATCTCTTTAAGTGCGTTGTTACATGGATGAATAATTGTAGTGTATATATCCACTCACAATAAAATATATATCATTTATACCATGAAATTATATCTTATTGAATCATGGTAACTTTCATTTATTATGTGTTTAAAGTAGTTTAATTAGAAAAAATGTCATCTGGTGAAATATATTCAACTTTAAACACTCATTTATTAAATATTAAAAAAATAACACTTTTAATTAATAGTTCATTCTTATAGACAACATTAATGATCTCTAATTTCTATTACACCTTTACAATTCAAAATTATGTGTCCCTTAAAAACACATATTAAATCATATATGTCTCAATTGTTATCTTATTTGTACTCTAGAAACATTTATTTCTCATTTATTTATTCCTAATACATTGGAGTGGATATTATATATCTAGTATTAAATCATCATTACACTCGGAGTTCTCTTACGTATCATAGTGAAGTCTGTCCAATTCAATATTTTAGTATGAACACATGGTTTTATATTTTTTACAAAATATGAGATAAAAAATATCCCTTATTATCATATTGTTCTTTTATATTATAGTGTTAATTCTATTGATTTTTTTTTCAATAGTATACTCGATAACAATATTTGTTTCTCAGTTATATTTATCTTATATCTCAAATATGTTATGCATGAATCCAATAATTAATAAAATCATCTTCATAACTTATTCTTCCACTCAATATAATCTAAAAAAATATAATACAATCTAGGAGTTATCCATAATTTTATGACACTCTTCAGAACAATTCCCTAATCATATACAACATATAAATACTCTTCAGGATTATTTTAATACACATCTTATTTAAAAAAACATTTTTTAAAATAAAGATTTATCAACATTTTCATGATAATTCTATAATATGTATTTCAACAGTAATATATATTATGATTTCCAATAATTAATTCACTTAATATACTACTCAATAATAATGAAATATATAAACCAATTCCTTGAATCTATTGAATAATAAATAGTAATATATTCATTTTCATAGATATAACTCAAAATATTATCTCAATATACTTTTAATATATGAATGGATCTCTATAAACATGTATATTAATAGACATAAAAAATTTATAATCCACCCTAACTCGATTTTCATTCTAAAACAATCAAACTCTACATTCGTTGGGACTTCATAATATCCTAATACAAACAAAATGTATTATTTGTTGAAAAAAATACTATGATCATTATAATCCATTGGTTCATAAATATATAATAAAATACGTTCAAAAAATAAAATTATCTATTAATTATATATAATTATATCAGTAACAACATGATAATCTATATCAACATTAGAATGTTTGTGAGTGATCTTAATTAAATAAATAACAACTAATAAAAAATTCAGTAAATTTATAATTACATTATATGATTTTATGTAATAAATTTTGGAGATTCCCATATAATGGAAATAAAATAAATGAAATGAAATTTCCATGATATTCCAGTAGAGCACATGAAACATGAACCGATGGAATGAGTGTATTCCACCATTCCTTACATCGTCAATCCCAAATAAACCCTAATTCTATTTTAGGATAACCATATTTATAGATAACTTATGCATATAGTTCCTATACTAAAAATCTAGACACCCTTGGTATTGTAGGTCTCCACCAAGTCTATATTTTCTAGGAATGCCCAAAATTTAAACACTAGGATCATATAGTCCTATATCCTAGCCAAAACATAGAATACAAATTCAGAATAACAACATAATGGTTTGATGATACAATTTGTATCTAAACTAGTCCAAATACTCATGTTGAACCCTGATCTGGACAACCACATACCCAATGTATCTTCCCTGATCCCTATGGGTTTTCCACTATGAAATTGGATATTAGTTTACCAATGGGGACAAAGTTACATAATATGTTTTATATAAAAATCCATGACTAGTTTCATATTAGATACTTAATGGATTCATCCTTGTGTTCAATATTCTAATTATAGATAAAAACACCAATTACTTCTAAATATTAGCATCCAATTAAAAATATTTTTCTATACATATAATGAAAAAACAAATAATCACTCAACATAAAGACATATCGATATGATCATATAAAATATGTAGACAAAATAAAACAAAATAAACGATCCAATACAACAAAAAAATATATCTTTAAAATTTATAATCATTCTCCAACCTCATACAAATACAAATACATAATCCTACTAAAACACCTTACTAGATAGTTTAACAAAAAATTGGTATTTGATAACCATTATTTTGTATGCTTGAATGTCTTGAGGGCCTTCTTATTTATTTTATTATAGATAATCCCCCTTTTAAGGGATGAAGGGGAATCCTTACATGACCCGTAGGCCCAAGGCACTTGGCCCGACATGAACCGCAATACATGAACTGAAGGCCCATAGGCATACCATGCCCATTACATGACCCATAGGCCCAGCCCAATGGAACTACCCCTCCCCAACGTCTTGTATCATTGATATCCTTAGATCCCCACCTTGCATTGCTGATCGGCTAGCATTGCCCCGTACAATGTTGCATGTTTCCTCGACCGGATGGTGGCTGCCATACCCTCTCATTATTGATCAGAAATGTACAACCATATAAAAAATGAGGAGGTAGCCACCCATACTCCTCATCCCAATTTTGATAATGTGGGTTTAGGCATGGAAAAGTCTATTAGATGAAAAAAATATCCATCAAAATAGTATTAAATGATATTATAAATCCACATGGTATGGACACCAAGTGAATAATAAAAATAAAAATAAAATTAATATTATATAATAATATTGTACACCTAGAGGATCCATTTCAATACTCGCATACTTAGGTTCTATCTTGATGCTACGAACATGGCTGGAAGAAGGGATATCTTGGATACAATTCACTATAGAAAGAAAATATTACTAGATTCAGGGTATAATATATTCCCATGGGAGAGATACAATTTATACAATGCTAGAGAACTATCAAACCATACCATGTGAAAAGGAATGTGGTATATTGTAGTTGGGATGAAATACCAACTTCATTCATCCCTAAGAACTGTTTATTTTCATATCATATTATAATTTATATAATATATAAATATATACATAACCCTTATATAATGCTTCATCATACACAACATTTTCCATGCCTATAAGAACACGAAAAGTAAAGAAATATTTTTATTATAAGATCAAAAGATATTCATGGTTTTGTTGGTTTTATTGTCTATCATATAAATATGTCATAATCTATCACTACACATAAATATGTAGCAAAACAAGATAAATCAACGAGTTTTAAATCAGGGAATTCTAACAAGTATAAAATAATCAAACTAAACATTGAACAACTTGTGGAACATTTATACCTTAATTGTTCTTTTGTGAAATTATATATCATCATAAGTTATGATGTGAAAAAACTACATGTTATATCACATTGTTTCTAAAAAATAACATAACATGTTATTGGAGTAATAAGAATTAATTTGTGATAAACCTACTATGTTATTAACCATGCTATTTTTCTTAGATAATACATTCTTATAGTGGACAATATAATTAATATAATGTGATATATAAGTATAATTAAATCATTGATTTTAAATTAATTGCCTTTTCAAAATTCCATTTCAATCCATGAAACTTAATTCAAGTTAAATATTCTTTTAGATAGTCCTGTTTATATTTGGTGAATGATAAAACATCAACATTTATTATAAATTTAAATTCACTCATAATTTTCTCTTAATTCAACACAATATTTAAAGGAAAGATGATTCGAATGTTCCAAATTGATAGTGTATTTTGAAATAAAATTTACAAGGTAAGGCATTCAAAAAACGAATATAAATAAAATTGCATTATAAAACATAAAACCTATATCATTTACAAAAATTAATTTTTTTACATAAAATTGAATTTGGAAAAAAAATTATTCCTTATATTATAAAGATCATTTAATTCAGCAAAACATGACATTCCATCACCTCATCATAAATTTCAATCTAAAAATATGTTAGGTTTCGATCATTTACTTATTAATCATATATGTAATGGCAAAAGTATATGATCTCTATTGAAATATGAGTCAACAACATGAAGGAGTATGACTAGGTAAAATATAGATAATATACTAATGGGTGAATGATTATGTATATAATATATTTACATGTATTAATTTAGGAAGGAATTATTTGGGTAACACTATTTATCTCTTGAAACCAAAATATAATCCAATGACATTATATGTGCTTGACTAAAACGAAAGTATTAATTACAATTTTTTAATAAATATATATTACATATTAGTTTATGCGAACATAAATATAAAATAATAAAATATACGTGAAAAAATTATAAATAATTCTAAATATTATTATAATGAAAATATAATGACATTATAAATTTATCACATTAACTATATGGCCCTAGAATATTTTAAGAGGAATTTTATGGAATTTTATTGGTTAAAATAGTATAAGAATTGGGTATTATCCAATTGAATGTTGTGTAATTATATGTCATATGTTTGGAGTTATTTGGTGGAGAAATTGGGTGATCTTGGGAGTATTTTGGTCCTTTTATAGTAATGTAAATGGTCATTGAAACCACATTGGTTGCTCAGGAGGAAAATATTGTAACGAACCATACTGGGTCGACCCCATACTCTCCCCTCATAAAGCCCTTGATAAGTCCCGAGATCCATTCATGATCATCCTGGTATGGAGATAAGCACCATGGTCATCAACAAAGTGACGATGGGAACACTTTTTCTTAAGATATATAATCTAAAGAAGCAGAACACATAAAGGAGAAACAAGACCCAATATAAAAATCAATATTTACTTTATTTACTTTACAAAATTAAAATATATAAAAATTATCAAAACCACAGAGGAAAACTCAAACTAAACCTAACAACCCAACACCTCCAGGTGACCCTAAAGGTAACTCTTTAATCAACAACCATCTATTTCCAAAGGAGATTCAACCAATGTTGAAAAATACTATAGAAATAAAAACAATAAAATAATATAGGAATCATAATTAATAGTAAAGAACGAAATTGTTATTTTCCTAATTCATATCATATAAATAAAGCAACAGTTATTTTTAGGTTTGAAGTAAAAACTATAACCATTGATTTTTACATACATTAAATTTCCAAAATATGAAAATCACAATCCATTTCCCTCACATTCAAAACAAGGATCTTTAAAGGACATCAGTTAGGTTCATATAGAAGATGGAAAAAATGGGACCAAATGAGGAACCTTATTCTGTCATTAAAAATTGAAATCATTTCTTTGTTATCATATTTATTCATGAAACATTAAAAAGTCACACTATCTAAATTTTCCAATAGAACACCCAAAAACCCAGAACAGAGGTTATAGTTCATAATGAGGGAAATGGAAAATTAGACTAGTGTGGTATCATCAAAGGAATACCTAAGAACTCCGAGGAGAACCAAAACATTCTATAAATAGGACTCATCCGTGAGGCATTCCCTACTCAATGACTTCTTAACACCCTAACACCCAACTATATCCCTATATGGCCTGGACGAGGGGCTTGATCTCATATGATTAGACCCACATATCCACCTACTATGGGTCCCTAAGTAGTACAATAACCTATAATAGTACAGAAAATGTTATCATAAATACTATTTGCTATGCCAAAATCACATTCTATGTTTTAAGGGGTTGTTCCAAACAACTCATGAAACATGTCACCTAAATATACTATAATACTACCCCACCACTAGTACCACCCCAACCACCTCAAGGAGAAACCCACACCTTTATCCAGAATAGAATTGGTGTAGTCCTTATCTAAGGACATTACCACCTAGTTACCAATAAACTAGAAAGTGGATCTCTTCTTGACGGGTACTCCAAAGAACCAATATAAAATGTCAAACATTCCTCACAATATTTTCTCAAAACAAATTAGTTTATAAATAACCACACACAAATAATTTCAACAACCAATCACACCTCTGTAAAACCCATTTTTCCAATCCAGCCAACCATTCAAACAAAAAACACCCATATAAAGGAAAAAAATAACTAACCTCAAGAACTTAATGTGAAACCCCAATTCTAAAAAACAATAACCCTTTTTAACATCACCAACCAATTTATAAAAACAAAACCATGCCTTAAGAAATCAATAATCACTTAAAATATCCATCAAAGACATTTAACTCGAACTTGTATTGAAACGTGATCTATAACTGTTTAAACAACCATAAAAAAGATAGAATCCTTCTCTTTTAATGTGATGTAATTAATTTAACAACAATAAATGGGAATTTTACATCTAAATGAGGTGCAAACATCATGAAACCAATGTAAACATAATTTCAAGGGAAATATGCAATGGGGTCATACATCAAGGATGAAGAAACATCTATAATCTAGTGAAAAAATTCAGTTACACCATCGTTGAACCCATGGGAGACTTAAACCAACCTAATGAACAATATTGAATCCAATATTTAAGGATCCAAACCAAAAAATAAAATCCTAACAATAGGAGAAAGGGGAATACCAAAAATGGGAAGAAAATCCTTGACAAATGAGAGAAATAAATGGAGGAGGAACATATATAGAGATCTCTTGATGAAATCGATCCAAAAATTCCCAAGGAATGGAGTTACAAAGAACTAAGTGGCGGGGAGGCACCAAGGTTGGACGAACAGAAATGGTAGAGAGCAGGGTAATTTTGGGTTATTAATCAACGTGGAAAAAAGATAAGAAAATCCCATTTTTTCAAAATTGGGTAGGTCACATGGTATGTCGGACTATGGGGCTTCCATGTGAACATTATGTCCAAGGGACCAAGGTACCACATGATTACCTAGAAAATACTTCATGGTTTGATATATTGTGTGGTGACCATGTGGTAACCATACTCAGGGTACTATGGACCCTAAAACCTCAAATTTCACCCAAAACTACAAGAAGAACACATGGTGGAGAGTCAGGATCGAGGTAGTTGGTGGGAACCTTCCAAAAAATAAAACTTGCAACACCTGATTCTTATTAAAAAGAATGAAAATTTAACTGAACTAGAAACAAAGACGAACATCTAATCCTAGGTGTGACAATTCTCCTCACCATAATGCTTTCCGCCTCCAGAATGCCATCAAAAAGCTTAGCCGAGAGTAAAACCCAGTACTTACGTATAAATCAAGGAGATTCCTGAGCTATTAAAAACAAAGAGACTATAAAAACGCCCCCAAGATGAAAATAAGAAAACAAGAATAACTAGAGTTGGGTACAAAACTGGCTGACCTATGATGTTCCACCACCCTAAGAGCATAAACACCTCATGTTGGTCAGTTTGATGACATAAAATTTTCAATTCCCGTAACTCAGCATTAAATCACAACATACTGAATGACAGATCATGAAGTGACTATGTATTGATAATGTGGTAACCATGCTCATGATACTATCCACCCAAAAACCTCAAATTTTACACAAAACTCAAGGAAGAACCTGATGATGATTGTGGGGATATAGATAGATGATTGAAACCATCAAAAAACTCGAACCAATCACACCCTATTCCCATGTAAAGGAATAGAAACAAAACAGAACTATATTAAAAGATGAATTTCTAAACTTGGGTGTGACAATTCTCCCCACCATAATCCTTTCCAAACCAGAAAATCCATCCCAAGGCTTACCTGCCAAAAAACCCTAGTACTTAACTACAAATATAGGAGTTTCTCGTGGTATTACAAATGAAGACACTATCAAGACATCTCAAACAGAAATAGATGCTAACAAGAAGAACTTGGGGAAAACAGTTTGGGCCATCAAATAAGGTCCACCACCCCTAGAGCATAAACACCTCCAGTTGATCAAACCAAGGACACACAATTTTCACCACCGTTAACACATCCTTAAATCCCATCATCCTAAATGAATTCGAGAGGAACATATCCCCCTTCCAACAGCAACAAATGATATCAAACCACAACCAATGGGTACTTTTTAAAACCTTACTCTAACCAAATTCTAGAACACCCATGTCCTAATCATTTACTCAAAAGGATAACATATTATTAGGTGGCACCACACAAGGCCTCCCACTACCAACCAATACAACGAATGTAACCAAAAACCATAATATGGAGGCTCGAATAGACTCCCCATAAAAATATACTAGATTACACTTATTTATTTCATGGTAAGGTTTCAACGAGACCCATGATTTGTCTCCACAACAATTGAGCTAACGAGATCCAATGAACTTGAGAATTTCCCACACAGTCCGTGGAATCCCCCCACAAGGCTATAGCAGGGATTGTCCCTCAAATAGATTTTAAAACCCACTATAGACATACACCAACCGATCAATGCTCCCTATATAACATCCAAAAAATCAAACATAACAATCACAAGTAAAAAAGAAAGGGCCATAAAATAAAGACATGAATTCAATAGAACATAGCCACTGAGATAATAAGAAAACATAAAGACTATGCCTCATTATAACTATAGAGAAAAATCTCACACCTATATGGATCGGAACATGGAAATGAGATTCACATTCCACCATCCACTAAACAGAACTAATAAAATCAAGAAAACTACACAGGAGGCATAAACTAACTCCACTTCCAACATAGACAACATAACTTAAAAATGCGCCTTTATGCACCAGTGGGGTTCCCCTAACTACGCGCCTACATCAATATGGGACCTAAAGATGGAGCTCTAAATATTGAAGCAAATCGTAACTCATAATATGTCTCTAGAAACCCATCAATAGAACACATTGATAAAAAAATTGAGAAAAAACTCCCATTGAAATAGAAGTTTACACTGATTTATTAAAATCCATCCATACAACATAAATAAAATGAATCACTATAAAACTCCACCAATAGAAAATATTACAATGAAATACACTACCAGAAGAGAGACATATAACTAACCCCAAATATTTCCATGATCGAGAAAATGGGATGGAGTGTCTTTAGAAAAGTCTGGTTTGGCCTCACGATGCTGCATGGAAACAACATGAAGGAACCACATCATGTGAACCAAGTATCCGCATGTTTGGAAAGTTCATAGAGAACTCTGGAATGATGGTCTCTTATGACTGAACTTTCCACAATGGTGAAAAGTCACACTATTTTCCCCTAAAGTGGTTGAAAATAGTTTTGGGGGCCTCTTAATCCCCCCTCTAGTACCACCAACATAAGGCCACTTCCCATTATTCTTATCTGAATCCACTTCACATTATCTGAAAACTAAAAGAAGATCATCCACCTCTAACCCTCCAACTATTCTAGCTTCAACATGAAATTATTGGTTCACCACACCAGAGAATGTGGTTGGGTTGAGTTCTTCCACCATCAACTGCAGCTCAGGATAAATCCCAAGCTCAAAATGCAGAGCTTTCATGGGATCATTTCCTACATTCCCAAATTCATACACATTGTAACACCCCAGATAAATAAAGAATATGACATTTTCATATTTATCCATATTCCTCAATAAAATATTAATATGACTTTAAAGGGGACTCTATGCTCGATGGCGTACACAACACGCAACAACAAGTTTCTAGGGAATCTTACGTTGCACTCTAATAATAAAATAATATTATTTTAAATGGTAGTTAACATGTAGACGTTGTATTGGCGGGAATGGATAGAAATAACTAAAATATGATTATACATGTTTTTAAATGTTTTTACATTTATCCAATAAAAGATAAAGGCTTAAAATACGGAAAGAATTCAATTTTAGGCGTATATGCCCTAGTTTTCACTAAAGGTTCACTTATCGCCTTTTGATGGTGAACCATCATTAAATATAGTTTTTTTTCACTCTTATACATCCTTTTGGACCAAATAAAACTCTTCTTTAGAATCGGGACATCAAATTTTACATTGTGTAAATTTTTGGTATTTTTTCGATAAAGTTCATATTTTAAATGAATAGTGTAAAATGTTGTATTTTAATTCAGAACCTCTTTTTAATCTAATTTATTTATATTATTAGATTATCATTTGAATTGTTTTTAAAGTGAAATTAGAAAATATTTTTACCATTAAATCCAATAGTGGTCGTTGGAATTAATTTCACTTTGAAATCGGACATAAACTAGTGTCAATCTTTTGATACTTATTGTTTCATAAAAACATGCTATTTGCTCTGACAGCGGGAATTAATTATTAAAATAATTAATTAGACTTATATGTTTTGAATTTTGTAAAATAGACTTCATTTTTGAATTCGTAATATCAAATATATCTTAGGGTAAATTTTTGGTAATTTTCTGAAAAACTTCAATTTTTGATGAATAGTGAAACCACTAAGTGGTACTTATAAAAACTGATTTTCCGTTTAAATGAAAATTTTCCATCATTGTGTTTTGATCTTCAAAAATCCAACATACATGGTTGTCATTAAGACGTAAAATGTGGTTCAATGGGATAAAAATATTTTTTTGGTGAATAGTAACTTATTAAGTTTTTAATCGCGATTAGTGGTAATTAGTGTAGTTTAAGGTAAAAATAATGCTTTAATAAAATGAGATGAGCTTGACACATGTACTAACCCTATTGGTTGTGTCATGTCCGACCAAAAAAACCCATGGGTCGATTTAGGGGACCCCATGGAGCCACTTGGTTGAGATAATGACTTTAATGCCTTTTTTTTAAATAAACGTGAAAATGACACTAACATAAATTGTTTTACTAAAACAATTTTTAGAAGGGGTTATACTAATCATATTTTTTATTATAAATATTCATTAGAAAGCTAAAAGGCTTTTCTACATCATAGTATTTTTTTTATAATTTTTAGACTTTAAATAAATTAAATTATTTATGACATCATGATGATGCATCGATGACTTCATTATTTAATGATTTAAATAAAATGGAAATATAATGTAATATCTAAAACATACACATGTCCCAAACCTATTGGATGGGAATATTTCAAAGCCTTATCATATTATATTAGAAATATAGCAATGTGGGACCTTAGAAATTCGAAACACTTTTGAAAATAAAATAATAGTTTCATGATTTCCAAAAGTGCCCCTCCTATCCTCTTATAAAAGGCCCCCACCTCTACCTCATTTCACACACTACTCAAGCCTTTGGCTCTGCCATCCCCTGATTATTTTCTCTCTCCACATCCCTCTACTCATTATAGAGGATTCCCTTTGGGCATAATCCTTTCAAAGGAAGCCTTTAGGCTCAAATCAAAAGGAGTTACACTTTTAAAGGTAATTCATTCTCTCTTGTTCATTTGTTTTATTTTGCTTCTCCAACCCCCTAAACTATTTTTATTAATATTTTTTGTTACAACTACAGTATCTTAAATATAATAGGATGTTTTTATAAGACGGATTCGAGCTACACTTACACACACCTACATCTAATGGTTAAAGAACATACCGTTTCCGTGGATGGCGAATTTCTGCCTCACGAAACGATGATTGATCAACACTCATATAACACCTTCAATGGTGGCCATTAAGATGTCACTATATTTATATATGATATATAATATGTTTATGTTTTACTTAAGCTTCTGTATTTCTCATTTGTGGCTTACCTTTATGGCTTCCATTATGGGTATACGCGATATCTTCATTTAAGGAAGTGCGGACTACCGCCCCCTCAAAGTGATGTGATTTGTTAATGCCATATGTGGGACGAATAAAGGATGGATTTCAAGTTATTTTATATGATGTTATACTGGAATTATAATATACCTCTATATCATTATTATTTATTTCCATTAATATATGAGATAGAAATGAAAGTAGCGTTCATGCGTACGTACGGCTTACCGTCTCCATGAACGGTGCATTTCATTTCTTATCCCCAAATGTAATGTACTATTAAAAGTATATGTATATAATGGATATATATAATGAATGATACATATAAATGATTAATATAATTCTGGAATTAAAATATACATACCTATCATTTAATTTTAATTCCATTAATATCAGAAAGAAATGAAAGTAGCGTTCATGCGTACGTACGGCTTACCGTCTCCATGAACGGTGCATTTCATTTCTTAGCTCTAAATGATTATGTAATATCATAAATACATTTATATGATGGAAATATATGATATACATTCTATCCAAATCAGGAATGTCATTCTGGATATAAAGTACCTTTGACCACACGAACAACATGTAGTTGTAAGAAGTCCATTTTCGACTTAAGAACCAAATATCGACAAAACAAACATTATTAACTTAAATGGTTACATAATGTTTATAACATGGAAATAAGTGAAATAAAATGAATAATGAACTTTAAAAATGTTCTTAATCAAGTATAAATTAACTCAAGTTTATTATTCAGGACGTTAAAGAACGAAAAAGACAAGTTGGACCCGAGGTAAGGGATCTTACTCCTCTCTTTCTTTTTAAGTACACTCTTTTATGTCATTCCCTCTAAAGCTCATCATTCTTGTTATGGGATGTTATTTTATATTACACTTACTGTAATTTTTATGTTCATGTGATGAGAGACCCTATTCTCTCTCATCAATCCATTTTGGAAGTTTTGAGTGGCGCCGTTAGGCTGCCGAATTTTCGTAAGAGATCTAACCTCTCTCTTTCTTTTTAAGTACTCCAATTTATGTCACCTCTTTTAAGCTCGTATTTGTTATGATGGGGGATGTTATTTAATATTCCTCTTTCTGTAAATTTTTTTGTAATGTGATGAGATAACCTATTTGATCTCATCAATCCATTTTTGGATGTTTTAAGTGGCGTCGTTAGGCTGCCGAGTTTTCGTAAGTGATTTTTCATCTCACTTTTATTCCCGTGAGATTGATGATACATTTGCCACAATTTCATTTGAGTGGTGTATGTACTGACCATTATTTTACTCATTGTGTAATATTTTTTCATTTTTCAGTATTTAAATCAATGATGTATTGTCCTTCTTTCACTGGGCGTATGTTTTGAAAGATACCCAAGTCGGTAAGGTAACCTTTCACCCTCCTCTTTTTAAAAGACTTCGTTTGTTATTTCTTTTAATTCACATACTATTATGTTGGGATATGATCTTCTATATCCTGATTAATGTAAATTTTATGTCCAAGTGATGAGATCCCCTTTTTATCTCTCATCAACTTATTTTCTGAATTTTTGAAGTGACGCCGTTAGGCTGTCAAATTTTTGCAAGGGAACTTCTTAGCCCAAATTTGATTCTTTGGGATAAACTTGTACTCCTTGAATATGTTGTTATATGAATATTTGTGAATAACTTCTGATTGTTTTACACTTAATATCCACTTATATTTGGTGTATTCGTTTGTCACACATAATTATGTAATTGATTTATCCTTAAACCAAGGATACCATCTTTGTAAGGGACTTCATCTCAATCTCCTTTCATTGAGGCATATTTCGTTTTATACAGAACATTCTTTTATATGGTGTATAAAACCCTTTGATTTTTACTTTTATATAAAAGGAATCTTTTTCTACGAAGTGTTTTACAAAACGAACAAAAGGAATGTTTCTTTTAATGTACGCGGTGACAACGACCTTTTCCACCGCCGCGAGTATTATTTGGTCTTTGGCTTCCTCAACAAGCCGTAATGTTTTTAAAATAAAATAAATACCATATACTCTTTTATGTATTTTGGTATTGAAAATGGTTTTGATAAAGGATTCTATTATGTCAATACATTTATGATATATTGTTATTGAAATGTGGAAATGTTATCATTCCTTCATATTGGTTTTATGTTTTATGATTTTATATTGGTACGTGGACATTTTAACAGGTGGTTACGTTATAAACCATATGACGGGTGGTGTCGTGAATACCAGGACGGGTGGTTACGTTATAACCTCCAATGCATTGGGTATGGAAGTCGGCCGTATGGCTATTCCATTAAGTATGTATGGAAATTGGCCATATGGCTATTCCATTAAGTGATATGTGTGGGAGTCGACCGTATGGTTATTCCACTTAAGTATGTTTATGTCCCAAGTTACCTTTATATATGTTATGTGTTCTTTATATGGGTTTTATGGTAATACTTTGGTTACAAAAAGGTAAGTAATGATATTTTATTCAGTGAAGAGTTTTTACTACTTCATGAAGGTGAAAAGTATTACTTTGATAAAGTATACATGGTTTACTTTTTGTTTTGATAAACTAACAGTTTTTATTCTTTGTGTATCCCTTACTGAGTTTTTATGCTCATCCCATGTTTTTGAAATGTTTTTCACAGGACTTAGCATGGAATATGGTCAAGGATGGGATCAAGGGAAAGTCATGCTACCTAAAACATGAAACTAGACATGTTTCTTTTTAAGAGTTTTTATCTTATGGAAATTTAGTAGAAGAGACTACTTTGTAATCTTTTAAGATGTAATAGTTATGTCCTAACTCTCTAAAACTCTAAACCTGAAAAGATCATCAATGTGAATTATTCATTTAATTCAATTTTAAGTAAGGTTTAAGGCTAGGGCCTCATAGTTGGTATCAACGGTCGGTTTAGATAACATTAGAGGTTAGGGTATTCTTTAAGCATAAGTTACATTACCATAATGGTTTGGATTTCAGACAAAGTCCTAGTGTTAGATAAAGTGAATGAGTAAGAATATCTTAGTGTTTATCTTCCTCATTAATACATGATGGTTTTGTTGTTATATGCGCACTGACCCTTTTTTGTTTTAGTAAATGGCTGGATCTAGCAGGCACCAAGGTAACGGTGGATGTGAAGGAAACTGTGACAGTTTTCTGAGTGAGAAACTGAATGATATGGGAGCTGTAATGAGAACTCTTGTGTTTATCCTCAACCGACTATCTGGAGTTATGATTGACCACCTAAACCTTGGTGATTTCTATAAGGCATCATATATGCGAGAAACAAATCCCTATGGAACTACATGTAATAATCATAAAGGTAAGTGTGTTCAAAAACCCATGTGTCAAAGATGTGGAAAGAAAAACCTAGGAAAATGTTTCAAAGGGACAGAAATATGCTATAGATGTGGAAATGAAGGTCATAAAGCAAGAACATGCTGTGGAAAAAGGAAGCATCCAGTTGACTCATGGAAAGGGAAAGAAGTTCTTTATGAGGGATCGATTGAATGTTTTAAATGTGTTGTGCATGGTCATTATGCAAACACATGTCCCATGAAGAAGTTTTGTGAATGGGATCACCAAGATCATACAAATACTTGTTTACCAATACCTAATGCCATTCTGATTGAGGATGAAGAAACGAACAATGACCAATCAATGGTATGGATTATTTCTTAACTTTTGTTTTCTATTTTGGGATCTTAGGATATGATTCATGATTTTGTTTGTAGGAAAGAGGTATTTCGGACAAAGTTGGAAAGGAATGGTTAATGGATCATGAAGAATGTTGAATGAGTAAGATGTCAATATATAAGGGCTTCAAGAGTTATGGTGAAATTCATAATAGTATTAAGTGTCTTTTGATGATGGGGTACATTAGAAAACTTTTTATAGTATGTGTAACACTGATGTTTAATATATGAAAATTTTATTCAATGAATAGTTATCTTTTCTTTTGTGGACATAGTTATAAAGAACCATTTGGGTTTATATGATCCTTACTTCTGAGGTAATTATGGGTTACTATATGTTATGATTTAAGTGAAAGGCATGAGATAAAATTGAGGTTAAATTATGTTATGGTTATTTTTGATGATTTTAACCCTTTTTGGGGAATGATTTAAGAATTATATGGTTTTGGAAAATGGACAACACGCAGACCGTGTGACAACCCGTCGCGTCGGACAAAGCTGCGGGAATCGAACCCACAACCAAAGTGCGACTGGTATTTATCGCCTACCCCTGGACTACGTGAAGTCCCTGGTTAGTTTGACTGATTCTTTCTAGTTATATGATTTTATGAATTTTGAGTAAGTTGATTTTGGGTTATTTATGAAAATTATTGACCTATCATGGAGGATATGTGATTTGGTTAATTACTTTTCAATACGAGACTTTAGGAGCAACATATGTTGTTTGGAGATAAATGTTACGATTTAACTTGGAAGACTATGTGACTAAATCCTTCAAATGTTTGGTTTTCAATCTTATATTGGTTTACTTTGAGGAATTTTATGGAAAATTTTTTTATCGGATCGTCCTCTTTGAACTTTGGGTTTTGTTGGACAAATTTTGGAGATTAAGAATAGATTTTCTTTCTAATGGGTTATCCTTTTCTGGTTTATCTGATCTTGTACTAATCTTTTGGGTTTTGGTTTTGGTTAAAGTCTAAATATATGGGAAGTATATAGTTCTCTTTTTTGGGTTAGGTAATTCTCTAGAAGTGGATTATAGTACTCTTAATGTGAACAAGTCTCCCTAAATACTCGTCTTTTGGAAAAAAAATATGTGTTTGGGTAAGGAATCTAATAAAAGATGAAAGTCAACATGATAAGTGATTATGTTTCTTTATGAATAAATTCCTCAATAAAAAGTAACTTAAAACAAAAATGTTGTCTATTAACTTTTCCTACTGGGGAATCGAATACCGTTTAACCCATCACAAGTTTGTGATTTTCTCATGGTTAACTTTCTCCTAAACATGTTTTCTATCACTCTCCATCAGAACATGACCCTATGTTTTCTCCTCCATTTCCATGTTTTCATACTTGAAATCCTAGTATGGGTTAACTCGGGTGACCTTTGTACTTATCTTTCTTTATTTTAAAGTGATTGTTTTACCGACTCTTCTTCCGATGTGGGACTTTCAAGGATGTTTCCAAGCCCAATTTTAAAATTGCGAGGACGCAATTCCCAAAAGGGGGGAAGGATGTAACATCCCAGGTAAATAAAGAATATGAAATTTTCATATTTATCCATATTTGTGAATAAAATATTAATATGACTTTAAAGGGGACGCTATGCTCGATGGCGTACCCAACACGCAACAACAAGTTTCTAGGGAATCATACGTTGCACTCTAATAATAAAATAATATTATTTTAAATGGTAGTTAACATGTAGCCGTTGTATTGGCGGGAATTGATAGAAATAACTAAATTATTATTATACATGTTTTTAAATGTTTTTACATTTATCCAATAAAAGATAAAGGCTTAAAATACGGAAAGAATTCAATTTTAGGCATATATGCCCTAGTTTTCAATAAAGGTTCACTTATCGCCTTTTGATGGTGAACCGTCATTAAATATAGTTTTTTTCACTCTTATACATCCTTTTGGACCAAATAAAACTCTTCTTTAGAATCGGGACATCAAATTTTACTTTGTGTAAATTTTTGATATTTTTCCGATAAAGTTCATTTTTTTAATGAATAGTGTAAAATGTTGTATTGTAATTCAAAAAATCTTTTTAATCTAATTTATTTATATGATTAGATTATCATTTTAATTGTTTTTAAAGTGAAATTAGAAAATATATTTACCATTAAATCCAATAGTGGTCGTTGGAATTTATTTCACATTGAAATCAGACTTAAACTAGTGTCAATCTTTTGATACTTATTGTTTCATAAAAACACGCTATTTTCTTTGACAGCGGGAATTAATTATTAAATTAATTAATCTGACTTATATGTTTTGAATTTTGTAAAATAGACTTCATTTTTGAATTCGTAATATCAAATATAGCTTAGGGTGAATTTTTGGTAATTTTCTGAAAAAGTTCAATTTTTGATGAATAGTGAAACCACTAAGTGGTACTTATAAAAACAGATTTTCCATTTAAATGAAATTTTTCCATCATTGTGTTTTGATCGTCAAAAATCCTACATACATGGTTTTCATTAAGAAGTAAAATGTGGTTCAATGGGATAAAAATAATTTTTTTGGTGAATAGTAACTTATTAAGTTTTTAATCGTGATTAGTGGTAATTAGTGTAGTTTAAGGTAAAAATAATGAATTAATAAAATCAGATGAGCTTGACACATGTCCTAACACTATTGGTTGTGTCATGGCCGACCAAGACAACCCATGGGTCGATTTAGGGGACCCCATGGAGCCACGTGGGTGAGATAATGACTTTAATGCCTTTTTTTAAATAAAGGTGAAAATGACACTAACATAAATTGTTTTACTAAAACAATTCTTAGAAGGGGATATACTAATCATATTTTTGATTATAAATATTCATTAGAAATCTAAAAAGATTTTCTACATCATAGTATTTTTTTATAATTTTTAGACTTTATATAAATTAAATTATTTATGACATCATGATGATGCAGCGATGACTTCATTATTTAACGATTTAAATAAAATGGAAAGATAATGTAATATCTAAAACCTACACATGTCCAAAACCTATTGTATGGAAATATTACAAGGCCTTATCATCTTATCTTAGAAATATATCAATGTGGGACCTTAGAAATTCGAAACACTTTTGAAAATAAAATAATAGTTTCATGATTTCCAAAAGTGCCCCTCCTCTCCTCTTATAAAAGGCCCCCACCTCTACCTCATTTCACACACTACTCAAGCCTTTTTCTCAGCCATAACCTGCCCATTTACTCTCTCCACATCCCTCTCCTCATCATAGAGGATTACCTTTGGGCAGAATCGTTTCAAAGGAAGCCTTTAGGCTCAAATAAAAAGGAGTTACACTTTTAAAGGTAATTCATTCTCTCTTGTTCATTTGTTTTATTTTGCTTCTCCAACCCCCTAAACTCTTTTTATTAATTTTTTTGTAACAACTACAGTATCTTCAATATACTAGGATGTTTTTATAAGAAGGATTCTAGCTATACTTACACACACCTACATCTAATGGTTAAAGAACATACAGTTTCCGTGGATGGCGAATTTCTGCCTCACGAAACGATGATTGTTCAACACTCATATAACACCTTCAAATGTGGCCATTAAGATGTCACTATATTTATATATGATATATAATATGTTTATTTTTTTACTTAAGCTTATGTATTTTTCATTTGTTGCTTACCTTTATGGCTTCTATTATGGGTATACGCGATATCTTCATTTAAGGAAGTGCGGACTACAACCCCCTCAAATTGATGTGATTCGTTAATGCCATATGTGGGACGTATATAGGATGGATTTAAAGTTATTATATATGATTTTATATTGGAATTATAATATACCTCTATATCATTATTATTTATTTCCATTAAAGTATGATATAGAAATGAATGTAGCGTTCATGCGTACGTACGGCTTACCGTCTCCATGAACAGTGCATTTCATTTCTTATCCCCAAATGTATAGTACTATTAAAAGTATATGTATATAATGGATATATATAATGAATGATACATCTAAATGATGAATATAATTCTGGAATTAAAATATACATACCTCTCATTTAATTTTAATTCCATTAATATGAGAAAGAAATGAAAGTAGTGTTCATGCTTACGTACGGATTACTGTCTCCATGAACGGTGCATTTCATTTCATACATCTAAATGATTATGTAATATCATAAATACATGTATATGCTGGATATATATGATATAAATTCTATCCAAATCAGTAATGTCATTCTGGATATAAAGAACCATTAACCACACGAACAACATGTAGTTCTAAGAAGTCCATTTTCGACTTAAGAACCAAATATCGACAAAACAAACATTATTAACTTAAATGGTTACATAATGTTTATAACAAGGAAATAAGTGATATAAAAGGAATAATGAACTTTAAAAAAGTACTTAATCAAGTAGAAATTAACTCATGTTTATTATTCAAGATGTTAAAGAACGAACAAGACAAGTTGGACCCGAGGTAAGGGATCTTACTCCTCTCTTTCTTTTTAAGTACACTCTTTTATGTCATTCCCTCTAAAGCTCATCAATATTGTTATTGGGATGTTATTTTATATTACACTTACTTTAATTTTTATGTTCATTTGATGAGAGACCCTATTCTCTCTCATCAATACATTTTGGATGTTTTTAGTGGCGCCGTTAGGCTGCCGAATTTTCGTAAGAGATCTAACCTCTCTCTTTCTTTTAAAGTACTCCCCTTTATGTCACCTCTTTTAAGCTCCTATTTGTTATTATGGGGGATGTTATTTCATATTCCTCTTTCTATACATTTTGTTTTAATTTGATGAGATACCCTATTTGATCTCATCAATTGATTTTTTGATGTTTTAAGTGGCGCCGTTAGGCTGCCGAGTTTTCGTAAGTGATTTTTCATCTCACTTTTATTCCCGTGATATTTATGCTACATTTGCCACAATTTCATTTGAGTGGTGTATGTACTGACCATTATTTTACTCATTGTGTAATATTATTTCATTTATGAGTATTTACATCAATGATGTATTGTCCTTCTTTCACAGGGCGTATGTTTCGAAAGATACCCAAGTCGGTAAGGGAACCTTTCACCCTCCTATTTTTAAAAGACTTCGTTTGTTATGTCTTTTAATTCACATACTATTATGTTGGGATATGTTCTTCTATATCCTGATTAATGTAAATTTTATGTACAAGTGATGAGATCCCCTTTTTATCTCTCATCAACTCATTTTCTGAATTTTTGAAGTGACGCCGTTAGGCTGTCAAATTTTTGCAAGGGAACTTCTTAGCCCAAATTTTATTCTTTGGGATAAACTTGTACTCCTTGAATATGTTGTTCTATGAATATGTGTGAATAACCTCTGATTTTTTTACACTTAATATCCCCTTATATTTGGTGTATTCGTTAGTCACACATAATTATTTAATTGATTTATCTTTAAACCAAGGATACTGTCTTTGTAAGGGACTTCGTCTCAATCTCCTTTCATTGAGGCATATTTCATTTTATACACAACTTTCTTTTATACGGTGTATAAACCCCTTTGACTTTTACTTTTATACAAAAGGAATCTTTTTCTATGAAGCTTTTTACAAAACGACAAAAAGGAATGTTTCTTTTAACTTACGCGGTGACAACGACCTTTTCCGCCGCCGTGAGTATTATTTGGTCTTTGGCTTCCTAAACAAGCCGCAATGTTTTTAAAATAAAATAAATACCATATACTCTTTTATGTATTTTGGTATTGAAAATGGTTTTGATAAAGGATTCTATTATGTCAATATATTTATGATATATTGTGATTGAAATGTGGAAATGTTATCATTCCTTTATATTGGATTTATGTTTTATGATTTTATACTGGTACTTGGACATTTTAACGGGTGGTTACGTTATAAACCATATGACGGGTGGTGCTGTGAATACCAGGATGGGTGGTTACGTTATAACCTCTAATGCATTGGGTATGGAATTCAGCTGTATGGCTATTCCAATAAGTATGTATGGAAATTGGATGTATGGCTATTCCATTAAGTGATATGTGTGGGAGTCGACCGTATGGTTATTCCACTTAAGTATGTTTATGACCCAAGTTACCTTTATATATGTTATGTGTTCTTTATATGGGTTTTATGGTAATCCTTTGGTTACAAAAAGGTAAGTAATGATATTTTATTCAGTGATGAGTTTTTACTACTTCATAAAGGTGAAAAGTATTACTTTGATAAAGTATACATGGTTTACTTTTTGTTTTGATAAACTATCCGTTTTTATTCTTTGTGTATCCCTTACTAAGTTTTTATTCTCATCCCAAGTTTTAGAAATGTTTTTCATAGGACATAACATGGAATAGGGTCAAGGATGGGATCAAGGGAAAGTCATGCTACCTAAAACATGAAACTAGACATGTTTATTTTTAAGAGTTTTTATTTTATGGAAATTTAGTAGAAGAGACTACTTTGTAATCTTTTGAGATGTAATAGTTATGTCCTAACACTCTAAAACTCTAAACCTGAAATGATCCTAAATGTGAATTATTCATTTAATTCAATTTTAAGTATGGTTTAATGCTGGGTACTTATACACATCCCGGTCTAAGAAGTGATGAAATAATTCTAACTCATATCCCAAACCATGAAAAAGACTACACAACTCCTTTCTCTTACTCACCATGATCATCTCAAAAAATTACCTTTTGATGAATAATGACTTGAAGAATTCCTAGGAGAGTTCCTTTTGATACTATATTTGACACAAAGCCTTAAACCACTTCCATGTTGGGCCTTTGAGAATGAAGGTTGAAAATGTTACCTTCAAGGTATCCGAAAACATGATGAAACTGAAGTGCCTATAAATCGTACCCTTCAACCCCTCTACCTCAAGAGGATATTCATGACCATAAAACATTGGATGAATTATCATCAAGAACTCAAGAACATAGTCCATGGGTTGATCAACGAGGGAGTTCCCTAGAGATATACCATATCTGATGCTGCATCTGGGGTATCCATCAAACCATTATGGGGGTGTACAATAAGAAATATGTAATAAAATAAACAGTATCAAATACAATCCAATAACATAGATCTATCCCATCAAACACTACAAATGAAATGATACTTAAAAAATACAGGGGACATGGAACACCACCACAAGCTATCAAAACATTAAAATTTCCCATAAAACACTTTTTAAATTAAAACATTGTTGCAATCATTCTATACCCCAATAGTGTCCCATGGTCCTCACCCATGAACATTCTCATGCCATATAGGGAACTCGACCATTTTCTCATAAATATCTCTACATATGATGGCCCCTAGAACAATCAATTGTAAAAAATTTAACTCAACCTTCTTTTTCTAATCCCTTAATCCTATTTTTAAAAACCACTATCCATGATTATTTTAAATCCTATCTAGATCTCAAAAAAAAATTCAAATAAATACCAACCATTCAGTTAAACTCATTTTCTAGCATTTCATGTTAAATCTAAAATATTCCATTCATTTCAAAAAAAATTATAATACTTCCCAAATATTTTCTGAGTACCTGGTCAAAACCATTTTCATTTGGGCCAAAAATTCATTTCACAAATCTCAATTTCCCAAACAATTCCAAAAGTATGTCTTCAAAATACCATTTTTCATCTAATTTCCAAAACTAGGACATTTCTATTTTAAATTACTATTTTATAATTTTCAAACCAAGTGTATTTAAAATAATTTTCGAATTTAATAAGGATAAAAACAATTCACAATGGGAAACTGCTATTGGTGGGTGACTCAGACATATGGTTTGTGGCTATATGCATGTCATGCCACTATCAAAGAGAAAATTCCAATGTAATGTCCCCATATTTTAATGGATTTCTAGGCCCTTTAGGATCATGAAGGCCACTACACAACTCCCTTTTCTTTTCTCAATACCAAACAATTTACAAGAACTAATGTCACCGACAAACCTAGACATCCCATGGTAACACGATGGTTAGAAAGAGTAAGAGTTCACGACGCTCATCCAACACCTACACCATGATATCGAAAATCATACTTCTTATACCTTGAAAACCACAAGATGAAATTCAATAATTTATATCATTTACATTAAAAGTTTAAAATATGGAAAACTCAACTACAACTACACTAGAAAATATAAACAAAACCTGGCAACCGAACACCTCTGTGCCCCCATGAAGGTCACTCTCTAATCCACAACCAACTATCGCCCAAGGCAATCTAACTAAATATTAAACGTACAAAAAAACAGCAAAACAATATTGGAATGAGTATTAATACTAAGTATGTAGGCCTAAAATAATTATATTTCTGATGAATATCCTTTAAATAATGAAACATTGATTTTTAGGTTTGATGTAAAAACTATAAACATAGGCTTTTCCTTATATTACTTTCCAAAAATTAGAAAAACACTCAATTTCCCTCTCATTTAAAAAATTATCATTCAAAGAGATAAGTTAGGATCATAGGGAATGTGTGAGAAAAGAGGACCAAATGAGAAACTTTCATTTTTCATTAAAAATGGAAATCATTTTTTTGTTCACAAAGTCATTTTTGAAACATTTTTAAACAATACTTTACTTTCAAAATTTTCCAAAAGAACACCCAAAACCATGATCAATGGATATAGATCATAATAAGGGAAATTGCTAACGAGACTTGTGTCAGGTCATCATGGGAATACCTAGTAACTCATTGTATAACTAAATCATACTATACATATGACTCATCCCAAAGTCATGCACTAATCAATGGTATGTCAATTCCATAAATCTATATAGTCACCCTTCCTTTCCTGGTCGAGGGGCCAATCCCATATAAATAAACCTATGTATTCACATGTTATGGCTCACTACATTGTACAAAAAACCTATAATAGTCAAATAATCATCCTCATATATCCTCTTTGATATGCTAGGTTCCCATACTATTTTCATATGGGGGTGTGCCAAACAATCTAAGAAACAAATCCCATAAATATACAATCATAGACCACCACAATCGGCACCACCCCGACCTTTTGAAGGAGTATCCCACACCTTAAACTATAATCACATAAGAGGAGACCCAAGCTAAGGAAATTACAACCCATTTTCCCATCAACTAGACAATGGATCTCACCATGAAGAGTTTTTCAAAGAACGAATTTAAAATTCCAAAAGGACCTTATAACATATTCATAAAATAATTTAGCTGACAAATAACCACAGACAAACCACTTCCATAACCAAACTCTCCAATAGAAAACACATATCATCAATTCAACCAACCCTTTAAAGAATAAAAACACTTATAAGGGCCAAAGGGGAATACCATTAAACACTTAAATTGAAAAATCCATTTGAAATCTCAAATCACCATTTTTATCCTCATCAATGAATTTATAATAACTGAACCAGGCCTTTTGAAATAACAAATAGCTTGAAAGAGCCAACTGGGAAATTGATCAAACACATGGTGTGAAAAATCATTTCCAACCATTCCAAAAAAACCACAAAAGATTGGAAATCATATATATTCAGGTGATACAATTAATTTAACAATAATAAATTCTTATTTAGTAACTAATGGAAGTTCAAACATAGAGAAACCAATTTAAACCTCATTTAATGGGGAATATGAAATGGCTTCCTTCCACAAGAATGAAGAAACCTTTAGAATCTGAGGAATAACATAAATAAAACTACCTCCATACCCAAGGAAGACATAAAATAACCTCAAACAACAATTTTGAACCAAAATATTATCGATATAAACCCAAAAATTGGATCCCAACCACTAGAGAAAAATGAAACCCATGAAAGGGGAATAAAACCCCTAGGGAAATGAGAGAAATCAAACAATGTGGAATATACATGGTGATATCTTTAAAAAAGATCCAAAACACCCCAAGGAGTGGAGTTCCAAAGATACAAGAGAGTGGAGGGTTGGAGGTGCCTAGGTAAAAAAAAACCAAAATGGGGGAGAGATGAGATATTGTGGGATACAATAGAGGAGGGAAAATGGGGAAATCCTATTTTTTTCAAAACATGGCAGTTCTCACGGTTAGTATTCAAGGTCTATCAAACTGTGCAGAAGCCATACGATTGATACTACTAGGGGACCAACTTATGACTCAGTTGCCTATAACCTACTATGCGGTTTGAAAAATTGTATGGTTATTGTGAAGTAACCATGCTTAATGTACATTACACCTTAAGACATTTAATTTCACCCAAAACTCAAAGATGATAAAAATGAGGGGAGATATGATTGAGATATAAGATATGAAACATCCAAAAACTCAATCCCATCACAGTTGATTCCAATAATACGAACTGAAAACTAAATAGAACTAGAATAAAATATGAATTTAAAAAGCATAGTGTAACACATAATGAGGCTTCTTTGGGGAAAGCTAATTTTACAAAGTTACAATTGAACATGAAACTGAACCATGGAGACTGATAGGGGTGGTGTACATTGATTTTGGGACTGTTATTTTATGTTTGTTGGCACCCTGCAATCTGGAAATACAACCACAAACGAATTCAATTGATAAAATATTATATGCATGCTTCAAATGATTTGTCTTATTATTCTAACTCAAATGGGTTATTGATTTTGGGATTGGTTTTTTAATTTAAATCTTTTTTATCTCTTACCTATTATATATTTTTTATATAATTTTAGATCTATTTTATTTTATCCATATCTCCACCAATTTTCATTTTCGTGGTTATCACTTAATTGGAATGTAAACATGGTAGGTATGGGAGTGATTTTGGTTTCATGTTGATATATATTTGGGCTCATTACATTTGGATATTGAGGAAGGTAATGGAATAGTGGACCATGAGTATAGAAGTATGAATTTGTGGAATCACTAGGATAAGGTTGCGGGGATTCACTTGAATAATGGAAATATAAAATTCGTTTATATTTAATGTAATAATTTTTTAAATAATTGTATAATTTTTGAATGACTAATTAAGGATGTAAGTCTAGTTTGAAATATTTAAGGGGTTTCTATGAATCCATTGTAATATTTTTAATGTTGGGAATCTATAAGAGTGTTAGCATTTTCATATAAATTGGTATTTCAAGTTAAAATGTGTTAATTATGTTTTTAATTGTGGAATGCGGGTTCTAGTTGTTCTTGTTATATATTTATGTTTTTTATAAATATTTATTATGTTTAAAAATAGTGGATTTAATTTTATGATTTGCATTTTATATTGGTAGAAGACTTTTTATTATTATAAGTTGTTAAATTTTGGAATTGGTATTTTTATTTTTGGAAATATGTTTGTTTTTTTTCGACAAAATGTAAGATAAATGATGGGATAAATTTCCTATTTAAATCATTTAAAAATTAATTCCAATATTAAGGGTTTGGAAAGAAATAAATAAATAAGAATATTCAAAAACAAGTATGAGAATTAAGAGTAATATATTAATTAGAAGAGATATATATGTCTAAGATTTATGAGAAAAAAATTAATTAAAATATTAAGTGTTAAAACAAAAATTATATGAGATCATAATAAATGTGATTTCAGAGAGGTAATTTAATTATAGAACATTGTTGATTTGATAAAGAGGTTCAAAAATCACACACCAAAGGTTCTTTTATGGCCACCAACAAGGCCATTGGTGTATTTTAACCCCTCATGTTCAAAGGTATCTATGATATCCAAACTATTAATTTTAATTTTATATGAATGAAACCCATTTATATTGTCAATACATTATTTTATAGAACATACAATAATACTTAATCTCCCATTAATTTTTTCTGATTATTATAGTAATCCTTTTATAATTTTAGTTGTTGTGTCTAGAAACAAAACTACTGTTATTTTCCAATATATAATTAAATCAGTTACCTAAGGTTATAATTAATGAATACCCTTTCATTAAGGGAAAGAAAGAACCACCCTTGGAATTAAATTGAAACATGATCATCTTATTTTTTTGAGGAAATGAGTGAACCAAAAATTGAAAAAGAGACTTCATTTATACAATACTAATGTATCAATAAATCCCCACTCCCTTTTACACTGAGTAAAAAGTTATACAAAAGAGATGGATATGGAGTGGAAATAGTATAAGGGTGCTTTAATACAATATAAACGAACAAAAGAGCTCTAATGAGACGAAAATAGTAGCATATTATTTTTATAAGTGAAAATATTACATCCCAGAACACAAGGAGAGTATTTATAGAATTTGGGGATTATGAGTCTTATTCCTTCAGAGTTGTTTTTAACTACAGGTTGTTGAATTAAATAACTATAGCCCTTTTATAACTGTACATTCTAATGTATTTTAGAGGGAATTATCTAGTGTGTTGGTGTCACTAGCTATATGCTGGAACCCAATGGATTTCTTCTTATAGATAAAGTGGAAAGTATTTAAAAATTTTCTTAATGATTCTCTTGAACCCTTTTTTACATGGGTACCTTAATGAAAATTAACCAAAATTTTAAAACATGAATTCGGGAAATAAAATCGATAAAACCTAGTTCAATGTTTGTGAGTATTAAAAATAACCTAACAGAATTGAATTTAAAATATTCTCTCTTATTAATGATACCAAATACATATTAAATTAGACAAAAAATGTAACATTGTGTCACTTATGATGAGAATAATAGTATTAAGGAACCAATTTCTAAATTGTATAATGAATTTCAACAAACCATTATCAAATATTAAAATGTAATTTTGAAAGGGATTTCAAGAATTATAAAATAAAATTAATGAATTATTTAAGGAATAATTTATATTCTCCCCCTTTAAATTGTATATGACATAAAATCTTGAAACATTGAAATTTCATGTTGTATTAAATTTTAACAAAATCATCCAATTCGATAAATAATTAAAAGATGTTAATTTTACTTTGAAAATTATAAAATATTTTTAAATTATAAACTATGTCAATGTTTCTTTCGAAATAAAAATATTCTCCCACACTATGATCAAAACATCCTAAAATTGAAAATTTTCACAAAAGAAAAATTCAATTTTAAAAATATTTATTCTTTAAAAATGATTTTAGTAAGTCAGGATGGCCATAATAAATACCTTTAATTTCAATTAATGAAAATAAGAATACCCCCATTCTGATAGATAACATTAATTATTCATATTCATGAAAGAAATATAACTTAAATTTCATCCAAATTAATCCCCCCAAATAATTTTAAAGGAATGTTACTATTTAATCACATCACCTTCTCATCCATTAGAATAATCATAACACTCGTAATAGGTTTTCAGATATATTTATAAATAAATTATAATAGGATACGATCAATAAAATGATATAATGTTAATGAAAATTTTAGAATCTGTTATTTTTCCCAAGAGGGTTCATGTATGTCAATGATATTGAAGGATGAATCTCATTTCAAATATAAAAAAATTTAAAAACTAAAATATCAGCGTTCATAAAATAAAATTAAAACATAAAAAATATATATCCCCATAAATTCATTCATATTTTTAATTATAAAAGTGTACAAAAAATATAGAAAAATAAATAATGAAATTATAATAAAATGAAAATCTCAACTAAAAGGGTGAGAAATATCTGTCATCCAAAAAAGATAAATAGATTAATGATCATAAACAAATAAATTTCCTCATTATTTAATGGGAAAAAACTATGAACTCAACACAATAAAAAATTCGCAACTAATTTACAAAATATTTCAAGAGGAAAATCCACAAATTATATAAATATTTATAGTTTTATGATTTTAAATGTTTAATATCATTCAATGGAGGAATAGGTGAGAAAATAATGAATAATGTTAGAATCATCATGGTTGAAAATAATATTATCATATAGGCTCTTTCCAAAGGAAAATGCATTTAATTCCTTGAATATTTTATTAATAATAGACTTCTCAAACATGTGTAATATTGTTAAATGAATAAAAAAATATTTTTTCAATGACATAACAGTGATTCACTAAATGAGATATGATTCTAAAAACATGCATACTAAATAGGATATGAGATCATTTAATATTGTATTATAAAATTGATCAAGAAGTTTTAAAAAAATTAAATCATTTTAATCAATTATTTCATAAAACAGAGGGATTTATATGATTTCATTGGTTATGGAGGAAAGTATATTTCATTTAGAAACTACTCCCTCGGTAAAATGAAAATACGGAACTTAAAAAATGTATTACTAATAAATTGAAACAATTTAATCATAAAATGGGTTTAAACTATTTTTTAAGTTAATAAATAATTTTATAATGATATAATTTAAAAATAAATAAATAAATAATTTAGATCAATCCACACACTCTATTTCAAGATGTGAAAATAAATATATATCTCACAATATCGATAGATAAATGATTTATTGTGAAACTAAAATGTACATTATCTATGATGTGACAAATTTCATTAAAATGAATCATACCTTAAAAGGAATATATATATATATTCAAGATTCGAATATAAGACATGAGATAACAAAAGATCTTATAAATAATGTTTTAAAGGGCATATAACAAATATCATTAAAATGATGGGAATAAACTTAAGAAGGAAAATAATAAAACACGGGTGAAAATAACATAGATTTTATGTGGACAATGTCAATCATATAAATAATTCTTAGAAAATATTTCTAGTTAACATATTTAATTTCAATATTTCATAATTAAATTATAATATCTTATGAATTTTTTTTAGTTTAAACAATGGTGAAATGAATTAAAACATTTTTTTTAAAACATATATTTAATAAGTGTACCATTGGGAGGCGAATGATACATTTCATTACATTATTCCCTCTCGATGAATCTAATAATTATACATTTTGAATACAATAAAATATTATAAAAAATATATATTCATAAATGTCATAATTATAAAAATGAATATTTAAAAGTGTTTATTAAAATAAATTTATTTTAAAATATTTAAAGAGTATAGTTTAATTTTATTGAGGGGAATAAAAAAATATTGAAATAAATGAAAATAATCCCAAATAGAAGAACCCAAGATATCCTCGAATTTGAGAATTGGTAAACCAGTTAGTTGTAGTGGTCAGATAATGGGATGTATAATAGATTATAGATTCTTTATATCACTACTATATATCTAATGATGAAGAAATAACTTGATTATGGGTTCCTAGGGTGCCCAAAAATGAATTATAATTTTTAATTAATAAAAATATATATTTCTAAAATATATTCAAAAAATATATTTAAATAAAATATAAAATTGTAATTGTTTTTTACTTAATTATCAATATGGGAAAATAATTCATAACACCCCAATATAATATGGTATCCCCCTTTTAAATTAAACATCTATGATATATTTTTCATTGATATTAAACAACACATGAAATTCAATATTTACATGACCATCAGAATTGTAATTTGACCATTAGGTATTGTAATATAGATAATAGAATAGTATCTTCTACTATTAAGGTGTTAATAAAATTAAATTATTTTTTGAATGAAATTATTCTATATTTATTTCATGTAATAAGTAGTTACATATTTTAAATATAATAAATTATGTTTTAGTAGTTTTTTATGAGTAAATTTTTATTTAGAATGTTATAATTTATAATATTAATTAAAATAATGTTTTTCCATAAAATAGATTTAAAACGTAATGTCTTGTTTCATTTTATTTATAATATATCATTATGAGACCTTAATTAATTTAAAAAACTATCACAAAATCACTTATATTTTTAGTTTTTTATTTTTTCAATAAATAATGATTTTAATTAAATTTTAAATATCTAATATTTCAGAAATTATTTTCATAAAATGGATTCCATTTTTAAATACATGCATTCAAAAAATAGTAATTGTTAATTTATGGGATTTTTATAAAATAGTTGAATTTTTTTAATAGTTAAATTCAGTAATTTACGGTTAATAACATTATTTGTAAATAAATGAATTTTTCAGTCATGATTAATTCATGGATGATCTAAATTTCCAATATCTATAAATCACATTCTTTAGTTACTGTATTTATTCACAATAACTAATACAGTTTATTTTTTAGCCAAAATGATAATGTAATGAATACAATAATCAAAAAACACCCATCTCATTCACTATAAATATCACCCCTAAACATACCTTATCCCAACACCATATATGATTTTTTTTTATTTCTTTTATTCCAACCAATTCCCCTATAAAATGAATTAACCACATTCTGGTCTTGTGAGTCTCTCCAAATGTCAATTTCTAAGTGACTTAGTGTTATGCTCAAGGAGATTAAACAGACGAGGTAAAACCATCCCACACTCGCTTTCAATTAATTTCTTATTCATATCATCCCCCTCCTCCACTATCCAAATTATTATTATAACATTATAAACACACACACACATAGATATATATATATATATATATATATATTAATTTTATTATGTAAATGTAATTCCCACAATCAGTGCTCTTCTCCTTCCCTATTTTCTAAGAATAAAATCATCATCCATGATTTGTTGATTCATCACACACTTGGATTATTAGGTTTTCATTCTTTAATAAAACCATTATGGATACTCTTAAATCCATTATATGGTTAAAAATGATTTTAAAATTTATACTAAAAATTATTTAGTGTTATGGAACTAGTATATATACATAATATTAATTAATAAAATAGATCTAGTTCGCAATGAATGAAACATACCAAAATAATCTAAATGGTATTAATTAACACTTTATATAATGAATCGTACACATAAATATAAAAAATGATACATAATGCCATTGAAGACTCTTAAAGATAATTACTAATATATAATTTGAATTTTGTATAACTATTCCCATTTTACGTGACTTTCATGCATGCATGTAAGTGAACCAAAAATACAAATCAGGGAAAAGTGAACTCTCGAACGATGAAATTGAATCATAGAACACATCAAAAAGGCCCCAAATTAATTTTATAAAATTATTATAAATAAAAAATATTTTTTAGATGTTATGAATTAAATTATTAATTTATCTAATATAATAATCCCACACATTATGTGTAGGTGCCGAACACTTTCATACATAAGGTAAGGGACTTCTTAAATCAATTTCCATTAATTGGTATTAACTTCTATGTCATTGGAAATGATATAAAAAGAATATCTATGAAATTTATTATGATTTTTTAATTGTATTTACACCTTTATTGTGTGAATTTGTATTTGGAACACATTAGAATTTCATTTATTTATCCTCAATAAAATTATTCAATCCTTGAATGGGTTTTTTCTTATATCACATTTATTTCTGTGATATTTTCCAAATTCACAAAATCATAGTTATTTGTGGTGTCTCTATACATCCATTTGATAAATTAATTTTTTAATTCCTTTATATTTATAGTATTCAATTGTTTAATTTGTTAATTATTAGTTTTTGGTGTATACGATGCTCAAACATTTTTTGAAACAACTCTTTAAAATGTTTTTCTACCAGAGAAACTTAGTCAGAGGCAAGCCTATGAAAATTTATTAAAAAAAATTCCATCATGCGAGTAATAAAAGAGAAAAGAAAATTAATGATAAAAATAGTCATACCCCTCACCATAGCCATGATTGATTGCTTCTTCTGCAGTAGTTGATTCCCACTCTGAACTATCATGGTGATTCAATATCATAGCATACTTCCTTTTAAGATTTAACTTTTCTAATGAATTAAATTTCATAGAAGACTGTGCTGCCCAGCATTCCCTCCCAATAGAAGACCTTGTGTCCATTGGCTTTGGAAAATAAGAATAATCCTTCCTTGACCTTCTTCATGGTGGGGCAGTCAACACTTCCTCATTCTCAGACAACTTCTATTTCCCACCCTAGATAGTATTAGTGTAGGAAGTCCAAAACATTCCACCATCATTTTCCTTGTCACTATTGAGGCAATCCTCCCATTTTCCATAGATGAACACTTCATGATAACCCTCCTCCACTCCCCTTTCCTGATAATATTGACTGTTACTGTCAAGCATGGCAAGACACAGTGAGTGACATACTATCTCATGGCCAGTATGTATTCCATTCCTCATCATGGAATCTCTATCTAAAATCTCCAATGAAGCATATTCATTGATTGAAATACCCTCTTCAATATTAGAGGTCTTCCCATTACCCAAGGCTTGTGAACTGTTACCAGCGGATCCATAAGAAACAATAGTTTCATGACCATCCTCCCACCATTGAAATGGTATATCATCAACACACATATCTACACCATTTTTCCTCTCAGGAGCACTGTCATCCAAAGGCACCATTCCATCTAGGTCCAAGGCTAGGTCATTCAACACTATACCAACAAAATGATTTCCAGGATCAATATCGGCCACCTGCTGCACATACCATGTCCCCATCCTATCGGAAAACATCCCCCGCACACCACTTCCATAAAAAACCTACTTCACTGTACTTGGACAAACAGAGAGATACATCTTTATTGCCTCCTCTACTACACCTGCATCACTGGTGAAAAAATCCGATAAAAGAACACCCTCTATCACTATTGGAATCTCCTCCTAATCTAGGTTTCCAGAATAATTACAGCTCAAAATTCCACCATAATTATTAGGAATCTTGTTCATAACCCTGTGAACATCAGCCACATTGGCCTACTACTCCTCATAGGAAGTAACCAGCTATAGGTGTCATGCACTATAATCCACAACAAACCGAGACTCAACTACAAGATCACACATCATCCTGTCAAATACTTGCATCACTGATGGATTCAATGATGCATGAACCACCTTCAAACAACATGTAAGGCCCGACACATAAGTAATAAGAACCTCCCTCATCTCCCTCTCTCAATTCCCAACAGTTTGCACTTCAACCAAGTCAACTATAGTGCAAGAAGAACCCATATGGTCTCCCTACCCAGATGGTCCAATAGTTCTGATACACACATTAGATTCTACAGGTGAATTCATATCCTCATCCACACAGCCATTAGTCACTACCTATTGAACCAGCCACACAGCATCACGAAAAACATATCCATCTCCAAATTTCCCTTCCATTACCTGTGATTTATTTCTCATCACTCCACTATGACAAACAGCCTCCAGATGCCCAAACCGTTTAAACTTCACACAAAATTTCATCCATGATTAGAAGAAAACCTATCGCATCCACCAGAACTCATTCCAATCAGTAATCCAAACACAACACATAAAAGACCTCACAACGTAAACCTCAACACATATCCGTAGGAAAATAATATGAAAAATAGAGTCGGCTCCTTTATCAGAATAATGATATTGTCCAATCATATTACAAATTGCACAGATAATCAAGGGATTTTGAAAATAAAGAGAGAGGTCGGGGAGACTTTCCCATGTTGCGATGGACGGATTATCACGCTACATATGACATTCAAAACACTATCTGAAAAAAATAAAAGGATGAACCACCGCACCTTCTCAGAGCCCTGGACCAAGCGACAATCATATCGTCCTCTGATCCCAAATAAACCATAATATATATCCGTTAATATAGCCAAACGACCGCATGCTCACGAATCTCCAATGATTTATAAACGACTTGAGAAAATGATTCTACTCAGGGTTGTTGAAGACCAAAGCAAGCCACCAAATTGTACTTGCATAGATCCGCGGCTCTATTGAGCTCCGACAGGAGCAAAGATAACTAAGGCACCTCCGAGAGGAGATCTAAAACATTCGGGGAGACGGAGATTTTAAGAAATGGAGGAAAAGGACCATAGAATGATGAAGGGTCATCCCTACAAGGCAGAAACTAATGTGAAACTCCCCCCTCCGATAGGGAGGGGGTAGCATATTCTAAAAAAACATTTTAACAGAAAAAAATGGTAATTTTGTCGAGAAAGATTAATTCATTTTATTATAGTATTTTAATGTTTTTCAACACCATCATTTGATTAATATGATTTATTGGGGATGATCTCTTATGATACCTTATAATATATATTATTTAATGGTTTATAATCTTTTTTAATGGGGATTTACTATCTTGATTACATTCTCCACATTTCTTTAGATATTTTATGATTAAGATTAATGATGGGGGAAATTATTTTGATGTTATATACTCATTTAAATATGAATTTATATGTTGATTATGTTCCCCCCATTGATACTATGAATGCATTTGACATAGTATTCAATGGGTGGGACCCGCTATAGCCCAAGATCCATCGGTAGGTCTCATATGAAAAACTAGATCATGTATTGTCAGAGGCCTAAAAATATAAATTTACTTCTTGGATGAGGCATTGATGTTATATTTATGTTTTCAAATAATATTTATTACCTAATTATGATAGAATTTATTTATAATCAATATCATTTTTCATCTAATAGATTATCCATGGTTAAGAATCATTCTCATGTTATTATTTATATGGTTATGTTTTATCAACTTTAATTCCTTATATATTATGATCATGATTATGTTTTAATGACATGTGTTTTTAGTTAATCATCATGACTTATCTTTATTTTTTATTTATGATAGCTTCTCTTATACCCTTTCCCTTTATGATTATCTTATATCAACCATTTATGGTGATTTATTTTTTACCCATAATGTCAATATTTATATTATGAATGAAATTTATGGATAATCTAGAAGAATAAGGATATTCTAAAATGAGTTTATATTATGTATTTCATTTCATGTTATAATGTAAAATTGTTGTTTGTATATGTTTTTCCTATGATGATAAAATATTCAATCCTTTGGGATGCAATCTCTTTTTCATATTCAGAATATAAAAATGTAAGTGGCCATATTGGGATCATTTATTTGGGGTCTTTATAGTTGGTATGGGAGATATATTTACAGAAACATTGGAAACTATATTTATAAAAACATTGATTAGAAAATTATAACCCTTTAATGGACATTAATAGTATTCAAAAAGTAACCAAGGTAAATATTTATAGATTATTTATACCTAAAATGTTTAATTTACATCATGTGTTTTACAATATTTAGATTATACATTATGTTTCATAATGTTATAAACTAGTCTAGTATATGATATTGTTTAGAAATGGAGCCTAGTAGTGAAATGAAAATCATATAAATGCATGTATTCTATGTAGGTACATCCCACCTATGAATGACAATGATGTTGGATCTAGAGTTACAAATAAGGATGAATAACTTATAAAAATAGTGGGATATCTCAATTAGGTTATGAGAAATGACTTTACTCACATGCAATAGTCTGATCCATAATGCGATGATAAAATGTTATGCTACTTCCTGTTACAACGACCTCAAATATTTAATGGGACTAAAACCTCATATGTATGTGGGAAATTGATAAGTTATATAAGGAATATGTATCTTATTTTGGGATTTCACGAATTGGAGAAGGTTATCATGACAGTTTATCATCACTTGATAGATGCATATCAAGTGATTTCTATAATTCCAAAAAAGAGGAGGGAAAAATTAAAAATATAGAATTGAATGATATTATGGATATTTTATTCAACATATATTCCCCCCACAGGTATAAAGTGAATATTTAGAGACAAAAGTTGACTATGAGATCGAGAGAGTATGAAAATATTGTTAATATTGAAGCAAGCTTTACAAAGTTACCAAGGAATTATGTCGACTATACACACAATCATATGAGTGACATTGATCATTTCATATATGGTCCTAAACAAATTTTATGAAGGTAACTAGTACTCAAAACATTCTCCTCATTCATGGATATAATATTTTGAATCATAAAGACATAGAATGAATTTTACAATCTATATGGATTCGAAGTGATGAAATATTGGAAGATTGATACTGAGTGCATTGGAAATAGATATTAGTAAAAATGGTATAAGTGAGAAATATGATTGTTAACATGGAATAAATGTGGAATGAAACCTCATGGAACATGAATATTTGGAATTAGATGTTGTAAAAAGTGTTGAAAAAGGCCAGTAGACTCGTGTTTGAAAGGGAAAGTTCTTGGAAATGTGAAATGATTAAGTTATATGTATATGGGACCCTCTATATATTAATTTCATAGACATGAAAGGAAGAAGCCTCATAAAATCCAAGAGAACAAGACCAAACCAATGATGTAAAAACATTTGAGTTTATAGTTCCAATTAATGTGATGGTAGGTAATTTAATCATCTCCTGATATATGGGGAACAAATCACTTGATTCTAGGTCATCACACCCTTTTATAAGTTCATAGTTTAAAAAATAAATATATACTTCATATTCCCTATAATATGGGAGTTTTTAGAAAATACATCTAGTAGAAACCATACTTCTATAATGATATATCAAACCGTTTCAATTATGATACATAAGTGTTCTTTAATTTGAGATTTTATTACCATATATATGGTAAATGTTTATAAAATCCACCATATTGACTATATATTGAAATATAATGAATAAATTTATTGCAGAGGGATATATATTTAGATTCATGTTGAAGACATGGAATTTATCATAATTAGTGGGAATACATCATCATCGGATTCATATATAGATACTCTTCAAATAGCTCTTCTAAAATAGATTATTGGAGAAGAGGAGAAAATTATAAATATTAATGAAAAAATTGATATTAAAATTGAGGATATACATACTGTTCATGTATAAATTGATGTATTTACTGAGTATTTACATATGCATCCTATAGAGAGTGAAATTGTGTTTTTTTGTCAATTTAATACTTGATGTGATCCATATAACAAAGAATCACTATAGAATATCCATAGTGGGGTTAATTGTGTAATAAAACTAGTGGAATTTTCTAATATGGGATTTATATTCCCTATAATTACACCTAATGGGGATCCATTTCTTTTAATTAATAATAAAGATTCATATATTAGGGTATTAACAGAAAATACTGACACCAATCCTATTACAATAATGAAAATGTATCAGCTACCCTGCATTAAGTACCTATTTAACCAACATCACAGAGATAATCTTTTCTCAAAGATTGATCTTTTTTCAAAGATTGATCTTTTTTCTATATTTCATCAATTTCATTCGAATAAGGATGATACTACAAAGATAGTGTTCTGTATAAGGTATAAAATTTTTGACTTTACAAAAATTACACTTGTAAATGACTAATGAACCCTATATTATAATGGATCGAATGAGTGTAGAATACAAGGAATATATTGATAATATTTTTTCATATTTATTGATCATGTCTTGGGGTACTCCAAAAGCTCTGAGGACCATAAGAACCTATTGAGGATTGTTCTAGAGAATCTTAGAAGAAAGTCTTATATAGGAATTTTATCATGCGTGAATTCTATCTAAAAAAAGTTTCTTATCATGACTATATATTTTAAACTGATGGAATCATAGTTGGTTATGTGATGTCAAAATCAATCCATGAATGGATTACACCAACAAAAATAACTTAATAATCTAAATTAATTAAATTATGAGGTTACTATGGGTAGGTAACACTAAATGTTTTTTCATTTGTTAACCCATTAACACAACAAACTCTTAATGGGGTTGTGTATATTTAGACAATATAATGCGATGACTGAATTTAATAATTAAATGTAATATTTTTGAATGATATGATTTTGAATCTACCATTAGAAAATTGTGAATATGTAATTTATAATAATGTAGCAAGGAAAATACATGGTTGTGTCCATATACTAAATGATAGATCTTTTTCCTATACATAAATGAAGGTAAAAACACATGAAAATAACTATCCATCTCATAATCTTGAGTTATTAATAGTAATATTTACTATAAATATATAGAGACACTATCTCTATTATGAAATATGTGAAAAATATATAGATCACTAGAGTTTTAAATATATCATCTCATAGAAATCAATCAACATGAGGCATTGTTGATGCATTAATATACTTAAGGATAATGATTTTCCAATACACTACCATCCGGGGAAAGAAATCGATGTAGAAAATTCCTTCAGAAGGAAGGATCATAGACTGTTAAACAATATTACGATTGATAGGGATTTTCTGTATATTGATATAGAAAATATGGACATAAGAATTTTTATTGATGTAAACACATCACTACTATTTTAAATGGATTCATAACATTATTTATTATAACGGTATACATGGTATTAGTAGGAT
Organism: Viscum album; assembly: GCA_963277665.1. Taxonomy (NCBI): domain Eukaryota; kingdom Viridiplantae; phylum Streptophyta; class Magnoliopsida; order Santalales; family Viscaceae; genus Viscum; species Viscum album. The sequence goes on along the minus strand of OY728162.1, from coordinate 1,013,319,007 downwards.
GATTAATTTTAAAATAAAATTAAATTAGTGAATAATGGGAAAATTTTATACTTCTAGTATTAATCTGGTATCTATATGTTTCGGAAGAGGCTTTGTGTTCCCTCTATACATGAGCTAAAAATTGAATTATTGGATGGTTGTTATAGATTGAATTTCTCTATACACTCCAATAGTAATAATATGTATAGATATTTTACGGAACATTTTTTTTGGATATTATGAAGTGGAAATTGGTGATTACATATAAAAATGTTTATTTTTTCATTTGATTAAGGATGAAAGAAAACATCCTAGAAGAGTCATGAAACATATACCAATTACTACATTGAAATGGGATGATATTGCTCCGATGTATTTCATTAGATCACAAAATAATCCAAAACAATATAATGAAATATGGGTAGTTGTTGATAGACTTAAAAATTCTACAGATTATCTCTATATAAGGGGGGATTTTCCATTGGATCCCCTTCCATGACTCCATATTAATGAAATAAAATTATTTTAGTGGGAAAATATTTCCATTTTGTTTGATTAAGATCTACTATATACATAGAAAATATGGTAATATCATTAGAATGATTTTTATATTGAACAATATTTGAGTACTGCTTATCACCATCAAACCAATATATATTTTAAAGGCCTGATCCTGACATTAAAATGTATTTTGTGATAATCTTTGCATGAATACCATGGTATGTGGTATCAGTATTTGTCTTTTCTATAGTTTTCATACCATAATAGTTCTTATTCATGTAATATAATAGAACTGTATGATGCAATACATAGAATGATTTTTCATACACCATCATGTTGGGGTGACATTGGTAAAAGGAAGCTTGTTGGCCTAGAACATTGAAAGAAATATTTAATAGGAATAAACTATTCAAACAAATATAAATTTGTTGTAATGTAGGAAAATGAATTCGTACAACTACGAGTGAAAGGGTTAGGAATTTCAAGTTGGAGATCATTTCTTTTAAAACGTATCTCAGTGGAAGGATGTTATAATGTTTGGTAAGAAAGGTAAAGTGACCACTATGTACATCAAAACATTTGAAATTATAGATATATTTAGAGTTGTTGATTTTCATTTGGAAATTTCAACAAGAAATTATGATGTGTCCTACATATCATTTTCATGGAAGAATAAGAAAAACCAAATTGAAGTTCTCAAGTATGATGGAGTTGAATTCAAACACGATTTGTCTTACTATGTGGATCCTATCTTAATTCTAGACACTAGTGAATAGTATTTGAAGAATCCGATGAATGGGATGGAAAGGAATATCGGAAAAATTATTAAATTTACGAGGTGATGTTGAAACTAAGGGAAATTATTGCAATGAACTAACCAAATATGTTTATGAGTTGAAATCCTATAAATATTTTGCATAAAATTATTGATGGAGGGGTGTCACAGACCAGATCTAGTCACCATCAAAACAGATGCATGGCACAATCTTTGGCAAGGAACGAGGGCAATTCTCGACCCCCAAAGGCTAGAAACAGTTATTGATTATAATAAAAATGTTTTTGGGAATGATTTACCCAAATTAAGAAGTATATAAAATTCAAAAACAATAAATAAACTGAATATGAAAATTTATTCTGATCAAACCTTTAATAAAATTCCGAACTGAAATAAATGGTTTTAAACAAATCCCATGATGTCCAAAAATCAAAAGAAGAAGAAAAAATAACTCAAGGTCCACCAAATGGAAAGGGACTATCATTCCCAATCCGTCTCCACAAAATCCGTACCAAGAATGGAAGCTAACAACTAGAACAACCAAGATTAAAGATTTTTGTATTCCTAAAATAATGATTATCAAGTCTAATTTCACCCATGGGTGTAAGTACGGTGTGAGCCTAATCTAAATAGTATTCCACCCAAAATATTCCATGTGATAAACATTATAAGATAAAAATATTTAATGTTTTATTAAATAAGAAAATCTAGGAACAATTTTATAAATGATGCGACTTTAAATGATTTTTTCTCAAGGGGGTATTTTAGGAAATGAACACTTTACAAAAATACACTGGAAACTGAATTTTCTACCCTAACATACTGCATACCAATGGTTAGTTTCATATAGTCAATAATCACTAGTCCTGAGAACATCGTAGGCACTTGATTGGTGAGGGACCCATGTACCTCATCTATTGGTTAAATGTAACCACAATAAAAATATGTTCTCATGCAAGAGCCACTAGTAGGGAACATACCTATAACATAGTGGTCACGAAAATCCTTATAGTATATTAGTTAGTGTTTTATTCATCAAACTTTCTACTTGAAATAGGGAGAAGACAACTCCGGATCACAAGCAAACTAGATCATGTCCACCCACCTAGATACCTGAGATTTCATATTTGTGCTCAATCAAGTTCCATATCTCATAAAATACTATTTTCACATGAAAATTCCATTTCAAAAATTCACACACACCATGTAGACAACATGCATGACACATAACACTCCATTCACATTAAATTCATTTTAACATCACACTAACAAAAAACAACCAATAATCATGTTTCACATTCTTCTTACAATTTAATAAAACATCTCATAAATTCTTAAATTGTTCTCAAAATGGATGACAACACCGATGATCAATTTTTTTTCCTTTAAAAACCAAATTTAATATCATACTCCCATGAGTACAGTACATAAACATCATTTTCACACTTGGTATAACTCAAAAAACCAATTACAATTTTCATAAAACACTTCCAAGATGTATAAGAATGATTTTCACATAAACCAATTCATAACTCATATTTCAATGCTAAAATCACACAAAAAACCTACAAAACAATATTGTTAATCCCAATACATATTTAACAAACCATTTTTATATGTTACAAAATGACCCCAAATGATACCGAAAAAGTATACATGATAAAAACAAAATTTCAAGAAAACATGTAACATTAATATTAAAAGATCAGCCAATTCCAAAAAAAGAGTTTCAAACAACAAAAAACATATTTGTAACATGATAAGAAAGTAATTCACCAAAAAAACACATCAAATAATGTGTAAACATGGAATCATCTACCTTTTGTGTCAAAAAACCAAAATCATTGTGTGAAACATCAACCACACCACAACCACACCAAAAGGGAGTGAAAATGAACATAAATTCATAATATTGGACCAAAAAAGAATCATACCCTATCTATGAAATCCTAGTTTCAATATATTTGGAACATCAAGAAGGTTGGGAAAAATGCAAAGGAAATTGAAGGAATAATAGAGGAATCCTCTTATTTGATAAATATTGAATAAATCGCCACAAAATTCACCAGTAGTTGAATCTCTAAGCATCCAAGATTGTAAGGGAGGTAACAATAAGAGTCATGATGTTTAGTGGGGACTACAAAGAGGTAAAAGGAGTACAAAATTACTGAATTATTAAAAAAACAAATTCCATTTACAAATATAGATGGTTTGAGAAACATTGAATAAATTCTCCCTAATCCATGATAAAAATTACCACCAAAGTGTGAAAATGTAACATGGGGGTGCGCCGAGTGTTTTTTGGCTCGAGTGAGTGGTGGAATGACTGAAAAATGATTAAAAATTAATGATATATAAAAGAAACATATTTCTCCTTAAATCTGAAAATTGGCTCATGGGTTGGCCTAATGCATAAATAAATCACCAAAATACACCCTGATTATCATTTCTTAAGGTGTCCAAATAGATATGGTGGTTTTAATAGGTCATGGGTGGCCATGTAGGATATGTAATAGGTGAAAAATGTCGAAAAATAAATTAGTCATAAAAGAAACAATTTTTTTAAACCTATAAATGGCTCATGTTTTTGTCCCAATTCATGAAAAACCCACCGCACTAAAAATATCACACAAAAGGTGCCACTAGGAGTGTCAAAATTTCCATTTCATACCACCTCATCCATATAATATCCCTTTAAAAATGACAGGGCCCAATACCATCCAAGACATTCAAGACTAATGACATAGACCAAGAATACCCAAGACACCAAATATAATCCTGTAACACCCGGTAACCAAGAGAAAACTATGATCGAAAATAATATTTGAAACAACTAATGGAATTGAATATATGGGAATTAAAATTATCTCTAATATAAGGACTTATTCCCACAAAATTCCACATAAATTCTAGATTCCAAATCAAAACCCAACTGTTTGACCAAGATGTACTCCCTTGCAATGTTTGCCTGCCCTCAAACGGCCAAAATAGCTCCAGTTGATCCATCAAAGGAAGGGATATTCTCACTAAGAAAAATTTACTCTAAATACCTAAAAGATCAATAATATTCAAACCACATCCCATTAGGCATGATCATATCCCATATATACCCATGGAAGAAATTGGTGGTTTGATAGCTCCAGACAAGACTACCTACCACCATGGAAACACCATGAAAACAACAAAATTACTGATACGGTGAGAACCGAACAGACTCGCCACCATAAGAGAAAACTTAATTTGTCGAAATAGAACTAGGAGAGAAACATGGGGATACTGAATGGACTCGCCACCATAAGGGATAAACTAACATTAGTCTTATTCCAAAATGTCCTCTATGAGACACATGGTAGGTCTCCCCACCAAAAGGACCAACCTTCATTACCAAATTTTAGGGGATGACATGAAGAAAACCCAATAAGATCCAATCCCCACTACAAAGGGTAAGGTGGTTTTTCAACAATACTCAAGAAAAAAAAAGAAACTCCATGGTTCACCACTTTATTTGCATCACCATCCTTGATTGTGCTCAACCAAGAACGAGATCAAAATATCCTACGAAGTTATTCAAACAATAAAAACTACATTAAGAGTTTCACCCACAAGGGTTCAAGAACTGGGTATTAGAAAGTGAAACAACCCCACCCCCAAAAACAAAGGTGGAACTTCACCACCAACACAAATTTCAACCCTCATGGATAGGGTCCCCACATCCCATTCCCCTACACATGACCACTTGAAATGCAACAACAAAAAAACATCACACTCTCTCCCCAAACCACAATGTAGAGATAAGTGAAACCAAGATCCCTTAAAATCCTAGTGATTTCCTGACTAGGTGAATATATTCACTCTGAGGACTATGGTTTATGGCCTAATGTTTGAAGCATATTGTACACCGTAGTTTGGAGCTAATTATCACAACAACCCAGGATAATTACTATCTCAATCAACACAATATTTCCGAAATGGGGACTTGGGTGAGGCATATGCATAACCTATTTCACCCCCAAAACAAACAGTAGATGGAAAACACATAGAATACATCATCACATAAAATATGAGATTCAAATTTCTCAGAATAGAAACACAAATTCACAAAAGAAGAATCCCTAAAATGGTTTCACAACATCCACTTTTCCCTCAAAAGCAACAACAACACAACAATACACCAAAAACATTACCATTGCATGTGAAAGATCATTACCTAGAGTAAATACTTGAATAGAGTTCAATATAGCAAGAGATTACTGAAATCAATCATAATGACCTCCAAAAACCTAATTTTTACTCACCATTTAGACAATAGGAACCATTTCCTCGATGAGACTGATGAATGACTAAAAGGCCCTTCAGAACAACATTGTGCACTGATTCCCCTAGATTATTTTATCCTTCGTCACTGGAATTACCTTTCACCACTTCCAATAATACTTGTAGACAAAACAGTGCCAAACTTCACCTATGACTATTTAGGAAACTCTAGAAACATATGGAACCAAGGTGTATTTCAAACAGCCACAACCACTATCATGTCTCGCAATGATCCACATAATAGATAAAGATGAGGGGTAGAATCAACCCTATAACCTAGGAAGATAGTCCATACATTGACCAACTGAAGGGACCACCAATAGTGAATCAGTCATAGCAGCACATGAATCGTATATTACTATTTATGGGGGGTACCCTAGCCAATATGAAAATATAAGGACCCATTGGGACACCAATATGCTCTTCATCCCTACTTACTAACAAAACAAAATCTGAAAACAATGTTCAAACAAGAGTAGTTCTTGAACTAAATGCATCCCACCACAACATTCCCAAAAAAAATACACACCACCCAAACCAGTCATCCAGAGAATAAATTTTCCATTAAAATAATCTCTTTGAAAATAAATGGCTAGGCAGTTGGCACCTACACCCATGGTACCTCATGGGCATCACACATTCATGTTTCTGTGCCACAACATACACCCTCCTCACATCCATACTTGCAATCATCTGTCCATGCCCATAACCATCCATCCTCTTATGTAAATTAATGCATGTGGTCTTTCCTAAAAATACCAAAGGTAAAAAAGTCCTTCATTAAACTTTTCAAAATGAATACATTCAACCAACACTTCCGTTTTCTCAAAACCACTAACGACAAAATAAAAACCCAATTCAAATCTTACAATAATTTTCACAAAACACATTAATTTAATTAGAACTCATTTTCAATACATATAAATTACATTCAAAACATCTAATACTATTTCAAATTACTTTATGGTTTTTGAGAAACATTATTTCATCCACTCCCATTCCTTTTGACACTCGTTTTCCCCATTTAAAACAAGTTCCCATAAATTCATGAAGCTTCTCTATATCCCACCAATTACCAAATCATAAGTCATCTTAATAATCCACACATAAACTCCAAAACACTTCATTTATTTAAAAACACATTTCAAAAACTCAAAAAATACTATTTAAAATAGATTTTCAATACACACCTTTACATTATTCAGACATTAAAAAGAGGTGTAAACACACCCTTTACTCATGAAAAACTATTCTAAAATTTCATTATACCCTTTTAAAAATCAAACCATTCTAGATTTTCTAGACAAAAATTTAAACAAAAATTAACAATTTTTGAAATCAAGTCAATATTGTTTTCCTTAAAATAATGTTTTTAAATTTCAATAATAAAAATACACAAGATAATTCATGGGGAAATTAGTGATGGAAGGTGGCATGGGAATATGGGTGGTGTCCATATGCCAATCAGTACACCATGGAAGATAATGTTCTAGGGAAATATCCATGTCTCCACATTTCATTCTAGGCCCTAGGAGCTCACTAAGACAATTAAACAAACACTCTTTTCATTTCCCATATCATTGATAACCCATGAGAACAAATGAACTCAGATAAAACCCAACATCCCCTAGAAACATGAATCTAATCATGAGATGTCTGGCTTGGAACACTACTTGTAATCTGAATGCCGTGTCCGGAAAATCCTAGATCTGGTATACCTAGACACTTTCGCAAAAGAACATGACCCATGAATTGCAAACCTCATTTAATATTATTTTTTCGAAAACCAGATCTGGTCTCCATCAAAACCAATACACAAACCAGTCTGTGGAAAGGCCCGAGGGGCATTCCAAATCCCAATGGTCTAGTACATGTTCTTGGGTATCATAAAGAAAGTATTTTAGTATGATTTACCTACATTTAGAAGCATTAAACAATCCAAAACAATAAATAAAGTAAATCAGAAAATTTAATCCAAACAGGTCTTTAAAAAAATTTAGAAATGAAGTAAATGGTTTTGGAAAAATACTAAGATGTACACAACACAAAATCACTAGAATAAAGAACTCAAGGGACATCACACATCATGGGTCCATCATCTACAAGACTTCTCCACAAGATCTAACCAAGAATAGAATATATCAACCCAAACCACCAACACTAAAAAGATTTTTCGATTCTTGTTAAAAAGATTACAATTTCTTCTTAGAAAGAATAGTGTAAGTAGGATGTGATACTTGTCCCAAGATGATTCCAACCAAAATATTCCATATTATAAACATTATGTGTAAAAACATTCAAATTTTCATAAACAAGAAAATGTATCAACGTTAATCTATAAGATGCAACTTTAAAAGAAAATAGTTTTCAAGGGGGATATTTTAAGGAATGAACACCTTTAAATAAAATTCACATGCTACGTAATTTTCAACCAAACACCCCAAATAATAATGGTGAGTATCATATAATAAATGAGTACTAGTCATAAAACTCCCCTAGGCACTAGCTAGTTGTGGGCCAAATGTACCTTGTATATTGATTAAAATTGAAAATAATAAATATTTGTTATCAAGAACGAGCAACTAGTAGGGAACATAACCATAACCTAGTGGTCCCCAACATCATCATAATAGATTATTTACTTATTTCATCATCAAACATTCTATATGTAACATTGATGAAACCACTCTAGATTACTAGAAACATAGTACACATTCTCCCACCTAGACACTCAGGATTCAATCTTTGTACCCAATCAGGTTCCACATCTCATAAAACAAACTTTTCACATGAAAATTATATTTCAAAAATATAGACACACCAAAAATCCCAGAAGCATGACGCATAACACTCTATTCACATTCAAATTAATTTTATCCTCATACTCACACAAAATTTCCCATAAACATGTTTCAGACCATTATTACTATTTACCAATACAGTTGAACAATTCATAAAAAGTTATCAATATATTTGACATCACTATTGATTATATTATCTATCATGAACTAATTTTTATAGAATACATCCACCAAAACAATACATAGACATCTTTTTCACACATTCTCTAACTTAATAATCCATTAACAATTTTCATAAAACACTTCCAAGAAGTGTAAAAATTATTTTCACATAAAACCAATTAGAAACCCCTCATTCATGGCCAAAAGCACCCCATAACTTGGCCAAACTAGAAGTTGGAGTCCAAGCCACATATAATTAACCATTTTAATATGTTATAAAATGACCCCAACTGATAAAACAAGAGTTACTCTATAAAAACACGCCATTTCAAGAAAAAATGAATCTTTAAAATTAAACCATCAACCAATTCTATGAAAAATAGGTTTCAAACCAGAAAAAACATATGAGGAACAATCAATATAATTAAATCCAGAAATATAACCCCTAAAAATTGCTTACACTTGAAATCACCTACATTTTGGGTCGAAATCCCAAAATCATTGTGTGAATCTTTGACTGCACCACCCACGCTCCACAAGGGAGTGAAAATGGATATAAATCCACAATATTGGACTAGGAAACCCAAAGTCAAACTGAAGGCATGAAAACCAAGTTTTTGGACATTTGGAACTTCAGAAGGAGGGGAAACCCCTATGGAAATGGGATGAACAAGATAATAATTCAATTTCATGGGAAACATTGAAGATATTTCCCCAAATACACTGTTTGTTGAATATCCTAGTTGCCAAAATTTTAAGGGAACTTAGAATAAGGTATCCAAGGTTGAGTGGGGATTGAAATGGGGGAAATAGTAAAAATTGAATAATGAAATGAGACAAATTACTTAAGTTTGTCTTGATGATTTGAGAATCCTTGAGTAAATTCTACATAATCCATGATACATATGATTTCGAAAGAGGGAAAATGGATCATGGGGGTGAGAATAGGGTTTGTGGGCTCGATTGAGGGGTAAAAGGACCTTGAAAAGGTCAAAAATGTTTTATATATAAAATAAATACATTATTTTCTTAAATATGGAATTCATCTCATGGGATGGCCCAATTCCTAAATAAATCGCCCACAAACACACTGTTTGTGAGTTTCAAGGGGTCCAAATTGATATTGTGGTTTAAATAGGTCAAGGGAGGATAAGTGGGAAGTTGAATTGGTAAAAAATGATTAAAAACATGGGAGTTTTAAATGAAACAGATTTTTTTTAAATTTAGAAACGAGCTAATGGTTTGGCCCAAACCATGAAAAACTACCCCAATAAATATAACGCACAAAATGTGACCCTAGGAGTGTCCCAAATTCAACTATATCACACTAGATACTTATATCTTCCATTAGAAAATGACAAGGCATAATACTATCCAATAATCCAATGACTAATCATGCAAATCAAGAAAACCCGAGACCACAGATATAATCCCAAAATTTCTAGAAACCAAGATAAAACCAATAACCAAAATTTGATTCCCAACAAAACATGGGACTAATGATATGGGTGTAAAAATTCTTCCAACCATTAATACTTCCACCCCAAAAAACGCACAGTAATTCCAGATGCAAAAACATAACCCAACCAATTGGCCAAGATGAACTCCCTTACCATTTTCTCCCACGCCCAAAAATCCAAAAACCTCTAGTTGATAAATCAAAGGAAGGGACACTCTCTCCAACCAAAATTTACCCCACATACGGGAAACAATAAAACCTATTCAAACCACATCCCATTGGGCATTCTCTAATCCAATGATTACCCATAAAAGAATTGGGGTTTTAGATATCTCTTAATGAGATTACCCACCCCCATGACAACGCCAAAAATAAAGCAGAATTACTGATATGGGATTACCTAAATATGTTCTCCACCATAAGACCCAATATAATTTCCCGATATAAAACTGGGAAACCCCTAAGGAGATACTGAATGGAATCCCCACCTTAAGGGATACACTATCATTATACGTATTCCAAAATAACCAATATGAGTCACATGGTGTGTATCCCCGCCATTAGAACCAACCAGCTTTACCAACCAGTAAGGGAATACAAGAAGAAGAAACCATAAGATCAAATAAACACTATATGGGGGGGTTGGTCAAAGAAACTCGAAAACAACAAAGAAACTCCATGGTTCACCACATTAAAGGGAATCAGCTTCATTGATTGAGTCCGACTTTGATCAAGATCAAAAAGGATAAAACTTTATTAATAAACGAACAACTAAACAGATGGTTGCACCCACTATGGTTCAAGAATGATGATTGAGGAAATAAAACCGCCCCTACCTAAAAAATTGGGGACTTCACAGACCTTTGTAGTTTAAATCCCTGTGGGATACGGTCCCCACATTCCATTCCATCACACATGTCCACTTTAATGGAATCAACCACATCGAAACATCAAACAATATCAAAATCCCACACTAGGGACATAGGTGAAACCAAGATCCCTTACACCCCTAGAAATTTCCAAACTATTAGAAAAGATTCACTCTAAGTCTTATGGATAGAGCCCTGATATGTGAAGCATCATATGTTCCATAGATATGAGAAAATGATCACAATGCCCCATGAATTTTTCAATCAGAAACAACACACCATTACCCAAACAAGGACATGGGTAATGAAAATGCATCATAACTTTCACCCCGTAAATGAAATAGTTGAAGGAAAACACACGAAATAAATCTTCACTTAGAATAACAAATTCAATATTCATAGAATAGAAACATTCATTCACTTAAGAATAATCCCTCAAATTGTTCTACAACATCTTCCTTCCCCCACAAAAGAAAACAAAACACAAAAAATACACTACCTAAAAGGCCCTTCCATGTCATAGGGTCATTACGAGGAGTGAATCCTTGAACAGAGAACTATGTATCAAGAGATTACCTCATGAAATCAAAACAGCCTCGAATGACATGATATTTCCACACCGGTTGACTAATATGAACCCTTATCTTGATGATACTGAGGAAAGACCCAATGGACCTTCTATAAATCACTCTACAGTAACAAGCATGTATTGTTTTCACCTTCCTCACTATAAATCAACTTCACCACTTTCAATAAAAATAGTAGACACAATGGTATCAAAGTTCAACATTGATGATTTATGAAGCTCTGGAAACATAAATAACCAAGGGGTATTTGAACCATCCACAAATAATTTCGAACAAATAAATGAAGGGCTTCCCAAAAAAAATAAGGGGGGTGTACACAACCCTAAATCCGAGGAATATATTTCATACATTGATCTTCTGGCGGGCCTCCTATTGGTGAATCACACATGGCTAAACATAAATCGTGCTTTAATTCTTCATGGTATGGGGGGGTTACCCTATCTAATAGGAAAACCCAAGGACCCAACCAAGTGGGTCCTTTGGTCAAAACGTACCACAAACAAAGTCCATATACATGAGGATGTAACCCACAGGGGACCCCGAAGACATTTCTCACAATGGGCCACCAATCAACAATACATCCCAAAATAAAAAAATCTCTAATCATCATTCAAACAAGAGGGGTTCTCGAAATAAATACACCCCACAGAAAATTACAAAAAAAACATAAGACATACCACCCAAACTACTCATCAAGATATCAATTTATCCTTTAAAATAATCTATTTGAAAATAAATGATTTGACGGTTATCCTATCTATCAATGGTACCCCTTGGGTCTCACATTTGCATGTTTTTGTTCCACACTGAGCACCCTCCTCATACCCATATTTTAACTCATCCAATCATTCCTTTAACCATCCATCCACCCATGTAAATCCATGCATTAGGTCACACATGGAAATAAAAAATGTTAAAACCTACATTCATTCCACTTTTCAAAACCAAGACATTCAATAGAAACATCCTTTTTCTCAGAACCACTTACCAAAAAATCAAAACCCAATAAAATATTATAATTATTTTGATAAAAACACAAAAAATTAATTAAAACTCCCTTTTAGGTCATTCACATTTCATTCAAAACATCTTATATAATATCAAAACACTATTGGTTTTATGAAAAAACCGCCTTTCCTCAAAACCCAATCATTTTAAAAATAAGTTATCCCTAATAAAAAAAAGTTCCCATAAATTCATAAAATTTATCCAAATTCCACCAATTACCAAATAAAAATTCTTCTTAAATATCCAGACATAAATTTTAAAACACATCATTTCATTGAAAACACTTTTCAACTACTCTTAAAACACTACTTAAAATTGATTTTCCAAACCCATCTTAACATAATTCACACTATCTAAAGAGGTGTAAAAAACAATTGTGAAATTTCATTTCTATCATTTTAGAAATCAAAACATTTATTCTTCACTATAAAATCATTTCCCAATAATACACACTTCTTAAAATCCAGTCATCATTTTCTTAATTAAAACCGTGTTTCCAAAATTCCTAAAAAAGAAGATACAAGACAATGATATGGGAAATTAGTATTGGAGGGTGGCTTTTACATAAGGATTGTGGACATACACCAATCACTATAACATCATAGATAGTTTTATAGGGATATATCCCTAGCTCCACATGGCTTCTCAGGTCCTGCGAGCTCACAATGACCATTAACCCAACTCTCTTTTAATTTCCCCAATCATCGACGAACCATGAGAACAAACGAAATTGGATAAAACACAACATCCCCTATAGACATGAATCATATCATGAGGTGTTAAGGCCAATAAAACTACTAATAATTGGAATGTTTAGTCATTAAAATCTAATCTCTGGTCTACCCAGACTCATCCCCAAAAGAACATGGCCAAAAAAAGAGTGAACCTACTTTGATACCATTTTGTGACAAACCAAAGTTGGTTTCCGTCAAAACTGGTGCATGAACTGGTCTTTATTTAGGCTTGAGAAGTGTTCTCGATCCTCACAAGCTAGAATAAGTACCCAGGTATAATAAAAAATGTGTTTTGGAATGATTTATCTTAATTTAGAAGCATTAAACCACCAAAAACAATAAATAAACTAAATGTGAAAATTTAATCCAAAAATTACATTAATGACAATTATAACTGAAATACGTGGTTTTAGATAATGCCCAAGAGGTCCAAAACACAAAATTACTTCAAAAAGAACAAAAGTTCCACCGCACAACAATGGTCTATCATCCATTAGCCTTCTCCACTACCCACACAATGAATCGAGTCTAACAACCCAAACCATCATCACAAAAAGAATTTTCCATTCCTGTGACATAGATTACGAAGTCTAATTACACCCAAGGCTATAATTTGGGTTTGAGCCTAATCCCAAGATGATTCACCCCAAAATATTTCATGTGATAAACATTATAAGAAAAAAATCTTGGATGTTTTCGATAAAAAGGAATGGTAGAAAAGTATTTCAAAAGGATGTAACTTTAAATGAAAAAGTAATTAATGTGGGGGAATTTTATGGAATGAAAAGTTTTAAATAAAAATAACAAGCTATTTATTTTCCCTTCCAAACACATTTTATACCAATTTAGAGTATCGTATTGTCAATGAGCTCTTGTCCCAGGAACACCTCTAGGAACTAGCTAGGTGTAGGCCCCGGGTACCTCGTATCTCAATGAAATGTAACTATAATAAATATATGTTCTCATGCATGATCCACTAGTATGGAATATACACATAACCTAGTGTCCCCAAACATCAAAATAATGTTTTATTTATTGTTTTCATCATCAAAATTGCAATGTGAAACAAGGACAAAACCACTTCAGTTCACTAGCATACTAGTACACATACATCCTCCTAGGTACTCGTGTTCTCTCATTGTGCTCAATCCAGTTCCACATCTCATAAAATACTATTTACACATGAAAATTATATTTCCAAAATACACACACACACCAAAAATCCGACAATCATGTCACATAACACTCCATTCACATTAAAATTCATTTTAACATTATACTCACACAAAACAACCCCAAAACATGATTCACATCCTTCTAAAAATTTAATCTGACATTTAAACAAATATTAAGATGTTCTCAAAATGTATGAAAAAACCACTCATCATTTTCTATCTCAAAAAACTATTTTAATAGAATAATCTCACAAACAAAGTACATATGTAACATCCCCAAATGATAAAGGGTTAAATGACTAAATGATATGACTCATGTCAACAAGGTGCACCTTCCTTTTCGGGAGCCTGTCTGATTAGAACTCCACAGTTAAGCGTGCTTGGCCTGGAGTAGTGATCAGGATGGGTGACCTCCTGGGAAGTTCCCCAGGGTGTGTGTGAGTGAGGACAAAGCACACTGGAAAGGACATGTGTTGGCCTGTGGGGACTATCATATTAGTCAGATGACCCGTTCAGGCATGTGGGTGGACCCTGGGGTGGGCCCCACATGTCTGCGGGGCAACCGAGGGTACCTAGTGGGCCAGGACCCGACGGCCATGTTAAGGCGGGGTGTCTGTGCTGTCACCGGGACCCAGTTGTCACAATTGGTATCAGAGGAGTTCGGTTCTACCGCAGAACTTATAACTCTGATCTTTCTTTCTGTGAAGCAATAGTGTTAAGGGTACCGAGTGTGGTTTTCAGTTCAGGGAGTCCAGTGTTGGTGCGGGCGGCCGACGTATCCATACACCAGGACACTGACAACTGATTTCCGACTTTGTGCACGAAAACACTGATTGCGTGTGTGTTTTCAAAGGTTTTTCCCCTTAAAACAGCTCAAACCAGGTCAGCTCACCAGGTATAATCGTTTGATCGTGTTACGTTGTTTCTTTCATGATGGCCCACCGAGCAGCGAGACTCCAGTGCAGGGCCCTTTTTCAGTGTTGGCACCTTCGGGTGGTGTACCAGCAGCACCACCACCCGTTAGGCAGCAGATGCCACTAGCTGACGGTGCACGCTAGCAGAGCGCGATGCACGAGTTCCAGCAGTAGAGGCCTCTGAGGATACGAGGCGAGACAGATTTCCCAGGCAGCAGTGGACTGGATGGAGACGAATGCTAGAGTTCTACGCCTAGCTTGGATACTAGTAGAGCGGATGATGATCTTAGCTCCAGGTGTTTCCAGAGAGTGACCATGAGGTTGGTTCTTATAGTAACGAGGCTTCGGTACGCGAACCGATACCTGGATTAGTACCTACGGGTAGAGCGCCAGCTATGTCACTACCTGTTGGTCAGCAGAGACCCACAGGCTTAGTGCCTTACATATGTTTTAGCATCAGAAATCCCTCAAGTTTCGAAGTGAGCCTGACTCGTAGGCGGCTGAGGACTGGCTTGAGGAGGTGGTTGTGAGTTTTCTGGAGCTAATACAGCTTCGACAGTACGACATGTCGGAAGCAGAGCACTCAACGTAGCTTACCAATCAATCTTGGTACTCGTTGGTTACGTTGTGATCAGTTCTTTAGACTCGAACTTCTGAGCGAAGTGTGTCTAAAGGACATCCGAACCATTTCTTTTCCTCTATGCATTCCTACCTATGCTAGGATGCTAGAGAGAACCTTTGTGGTTGTGAACGTTAGCAGTGAAAGACAGGAGACTAGCGCCAGTCTCAGAGACTCGGGCGTGTAAAATGTTTCAGGAGGAGGAAGTGCTAAGGACAGATGAATCTGCAGGGTAGCAGACGTGGAAGCAGGGCTTGGAGAGCAGCATGTGGTGGTGTACTTTTCGACATGTTACGACCACCCGACTTAGTAGTCCCCGCCAGGCTCAGGGGGCAGGAAGGCTGGGGAGGAGAATAGCTGCATTGCGGTCAAGGAGTGTGACCCAGGAGCTCTAAGAATGATTCGGGGTACGAAATATGTCTACTACGAGCTGCCATATCTATATACATAGGAACCAATCATTCTACCCTTCCACGAATCATGTCCCAGACCTAGAGGTTCCGGGTAAGCCGTAGACTTGACCCTCACGTCTGGAGATACCTTTGGGAGGAGACTCGATAATCACGCTTACGCCGACGGTGTGATTTGACCTCGAGGCGAGAGTTTCGGTTGGAATCTCTTGGTGGCAGCGTAGAGGCCTTACGACGTTGATCTGGGTATGGTTTTGATTCACAAATCATACCCCGGTTGACTGTTTTAGGCAAATGTCGGAATGGGTTTTCCTTGGTCGGCGAAAAGGAAACCCTGGGCAGCACATGTTAAACTCAGGCATAAGAGGGTGTGACCGATCACTCTCGAGTTGGTCAACCCTACCCTTGTGGCAGCAGGAGTTTATTAGTTTCAGTTCTAAAAAGGGAAACCTCTTGAGTTCGAGGGTGACGAACACGTTCTTATACGGTCTCACCCCGATGAGGTTTCGGAGATGTGGCCGAGGCGGCATGTTATCTCCGAATTTCGATGGACCCTTTTGATCTTCAGCAGGGTAGGCGAGGAGGTTTACCGCTTGACCCTATCACCTCAGTCGCACTGGGTAGCACGAGATCTTCAGGTGAGCATATGGGAGCGTAAAGCTCAGTTGCGTGCTCAGTTCTACTTTGTTCCCCTTAAGTGTGAGTTGAAGCTTTACGGGGACGTAAAGCCCTGAGGTGGGAGTGATGTAAAGACCCGTAAAATTCAAGGGAAATTTTTTTCTTAATTTTCTTTAGAATTTTACAAGAGCGCGGTTTCAGACGGCACCTGATTCCGAGGCCCGGAGTGCCCGGAATTAATTTCCGAAGTTTGGCTCGGGTACGTTCAGTGAACGAACGAGCGGGAATTCCTAAATTTTGATCCGGTGCTCGGAATTGAAATCCGAGGGCACCGATGAACTCGCAGCGCCGATATTCGCTTAAAGAGACCTTTTCGGGAGTTGCGTTTGTTGCGGGTTGAAAGTTACGTTTTGGGGTTTTTCAGTTAAGTTAAATAAAATTTGTGCAAAACAAATTTTATTTTAACTTATTTTAAAAACCTACCAAAGGAGGTTAGAAGTGGGACCCACACCCACTTAACCTCCCTTGGGAGGATTAAGTGTGGTGGGGCCCACACGAACCCCCCACCTTTTCAACTCCCCACTCTCCCTCTTAATGGCTTGACAAGTTAACTTATATTTAATTATACAATTCATGTATATTAAATAAGTGAGTTAATTTTGGAGTTATCCATTTTGAATTTCAAACCTTTGAAATTCTTGTGGTTAAGTTATGAAATAATATAAGTTAAAGCTTATATTATTCTAGGAGTTTCTTTTACCCTTGGGAGGATTTCTTGAGAGCTTTGGAAGCTTTTCTTCTTCTTCTTCAACTCAACGAAGAACGTGAAGAACGTCGTTCTTCAACGAAGAACTTCTCCGCCGAAGAACACGATCCATCCGCGACGCCGTGTCCGCGACGCGACGTACTTCTTCCGCGTCATTTCTTCCGCGACGGTTTTCCGCGACGAACGCCTTCGATAACGACTCTTCCTCCGACGTCAAAGGAATCGACACCGATATTCCACGACTCCGTCACCGTGCGACTATCGAGGTAGAGATTCTTGAGTTCGTTGTTCTCTTTATAATTTGACTTTCCTCAAGACTTGACGAGGAACGCCCTTTTTCCGACGAAGAACGCCGCACCGCTCTTCTTCGTCTTCGGTGTCAACGAGAGAGAACACCACACCTTCCTCGGACAACCTTCGTCGGCGTACAAGGATTCTCCAACGACGTGCCTCTTCGGACGCGTCTCTTCGTCAACGGAATTGACGAACGACTACCGCGACACCCGATCTCCGCGACGTCGACTTCCGCGGACATATTCAAATCCTCGAACTTATACCCAAGGTAGGGGATTGTTGTTTCATTCTTAAATTATTCCATTTCTTGAACATGGATCTGGCATGTCTAACATGAGGCTTGAAACGTTCATGTTGAGTTTTATTTAACGTGAGGGGGGCCGGACCGCATGAACACGGCCGAACCCCCCTCCAACGTTTATGTTGATTTTATCTTGCGGGAGGAAGCAAGTGGCATGGTGCCGTCGCACCACGCGGATGAACGTACAAATATCTTCGCGATGCCGTCGCACGCACCATGGTAGAAACAACAGAAACGCGACGCCGTCGCGCCGCGTTGGATGATTATCAAAGCACGGCAAGGGGCGCAGTGCCGTCGCACCGCGCCGGACGACGAACGCCGCGGCCGGTTCCGGGCCGCGGCGGGACGAAGAGACCGCGGCCGGTTCCGGGCCGCGGCAGAAGATAAGACCGGCGGCCGGGCCGCCGGCGTCGGAAGCCGAAGAGGGGACCGGATTTTTCCGGTCCCGTTGGAGAAAACCGGCCGGCCGGCTGGCCGGCCGGAACCGGGGAATTAATTCCCCGGCCAACTGGCAAACCCCCCTCTTAAAGAGGGGGGCGGTTTTAATTTAAAGGGAGGGGGCCGGCTGACCCCTCGGATCCGCATAAGCAGACCCCCCCTCATGTGAGGGGGGCGGTTTACTTGAAATCGGCGCGGCTAAGCCGCGCCGCCAGAAGAATGCGGGGGCAATCAAGCCCCCCGCGTGCGGCTCCCCGTCGCCGCCAGCGCGGCCCGCCGCCACCGCGGCCCGCCGCCGCCGCCGCCGCGCGGCCCACCGCCGCCGCCAGCGCGGCCCGCCGCCGCCGCCTGCGCGGCCCGCCGCCGCCGCCAGCGCGGCCCGCCGCCGCCGCCAGCGCGGCCCGCCGCCGCCGCCACCGCGGCCCGCCGCCGCGCCGCCGCCGGCCGCCGCGCCGCCGCCGTCCGCCGCCGCCGCCGGCCCCCGCGCCGCCCAGGGGGGGGGGGGGGGGGGTCGGGCCGGGTCGGCCCGGACCCGGACCCCCCGTTTCGGATCAGTTTTGGTTTTTCGCTCATAACTTGAGCCTCGGACCTCCGATCGACGAACCGTCAGCGGCAACGCGATCCTCGGATCGAGACGGTCGTTTCGGTATATCGCACTCAAGGTTTCGGATTACTTTGAGTTCGGCCGGGTTGGTTCGTTCACGGAACCAACCGGGCCTTCGGAGCGGAAACGCTCATATCTTGAGCTACGGACGTCCGATTGACGTGCCGTCAGTCGCGTAGTGTTCCTCTTAGTGAGACGGATCTTTTGGCATACTCCGCCCGAGGTTTGGACGCAGGTGGAGTACGGTCGGGTTGGTTTTGCCTTAAAAACCAACCGGGCCCCGGAGATGAAAATGCCAATAACTCACAGACCGGGCGTCCGATTGACGCGCCGTCTGTTTCGTTGACTTCCTCTTGATGAGACGGAACTTTTGACATACTCCGCCCGAGTTTTGGATGCAGTCGGAGTATGGCCGGGTTGGATTGTTCCCGAAATCCAACCCGGCCCCTGGAAAGGGAAAGCTGATATCTTTCAGACAGGACGTCCGCTTGACGAGCCGTCAGCGGCGTTGGTGGTTACGTTGAGTAACGGTCCCTTTGAGTATACCCTATGGGAGTTCGGGGTACAGTTGAGATACGGCCGGGATTGGTTCGCACTCGAAACCAACCGGGCCCCTGGGACGAAAAGGATAATAACTCACAGACCGGGCGTCCGATCGACGCGCCGTCTGTTGCGTTGAGACCCCTGTGACGAGACGGACCTTTGAGACACTTCTTCGTGGGACTTTGTGATACTTGGAGTATCGACCAGTAGCTCGTGGAGCGGACGCTCCCGGAGACGAGCGTGCAGAGTACGGAGACCGTGTAGCCGGCTGAGACCTGACGACTGCTTGACCGACTCGACTTGGAGTGAGTCGACTAGCCCAGTGGACGGAGCGCCCGGTACTTGGCGGCAGACCCACGGCGGACGGAGCGCCTGGTAGTTGGCAGCAGACCCGCGGTACTCGACAGGAGGAGTACCTCAGTAGGCTATCTGGGTAGCGCCCGGTATTTGGCGACAGACCCTCAGCGGACGGAGCGCCAGGTAGTTGGCCGCAAACCCGCAGTACTCGACAGGAGGAGTACTTCAGCAGTCCTAGGTTAGTGAGCGGCAGCCTCGGAGTCGTGACAGGACCACTGTACACTCTAGAGACGGAGCTCTTCAGCAGTTACGGTTTCGATAATGAAAATCCTGGTTTGAGCTGAGACTTTTGACCTCGTGTTTACCTCATGATTGAGATGGGTCACTTGCTAACTTTGGTATATGTATGGGCATATACCCGGGTAGTGGTTATCCGTTGATTTCACAATTCTTGTGTTTCCTCATGATTGAGATGGGTTACTCGATAACTTAGGTATATGTATGGGCATATACCTAAGTAGAAATTATCTGTGGAGATCTTCTTTGTGGTTATCCTTGTTGGTTTAGTGAGACCTTGAGGGTCTCGGGGTCCCTACTGAGTATCATTATACTCACCCCTGCACGGGCTATGCCCGCACCTCGTTGTGTTGGTTGCAGACGACGGACAGTGCTGACAGAAGCCGAATGTTCGAGGACTAGACAGTACCTGGAGGTGGGCTAGACGACGAGGCGGTACCCGGAGGCAGACCACTGGGCAGGTCATACTCGGAGCAGACGGTGGGACCCAAGGAGCAGAGGAGCTATCTGTACCCACCCTTCAGGTGGGATTTCCAGTGGACATCTCAGCGTAGCAGATTTACTTTTCAGTCGCTGTTTTCCCTTTCGAGTTGTACTTTACAGTTGGGCTTGTATTTCCGGCCCCTTTTTACTTTTCAGTTCTTCTTTTGTACTTAGTGTTTTTACTTCCGCTTGTACTCTGTGGTGCTTGTTTTCTTTTATAAAGGCAATGCCTTCCCAGTTATCGGGATTTTACGCCTTTGGTGCTAGTCGCCAGCCCCTGGCCTATGGAAGGCGGGCTTGGGGTAGTCACGGCACGGGCCCCGAGGACGGGTCGTGACAACATAAAAATCATTTTCACCCTTTGTATAACTCAAGAAACCATTTACAATTTTCATAAATCTCTTCCAAGAATTATTACAATGTATTGCATATAAATCCCATTGAAAACAACTATTTCAAGGACAAAAGAACACAAAAACTCTAAAAAACCATATTTTTAGTCCAATTCACATGTAACAAACCATTTGGATATGTTATAATATAAACCTAAATGATACCACAATAGTTACACAAGAATAACACACTATTTCAAAAAATCGAATCATTAAAATTATACTCTCAACCAATTCCATAAAAAAACATATTTCCCCCAACAAAAAAAAATATATGGTAAATTATAAATATCCTAATAAAGCTGGATAACTCATCAAAGAATGATTACTCAAAGAATCACTTTCCTTTTGTCTGAGAACCCTCAAATACTTGTGTTAAACTTAAACCACACCACCGCTCAAGCACAAGTTAGTCAAAACAAATATTAATCCACAATATTGGAGAAATAAACCAATAAAAACCCCTAGGTATAAATCCTCGTACCAATACATTTTGAATATCATGGAGGGAGAAACCTTAAGATAATCGGTGGAATCAGAGAATAATTCACATACTTGACAAACATTGATGAAATCATCCCAAATACTCCGATAAATGAATATCCAAGGAGCCAAAATTATAATGAATGTTAGAATACATATTGGGAGGTCTATTGGGTACCAAAATGGGTGAAAAGAGTAAAAAATTAATGATTTATGTAAGAAAAAAATTCCCTTTAGAAATATTGATGATTTCTAAATCCTTGATGGAATTTTCCCTAATCCTAAATCAATATAAGATAGAAAGAGGGAAAATGGAACATGGGTGTGTTCCTACGGTTTGTGGGATCAAGGTAGAGGTGTTGTGACCAAAAAATGTTATAAAATGAATGATATATAAGATAAATAAATTATGTCCTTAAATATAGAAATGGGATAACGGGTAGGACCAATGCCTGAATAAATCACTCAAATACACTATGGTCAGGAGTTCATAATGGATACAAATTGCAATGGTGGGTTCTATAGGCTATTTCAAGAAAATTGGGATGTGGGATTGGTGGAAAATGTTTAAAAATGAAGGAGTTATGAGAGAAACCAATTTTGTTTTTAAATCTCAAAATAGGCTCACTGTTTGGCCCAAATCTTGAAGAAACCACCACAATAAACATATCCCACAAAAGGTGCCACTAAAAGTGTCACAAATACAATTCCAAGCCTCCTTATCTTCATTCCTTCCCTTTAAAAAATTACAAGGACAAATATTATCCAAGACATCCATGACTACTGATATAGACTAAGAAAACCCGATACACCAAATCGTATCATGGAACACCTGGAAATGAATAGAAAACTAAGAACCAAACTAACATTAAAAAAATCAAGGAATTGATGACCCATGTCTGATAAGGGGACTATGTAACAGCTTAATATCTTATGTTATGTATCTTCTAAATTTAATTTATTCGACAGGTTTTCTATAGAGGTTAAACAAACCATGATATACTACATTAACCAGATTGTTCTAATTGTAATGTGAACATTATAAATAGTTATCTTGATAATAAAATACTAACATAAACTATGAATGTAAAAATAAATTTTTTTAATCTCATGAATGAAAATATAATGTTTTTATATCATGGATTGGTAAATAAATGGTTACGAATGATAAATTCAATGTTACAATTTTTGTGATGTGTAAATGTTTATTTATATGTTTATAATTAATGTACCAATTTAAATTAAAATTTATTTTTAAAAAATATATCCATAAATTAATATTTCCATTCACTAAATTTATTAAATAATTTTATGGGACCTTGATTAATTTTTCAATGTGACATAATATCATTTATAATTTTAAAATTGTTATTTTTTCAATTAAATGTTGTTATTAATTAAAAAATATATTTATCATATTTATAAACCTATTTTTCATAAAATAGTGCCCATTTTTGAAATCCACTCATTAAAAAAATGGTTAGGGTAAATTTTTGGGTTTTTTATAAATTAGTTTTATTTTTAGTGAATAGTGGAATATGATAATTTACTGTATTAAACATTACAAGTATAAAAATGAATTTTAGAGTCATGGTTGAGTAATGGATGATGGAAGTGGCCTTTATCTAGAAATAAAATGTTTTATTTACTATATTCATTAACAAAAATCTATAACATTGTGATACTTGAGCCAAAATTAATATCTAACGAATAAAATAATCAAAAAACCCCCTCTCATCTACTTTAAATACCACCAATCAAAACACCTTCTCATCACACCATGTGAGCATAGGATCTTACTTATATTTTCAAAAATTCCCCACCCAAACTTCTTACCTATGTTATGGTCATTCTGGTCTCACCCAAATTCCATTCTATCTGCCTTAATGTGTTTTTTAAGGAGACGACAATTAATAGGTAAAACCATCCCTCTCCCTCTCTTTCAAAGTCTTTTGTTTTCTTATACTTTCCCCAACTACCATATAAAATGTGACATCCAAACTCCATTTAAATATATATATAAATCATGATATTATTATTTTGATGGTATAACCACCTTAAATTCTCTTAGTTTTCCCTTTTTTCAAAATGAAAACATCATTCATGAGGAGTAGATTCACCGCCTCCATGAATGATGTTTTTTTTTATTTTCTACTATTACATTCAATGCTAGTCATAATAACATTATAATGGTAATAAAAATTGAAAATTTATAGTAAAAATTATTTAGTGTCCTGGAAATAGTATATATACATAATATAAATTAATAAAAAATATATAGTTTGTGATTAACAAAAAGGAAAAAATGTTGTCATTATTTTTAAATCTATTGGATAATCCTTATATCTGGAAACAAAATGATATATAAGGAAATTTAATATTATTTATGTTAATTAATTATATATAATTTCAATTTTGGATAATTATTCCTGTTTTACATGATCAATCACACATTTATACAAGTGAACTTTCATGAATAACGAGGAAAATAACACTTCCAAATGATGAAATTTAATCTCAGGACACATTAAATAGACAAATACTACATTAATAAAATAATGAAAAATCAAATAATGATTTAAGTGGATTTGAGTTATATTATTCAAGAATTTAAGTACATTATCTTAAAAATTAATTTCATATGTAGATCACTTTCAGACATCAGATAATGGATTACTTAACTAAATTTCTATTCACTGGGTTAAACATCTAGGTTATTGATATTTTATGCCAAGAATATGTGTAAAATCACATATTATTGTTTTATAATTTATTTCAAAATTTATTTTTTAGATTTAAATTTATTACAAACAATTATATTTTTGATTTACCTCACTCTATTGATACGATCATTTTAAGGTATTGTTTCACATTTCACTTTTATTTCATTGAGATATTTCTTATACAATAGTTATTTTTTTTGTGGTGTATATATACAATTTTTTGATATATAATATCATGAAACCATTTATATTCATTCAGTTCAATTGACTAGTTTTATAATTATTAATTTTATGGGGCATACAAAACTCAATGATTCTTTTAAAAATACAATTTAATTTTTTTTTGGAAATTTAAATGTCATGCATTTTTAATATTATACATCATAAGTTCATTTTCCTATTTTCATTACTCATTAATTTCATCCGGAGACCATTACTAGTATAAATTTTATTTTGAAATAATATTTATTCTTTTAAAATGACATGAATTATTAAAGAAATAATTCCAGTATAATGATGATATTCCAAAAAATACATTTTAATTGACTTTATAGGAGTATATTCATCAATGTAAACACCCTATGTTTAATCTTATGATCAATTTAAGTTGACACCATATGATACCATCTATAATATTTTATTTTATTTTTTAAGATATCATTGACAGGGGATATACCATATTTATTTAATATACCCTATTACTTTAGATATTTTATGAAAATGTTTAGTGATTGGGGAAATTATTTAAATTTCCTGATCATGTTTAAATAGAAATGTAAATGTTGATTTCATTTTACTGAATTCTTATGATAAATGCATTGGACTTAGTATGGGTCGGACGAGTCCCAATATAGACCCTCTATCCATCGGTAGGTCTCATATGACAATCTAGACTGGGATTTGGCTAAGGCATTACCATTTTTGTAGACTTCTTGGTCGATGCATTGATTGTATTTTTATGATTTCATTCATTATGAATTCCCTCATTATAAGATTATTCATTGATATTCAATGTTTTAGTTTTACTAGTATAATATCCATGTTTATGTATCATTCTTATTGGATTATTTATGTGACGTTATTTGGTAAGATTTTAATCCTACCATTTTCTGATAAAGATTATGTTTTAATAGAATATGACTTAATTTAATCATCTAGCCTTACATATTATATTTATTTATCATTTATTATGTTTTATTATTTCCCTTACTGTGCATCTGAGATCCTCGATTTCTTATTTTTTATTTATCTACATGCTATTGAGATGTATATTATGATTGGCTTGAATAAATAATCCAAAAAACATGCATGTTTCTAATTGAGTTTCTATAATGTATTTCATTTCATGTTGTAATGTAGAATATATTTTTGTATCTAGTTTTCCAATGCCAATATACTATTCAATATTTTTGGATATGATCTATTGTTTATAGTACCAATATAATAATGTAAGGAAATCGCTTCAGGATAGTGTAGTTGGGGACTTCACATGATTTTAATTAACAAATAAAATAATTTATTAACATTATTAATAGTTTAATAACCTTAGAAATTCATATTTTCAGTAAAAGAAATATTTTTAACCTTTTAATAAAACAAATGAGTATTCGATTTGAAACTCATTATTAAGGTAAAAATTAAAAACACAAAGAAACATTCCTGTAAATTAAAAATTATACAGATGATATTATAAAATATATTCAAATCCTGAAGAAAAAAAATAAATAAAAAAAATAAATTATATTATATAATTAAAAATTAACGATTTAAAAAATATCAACATTAAAAATCACACCTCATATGAAAATTAATAAAAATCTACAATTTAATTATATTGACTCTTTTAACATAAGAGGAATTTTCTTAACCACCCATCATCCATGATATATATTGCTCATCATGAATATTATTGAGACATTTTACCTGAAATATAATAAAAATACATGTGGTATCCAAGTTAATTTGGTTCCTCATATGTTATAAAATAATGATTTTTAATCCACACATATTCTGGATTTCAATTCCAAGTAGAAATATGAGGCTTTCTATGAAAAATATTTGAAAAAAATTAGACTCAAATAGTTTATCCAAAGCATTCATTACTAAAATAACATTGATAAATGAAATTCCATTTATTTATATAAAAATTGAAAATGTATATTAAGAACTAAATTTTTTAGTCATTGATTTTATATGGGATATAAAATTTTAATAAACGATATAATTATTTTTATAATACTTTTGATCCAGGTATTAAATTTAAATTGTTTTCACTATGGATATGCTTTGGAGGATCATTCTTGTTCTTTTTATTTAATATTATATCTTCAAAATATTGGTAGGTTCCATTAAACTATCCATTTTTACTAACATTTTATAAATAAATTATTAATGTTTAATTTTCATTTAATAATAATTAAAATATGATATTTTTGTCAACATAAATTTTAAAATGAAAATAATTTTTCTTCTCATTTTCCTCCTTTTACATCTCATTTTCATTATGATTGGAATAATTTTCATTACCTACAAGATTACATTTATTTTTCAAATTATTGAACACTGAGGTGTGATTACCCAAAACTTCTCTATGTTGATCTATATCATATATTTTATATTCTTAATTTAAATATAAATATAACCCTGATTAATTTGAATAAGAAAAGGTGGAATTAAAATAATATATCTCATTACATTATTTTGTGGAGACTATAAATTTTTTTGAGTTGGGTCAAATTATGGCATTGAGTTTATTCTTTACCTATTATGTGAATATCTTAGTGCCTTATTGATTTTATCTTTATCTTTTTGGAACTCCATGTTTATGTGTTTCTCATGTGTGTCTTTAACCACCTTTTAAATCACATTTTCATTTTTATAATTTTAATCATATTGAAATTTATTGTTATTTAATAATAAAAATAGATAATTCACAGAGTTTTCACATATTTAAAAAGAACAAATCAAATTATATTTCTCCTCTAAAACGTTATAAAATGTATATAAATTCAAAGGCAAAAATAAAAAAGGATTTCATATTATTTTAAAAATACAAATATTTGAATTCTCCATCTACCATAATTGGTACCTAGAAAATAATGTGATATATCAATACTGCTTACTTATATATAACCTAGTTAGTTATATTTAGAGTAAATACTTAATTTATTATTAATTTCTAAATTTAATGTTTTGAAAATAGAGGTTATCTCAGATACTAATTATTTTCCTGGTCAAGAATAACAATATAGTTTTACGACTTCCCTACAAATTCTTCTTTGAAATTAAAATGAATTCTAATATAATCGAATGAATTAAATAAGTTAGATTATTCATGAATATGTTTTAGAATTTAGATAATATGATTAATTCAAATAGAATGAGAAATAAAAATAATTAAAATTTTATGGAATTAATTGAAAATAATCTCTCTCAAAAAATATTGAGAATTAATTAAAATAAATGAGATAGCATAGTGGTAATGTAAAAAATGTAAGACACGATAAATAATAATAAGGTTATAAACTATCCAATGAATGATACCTCTTTCATCACCCATTTATCTTTCAGTTAGTTTATTCTGTTTGGTCCTTGGTACTCAAGAAAAATAAAAGCATTATTTTTAATGGTTTCAGAAAATAAATTCATCCACAATTTAAATACATTTTTAAGGAATAAAAAGGAAACATATTCTCCCTTAACTTTTGGATTATATAGCAAAAGACACACCAGATTTTTAGTAGTAGTGGCTAGATACAAAATCATTACGTTAAGGACCAATCTAGAACCCAATCCTTCATATAAAGTTTAGATCCCCAAATACCCTTTCTTTAGGGCAATGAATGAAATAAACATTAAAATAATGATTAAAAAATAACCATTTTATTAATAAATAGGAAAAAACCATAAAATTATTCAACTGTCACTTCCTTTTCCAACAAAAATAAGAAACACATGACACTATTCCACTGCGAAACCGCTGGTACCTATTGGTGGGGAATATCCTTATGATCTTCTCGAGACCACTATTCAGTTTTTTAACATGATGAAAAATCGTTTAAAATTTATATTTGGAAATTAGAGAAATAAAAACATTGTAAAAATAATTCGAAATTTTTTATCATTAAAAATCACCTAAGATGGTGATATGTACAATATGTTCATGTCATTTTCATTCTAAAAAACAAAAGTGCATAATGGAGTATTTCTTATATGGGTAATTTTGTATTCTTATTTTCTTAATATTTGTATTTAATTTTAAATTGTTATTTTATATCATTTAGTGAAATCCCGCTTGACATTAGACACATGGATATTGGGGGAAATATGATTTGGTGTAAAATGTCACATTGGTGTCAGAAACATGTTTGATGATACAAGTAAAGGTTTAGGGGAACTCATTATCATTATATGTAGATGATATTGATTCCCTCATTGTATAAAATATACAAGAATCCTTAAATAGTTTTATATTATTTTTAGTAGTGGAGTTGGGTTTTGAGTATTTATATATATATATATATGTGGGGTTGTTTATAATTTGTAAGTCTTATTTATGGATTATTCATATATTTTTATGAAATTTTACAACATTTCATGTGTGGTTAGTGTTTTATAAAACTCAATAACATGTACGGAATTTTTCATATATAATGTGTGTGTATGATAAATTTGGGATATTCTATTAGGTCTAGTACTCACCACATATTCACATAATATGGTGGATGGGTGGGTCACATATAGAACATATGTATGAGGTGTAATTTCACTTGTTGGCAATAGAATTTGATAATAAAGGAGGGCACCCAATGTGGGGTTGGATCATAAAGTCAAAATTTTATGAATGGGTCAGTTTTGATCCACATGGGCTTTTTCATAGGTATACCTAAAATTTTAATTTGGGATATTACTTTTTTTAAATCAGAATGAATTTTAATATTACTATATAATGTTTCAAGGATGTGGTTTTTATCATTCATCATGCGAGACCCCGGTTTTATATTTTCAATAGATTATTTTATTTGTATATAGGTTGGTTATATATATTTTATGGATACTTGATGCCATATTTTTTTGAGTATTTTTCCTAAGGGAAGTCTGTCATGTGAGGATAAACCATGCACCCATAGTAAATTAAAACCCCACGACATTTATATAATGTAATTATATATCTAGGGGATGCACCTATGGACAAAGAGTTTTTAAACATATATTTTTACATTATGGGGATACATATTTATAATATGCCATCCTCCCTCACTACAAATAGTAACAGGAATTGACTGCAATGTAGCCTCATGTTGGCTTTCCCATATATTAGAGTATAATTACTAGTATCAGGTGTCCATGATGCTTTCATAGAGAGGATATACCCCTATATTATAGTGGACAAAAAATAAATAAATAACATATATTTAAATATATCTGAGTAGAAAAAAAGAAAAAATAAACTAAACAATGTGACAATAAAAGAAATGTTGAAATATGGGCTGAAAGGAATATCCCCTATTGATCCCTCTAAAAAATAAAAAATAAATAGAATAAATTTAATACAAACAATGACATACTACATCACCTTACCATAACATGATCAAATATCGACTTCCATTTTTGTTATCCAGATCAATATAAAAATATTGGGCCTCGTCATAAACTGAACATTAAATAGGTGATGACGTCAATGGAACATAATTTCCAAGGCCATCTGATATGTGTCAGAGTATATAAAGCAAAAGAAATGATAAACATAGTCAATTAATAGTAAAAATATAAAGTGATATGTGAAAATGGAATTCCCTAATTAAATAACTAATATAGCTTATTTGACAAGTGCAAAAGAAATCTATCAGTATTTCACAATTATCATCCTAGTATACCAGTCAGGGAGTCTAAGTAATACGATGATATATGGAAACAATATCTCTTCTCATTTCCATGAACATGATCAACAATAACTACTTTTTTCAATGAGTGGGTGTCCCTAAGGACTTCATATGACCATGTTTACAATTATAAAAAAGATAGACCAATCATCATGATGATAACCTAGGAGATATATATTATTATGCATAACATTCATATATAAGGAGGATGTTCAAGGAATCACATAGTAGCAGACATCATCAAAATATCCAATTAACATGTCCATAGAATCTATAGGTATTAAAATCCATAGATTATTCATTGGGGGAATCACACTATAAACTTAATATGGAACTCAATGATCATATCAATGTGTCATAGGATGTAAAGACCCATAAAATTCAAAGATTTTTTTTTCTTAAATTCTTTGGGATTTTACGAGTATGCAGATTCTGACAGCACCGGATTATGAGGCCTAGTGTGCCCGGAATCATTTTTCGAAGTTTTGCTCGGGTACGTTCAATGAACAAACGAGTGGGTTTTTCTATCTTTTGATCCGGTGCTCAGAATCGAAATATGAGGGCACCAATGAAACCGCAGCTCCAGTAATTGCTTAAGGAGACCATTTCTGGAGTTGCGTTTTCTTGGGAGGTGTTGCTAAATAAATGGGTTAACTGAAGAGTGAAATAAAATTTGAGCTACAATTTTATTTCTAATCTATGTAATTATAACCTATGTGTGGATGTAGGGGTGGGACCCACTACATCCTTACACCACTAGGTAGGATATTAGTGATTTGGGGCCCACACGAGCCCCACCCCTTCAATTTTCCTCTAACTCCTCTAATCATCTTAATCTTGGAAACCCCCCATTTATTTTATAACTCATCCACTCTTACACATTAATGCACGCCAATTAAACACCTAATTAATTTGACAACAAAAGTTAATTAATTAGGTGAATTCACATTTTGAATTTTGAAAAATGTTGGCATGAGTAATAAAATAAGCCAGAAGCCTTATTTTATTATTGTTCTATCGTTGGGTGGAGATTTTGGGAGAGAATACTATAAGTTTGAAGAATGCGAAGAACCCCAAGGCATCGAAGAAGAACGCTGTCACCGCAAGGAGAGATCGACAGACTGTCTCTTCTTCTCTCCGTAGCCGGTGTGTGATGATGTTCCCTTCTTGGATGCACGCCATTCCATCTTCCCTCCATGTCAACGAAATATAGATGTTGTTTCCTCCTCGTAGGTTCACCATCGACGTATACGGAGCTTCTCCTCGCGACGTTGTTTTTTGCAAGGCCATTTTCCATGATGCCGTTTTTCCGCGATGCTAGCTTCCGCAAACATCTTTGAGGTAGGGGTTTGTTTTTACATTCGTGATTATTTCTGGCGTTCATCATTAAATAATTAGCATCTTTTTATCGAATTAATGAGAGGAGGCCGGACCCCACAAACACTTCCGACCCTCCTCCCCTATTTTTTGTTGAACTTCTACGTGGCTTGGAAATGGAGGTGACGTGGTGCCGCTGCACCATGCGGGAACAAGAGAACCACGACGATGGAGCACGGCACCATCGCGCTATGCCGGTGAGGACAAAGGAGGCCACGGCCAGGAGTGGGCCACGGCGGAGGAGCGTGGTGTCGTCTCGCCGCGCTGTAACATTGAGGAGGGTCATTGCTGGGGGGGAGGGTCGCAGTGCCGTCGGGTTGTGCCGGACGGGGATAAGGCACGACCTATGGCCGCAGCGGTTCGGGGATGCGGCCGGCTAAGCCGGCCGCTGCAACCAGCTGGAGGCGGGACCCCGTGGGTCCAGCGGGTTCATTTATGGCCGGTCGTTTGTCAATCAAGGGGGGCAGCCCACCCCCCCCCCCCCCCCCCCCCCCGAATTCTGCTCGGCAGAAGGCCGAGCTGCGGGCCACGAGCGGGTCGCGCCGCGCCGCTGGGCAGGGCCGCGCCACTGGGTCGGGCCGCGCCGCTGGGCCGGGCTGCGCCGTTATGCTGGGCCACACTGCCGGGATACGCCACACTCTGGGTCGGGCCGCGCCCAAATAGGCCGGACCCGATTTCAGGTCTAGTCGAACCGGTTCGGGCCGACCCAGGGTGTATTGGGCCGGGTTTGACCGGGCCCAAACCCACTGTTTTCAGACAGATCTGTTCAAATGCCCATAACGTGAACTACGAACCTCCGATCAATGTACTGTCAATTGTTTAGCGATCCTTGGATCGATACATTCATTTCGGTATATTACACTAAAGGTTTTAGGGATCTTTGTGTATGGCCACGTTGGTTCGAACACGAAACCAACCGGGACCTCAGAGCGGAAACACTTATAACGTGAGCTCCAGATGTCCGATTGACGTTCCGTCGACTTTGTTAGATTCGTCGTAGTGAGACAGTTTATTTGGCTTACTCCACTTGAATTTTGGACTTAGTTGCAGTACGGTTGGGTTGGTTTTGACTTGAAAACCAACCGGGCCCCTGGGATGAAAAACCCAATAACTCTTAGACCAGACGTCCATTTGACGCGCCGTCAGTCGCATTGAGTTCCTTTAGACGAGATGGAACATTGGGATACAACAACTCTGGACCTTGTGTCAGTTGATGTATCGACCCCCCTTGGCTTGTGGAGTGGACCCTCCTGGAATCAAGCATGCTGTATGTGGAAACCCTAGAGCTGGCTGTGACTACCACGATGACAATGACTGTACTGGGATCCTCCGTGGGTTCGGCAGCGACGATGACTGTATTAAAATCATCCATGGGATCGACGACGATGACTACTATTCTTGTATCCTATATGGGTCCGGCAGTACTTGAGTACTGTTCTTGTATCCTATGTGGGTCCGGAGGTATTTGACTCTGTACTTGCATCCTATGTGGATCTGGCAGTGTAACTGGTCTTGTATCCTTTATGGGTCCGAAAGCATAGCTGGTCTTGTATCCTATATGGGTCGGACAGCTTAGATGAATCAGTGGCTTCATCTAATCATCTCTATCACCTTAAAAAGTGTATACCTGTGTGAGATGAGTCTTGACTTTCAATCATTGTCTTCGATATGATTTTTTTCCTATCCTATGTGGATTGGGTTGTGTTATCCTGTGTGGATTGGATTTTGTTATCCTGTGTGGACTAGATCGAACATGGGCTCGGATGTTGGAGCCAAACTGGAATTGATGACTTAGGTATATGTATGGGAATATTCCTAAGTAGAGTTGGTTGTTACTTTGTGACTGTATCTTTCCTTTTTGGTTTATCCTTAATGGATTCCGGGAGACCTTTGGGGGTCTCGGGGTCCCTACTGAGTAGCATATACTCACCCCTGCACGGGAAATGCCCGCACTACATTGTGTTGGATGTAGAAGACAGATAGCATTGATCGAGGT
This sequence comes from Viscum album, assembly GCA_963277665.1. Classification (NCBI taxonomy): domain Eukaryota; kingdom Viridiplantae; phylum Streptophyta; class Magnoliopsida; order Santalales; family Viscaceae; genus Viscum; species Viscum album. The sequence goes on along the minus strand of OY728162.1, from coordinate 1,013,285,206 downwards.
AGGAGCTCGTGGAGTTGGACGGTACCTAGAGGTGGATCACTAGATGAGACGTACACGGTGCAGATGGCTGGAGCCGAGGAGCTGAGGAGACAATCTGTACCCACCCTTATGGTGGGATTTCAAGAGGACGGCTCAGTGTTGCTGCTTTACTTTTATGCTATTGTACACTCTTTTCATTTGTACTTTACTTTCAGTTGGGTTTGTATACTGGCCCATTTACTTTCTAGATCTTACTATTCTACTCCGTTTACTTAGTGTTTACTTCTGCATGCATACTATGTGGTGTTTGTTTTCTTACTTAAAGGAAATGCCTTCCCTGATATCGGGATTTACACCTTTGGTGCTAGACGCCAGCCCCTGGCCTATGGAAGGTGGTCTTGGGGTAGTCATGACACGGGTCCTGAGGACCGGTCGTGGAAAATTGGTATTAGAGAGAAGTTCGGTTCTACTACAGAACTATAGACTCTGATCGTTCATCTATGTGAAGTGATAGTGTTAAGGGTATTGAGTGTGATTATCAGTCCAGGGAGTCCAATGTTGGTGCGGCGGCCGACGTATCCATACACCAGGACCCTGACTTCTGATTTCCGACTCAATACACGAAAACATTGATTTCATGTGATTTTCCAAAGTTTTCATTGTGATTACTTTGTGTCAGCTCACCAGGTATACTGTATTGACCGAGGCACACCTGTTTCTTTTCAGGAGGGCACCACGATGGCAGCCAGCTAGGGTTCCGTGGTTTGTGCGAGACGACAGCCCACCGAGTGACGAGGCCTCACTACAGGGCCCTATTACAGTGGACGCACCGGCGGTACCTCTACCCGTAGAGCCACTGATCCCACCAGTCCCAACCGCTGAGAGTGCACGTCGCCTTAGTGCACTGCACGAGTTTTAGCGTCAGAGACCGCCCATGTTCCACGGGGAGACAGACTTTTATATTGACAAGTTCCCCGGGATAGCCCTGATATCTACACTAGCATATCGGATGGCTCTCGCTAAGCTTTGAGAGTTACAGATACAGTTGGAGGACTTGCAGGGGAAGGCATTCATCTGACCCAGTGTTTCGACCTGGGCTTCACCGATTTTTTTCGCCAAGAACGCAGACGGGAGCTTGAGACTATGTGTCGATTATCGTCTCCTAAACCAGGTGACCCTGAGGAACAAGTATCCTCTTCCGAGGATTGATGACCTCTTCGATCAGCTCAAGGGAGAATGGTGGTTCTCAAAGATAGACCTCAAGTCAGGCTATCATCAGCTCAGAGTTCGAGTCGAGTATGTACAGAAGATGACTATTAGATGACAGTAAGGCCACTATGAGTTCTTGGTTATGACTTTCGGCATAACCAACACTCTAGAAGTGTTCATGAGTGTCATGAACAGGATCTTCCAGCCTTACCTCGATTGACTTGTCGTAGTCTATATCAACGACATATTGATTTACTCGACTACTGTTAGGTCCACAAGGCTGAATACCCTGAGAGGGGGGGGGGGGGCTGAATCAGAGTATAAATAATTTAAAATTAACACCTATTCTGATCTTCTTTCGCTGTTAAGAAAAACTTTCTTCTCTCTATTTCATGTTGCACAATGTAAACAGAAAGTAAAGCATGCACAAGACACAACGATTTTTACTTGGTTTACCCACACTGGGCTACGTCCAAGGAGCATACGCCGACAAGTTTTCGGTCGTACCAAAATCCACTAAACATCACTAGCTATGGATTACAAGGTTTGGGTATAGTCACTCTGTCCCAGGCTCACTCCCTTTATAAGATTTAGGGTCAGCTAACTACTTTCCCAATGGTCACTCCCTGTTTCTCTATCTTTGGCTCACTGTCGGTGGAGAGGATCACCTTCTTCCTCTTCCTTTTCTCACTGTGTCAGAAAGGATCCACTTACAGTTTCTAGACCTGTAGCTCTCCTCATATGCATAATGGAATGGTTCTTCCTCTGTAAGTAGATGCTCTGTTGAAGCCCAACTTTCACCCGTAAATGAATCTCTCTTTGCACCAAAGGTATCGGGAAAACTTCCATCTTCCACACAGCCTGAAAGTCACTGCGGAAATTAAACCTTACTTGGCGCACAAGTCAATCTCGGCGTGCATGTCACAACTGGCGCGCAATTGTTCTTCAACCACTTGCATGACTCAAGCTTCTGCAACTCCAAACCTGCGCGACTCACTTCCTTCCTCACCTAAACCACCTCAGGTACGCAACTAACACTTGGCACACAACTTCAAACACTGGTGTGCAAGCCCCACTTGCGCGACACACCACCATTTGCGCACCCACCACATCTGCGCAAAATGAGCTCTGAATCTTAAAATTGTTGAATTTCGATCAAGAATGAAGAGGGATGGTCTAGTATTTATTGGCATTTGGTCACCCCTGCGTGACGGCTCCCAAGTCACTCCTCAGCATGCAAGTCTAGGCGTGCATGTCTCTTCTCTTGCATATCACTTGCGGGACATAATTACAAACATGCACGAACCACTTTCCTTTGACATATTTTGATCTTCTGATCATGAAAAACCACAAGCGCTCATGGTATCAGGCTTCCAGGGCATCGTCGCGCAAGTCTCTTTCACGACGCGCAAGTCACTTGCATGACACCACCAGTACTTTCGCAACACTAGTTCCTTTGCCATATTTTGATGATCTAATCTTGAAAAAAATATGGCGTGCATGTTTCAAAACCTTCATGTACACGGCGCCACCCTGTATCTATTTTTTTGTACTGCCTCCAGATCATCCATACCTTTTGTCGATGTTCTTGAATCAAACATGCATATTTGACCTCAGCTATTGAACTCGACATTCCATCATGAAATCCTATTTTTCAACAAATTTGTATGTCATTGTTTTGCTTTGTGAAAAATCACCACTCAGATGTCCACTTTTTCATCAAACAAAATCTCCTCAAAAATTCTTCAATGATACCTTGAGGGATTTTTTCCCAACAACTACTAAGGAGGAGCACACCTACCACTTGCGGGTTGTACTAGACACACTCTGAGAGCGCCATCTTTATGGTAAGCTCTCGAAGTGTCCATTCTGGATACGTGAGGTCCACTTCTTGTGGAACGTCATTTCTTAGGCGGGAGTTGCGGTGGATCCTGCGGAGATCGAGGCAGTGCTAGCTTGGGAGCCACCCAGGAGCATGACAGAGGTGCGGAGTTTCTAGGTTCGGTTGGGTACTACCAGAGATTTGCGCCAGACTTATATAGTGTTGAGGCACCACTTTCAGCTTTGAAGAAGAAGGGGAAACCCTTCGTGTGGTCAGATAGATGTCAGCAGAGCTTCCAGAAGCTGAGACAGAGATTGACCAGCGCACCTATCATGAGGCTACAAGAGGAGGGAGTAGTGTACGTAGTCTACTATGATGCATCAGGGACCAGACTCGATTGTGTCCTGATGCAAGATTGTGCGGATATCGTCAATGGATCTTGACAGTTGAAGCATCATGAGCAGAACTTTGCTACCTATGACATGGAGTTAGCAGCAGTGGTCTTCAATATGAAGATTTGGTGGCACTATCTGATGGGCGAGCGCTTTACAGTCTATTCTGACCATCAGATTCTCAGGTACATATTCTTGCAGAAGGACCTGAACATGAGACAATGGTGATGGCTCGAGTTCCTCTAGGACTATGAATTTTAGATAGTCTATACTCCGGGAAAGGGGAACGTAGTAGTCGATGATTTCAGTAGGAGGACATGCATTCAGCTACTTGGAGAGGCGATATAGCAGCTAGCCGCTTTGAAGATATCTTTCGTGGATAGAGATGGGTAAGCCTTCCTTTAGTCTCTCATAGTCACACGCCCACTTCTTCAGTGGGTTAGAGAGGCACAGCATGGGGATGTTGACTGTGAGATGCGACATGCACATATTTACATAGGAAAGACACCTGTTGGTTTTTCTATAGGAGGAGATCACATCGTCTTTTTCAGAGGATGTACCATGGTACTAGCTGAATTAAAAGAATAGTTGTTGAGAGAGTTTCACACTTCCCCGTTGGCGGTACATCCAAGAGTGGCGAAGAAATTCCAGGATCTCATACGACAGCACTGGTGGCTGGGTATGAAGAAGGTTGTAGTAGAGTTTGTTTCTCGATGCCTCACCTGCCAGCAGGTGAAGGTGGAGCACCAGGTACCAGTAGGCTTGGTACAACCCTTGGAGGTCCCGGAGTGGAAGAGGGACATGATATCTATGGATTTCATGACTGGACTTCCATGTACATCAGAGGTCACGACTCCATTTGGGTGATTGTCGACCGACTCACCAAGTCGGTCCACTTTTTACCCATCAGATAACAGGGCTCAGTGGAGATCTTGGGACGCCTCTACGTTCAGAAGATTTTATGTCTTCATGGTGTGCCATCATCAATTGTCTCCGATCAAGATTCCCACTTTACATCTTGGCATTTGGAAGAGGTTATAGGAGGCATTCGGGACGCAGCTATGCATGAGCACCACCTTTTACCCTCAGATAGATGGACAGATGGAGAGGACCATTCAGACTCTTGACGACATGCTCCGTGCATGTGTTATCGACTTTGGTAACATCTGGGAGGATTGCCTACCCTTGGTGGAGTTTTCGTACAACAACAACTACCACTCCACCATCGGGATGGCATCATACGAGGCATTGTACGAACGACCTTTTAGGCCTCCTCTGTGTTGGACAGACCCTAGGGAGTCAGCACTTGTGTGATCAAAGATGGTCCAGGCCATGACAGAGAAGGTCCAGGTCATCCAGGAGTGGATGAGGATATCTCGGAGTCATCATAAGCATTATGCCAACAAGAGGCGGAGAAAACTAGAGTTCGAGAATGGCGACCACGTTTTCTTACGGGTCTCACCTCAGTGTGGATTACGAAGATTTCACCGGGGTGGCAAGTTATCTTCCCGGTTCATTGGACCATTCAAGGTTCTCAGTAGGATAGGCGAGGTGGCTTATCACCTGGCTCTACCACCTCTGTTACACCGGGTGCACGACGTCTTCCACGTATCTCAGCTGAGGAGATATGTACACGAAACAACGCATATCATCGACCAGGGGGAGCTGCACATTGATGACGGGGTGACTTTTGCAGAGGTCCCAGGGGAGATTGAGGATCGACATGAGTGGGTCCTATGTGGGCGGTCGATTCTTCAAGTGTACATCAGGTGGAATCACGGGAACCTCCAAGAGAGCACTTGGGAGCATGAGGCTCATATGCATGCTCAATACCCACATTTTTTCCTCTAGTTTATGATGTATCTTTACGGGGACGTAAAGCCCTAAGGTGGAAGTAATGTAAAGACCTGTAAAATTCAAGGAATTGTTTTTTCATAAATTCTTTGTGATTTTACGAGTACAAAATTTTTGAATGCACCTAATTCTGAGGCCTGGTGTGCCTGGAATCATTTTCCTAAGTTTAGCACAAGTACGTTCAGTGAACGAACGAGCGGGTTCTTCTAAATTTTGAACTGGTGCTCGGAATTGAAATCTGAGGGAACCGATGAAACCGCAGTGCCAGTAATTGCTTAAGATGACCGTTTCTGGAGTTGTGTTTGCTCAGGAGGTGTTTCCAAATAAATGGGCTAACTGAAGAGTGAAATAAAATCTGCGCTACAATTTTATTTCTAATCTATGTAATTATCACCTATGTGTGGTAGTTCAGGTGGGACCCACTACATCCTAACTCCACTTGGTAGGATATTAGTGGGGTGGGGCCCACACGATCCCCACCCCTTCAATTTTCCTCTAACTCCTCTAATCCTCTTAATGTTGGCAACCCCCCATTTATTTTATAACTCATCCACTCTTCCACATTAATGCGTGACAATTAAACACCTAATTAATTTAACAACACAAGATAATTAATTATGTTAATTCAAGTTTTGAATTTTGATAAATGTTGGCATGAGTAATATAATAAAGCAAAAGACTTATTTTATTATTTTTTAATCATTGGGTGGAGATTTTGGGAGAGAATACACTAATATTTAAGAACGCGATGAATGGCAAGGCATCGACGAAGAACGTCGTCACCACAAGGAGAGATCGACGAGCCGTCTCTTCTTCTCTCCGCAGCCGGTGTGTGACGACGTTCCCTTATTGGATGCTCGCCATTCCATATTCTTTCCACTTAAAAGAAATGGAGATGCCGCTTCCTCCTCGGACGTTCACCATCAATTTATACGGAGCTTCTCCTCGTGATTCCGTTTTCCGCGACGTCGTTTTCCGCGATGTCGTTTTTCCGCGACGCTAGCTTCCGCGAACTTCTTTGAGGTAGGGGTTTGTTTTTACATTCGTGATTATTTATAGGGATCATCATTAAATAATTATCCTCTTGTTATCAAATTAACTGGAGGAGGCCGGACCACACAAACACGGCCGACCCTCCTCCCCTATTTGTTGTTGAAATTCTACGTGGCATGGAAACAGAGGCGACGCGGTGACGTTGCACCACGCAGAAACGAGAGAAACATGGAAATGGAATGTTTTGCCGTCGCGCCGCACTAGTGAGGCCAAAAGAGGCTACGACCAGAAGTGGGACGCGGTGGAGGAGCGCGGCGCGGTCGCGCCGCGCCGGAACACCGAGGAGGGCCGCAGCTGGGGCGGGCCGCGGCGGAGGGGCGGGGCGTCACCGCGCCGCACTGGACGGGGAGGAGGTGTGCCCTATGGCCGCGGAGGTTTGGGGAAGCAGCCGGCATAGCCAGCCGCTGGAGCTAGCTGGAGGCAGGACCCCGTGGGTCCCACAGGTTCAGTTAAGTCCGGCCATAAATAGCTGACCATTTGTCAATCAAGGAGGGCAGCACCCCCCCCCCCCTCGAATTCCACTCGGCTGAAGGCTGAGCTACTGGCCACGCGCGGGTCACGTCGTGCCGTTGGGTCGGGCCGCGCCCAAATGGTCCGGACCCGGGTCGGGCCGACCTGGTTCGGGCCAACCCATGGGGGTATTGGGCCGGGTTGGACCCGGCCCCAACCCCCTATTTTCAGATAGATCCATTCAAATGCCTATAACTTGGGCTACGAACCTCTGATCAATGCATCGTCAATTTCCTAGCAATCCTTGGATTGAGACGGTCATTTATTTATATTACAGTCAAGGTTTCAGAGAACTTTGGGTATGGCCAGGTTAGTTTGAATACGAAACCAACCAGGCTCTCAGAGCAGAAACACTTATAACTTGAGATCTGGACGTCCGATTGACGTGCCATAAACTTTGTTGGATTCCTCTTAGTGAGACAATTCTTTTGGATTACTCCCCTGGAGGTTTGGATGCAGTTGGAGTAAGTTCAGGTTGGTTTTGACTTGAAAACCAACCGGGCCCCTAGGATGAAAAAGCAAATAACACTCAGACCGGGCGTCTGATTGACGCGCCGTCTGTCTCATTGAGTTCTTTTTAACAAGATGAAACATTGGGACAAATCAACTCTGGAATTTATGTTATTTGATGTATCGAACCCCCTTGGCACATGGAGCAGACCCTTCCAGAATCGAGAATGATGTGTGCGGAAACCCTAGAGTTGGCTGCGACTGCGACGAGGACGACGACTGTACTGGGATCCTCTATGGGTTCGGCAGCGACAACGACCGTACTGGAATCCTCTGTGGGTTCGACGGTGATGACTACTGTTCTTGTATCCTATGTGGGTCCAGATGTACTTGACTACTATTCTTGTATCCTATGTGGGTCTGGAAGTATTTGACTCTGTACTTGTCTCCTACGTGGGTTGGGCAGAGTAGCTGTTCTTGTATCCTTTGTGGGTCTGACAGCTTAGCTGGTCTTGTATCCTATATGGTTCTGACAGCTTATATGAATCAGTGGCTACATCTGATCATCTCTATCACATTACGAAGAGTATACCTGTGTGAGTTGAGTCTTGACTTTCAATCATTATCTTTGATATGATTGATTTGTTATCCTGTGTGGATTGGGTTGTGTTATCCTATGTGGATTGGATTGTGCTATCCTGTGTGGACTAGATTTATCTTGGTCTTGGATGTTGGAGTCGAACTATAATTTATGACTTTGGAATATGTATGGGCATATACCTAAGTAGAGTGGGTTGTTACCTCGTGATTCTATCTTTCATTTTTGGTTTATCCTTTGTGGATTCTGGGAGACTTTCGGGGGTCTCGAGGTCCCTGCTAAGTAGCATATACTCACCCCTACACGGGCTATGCCCGCACTACGTTGTGTTGGATGCAGACGATTGAAAGTGCTGATCGAGGTAGGAGCTCATAGACCAGGTTGGTACCTGGAGGTGGATCACTAGACGAGACATACAAGGTGTGGACGACTGGAGCCTAGGAGCTGAGGAGACTATCTGTAACCACCCTTCAGGTGGGATTTCTAGAGGATGGCTCGGTGTTGCTGCTTTAATTTTCTGCTGATGTACACTCTTTGCAGTTGTACTTTACTTTCAGTTGGGTTTGATTACTAGCCCATTTACTTTCCATCACTTACTATTGTACTCAGTTTACATAGTGTTTTATTCTTCTTTCATACTCTGTGGTGTTTGTTTTCTTACTTAAAGGCAATATCTTCCCTGATATTGGGATTTACGCCTTTGGTGCTAGTCGCTAGCCCCTGGCCTATGGAAGGCAGGCTTGGGGTAGTCCTGGCACGGGTCCCGAGGACAGGTCGTGACATATGAATACAATATTATTATGATTACCTGTAAATTACAAAGGAACTATCCCATTATAATTAGTTGCTTCAGGATCCATGACTGATTCATAGGTGGCGGCCCAAGGAAATTAATAGTATCAAGTTTCATCATTGAACTCTTGGCGGTATCCTCCTATCATATTCATGGATAAAATATAGATTTGCAATGTAACAAATTAGTTTCCATGGATATATCATTAACATTTATAAGTTACTAACCTATTCAATAAAGGAGTGTTTTCTGTTTTTATTTTCGTAACACCCCAAGGGGTGTTACATTTCAATCATCAATATATATATATATATATATCATGAAACTAGTAGTCATCAATATAAACTCTTCTCAATACTATGGCTAGAATCAAAGGAGAATGACCCAACATGTCATGGCCTAAATATGACCAAATCATCGATCCCGATTATTCTGTAAAACCTATTATTATCCATACCTATTCCCATGTCCACCTTCTATCCAGGGCCAAAATAAACATGGTATCCAACTAGGGTCTCCTATATCTCAAACGTTTAAGGGTACCCAACTAGGGTTCTCTAATGTGAATACACAAAAAATATTCCTAACATGGGGTCCTATAAATCATAAAATGGATGGTGATACAATACTCGGGGTCCCCTAGGTCTCATTAGGAAATAATAAACTACTGGAGATGCACTTGGTAATCTCATGGAAATAGAACCCTACATGGTGTCTCTTTTAGTTCAACTAACACCCTCTCTATCAAAAATGGTCATGTATTACCGGAAACACAAATGGGATGTCAAATTTTCCATATCAATATATGTTTTTATGCTTAATTATTCCATTCTTCAAATTATGTTAAATTATCTAAACAACAAAATAGTGTCTCTAGGAACCTCATATGGAAAACTAGAGAAAAATTTATTCTAGCTATCACACACCACCTCAGAAGTTGTGTCAAGGGATTTCTAGGAATGTTTCTATAGGTCTTATCAAATAAAATATTGATTAACACACAATGTGGATCATGTTCCATGAAAATGACATCAGACCAATCATCGGTCATCGTATGTTGATGCATTATTCAAGTTCATTTTGTCTAAAGTTGACGGGATATATTTTTTCCTTTTAATCCTTAGTGTTCATAAAAATTTAGAAATTTTATAAAAATTAAATTGAATAATCTATTTTATTAGAAGGTGTACACAACCTTAATTTTAAGACCATATATAAACATATAGTTATGTATCATGAATAAATCCATATGTATAGTAATGAGCTCACCTAACAAATATCAATTATTTTAAATTTAAATTACATTTATTGACAACTTTTAATAAACCCATCCAAGGCCAAACCATGATCCTCCAACGTACCTAACCAACATTAACCTGAATGAGGCTCTAAATCAAGCCACATTATATAAAATAATATCTTATGTAGTTTATAATATAGTATGAAATTTAATTTAACAATGGAATCAATTCCCATATCACAAGGGACACATGGTCTGAACCTACCACAATGGAATCCTAGTGGACATTAACATCCTCTGCGACCAGTCCCAAAATAACTCTATAACAAACACCACCAATAAAATGTGAAATTAAATTAAATTTTTCTATAAACCTTATTAAATACAAAATATTGATACGACTCATTGAAATGGGGCGAGGGAAGGATCAAAAATTATTTTGAGATGTCTACTAGCTAATCTTCATGAATACAAAAACGTATTCCAAAAATTCCGCTATATATTAGTGGCATCTGAACAATAACACTAATAGTTGAGAAAATGATTTAGAGAATATAAAATATAAAATAGTAAGAGGAAAATTAAGGTAGACACTCTTACAAATTCTAGATTAATCTCACCTGGAATCACTAAAATTTGATGTGAAATGGAAGGATGAGGGTCTCAGTCAGTTGGGGTGTGCATTCATGAATTACGGGGGAATAGAGATTCCACAAAAACATTATATGGGAAAATAACAAAAATCCCTTTTAAAAATTTTTTATTAATTGTTTCTATATACTAATCCATAATATTAATTTTCAATTAACATATCATATTTATCGATACATATACAATGTGTACACTTACCATTATTGTGTAGATATTTCAGCATCAAATATTTAATGGAATTTTCCATAAATTAATTTCTATTTGAAATGTTTATAGAAGATCCTAGGTTATAATTAGAACCTTAAGAAACTATGAAATTTATATTAAATATAATTTTAATGGTATAGATACATCATATTGGCTGAACAATGGATATGTATAACTATCAGGTGTTGGAGGATCATAAGCATTAGAATTCTTCTCATATTTTTTATATTTAGTTATATCTAGTTGTTGGTATCATGCAGATAAATGTTCCAATTTGAGAAAACATGTTCTTAGGTTCTATGAGTTATTCCTATTTATGTATATGTGTATTGGTCTCCAAACCTGATATCATTATCAATGTGTGCAATTTGAACCCATATATTTTTCGAAGGAAAAAATCCAGGATAATGAAATCTTGGAGATGTATCTTATTTTGGGTGTTTCATTTGTGCTATGGAAATGGTTAAATGATAAAAATATAATATGTTTCCCTTATGTTGAAAAAGTATTATATATTGATCATAGATGTCATGATGGATTTACATACAGAAATCCATAGAAAGGGTAGTTAGAGTATAAATTCATCTTGTTAGATTAACAAAAAATAGGGAAAGAAATAATGGTGACACAAGTGTGAATCCAATTTTTTTTGATATATAAAGATAAATAAATTTTATTTCACAACATGTGTTAACAGTTTGGTTATTGTTTCTATTAATATTACATGTTTCTTTAGGGGCCTCTATGGGTTGATCTACTCCACTCTAGGTCTGTAAATATTATTCAATACTACCAAGAAAATGGCCTATAGGGTAACTCACAATAGTGTATCGCTGCCGGGCTATTACCCTCCGGGACGCTCTACCATCTCGGCTGGAAATGGCTCCGTACCCAGCTGGGGAGCTACCTTGTAGAGACCCGAAGCTTGACGTACATTGAAATTACATTACATTTGCGGAATACTTAGTACATAACAGAAACACACACAAGGACCGTAATAGTTTAGTGTCTTTGGAAACTCGGAATATAATCCTCTAATCCTGGTGAAAGATCTTCAACATCTCCAATAAAGATCTTCCTTTTTTTTACCTAAAACCTCTCTTTATATCCTGGGGAAAAGAAAACATAAAAGGGTGAGCTCAAATGCTCAGTAAGGGTAAACAAAAGAAATATCAATCACATCATATACATAAGAACATAGCTTTTGGAAATCTTAACCTGCAAAAAAGAGAGCTCATAATATCATAATATGGGATAAATCATAGAAGTGAAATGTAATCCCAATAATCATAACATAAAACATGAAAATTTGTTTCATACACACATAATCATAGATAATCATTTCTTGTTAGTCAAGACTCATTGCCAAGACTATCTTAGTGGATAAAGTCCCTTTCTGAATCGAGTCACCCTCGTTTCAGTCCTGTTTCACTGAACCGGTATAACCTACCATTCCAGCCATGTCTATCTCATGAGATATAAAATCTTTACCCAATGCATTGGAGGGAGATATAGGTCCCACCCATCTTATAATGAATCCTTTCTTATGTGTGCCACATAATCATAAACCATACATCATAGCGTAACCCATGTAATAAAAATGGAATTCTTAAACAACATGACATCATAAAAGAATTCATATAAGATAAAGGAATTCATAAAAATATTTCCATCAAAACATAATCAAATCCATGTAATGATAGGGATAAAAACAGAACCCTTTTATTATCTTAGATGGAAAATAATTTTGATAAAATACTTGAACTCCATTCTTGAGGAAAATATCCTTTCTACTTTAAAAACATTTTTCCTTTCATAACATGTCATATGACTTTAAAATAAAAGAAGTTGATTAAAAATAAACTTGAAAACATGTAAAGGAAGATTCTTGGAAATAATGTTTTAAAAATCCATCCATGCTGTATAAGTTAAAAAAACATTCTTCTCGTACTTTTGTCGGAAAAGTCAAAAAAGTACTTCGTACGAAAAACGACAAAAGATTCCTTTCATATCCTTTACTAAAAATTCACCGAAGGGTAAAATTGAATATAAACTATTGTATAAGGATATAAATATTACATATTGAGGAAACATGGATGTGGATGATAAAATACACCCCAGTAAGTACCAAAGTATAAACAATCTCGGATAAAAATGAGATTGTGATATTTCCCTTACCTTAGGTCTGACTTGCTTTGTAAGTGTCCCATCCTCCTGTATAATGATTTAAATAATGTCATTAACTTATTACAGAATCATATTAATTGTTATGATATCATATATGGTTCACTTATGACATTATATTACCCGTTCTTTTGTAAATTCCATGTTAAAGAAGCGTTTTGGGTAAATTCGTTTCATTTATCGTAGGTGTTTGGACTTGTTGTTCTTGACATTATTATTACTTATAACATGATTTAATTACTTCAAGAATATAAAACATGATTTATATATCATATATATTCAGTATATATATATATATATAATAAATATATAAATGAAATGAAACACACCGTTCATGGAGACGGTAGTCCGTACGTACGCATGAACGCTGTTTTCCTTTCCTTATTGTCTTGAATGGAAGTAAGTAGATGACATACATATATACATAAATCCAGTAGCTTTATAATGTCATTTATTTCATTATTATTGCTTATATATACTTTATAATCATTCTTAAATGGTAAACATGGAGAATGAATCTCATCGCGTCGTGGAGACGGTAGTCCGTACGTACGCACGAGCGATGATATCATTCCCATGGTCGTGGAATTGTGTTGAAGTGTATGTATACTATTTCAGTATCAATATCACTCTATAATAATCATATATAGTTACTCCTTACACCATTATACCCATCCAATTAAGGTGGTGGCGGAAAATAGATTACACCACGGCGTGGAGACGGTATTCCGTACGTACGCACGTGCGATGATTTCTTTTTTCCGTACGATGGATAGAAGGTTAATTATAGTTGTTTCATATTTATAATAACATATCAGTATATAATAAATACTGATGTTATTACTTTATCATGAAACAACTAAAGAAGAAGAAGTTGAAGAAGAATGAAATTGAAAAAGATCGGTAATGGATATTACCTCTTCTTTGAAACGCCTCTTTAAATCCTCCACTTAGGGAACTAAGATTTGTCGTTGAAGAATACCAGGACCTCTAGGATTATTCTAGGGAAGTGGAGAAGGGATTTTGGTAGGGGTTGGCCGAGCTTGAGGGCTCAAAGTTGTGTGAGGAAGAGAGGGAGGAGGTGCCCTTTTATAAGGGAGGATAGGGGCACCTTAGGAATATCTCAAAATATTATTTTATATTAAAGTCAAAATCGGTTTATAATGGTTCCAAAGGGTCTTATTTTGAAGATAAAGTGGGGATGGGTCGAAATCCGATCATCCAATAGAATTTAGACAAGTTTAGGTTATTATTTTAACTTTATCAATTAGATTTAACTCTAAGTTAAATAATTTAACTTTTACCGTGTCTTTTTGTTTTCTTACACTATATGGTTAATACACTTACTATAACATGCCAAACGAACCCCAATTTGTTTATTATTAATATATATATCCTTATCTAAGTCCTTTTGCCGAACCATAGATTTTTAGGAATAAAATAACAATTAATATTATAATATTTGATTTAAAAACTATTTTTTGTCAATTTTGGCACTATTTGATATATGATTTTTGTGAAAGTAATAACAGAATTATATGTTCGAAACTAGTTGATTAAATCAACACTAATATATCATAGTAACCTAGAAAATTATTGGTATTCATAAAAAGTCTCAAATTACATTTATTTTGGTGTTTATAACATCAATTATGTCAATATTTCATTAATAAGATAATTACTGCATCATCATTGTGTCATAAATAATTTAAATTATTTAATGTCTAAAAATTATAAATAAAATACCATTATGTAGGAAATATTTTTATCTTTCTAATGAATATTTATAGTAGAATTTATCTTATGTATAACCCCATATTAAAAATGATTTACTTATTAAACTTTGATTTTAACTATTTTAACCCTTCTTTAAATAAATTAATAATAAATGTCCTAATCTAATCCAAGTGGGCCTAAATGATAATATTTTACACTTAAGGTTGTTTTTGGTCGAGATAAACTTGTCCAATAAGATTAAGACATGTGTTAGGGTAATATTAATATCATTTTTACCCTTAATTACGCTATTTACTTTTAACCGTGGTAAATAAAAGTAAAATGTTACTATTCACCAAAAATTATTTTAATCTCATTGAACCACATTTTACTTACTGACATCAACCGTGTCTCTCGGATTTTTGAAATTCCATTCACAGAAGCGATAAAATTAAGATTTATGAAAAAATTAATTTTTTTAACTACCACTTAGTAGTTTCACTATTCATCAAAAATTGATGTTTTTCAGAACAATGCCAAAATTTCATCCTAAGCTATATTTCATATTACAAATTCAAAAATGAAGTCTATTTTACCAAATTCATAACATAGAAGTTGCATTAATTAATTTTATAATTAAATCCCGCTGTTAAAGCAAATAGCGTGTTTTTAAGAAACAATATCTATCAAAAGATTGACACTTGTTTATGTCTGGTTTAAATGTGAAATTACATCCAATGACCAACATTGTATTAAATTGTAAAAATATGTTCTAAATATACTTTAAAACCACTCAAATTAATAATTTATCACTATTAATTATTTTGATTAAAAAAGTTGTTTTTAATTATAATTTAGTAATTTTCACTATTCATTAGAATATGAAAGTTATCCGAAAAGTACCAAAATTTCACCTTAGGCTAAATTCGATACTACGAATCCAAAAATGAAGTCCATTTTGAGAGATAAAATTTCTAAAATTTTAAAAGGTGGATATTACTATTTATAATGGCTAGTTATAATAATAGCATATCGTTGTTTAGTGAAACTCGATATTGCGTACTACACACGCTATCGAGGAAGGTCGCGATTGCGTGTAATGCAAGGCAAGTCAAGGATGTGTGTTGTGAAAGCTCCTTTTGGTGTAGCGTACAACACACGACATTAATAGTTATCATAAAATCTCGGGCTGTTACATACCTTCAGGTGCTACCCCTTTGTGGGGGTGGGGGTTTCTCTGTGTGGAGGCTTCGAAAAGGCTACACGTGTAAATTCCCTTTCTGAAAAAAAGATTAATAATTTTTATGTTTCAATTTACTTAATTAATATTTTTATTTATTACATATTTAGTTAGAGTCTTATATCTAGTGGTTGGGGAACCCTTTCTAGTTATTTCATCATCCCACTATATAAACAGGAAAAAGGAGATCATTTAGTATCATTGTTTATTAAAGGGAATGAGAGATTCTCTCTCCTCCTAACATCTCGATATATAATTTATATCTCTAATTGCTGATTTAAGAACACCATCAATGGATTGAAGGAATGCGATGATGGTAATTTTTATGATGTTAACAAAATCATCAGAGCTCTATGCTAGCACTCGAATTTAGATGAACAACATGGGACCAAATTCATGTAGTGCGCGTGGATGATCAAGAATAGTTTGACATTATATCCTTCATGTACCGGTAAACATAAATGAGATGTAGTTATGAACACTTAATTTTTGAATAGGGTATGTGTTTGCTTTAATTTGTGTGCTCTGAATAATTCACATAAAATATATGGACCATACTGGGGCATGTATCACTAGAGGTAATAATTATTGTAATCCTAATGATATAAAGTTTAAAAAACCTCAAATAAACAGCTTCCACTGCTACCCCTAAACTTGTATTTGGAATCATACATATCAAGTGAATTTTCTAATCAAGAAAAATTAAATTTTATTTTAAATTATCTAGTAGGTATTAAATCTGTTCCAACTGATCATACTGGTACTCTCTCTGAGTTTTGATGTCCATGTTATGACCATTCCAAAAAAAATTATGGAATAAAATATTTTATTTTATGGGTAACAATATATAAAATTAAAATCTATATGTTATCCTTATTATATGAATATTTTTTCATATGTAATTTCAAACCGATGGTACGACAATCATTAGAATATAGTTTTCAACCACCCAAAAATTCAACAAAGATTTGGAAATCTTATTTTATAATATTTAATTTCCATAATTCTTATTATATAAGTAGAAGATTTATTTTTTTATAATAAAAATTAATGGGGATAAAAATATTTGGAAAAATGGTAGCCTTTATTTAGTGAAAAACATAAAAAATGATGAAATTTTTATAGTGGCAAGTGTGTTTACTTCTATACATAAAAAACCTAATAAAAATCGGTGTTTAATTGTTGTTTAAAAAATTGTGTGGTGGGTTAGATAATAAAATTCAACAAAAAAGAGGAATAATATTATAGAAGAATCATATCCTCCTCCTCATTCATGGTAATCAAATTGCATAACACATCATGGTCTTCATCTCTTGAACAAGATGCAGCCCATCACCAGACCGACCAACCCAAGCCGACCTCCTCCCCTGATGCAATCCCACACTCATGCCTCTATAACACAAACAGATTTATCCTCCTCCCACTAGGGAAATAAATTATAGTTTGTCATAACTCTAGCAGGTGACTCATGCACATCTACATAAATTTTATCCTTCCTCTCGTGATGATGGGCTAGATTCGGAAACCCCTATCCCGCTATCTTCATCGGATAAACATCATTATACCAATGACTCTGAACCTTACACTTCTGCACCATGTATTTGATTCCCTAACTGAATCCCACCATCCTGATTTATACCATGCCACACCTCACCTATGATGAAAGTGGTCAATCCTACTACCATACCAAATTAATGGCATTATCGGGACACAAACCCTCTATTAGACCACGATCAGCCACTACATGCCTGAGTTAATCAAAGGTTTGGCCTTTTATAGAGACCATATTCCATGAAATGGGAATAAGTTTTATTGACTAGGTACAGGTGTGGGAAGACTAGGCCTGCCATGAATATCCCATTAGTGGCTTTTCATATCCAGGAATGGGCATGTATGGGTTCAGAATGATCCAATTTGTCACTACCGAGGGTTTCGAGGCATGAGTTAAAAAAAATTAATTTATGAAACTAATTTAATTTTAAGATTTAAATTTAATAAATTAAAATTTTTATTTTTGGTTTATAATATGATTTTATCACTAAGGGAAATTTATTTAAATCATCATTTAATTGAACTACTAAATTAATTTGTTTAAAAAAATTTAATTCAAAAATGGGATTAATATAGTTAAATTATTATAAATTATTTAATTCATTTATTTTTTATCAATACCCTCATACATTAATTTATTGCAATTTAGTTTTCATCATTCAATTATATTACCCCTAGGCTAGTCTTGAAAAAATGGGTGAATTACGTATGTATGTTATTAATTTAATTAAAAATTGAATTGTGTGCGATGATTTTAATTAATTAAATATGGTTTACATATCATCATTTTTTCATTGTTAGTATGTATTGGGGAATGTACATCAAAATTTATATTTTTAATATGTGAACCCACCTTTCCCTCTCTTTTATGAGAGGACATTTGTATTTGGAAGAGATAATGTAGGACGGGGATCCCTCCATGACAAGTAAATGAATGAGATGATATATAGACCCCACTAATAAGAGGTGGTACTCTCGATGATAAGTGAACACTTTGGAAACAAAGGAGCTATATCAAGAGTTATGGAAATACGTTATTGTAAATAACCTAGGTCATTATTGATATATTAAGTTTAAATAGATCTTCTAATAGTTTAGTTTCAAGGCCAGTTAGGTAGTTAATTTCCATTATCTATTTGTTTATTATCTTATTCATTTTCATTATAAAATGAAACAGATAATGTAAAAAATTGTAAAATTTATAAATAAATATTGAATATTTTATAATAAAAGATTAATTGTGAGTGTGACAACATAGTATGAACAAGATTTTCAAATACCAATTAAATTCATTGAGAAGGCGAAAAACCCATCAATGATATATGGGGTCAAAAACACCATTCATCATTTGATTTTAAATAAAACCAGTTGTTCAGGCTTTCAATCATCCAAATTATGGTTTCCTCCAACTACATGGGAGTTATTTGATTGTTTATGGGTTAACATAACTGATTTTGGAATATAATGATTATCCATGGCTAAATTGTTAAAAAATTATAGAAAAATTGTTGATAATATGATTTTTATGATTTTTGAGTTAAGGACTTCACTCAATAGATCATGGACCAAAGAATTAATATGGTTGGCCAGTCAAATACCTCACATGAACTCTTCAAGTAGTAGTGTAGTGAAAGATTGTAGACATGGAGGGGAGGTTCACAGATAATGTTCTATGAAATACTCAAGAGATAGGGTATTCTGAATCTGATATAGAGGGTTCCTATAATTTAATTAAATAGTGGTAGACAATATATAATTTAATTAATAAATCAATAATTTCTAAAATATTAATCCAAATAAAAGTATAATTTTTTCTATTATTTTTAAAAAATGGATATTAATAATAAAATAAATGATGTTGTAATCATGGAAATAGTCAATTTACCTTCTAGTATGAGTTTCCAAAGTGTTGTTTGGGCACTATTACACAATACTAAGATATCAGAAGTCCAATGTGTTGTGGTCCAAAAACCTGTTATGCCACCTCTAAAGGTGAGGATAGAATTTTTTTTATAGGAGACCCTTGTATGACTCATATAATTGTGGTTTCTTTGTGATTTTTTCATTTTAAAATGTTTTTTGTGGTTAGAACATCAGGACATAGATGATTTCCCATATAGTCTCATCATCGTTAAGATTGGGAGGAGAAAGTGAAGTGAGATATAAATGGAAGATATTACCCTGGTTATTTATAAATATGGAATCAAAACCATGATCATTTAACATATCCCATTATTATATCTTCTACAATCAATTATTTAGATTCCATTATGATTAAAAAATGAATATGATGGAGTAAACAATTCACTACAATTTTTGTATGGTTTTCAACATAAATAATAGTACTAAATAAATATTAATCTTTTGGTATTACGGTGAACAATGTGAATGATAATGTGAGAATACCAATGATAATAGAAACCAAAAGGAAGAATGTGCTACATCCATCATATATTCCAATATAAAAGATGAGGTTATTCACATTGTGTATCCAGAAATATAGCAATGGATATTTACTCACAATGAATTGAATTGAAGAAGAATGTAATCACCTTTTATGGTATATTCATCAATATAAAATATAATGATTTGTTCATAGATATAGGGTATTAAAATAAAATATTCCAACAACATATGTATATTTAAATATGGTAACAATGTTTAGAAGTTTTTCAATAAGTAAATTATATTATCTATGAGGCTATGATATTTTGGTTCCTTTGTCAATGGTGAGAGTTAAATGACTCTCATACTTACAATTTAATTCTTACATTTACACATTAACTGTTAATTAAAAATCAATTATCTTAGGTATAATTTGGAAATAAAGATACATTATTGTGCTATAAAGAATTAATGTTGCTTTTTAATTATATATTAATCTACTTGTAAAGTGATATATTAATAATTGGAAATACAAGATGAATATAAAATGTTGAGTTTCGATACCCAATTGGGGAATGATAATTATTTTTCATGTCCCACAATATGTGGATTTCAATGATATACCAAGTTTGGTATATAGTCATAGGGGAGCTAAATATGTTTAGTATTATCGATGTATATACTAATTCATTTAAAAAAACAATTGAAATAAATATTTTCCACACTGATTTCAGAATTATGTCAATAAGAGAGAAAGAACCATTCCAAGGGGAACAGAGTGGTGAATATACTTCATAAGATTACGTTAGGTCTTTATGGAATGGGAAATTTACATATGGTATATACATGGTCTGGAGATATGAATTTCTTTAGGTTGGTATGACAGAAAATATCTCCACAATGTATTAATGGATCAACATAATGTATCATGGATTAATTCATAACCACACATTACTTTACCTATATATGATTTATGAGGTAAGTAAGGATGATCAATGTTGAGTACTAGATATTAACCTTGATCATGAAAATGTTTCATTGGTAACTTCCTAAATTCACATTCCTTCATATAGATCTAAGTCAATATGTATTTTAATGGAGAATTAATGTTTAATGATTTCTATTGCACATTCTTCCATTATATTTCAAGAGGTTATTCATAAATAATGGAAATATCCCATAACTATATTCCAAATATTATAAAACATCAATATAATATGATTATTTGTATTATATAAATGCATTATTTCATAAGAAAATGTGTTTAGAGGAAAATAGAATGTTAGGATATAAAAAACATGCACCATGTAAAAACAAAATGTCTATCTAATGTAATAATACTCTATGTTTTCATAGGATATTATAGAAATCGCTATAATAGAAAATATATAATCATGAGATAGTATAAATTTTGATAAGTGGGTGTCAATATCTACTTGGGATAGGGGGATAAATATTTACTTGGGGTCAATCAATACTGGAGATGTACAAGTAGTTGGAATAGGAACATTATATACAAGATCATGTGGAAGATGAATGTTCTAGAGATTCGTATTATTTAGAAATGATAAAACCATGGTGATATTTTAATATTCACTATGTTCAGTGATAATTTATTTGTTGATATTAATTAATCATATAAGTATGATCTATATAGAAATAGGATATGATTGAAAAGATAATTTATAATTCATTAATGGATTCATTCTTTCATTTTATAGGGATCATTTAATTTTGAATATTGTGGTTGGTATTTTTATGAGACAATACATGGATTGTAAATTCAATATACCAATAGGTATCAATTGGTTATAAGAAGTCATTATTCATAAATTCATCATAATGTAACATGTCATTGCTAATTTTAATAAAAAAATTATTGATCATTGGATTTCAAGACAACCTGTCATAGAAGGTGTCTATATGATGCAACCATAATGTGTTGGAGACATCATGGAATAAAAATTGGTGTTTGAATATTATGAATCCATTTCAGGATTAATGTAAAAAATATATCTTAGAACTTTCATTTGAAATGAATATTTTCCAAATTTCTATCAAAGGATAGTGGGAGGACCATCATTTTCCATGTACAATATTCATGGTACCATATAAAATATATCTATTGGTGTTATGATACGTTATGAATAGAATTAATTAATCTCAACAAATATTAAATTAATGTAGTAGCCGTAGTTATGGTGAACACGATATAATGAGGTATATCTAACATTATCATATTCCTAGTCAATCGAACATATACTGATATTGTATTGACAATACAACATGGAACTATCCAAGAGAGAATTGTTACCAATTTCAAATTTCATAAATCTATCCAACAATACATGCATGAGTATAATGGTATATTAAATTGATGAGTTTAATTTTCATATGCTTCAGTGAGGGATCAGTCATGTATTCCATGATATATACAAGAAAAGACATTCCCAATATATATTTCTAGTTGGAAAATATCTCTTACATCTAGGTGGACTTTATGGGATATAGTCAGAACTATCCAATTTTATTTGAGAAGTACAATTAATATTTACCTGCAATTATAAATTAATGGATACTAGTTATTAAAGGACACAAAATAGCATTACATGGATCAATGGTACCAAATATTTCATTTAGGATAAGTTAATTGGTGAGACACACTCGTAAATTCTAGTTGAATCTGAACCTTTGCATACCGAGTATGATTTAGCTCCAGATTATACTAAGAAGCAGTTATTAAACATTATAATTTTTTCTACTTCATGGAATCGTAGATATTACATTATTTATTATCTTTATAATAACTATATTACTTGAATTATCCATGATTTTATCTTTTGATAGTGTAAAAATTGAATACATTCTTGGTTTATATAACATGAGGTGTTTAGTCAAGGAGGTGAGGTTTCACATAAAATAAAAGCCACACAATGGAGATGTGGAATAACAATCATCTAATGCCACAACTTAGTAGAAACATGACCATAATCATGTTAGATAAAACATGTACGGTTAAAATACTGGCTCTACGACTAGTGGGAGTGCTATAAAAGTGGGTGACCTATAGACAAAATTAATAGTAATTCTCCCCTACCATATCATATGAATAGTTTTTGAAATACATGATGTACAATTAGTATTATCGTGTAGATATTTTTCTATCGACTATTTAATGGTAATTTCCATAGATTAATTTTTATATCCAAAGGCTATAGAAGATCCGAGGTTAAATAGTGAACCCTGTGATAATATAACTAAAATAATTAATCTATTTTCTATGGTCTAGATACATCATATTGACTCGACGTAGTATATGAATGAATACTAGGTGCTAGGGGCTCATATACATTGAGACATCTTCTCATGAATTTCACACTTTGTGATTTCTAGTGGTTTGGATCATACGGATATAACAACCACTAGGATCATCACTTGTTTTATGTTTCATTGATTATTCATATTTATAGACATTTGTATTTGCCTAGGGAATTGAGAAATTTATCAATGTGTTCCATATTCTCATGTTCATTGATGTAAGGAAGAAACCATGATAATTACATCATGGTGAGGTAGGTTGTGTTGGTTGTTTCATTAGTTGTATGAGATTGGTCAAATGAAATTGATAGAATTTTTCAATTCGAATTTGAGGAAGTAATATATCTCAAGTATAGTTAATTACGATGGTAGTACAACCTTATTTCCTTGAACAAGGTGGTCAAAGAGTATTTTGATTCAATAAGATTAAAAAAAATAAATCAAAAATGGATGATGACACAATTATGCGTCCATCTTTATAAGATATTTAAACATATACATATTATATTACATTGTGTGTGTTTTTCATGTGGTTTTCATTGTTATGTGTATTCATGATCTCTTTAGGGAAATTATTGGGTTCCTAGATTACTCTCTTATTCAGTGAATATTATATTATGTAATCAATATATTGCCCTACTAGTTCACACACATTTATGAATCTAGGAATTTTCTCTCTTATTATGAATGAGTGTATAGGACTTCGTGGCCCCACCATAAGGTCTAAGAATTTTCTATGTTTATCAATCATTGATAAATAAATAAATTCATCTTTATTCATGAAATGAATATATGAGTTTAATTTATTTATTAGAATAAATTACAAGTGTTTATTTAAATATAATTAATAGAATTATATCAATGAATATTAGTCTAATATTGTGAGATGGTTTAATATTAGAGGGAATTAAGATTTTAGTTAAATGAAATGGTATTATCATGTAATACATTTAATATATAATATCAGTATGTGATAAAATATAAATAACACATATGAGATAGTTTATTATATCAATATTATTTGATTATTTCTTAATTAGTGAGAGTCTTATTTTCGGTGGATGGGGAACCCTTTATTGGTATTTTTTTAATAGAATGTATATGAATCATATGGGATCTATTTCTTTAGTAGTGTTTATTCATGATGAATAACTATTTCCCTCTCCTCGTTCATTCTATAGAGAGATAGTCTCTCTTCGAGTGCTGATCTACGCATCCCTTAGACAGTTCGATGAACATGATGGTGGGGATTGTCGAGATATTGAAGAAATCATCAGTTTTCTCTGCTAGAACCAGAAATTAGATGAGCACCATGAACACATATTCATGCTTCATGTGTGGATGATATATATGGGTTTGGCATCAAATTTGTTATGAAATGAACAAAAGTGACCATATGTATTCATGTGATCTGTGTTTTCAAATAAGGAATGTATTCATTTCAATTTTCATGCGCTATTTAATTCTTGAAGGGTACTCATACTATACCAGAGTTTAGATCAGTTGATATGACAAGTATCATTTTCCAAATGATGAAAATGTTTAAAATGAATGGCCATCCTTATTATTCTGCTACACTGGTACCTAGAAAAAGATCCTCGTGGTTTTATGTTCAATATTCTAAACCATGAAACAAACATGTAGTTGGCACTATCCAATTAAATCCCATTCTCAAGGTTGGTCTACATGATAATATAAACATTACTCCAACTATTTTAATTGAAGCTATCGAATTCAATATAACATTATATGGATTTTATGAAATCATGGGTTATACATTCTCTAATAAACAGTTCTAATCCACCTCACACGGTATACTCTGATATCCAGCACAATTTACTCTCAAATATAAAATTACTATGAAACTAATCACCCTCTATAGTGACAATAATAAATAACCACCAACATAATTTTATGTTAATATTTTTCTCTAATATGTGTGACCCAAAATGGTCTCTATGGTAAATTTTTATAAAACCTCCAAATTATTTTATAATTACCAAAATACTTTTTTGAACAACTGAGTAACCAATTATACAATAATCCATATCAAAGAACATCCACTCAGTTTATTTGTAATAGGAGTTTATTAATAGAAATTTTTATTCAAAAAATGTTCCCTCCACCAATCCCAAAATTCATTTCTCTCTAGAAACACAGACAATTATGCAGAGTCATGGTAGTAAAATCTTCCCACGCCATTCACCAACATCCGTTCAAAATTTCCTTTTTCTCCTCCAATATCAGATTTTACAATCACAATAAAAAATAATATCCGAGGTTTTTGAGAATCAACATCAAAGGAAGATGTTGAAATTTTCAACTATGAAACACTAACATTACATACATGAGACTGTCCACCCAGAGACTCAATGTTGCCTTCCTACAACATATCATCTATCATATGGTGATATACACCATATTAATAAGTCAGAAAAGCTAATTATAGACAACAGTGGCTCCCCACAATCTGAATTTACTTTCGAAACAATTTCATAGTGGTACATTGACATGCAAGAAATGGTTCATTACACACCAAACCTCAGCACACATGATTGCACTAGTAAAATAAGTGTACCAACTATAACATAATATTCTAATGACAAACTGGTTGTAACTCCACTATTCAAGAACATCATAAACACATAATCTATTCCATTAAAATCAATATTAAATTCTTAAAAATACCACTCATATTAATAATTAAGCACCTAATTCGTTTTATGATATGCTTCATCTTATTACATTGACACCACTGGTCGAATCTCCACTAGTAAAGCTGCCTAATGTGAGATTAGATTCAGCTGTTTATGTTCTTCCAATCTAATTGATCATACTAACCTTTCCTTGAGATTCATAAAATTATCATTCGAGCACTCCCATATAATTATTTATATGGCATAATATGAAAATACACAGTTGAATCATCATCCAAACAAATGTAGATTTTAGGATTTTCCATAACATGAAGTCATACACACATCAAATTATACAAATTTTAGATCAATGTAATTAATTTGAAACTCGTGGAAAATGTAAAAACCTCATCTGATATCAATTCAAAGGTTTTATATGGAATTTTATAATGAATCTAGATACACCCTTGCACATTTTTGGACTATAACATAAATTCCCTATCATATATCCACAAGATAGTTTCAAATATCTTTGATCCCTATAACATGATGGTAATATCAGAACAAACATAATATATCTCCCTATCATTATAATATACTTTTAATTTCATAAAAAGGTAAAAATCTAATATATATTGCATGTATCTCATTTATCACTTACCTCAATGGTCATAAATTTCTATTCTTCTCACACATAAGCACCAAAATGAAAGACAACTCGATTGGTGTCCAGACCATGGGAACATCATCTATAATGTCCAATCACTATATTCTCAAAATGTGTATCACCACCTTATTTAGACAAGGGTGAAATCTTCACCATATTTCTCACTATAATCTTGTCCATGAGAAAAAACTCAATAGGCTCATTTATAATGAATTTCATTCACTCAACCTGAGCAAAAATCATCCGGTTATAAGGCTACTATGATAACGTGAAACTCAAAAAATAAATTACCCCTTATCCAACCCATGATAGTAACATATTTTAAATTAAATAGGTCAAACATATACAAAAAATGTGTCTCATAGATATCCCATGAACATAATGAGTGTACACATCCATTTCACATGGTGAATTAATCCTATATCAAAATATCTACATCTAAAATAATTGAACTACATTGACCATGACATTCTACATGTGAATTAATTAATCCACCCACACAATTATTATCCACCTGACGTTTTTCCATATCTGGAGCCCCTATATATGCTCTCACCATATATATATATATATATATATATATATTCATTTCTATTTATATGGATAATAACACGAATAGTTCTTCCCTTTAAGGCCACACTCATTATAATGGAACTCTATGTGCCTCATATGATAAGGTTATGGTAGTAAAGGTGATTTCAACAAGAAATACTATGGAATCTGTTTATCCTACTCATTATAATCGATATAACGTTCCATGAAATGATCATAACATGATTCCCATCTCAATCCATTAATCATATAAGGAACATTTAATATTTGGATGAAAACTATCATGAGGATACCTTGATCACAAAAGTCCAAGACTCACTAAAACCCTGAGTTATTTTCATGTTTATGTGGGTCTTACCATCAATACTAAGAACCATATAAAATAGGATCATAACTCATGGGAATGTACTCTTCATTAAAAAACACAACATCAACATGTCAATTCCAACAATAATATCCCATGTACTCATAAATAATTCACCTTATGCCAATAAATAATCCCACTAGGGAAGTGATTCCCACAAATAATACACATAAGGTACCCTGTTGAGAATTATGACCTCATCAACTCATGTCTATATATATAATTGTTTATCACTATGATTCCCATTTAATAAACCCAAACTAACTCTCTCTATTAAGTATAATGACATTCCAAGATATTGTAGAAGCATCCATATAGGTTTTTTTGCAAGATAAATAATTCATTGAAGGTAATTACCTCACAATAGGGGTTTTCTAAAAATGAACCTTTTTTCGTACCCACATTATAGGTTTAGTCCATGAATTACACACTAAGTTATTGTATCTTCATCATCAACGACTGTCTCACTATAGATCCAAATAAAGTTCCATTAGAATAAAATACATATTCATAATCTTTTCAACTATGTTCAATAAAATGAAGAAAAATAATTTGAAAACACCATATAATCTATTTATAAGATATTAAATATTTCACACTCTATTAAGTGATAAGAAATAATAGTATGACACATATTACTTGTGAAACATTTGATACAAATCATGATGCCGAAGTATCATCCTTCCCAAACATTCCAAGATAAAAACAAAATATTAAAAAATAATTAATATTAAACACCATTTTCATCACACAAGGTTATTATCATGTTAGTGGTATCTTCACATACAAGGAACATTGGTCAAAAGTCCCTAATTAAATTGAAATTCTATATGAAGAGGCGATCATGATGCATTATATTGGTATCCATATCATGCTTAAACACATTGCCTTATCTCATGGATGTAATCTCCAAAATAATTAGAAATATTAAAAACACATTGATGCAACATTGTAACACCCCGTACAATTTATTTCGAATAGCAGTCAAATCAGACTACCACGTGACCTTAGGTGTACATCCCTATATTTTATTGGTTTCTAACTAGAAGTTAGAGATACAATAAATAAATAACTAAGAATCATATAGATCAAAGTATTTATAAATAATAAATAAACAAATCAATGAAAGAATAATATAAAATGATGACATTTTGGAATAAAAGGACAATCACCCACTGAGCAGCTAACATATATATAATAAAAATAAAAACTAAAATAAAAACAATGCAATACTACATTATAATGAAATAAACCAATCCAATCACTAATTCCATCTATGATATCATAATGGATGAAAAAATACCGTTTGTCATATGAACCTGAACCTAAAAAATGGGAGGAATGTTCATGTACCATTATTACATGGATTCATGAGATGGGTGTATGTATATAGTTCACTATAGATCCACTAAAATAGTCATATAAACATCCAAATATGTCATATTTTCTAGTGGCATGATTTGAATAAATATATTACTACATGAATTAAACAAAACAAATAAATACATTGATCAGTTTTTGGATGTATTTAAAAACAAAACGATCATCATGTCAACCATAACCACTATGAGGGACTAAGTCCTAACCTTATACTAGTATCCTATATCGATCCTCATCTACCTCTACAAGATCAACCATAATTACATTGGAAATTTTTTTATTTTAACATAGCATGTGATATGAATCATCCTACTAAAATAAAGTTGATATTCTATTGTATAGAAGATTATAATGTGGATATGCATGGTAGCTGACATAAATTTCAGATCCATGGAGTTTATCAATGTATTCAATGTGTAGTAGGTGAATCAAAATATCTTAAAAATGTTTCGAAGTAATCTATTATTTCCGAGAACTATAGATGATTATCATGGGAATCTCCTAGGAAGTGACTATTGATTTCAAATATGAAATAAATAAATATTGGGATTCCAATATGATTAGGTTCCCTAGTTGATTGTTAGGGAAATCACCAAGAAAATCAATAACATCCAACCCCATGGTTGATTCCTATATGAATCACTCTATGAAATCAATAGCATCAGGATCCATGACTAATTATTATGGGGTGAAACCATGAAATATAAATTATCAAGAATCATCACTAACCCACAATTGGTTATCCTCACATCATGTATTAGATCCAAATATAAATTCTAGGAGGCATATCAAGGAATCCAAAATGACCCCCTATGGTGTCAACCAATCTTCTCAAAAAGTTTTTCCCATTATATTATCAAAATAACTAGAGTAATTATTAAATATAAAACGTCAATATATTTATTTATATGTTGGTTTTTGGCACATCACAAACACATTGATTGGTATACAAAACATTAATGTTACCATTACCAATGATAAATTTAAGATCCATCATGATAATAAAATGCTAAATCTTTCGAATAGTGCTAAGAAAGAAAATCATAGAGGGAAGTCCTAAAACCATAGAGAAGATAATCATATGTTGGTTATAATGAATTTAATTAAAATTAAAGAATTACAATGATGTAGTTATATCTTCATTGATGATATCAACCATGATTCCATGTGATCTATAATTGTGTTGCACATGCCAAGTGTAGGCTTCCTCTAGTAGTGATCCACATGTTCTCAACATATGTATAGACATCACTTGAGGGATCTCTGGTTTCTGGAATAAAAGAGACTTTTATTGTGAGTTCAGCTTTCAATCACCTTGAGAGCAGCTTCCCAAGAGGTCTCCTTGATTTGGAGGAGGGGGATCTCACTCGTAACTTGATAGCATTCTTGGAGGAAAGGAATTCTCTCTGGGATTGAGAGATTTCATCAGATTCATTATGCATAACAACTAAGAATGGATAGGCTTAATGAGAATAATGTAATTAGGATTTTTAAAACATAGAATAATAAAATGAATTAATTACCCAAAAGAATTTATTAATTTCATTTTATTATTAGTAAGACCCCATGTATAATAATAGTTTTTGACTATTATTTTCCTTTGAAATTCTCCAATTGAAATAATCCTAATATATTTTAATTAAATAAATAATATTATTTCACAAAAATCACCTAGAAAAACTACAATTCTTGTATTTTTTAATATACAAGTGTTGATGCTCCTTTCGTCACAGAATCTAATGATCAGAAAAGGGGAATATCTGAGCTCAAAGTGATTCAACCATTGAAGAAAATATGAAAAATCAACAAAGGCATAAACACATGATCAAAAGCACCTGTGCCGCGCAAGTTCTATCACTGTCATGCATGTCCACTTGCGCGATGCCTTATGGTCGCGCAAGTGACTTTGCGCGACCTAAGTGATAACCGCCCGGTAACCGCCCAGGGTCTTCTCCTGCCTATAAATAGACCCAGTGGGCCCCCATTTGAGAGGATCTCTTTCCAGAAACTCGGATTGAAGCTCCCGACGCCCAAGTCTCTTCTCAAAGCATCTGGAACACTTCTAAGGTAATTTCTTACCTAGAACGGAAGATCTAAAGAGAGGGAGTAAGGCCTAAGTGTTGAAACTAATCAACACTTGTGCGCCTGAATGGTCAGCCCTTAAGGGAAGTGGTCACACTTGCACGCCGCCTTACTCCTTCGATAGAACTTGCGCGTTCCTTTTTTTGGAAGAACCTCAAGAGGATTCTAAAGGCTTTATTAAAGAGTCGCTCAAGTATTTCAATGCTGGTTGAATATCGCGCAAGTACCCACCATGTCGCGCAGGTATACCTGCGTGACCAATACGTGCGCGCCCACGCAGTACTTGTGCACCTTCTAAGACTTGTGCACCCCTTCATTTTTGGGTGCCTTTCTTGCCCATTTCACCCCTCTTAAGCCATTACACATTTTCTTTTCAAGATTCAGTCTTCAAGACACTCTTCAAATCCATTTATGGCATGTTTCCTTGATTTGACTTCCTTATCTGAAAGGAATTTTGTGGAATATTTCTCAAAACCTAGTGATTTAAATATCTTTATGTCACTAAATATGGAGAGTTCATTCATTCAACCTCATCCTTTAAGATGAAAGAATCCCTTAACCTGGGTCTCCTTTTCAGGAATAATCCCCAGTCATACGTCCCCATAATCTTGGGCATCCTAAATAGATATAGATGATACCATTGACCAAGAATCTCTAAATAGATATATATGATTCTCTATTGATGAAGAACCTCGAATAAATATAAAATATTCTCTAAATTTCATACATATTTAATCATTGATTGTTAAACTAAAGGAAAGCTCATTTTATACTTGGTAATGTAATAAGGATTCACGAACATAACTTAAATCTATAAAGAGAGTCCCGGAATAGACAATAATTCCCCTCAAAATGGTGTGATGAGTCCGACCTCCCATCCTCTCGACCAATGCAAATTTTTAAGCCTCATCAGTTCACAAAATAATGAAGTGCCTACCTTTGGAAAGTGGGTCCAAGTTGATGTGGAATCATTGGATGTTTCCGGTTCTACGAACAAACCCGTTAGAAACCGATCGGAACGTTTCAATCTCCCATCCAGGAGGTCATCCCCAAATTCCGAGGGAAACAAAAAATGGTGAACCCGACGTCAATCCTTAACCCAGTTAAAATGATGTTTTACCTATTTGTTAAGCCCCTATTTAAAACTCAATAAAAGGGATAACAAAAACAATAATTGACATGTGTTCTCATCCAAAGGATGAAGTGGCTGAATTGTATCTTGATTACATCTGTTATATCAAACATGCAATCTTTTCCATGATCTTCTGTATTTCCATAATGGCTGCTCTCAAATTCACACCTGTGAGTACTACTCCTGCAAATACCACTACTGCTATTCCTACTGGACTGTCATCCACTCTGAGGATGACATCACCTACTCAGCGTCTTCAACGCTGGGTATCAAATGCGCTGGTTAAGGAGTACCGTCAACACGGTACCATCCCAACTCTGGAGGCTGCCTGACAGGCCCTCCAAGTGAACAACTCACACAGGTTGTCCGGACAACGACAACCAGTGATCAAGAGGCAGGCGGTGCTGACTACCGTCTCCAACCATTTCGGGGTGTTATCCCCTGAACGCAATTTACATTCGCTCCCTTACTCTGAGGAAGTGAATGAGCAGGTCCCTCAGGGCCTTAATTCAAAAAGACAGGAGTCCTTCCCGAGGGTTCCCATCAACAATCTCTGCCAGACTCGTGCGGCAGTGCGCCTTCAACATGATGAGGGTACCGACTCCAGGCATTCGGCTCAGGTTCCTCGAACCCAAACAAGCAAGACGAACTGCCAGAGATGGAATCTGGTTAACAATGGGCAGGTTTTCATCCCTGTCATCTCTGGAAAAGTCCACCAACCTAACTTGGTGGCAAACAATGAGCAGGCACACACACCTATCCGTTTTAATTCCAATGTCCAGCTGACTCCTCTGGCTACATCACGCCAATCCCGCCAGGCAATTCCGTCGGAGTACTATAGGCAGGAACATACACCTGCTTATACATCATCAGTTAGTCAGCAGGATCACCTGACTACATATGATGGATCTCGTCAACCGAGTTTGGAGAAGTGTAATCAGCAGGCACATACACCTGTTAATACTAATCAAGCCTACCAACAGTCTCGCTTGGTAGCACACAGAGAAGTCAGTCGGAAAGCTCCGACGGCAAACAGGAGGCAGACTCAACTCTCTGCCTCCACAATTGAGTACTGTTAGGATTCACTGATAGGAAAAGGAGGATAAGAGCTGGCACATACACCTACTCCAAGCTCAGAATGGACGTATATCCCCGTTCCAGCGGCTGAAGTCACCAAGCATATTTTGTCAATGGTGAAAGAGAAGAAGCAAATTCCTGCTCATATTCTGGATGCTTGCCAGGATATCATAATAGCTTCAGCATCATCTCATGGAAAGACACATAAATCTATCCCTTGTAGTGGAGTGACACATGAACGATTCACTCCAGAATAGACACACACATATGTTCTGGTCCAAGAGGGTTATGGGGAATACTCCCCCATATCATATGGACAACCAAGTCAGGCACATACAAATGATTTGAGTGAAGATCGTCAGCCTAACCTGACCATCTTTCTTGATCAAGCACATACACCTTCTCAGAGCAACCACTTTCATCCACAAGTGGTTTACAAAGAGAGTAAGAAGGCATCTAAGAAAAAGATCTGCCCAGCACAATCAGGAGATCAAAGGCCAATATGTAACCAGGCCTTGCTCGATTCTGGAGTTCTTGAAGCCCTCAGACATTTATCTGTTGGAATTCAAGATTCTACTCCCTCAGTTCCCAATAACGGGAACATTAATTCTGAAGGTCTTCAACAGACACTTCCTCATGAAGGCTTGCTTCGTGACAATTCT
This sequence comes from Viscum album, assembly GCA_963277665.1. Classification (NCBI taxonomy): domain Eukaryota; kingdom Viridiplantae; phylum Streptophyta; class Magnoliopsida; order Santalales; family Viscaceae; genus Viscum; species Viscum album. The sequence goes on along the minus strand of OY728162.1, from coordinate 1,013,251,502 downwards.
GTCAATTTTGAAGTTTCATCTTCAGATGAGAGCCACAAGAACCCTATGTTTGGTCAGAAGACCAAGGAGCAAGAGATATCATCTTTTGTTGTAACCCATTATGGTGGTCCTCCCCATAATAATGAATTTCGCTGTGAAATTCCTCTCCACAGTAGTGATTGACATTGCCTGGAAAATACTCTAGTGGACAATGTAGTTCCGAGAAAGCCCTCTTATCTTGAGGCATTTTAAAATGCGAAACCAGTCATGTCTGATGCTTTATCTCTAGCAAGTGAAATACTTTCTCAATCAAAAGATAGCTCAGGGTGTAAGTCATTCTACAAACCACCCCTAAGTCATGATTCTTCTAGTTTGATCAATGATCTCTCTACCAATCTTGTTGAATCCGATGAAGCAACAAGGAAACACCAACTCTGGTCATAACAGGTAGAAGAATCATCGTTTAATGATGAAGAGGAAATTCTGAACATGAGGAAAAAACTAGCGAAAAGTGAGGTACCAGTCATGTTTTGGCCTTTGGCTGACTTCCAGTATGACATTCCAAAAGATGTTGACGGGAGATGGAGTCCATGATATTCATCTCAACATATGGAAAACTTTTTGTCAATTGAAGAAGAAGACATTATCTTATGATGAATATGAAAATCATCTTAAGATAATAGATGGGCTACAATGTCAGATTGATTTGGCATCTCTATCAGTATCTCGGTATCTGAAGGCTGAAAAGCAACAGAGAACCCTTCAATGTTCATGCCTTGGTGCACTATGAAAATTGCGTCAGTTAATTGCCAATGTTCCATCTAGTGTTCATATAAGAGGATGGAGTGTTCATGGAGCACTACATTTCATAGTGCTTTCCAGTCAGCAAAGCCCGCCAAAAATGGTCTCATGCAATGTTATTCCCCATGGCCGACCACAGTCAATGGGCGTTGTTCGTAATCAAAAGCTCGCTCCAGAACATGCTTCAACTAGTTCCTCTCAAAATAAAGCATATAGAGAACACGTTGTTGAATTGCTCCTTCATCAAGAAGGCGAGAATATTTCACAAGCCTCTCGTATGGAGGAAACACATCATCAAATAAAATAAGTATCAGAAATCATCCAACGGTCTATTGAACCAGGTGATAAAAGTGGATACAGGTTAATGCATCCAGCTAATTTCTGAACTAAGATTCGCATGATCCAGAGAGATTTTAAGAAGGTCTCAGACATAGCATGTCAGGAGCCACCTAGCTTGTCAGACCGGGGACTCCTTTAACCCAACCCTCAGAGTCAACAAATGGGATTCGAGGAGTAGAGCAGAAACAGCAGGAACATCCCCAGATCACGAGACTGGGGACTCTTTCAAATCATCAATCCCCTCCTCAGAGAATTTCGATCATTTCCCAATTGGGGAAGAATCCACAAGAGGAATGAAGAGCCAAATTATCAGAAGATTCCCTCCAAGTTATAGCTCATTAAGAAGTTCCCAAAAGATTGAATCAACAAAAGGCAATGTCTCATCAAAGACATGAAAGAAGACAATATTACAGAAATGTTGATAGAAGGGATGTGATGTATTATGCATCAATCAATGTCATCAATGTAGTTTTTGCTAATCCACCAGAGGAGGCTCACTCAGGGGACTCAGATGAAGATCTTCCTGCTCAAGAAAATGTACGCACCGATACAAATGAAGAAGGTGTGCATACACGAAGTCAAAGGATTAATCTAAACCTAGGTAATCCACTTCACTCTCTCCAAAAAGTATCCAACAAAGGGAGGGGAAAGAATCAGGATACATATCCTTCCTCTAGAGAAGGTCAATCACTCTCATTAGAGAAAAGGTTTGCACAACAGGAGGAAGAAATGAAAGAATTAAGAAGGTTGAATGCAGAACTACTTCAGAGTAGTCTTCTTCTTAAGAATGCTGGAGTCCGATAGCTGAAGGAATTTGTTGCAACTACTGAGATGGATCAGGAATATCCTCATTTATCAGTACACCCTCAGAGGTCTAATCCTACGGGTCAAGCGCAACAACGGTTGGCAGTGCTACCATCAGTTGCAGCACCAACCACCACATCTGTCCAAGCTCCATTCATTGAACCTACACAAGACCAAATTCAACCGGATGTTTCTCAAAAGTTAATAACTACTATTGAGTCTTTAACAGCTCAGTTAGAAACTATGGAAGGGAAACGAGCACAAGTTCAACCAGAAAAGAATGTTTACCCGGAATGGGTAGATTCAATTTCTCCTCCATCCAGTTTTGGAAACCCTATTTTCCCTACTTTGAATGGATCAGGTGACCCTGAACAACATTTGACACATTACGTGTCTTGTTGTGATCCTATGATGGGAACTCCAGAGCAGCAAGAAGCGGTGAAACTCAGATACTTCGTGTGGAACTTGCAAGGACCAGCTTTTGTCTAGTATACAAGCTTGCAATCCCAGTCAATCATTGGATGGGAGGATCTTCACCAAAAATTCCTTCTTCAGTTCAGCTCAACTTTTCCAAAAACGACAGTTTTTGATCTTACAAACTGCAAGCAAAGCGAGAATGAAAGAGTCTCTTATTTCATTTCTCGCTGGAAGGGATTAACATATTCCCTGAGTTTAGCACTCCCTCAAGAGGAGCTATTGCCAATCTGTGTGGCAAATTTGCGTGATAAATTACGCAGGCCATTGATCCCTGTGAAATACACAGGAGGGTTTCGAGACCTTACTTCAATCGCTCAGCAGATTGAAGATTCCCTTATACAGGCTAAGGCTAAATCTCGTGTAATCCCATCAGCTCCAGGAAGGAGAATGTGTAATGCAGAAACTGCTACAGTTATGATTAAACAAGCGCCTATACCTATTTCTACATCAAAACTTTCATCTTCTCAAAAGGCTCCGCCTCCTGAACGCCAACAACAAAGGACGTTTCGTCCAATTAATCAAAGAGATCAATGACGTAAAAAATTTTAGGATTTGAAGAGTAAAACATACTCTTTCCAAAATGAGCAAGTTCCTGGTTACTTCATTTCAGCTCTAGAAAATAATTTGGTTCAATTACCAGTGCCCAAGAGGCCAAACAAGGAAGGAGATGAAGACCGTCCCAATTATTTACCCTTTCATCAAATGTTGGGGCATCCCATCCAGGATTGTTTTGTCTTCAAAGACCTCCTGCAAAAGATGGTCATCTTGGGACAAGTCAAGTTGAAAGGTTCTACGACTTAGGTAGCATGTGTTAATGCTACAGTTCCAGAGGAGGATGGTGAATGGAAAGAAGTCAAAAGCAGAAATGCACAGAAGTATGATGATTGGATGGTCAGAAAGACAATCAATTGGACTCATGACATTTTGCGAACACAATTAAAGAAACTAATTGGGTCTTATGCCATGAATATTGCGGTAAAACCCTCTTCGTCAAAGGGAAAGTCCTCAAAGAAACCGTTTGATTCAAAGAAGGAAAAAGAATCAGAAAATTATGAGTATGTGTCAAAGCCTAAATTGTCTTTGACTCTGGAAGACTTTATGCCATCTACTTCAAAACCACGAGCACCGCCCCATCAAATGGAACAGCCTAAACAGGCTAGTCAGGCAGAGTCTTTATTAGGCGAAGCGTTAATCTTCGGTTCTGTTAATATGATTCAATTAACATATCCGTATTCCAATCGTAATTTCAATTTTGATGATCCTGAATTCCCTGTATCAAATAAAGAAATCCGAGGAAATTCAAGAGGTTCATGATATAGGGGAAGACTTGGATCTTTACGAATCCACTACTCCAATTCTACCCCTACTAGCACTGTGTATGCATCAGAAACTCGTGGTAGAGCCCTTCAGCGAGCTCAGAAAGAACAAGCAAGTTCTTCTGCCAATAGTCAACTCAGTCTTGGCACAGTTATTTTGGAAGACCGATTGAAAATTACATCTTCTTTATCTCAGCAAGTAAATGGATCTAATCGGTCTAATCTTCCAAAACCAAGGATGTTGCCAACTTCTATCCCAATACAAGATGCATCAGCTTCCAAAGCATCTACTTCCAAGGTACCTGCTAAACCGCATATTCCTGTTGGGAAACGCAGACCGTTAGATCAAAAGTATGATATATTGAAACACTTGGCCCAAGTACCAGCCATGTTATCAATTTTGGATGCTTTGAATCTGTCAAAAGATCTTCTGGAAGCAATCATCGAAGCTTTGTCAAGTCCTCAGGAGTTTGAAGCTGAAATTGAAGCAGCTGAAGTCTATCACAAAGAGAATAATCCTGCAGAATTCCATGCAGTGATATCTTTTACTGATAAAGATGAAGATGATGTTGTGCATGGGCACATAAAACCTCTGTACTTATCTGGCAAAGTCAATGGTGTAGACATCCGAAGAGCTTTCATTGACAATGGTTCAGGAGTCAACCTCATGCCCATTCGTACACTTCATCGATTGGGCCTCACAGAATCTGATTTATCTCCTTCTACCATGATGTTACAAGGATATGATAAAAATGAACAAGAACCACTGGGCGAAGTTACACTCAGAACTCAGTTTGTAGATCTTGTATCCAATTCGGATTTCATGATTGTTGACCAATACTCAGCTTTCAACGTCTTGCTTGGAAGACCCTGGCTACATCAGCATGCGGCTATCCCTTCATCATACCATCAATGTCTCAAATACTGTTTCAATGGTCAAGTTGGAACATTGTATGGTGATAAGACCCCATTCAAGACATGTGAGTCTCAATACATTTAGGCGGAATTTTATCAAATGAAGGGAAGAGAAAAATCTACTATAATTGAAATTACCAAAGTTAATGCTCCATATGGTTTGGAGAAGATTCCAATAAATCCATTTACACATGTGAGTATAGATTATGTGTTACCTATCAGTCAAATTGACAAAATAGGCCCAAATCAAAATACTCTTATGGAAGGATCAATAATGTCAATTATAGCAATCGAGCCAGACAACATGGGAGAAATTGGTCACCTACCAAACAGTGATGAAAGCACAAGTGGTGACATTTTCATTTCATCTGCTGAAATCCAACAGGTCTATACATCGCCAATCAGGCCAGAAGAAGTTATAGCAACATCAGAGGTGAATAATGATGTCAATTCTCAATCCATCATCTCCTCTTTATTTCCCAAAGAAGGCCCTTTATCATCAATATGGTTGGAAATGGAAGCTTCTTCTTCAAAATGTGAAAATTTTGACATCTCATCTGATCATGAAAATTTCGTTTTGTCCTCTACTATGCAAGTAGAAACGGAAGAAATAGAACATGATGAAGAGGAAGAGGAAGATCTTAGAGATGCTCCTCCGGCATTTGAAGAGGGTATCTCAACCACTGTGGATGAACTCAAAGAAATAAATCTGGGTACAGAGAAAGATCCACGCCCCACATTAATTAGTGCGGCCATGACCCTTGAAGAGAAAAAAATGTATATTTCATTTCTAAAGCAAAATAAAGTTATTTCTTCTTGGAACTATACAGAAATTCCTGGGCTTGATCATGATGTTGCTACTCATCATTTGGGTTTACCAAATGAACATCAAGGATTTAAGCAAGCCGTGAGAAGAACACACCCAACTTATGCTTCCAAAATTGAAGCTGAAGTGGATAAGATGATCAAAGCTAACTTCATTAGAGAAGTTCAGTATCCCATGTGGTTGGCTAATATTGTCCCTGTAAAGAAGATGAATGGACAAATTAGGGTTTGCATCGATTTCAGAGATCGTAATCGGTATTGTCCTAAAGATGATTTCCCAGTTCCGATTACAGAACTCTTAATTGATGCGACAGGTGGTTATGAAGTTCTTTCCTTCGTGGATGGATATTCCGGATATAATCAGATCCGAATGGCCCTAGAAGATGAGGAATATACAGCCTTCAGATCCCCTCAAGGTTTGTTTTGTTACCGGGTGATGCCCTTTGGTTTAAAGAATGCAGGTGCAACATATCAACCCGCGATGCATCGTATCTTCAAACATTTTTTAGGGAAGTTTGTTGAATGATATGTAGACGATTTGGTGGTTAAATCCAAACAACGTTTTAATCACTTGGCTGATTTGGAAGTCATATTCCACAAGCTTAGACAACATAATTTGAAGATGAACCCCTTAAAATGTGCTTTTGGGGTAACCTCGGGAAAATTCCTCGGCTTTGTTGTACGCCATAGTGGTATTGAAGTCGATCCTGAGAAGACCAAGTCAATCCTTGGTATGTCACCTCCTCAGAATTTAAAAGAATTAAGAGGAATTCAAGGACACTTAGCCTATATTCGGCATTTCATCGGCAATTTGGCTGGAAAAAGTTTACCCTTTACCACATTATTGAAAAAAAGGAGTCACTTACCAGTGGACTGAAGAATGTCAAGAAGCGTTTGATGTTCTCAAGAAATACCTCTTGAGTCCACCAGTAATCATGCCACCTGTTGAAGGAAGACCACTTATCCTCTATGTGACAACTCTAGAGCGATCATTAGGTGCCTTTCTTGCTCAAAAGAATGATGATGTGAATGAAAATAGCATCTACTATCTCAGTAGAACTATGCTTGAAGCAGAAACCTGGTATTCAAGTATTGAGAAGTGCTGCCTGGCATTAATCTTTGCAATCCAGAAACTGAGACACTACCTGCAACATCACGAGGTCCAATTGGTATCTCACAATAATCCGCTCAAATTCATCCTTAGTCGTCCAATGCTTACAGGACGTCTAGCAAGGTGGGCAGATATTTTGTAGCAGTTCGACTTCTAGTATGTATCTCAAAAAGCAATAAAAGGCCAAGCTCTGGCTGATTTCATGGCTGAACATTTTTCAGTGGAAGACATGTCTTCAGATATTGAACTCCCTGATGAGGATGTTTTCTCTATTCAAGAGAGTCCTCAAACATGGGAAATGTATTTTGATGGTGCTTCTAGAAGTCCAACAGGGAAGAAAATGGAAAATCCTAAATTCAACAAAGTTGTTTTAGGAATTGTACTCATTTCTCCAGATAAGGCATTATTACCTTATTCCTTTTTATTGTGGGAAGGTGGTACCAATAATGAAGATGAATACCATCCTCTTATCATAGGCTTGGAGTTAGCGCTTCAAGCACAAGTTAATCACTTAAAGGTGAAAGGTGATTCAGACCTGGTAATCAAACAAGTTAATGGGGATTATGCCATCAGAAAAGAAGAATTAATCCCTTTGTATGATTACGTCAGAGAGTTAATGGAGGAATTCCCTTCAGAACCGACATTTTTTTATGTCCCATGATCACAAAATGCTCAAGCTGATGCGCTGGCTAATATAGCCACAGCTCTAGCAGATCCAAATCGGGACGAGAAAACCATTAGTATTGCCCACCGTCGTGCAATTTCACCTTATCTTCAAGCCAGAACAGAGGAAATTAATGAAATTAGTCCCATTCTTGAACTGTATGGTCATACTATAGGATGGATGTCACCAATCTGGGAATACCTTCAAAATGGGACACTTCCACCTGATAGAGCTGAGAAAGAACAAATCCGGCGAAGTGTCGTCAATTTTACTCTTTATGATAGCCCAAACCACCTAGAGAAAATTCTCTACAAACGTGGTTTTGATGGAATTATCTTCATATGCATTGATGGTGAAGAGACAATGTTTGTCATGAAAGAAGTGCACGCAGGAGTCTGTGGTGCCCACCAGTCTGGACATAGATTGTCTGATCAAATTCAAAGGCTTGGATACTTTTGGCCTTCAATGATAAAAGATTGTGTTAATTTCACAAAGAAGTGCCATTCATGCAAAGTACATTTCAACTTCATTCATCAACCTCCAGAGTTTCTTCATACAGCTAAATACTCGTGGCCATTTTCCACATCGAGAATGGATGTGGTGGGACCTTACCCTTCAGCTACGACCAAGAAGTTTAATTACATTCTTACTCCTACTGATTTCTTTTCCAAAAGGGCAGAGGAAGTACCTCTCAAAGAATTCAGTTCTAAATGCATTGTTAGCTTCATCAAGTCTAACATCATTACTAGATTTGGTGTCCCGCATACCATATTGACGGAAAATGGCACCAACTTCTGTTCTTCTGAGGTGAAGAAATTATATCAAGAATATAACATTAAATCCAACCATTCATCTCGGTATCATGCGGTGGCCAATGGCCAAATAGAATCCTTTAACAAGACTCTTTCAAATATACTGCAAAAGATGGTGGATAAAGATAAGAGGTCATGTCCTGATAAACTCTTTCATGCTTTATGGGCTTATCGAACTACCACCTTCAATGCAACATGGTCAACTCCATATTCATTGGTATATGGAACAGAAGAAGTCTTGCCAATTGAAGTTCAATTTCCCTCACTCAGAGTAGCCATTTGTGATCAGTTATCTACAGATGAGCAATCCAAAAAGTGATTGAATGAATTGGAATGGTTAGATGAGAAAAGATTGTGCACTTTGCACCACTTGGAAATCTATCAGAATCGAATAGCACGAGCTTTTAACAAAAAAGATCGTCTTCGCTCATTCATTCAGGGAGAATTGGTATTAGTTCTCAGAACTCCAATGATACTAGGAAAGAAACCTCCCAAGCTTGAGCCAAAATGGGAAAGACCTTATTCAATACATAGGGTCTACTCTAATGGAGCTTATTCATTAATTTCGATGGATGGAGAACTCATTACTACTCCAACTAATGCCAGATTTTTTAAGAAGTATTTTGTATAAACTACAAAGTATTCACATATTGTCCCCACAACATGACATTAAACTGTGCGACACTAGTTCTTCCTTGCTATATGATGTTAAACTATACAACAATGGTCCATTATGACCTTAAACCGCAACTTCATCCCACACGACGTTAAACTGTGAAAACGTTCCCTAAAAAGTCTTGTATGACCTTAAACTACACCATGGTCCTGTATGACATTAAACTGCACCATCCATGGTCCATGCATATGACCCTAAACTATTTAAAAGTCCCTTACGTCCAGAAAGACGTTAAACTACAAAATCATCAAAGGTCCTGTATGGCCTTAAAAAAACACCACCGTCCAGCAAGACATTAAACAACACCATCCACGGTACATTTATATGACCTTAAACTATTCGCCTTTTTGTCCAACATGACACTAAACTGTAGAAAAAATCCCCAATGCGTCCAACATGACGTAAATGGTGTGTTATTTTGTCCTTACTGCATGATGTTAAACTGTGCAGTCCCCCTTTTTTGTCCAACATGACGTTAAACTTTATTGTCCCCACTGTCCTAACTACATGACATTAAACTGTATTTTGTCCCTCCTACATGACAATAAACTGCGCATCACCAATAGTCCTAACTGCAAGACTTTAAACTGCATAGCCCCTTTATATGTCCTACACGACATTAAACTAGGCATCGTTAAGGTTGTTGTTACCTCTTGTTTCTCACACAGAGTATGAATCACGTGAGCTTAGAGAAAACCTCAACCATACCACTCTCTCTGGGCTGATAACCATGTGTAAGTCCCAAAATCATTTTTTTGGGACATTGTCTCTAAGAATAACTTGATCATTAATTTATTCTTTAATTGAACTACGTGGATTTTGATCCTTGCCTTCCAGGATGGGTACGTAGGCAACCTCCCAAGGTTCAAGACCAAAAACAATCTCTTCACTCTGGTTCACCTTTATCTCATATGATGTTGATTTGTGAAACCACCATTAGAATCAATATCTTTACATTTGATTCACTTTCGTCCTTGTTATATGACATTAAACTACACAACACTTTTGTCCGGTACGACAATAAACTACAATACTCTTTGATTTCCTCATTTGAGAGGGAACTGTTATTTACATTGATTTTTCAATCATGTTTCATTTCAAAAGACTACGTGCATACCTGGTAATGCCTAAACTTTTTATCTCGGGTTAAACCATCATTGTAATAAAGTCCCCTTTCACCCTTAACATATGCGAACCAAATTTGTACAAAGGGTAGTTGTAGAACCAAGTGGGATTGATTCCCATCCTTATGGGATACGTAGGTCCATTCGAGTGTCCCTCGAATCCAGTCCCAAGACTTTTGGGCCTAACCCCAAATTTCACTTTCAGTCCCTTGGATGAAAAGTCCTCATGATAACACACATTGTGTTTTCATTATTATGGTCCGAACTCTATGAACCTAAACTAAGATCTCTCATACTTTCGACTTGCACGACATTAAACTTCATTTCATGAACTACGTATGGCTTGATTCTCATTCTAATGAGATACGTAGTGAAGTCCAAAATTTCAATTCAGGACCCATCCACAACATGATTATGGTGATTATTGACCAATGTATCTCTATATACATTTGACCCTACCCATATTTATGTGTTATAATCCTAACCTTAAATATTTTCAGATCTTCATAACCCTTTTCATGACTTTTAGTCACAAAAATGTCAAACTTCTGAGAATTCTTTTGCCTGACTATGCAGTATGTGCCCATAGGTGGCCTTGCATAAACAGTCCACATAACAGACTTGTCAGCCGAAAGATACTATTTATTTGACTGTGCAGCCAATGCCCTTAGGTGGCCCTGCATAATTCAACCCCCTAACGGGTTTGTTGGATAATGGTAACTTCATTCTTGGGAAGAATGCCTCTTTTGTCCTTATTTGTCTTAAATGACGGTATGTAGGGATCTGCAAAAAAATAGCCATCCTTAACATATTTGTCCCTTGTCCTTTTTCATGATATGAAAGTATTCAAGTGTATGGTTTATACTCTTCATATTCTCTTTCCCTACATTTGGGTTAGACCTTCGTAGGAGAGATATTTATTTAATTCTTCGATATTCTTGTTTGGAAATATATTCTCCATATTCAAGTACCTCTTTCCATACACCAAACTCTATACTTTAGAAAATTTGAATCTCCATAAACTTTCACTGGCTTTTAGCACTAGGAAAGTAAATTTCTGAGAGTTCTTTTACCTGACTATGCAGCACGTGCCCATAGGTGGCCTTACATAAACAGTCCACATAACATACTTTTCAGCTGAAAGATGCTATTTATTTGACCATGAAGCCAATGCCCTTAGGTGGCCCTGCATAATTCAACCCCCTAACGGGTATTGTTATATAATAGTAACATCATTCTTGGAAACTACTTCTTCTAATGCCTTTTAGCTCTTTTTCATATCATTCCTCAGATTCAAATATTCTAAAGCCATAGTTTACATATTTTCTCTCATACTTGAGTATGGTAATATGTTTTCAGATAAATTGTCAAGGAATTGAATCAATTTTAATCCATTTTGCTCAAAGCTATTTTGACCTTAAACATTAGCCCATTTATGTCCGACATGCATGACTTTAAACTGCCCACAAAAGACAAAGAAACTCTGAATAAAAGTCAAGTTCCAGCTCACTAAACATACATTTTGTATGATTTAGGTAATATTGAGCAATTAAAAAGGTTCTAAGTTTAAAGGGCTATTTACATTAATCCTAGTAAAAATCAAACTATGCTTACTAAGCCCATTGGCTTAAGTAAATTTGAAGCCGTTAGTGAGAGAATTCAGGTACAAATAAGTGAAAGTGAAAGTGTTTTTCATTGATTAACAAGAGTTAGAATGACATCCACAGACTGTAGTCTCTTCTCTTTTTCAAGAATTACAATAGACTGTCAACATAAGTCTTCATTTGATGTACAACATCCTTAAATTTATCAGTAGTTACTTGAAGCTCGTGCACTTGACCAGCTTCACTTTTTTCAGCTTGATGAAGTCTCTTCATAGCATCTGCAATTGTTTTCATGCCATTCATATGAGTTTCATCCAATGATTTATTAAGCTGATCAAGTTCCCCAATAACATCATCTAACTATTGCTGGAGTTGCACCTGCTGGACGACTTTTTCTTTGATTTTATGCTTCAGCTCCTTCATCTTGGCAGCATAATCAGCTTCAGCTTGGGATACCACAGCCTCAAATTCACCAATATTGACTGACAGTTTTACTCTGATCAAATCTTCGCGTCTTTTTTGCACCTGCTCCCTCCTGAAAATGATCTGTTTCACCGTGGCATGGATCTTTTCATATCCAAAACCACCAAGTCCTAGTATAACAATTTGGGATGACAATCGAGGAATATTCGATGGTAGCTCTTCTAATGGCACCCTGGATATGATGTTCCATATGTTGTTCCATGCCTTACGTCGTGAAAAGCTGAACTCTTTAAGCATCTCTGGATCTTATTCAACATCATCGTCGGAGGGGGCATGTAATCTGGAATTAACGCACTTAAAGAAGTGCCCTATCCTACTTTTCCCCCCCTGATTTGTGCTTCTTCACTTTCAATTCCCGTTGGGGAAGAGGCTGAAGCCTCACCTCCGGATCTAGTCATTGCAGTTGATGGCCCTGCCTGATTAATTGAAAGATTTTTTTAGCTTCAAAGGATAACAAAAGAATAGATTGTCTTACGAATAAAGTACAATCACAAATATTGTTATCCCTTACCCAAGGATGGTTTAGCAACCTGAGAAGACTTCTCCCCATCTTTCCCTGTCTCAACAGGATTTTCAAGATGGGTCTCAGGAGGGTTTATTGGGATTAGCTCTACTTGAGCTAATGTTTCTGCAATGGTAGGGTTGACATCAATGTCCACACCCTCTTCAGGCATTGGCAGTTCAGCAGCTTCTACGGATGAAACTACATATTATTTTCAGTCATGGTTAGAAGTGTAAATTTTAAAAAAGAATTTGGGCGAAGGGTAGCACTCACTCCCAATGTCTTCTAAATCACATGACAACTTAGCATGATCATAAAATTCTTCGAAAGTCATTCCTTGATTCATCATTTCATCCAATGATATTTCAGAATCCTGGTTAGTCTCACTAGTGGGAGCATTTGCTACATCTTCTTGCTGACTTACGTCCTGCAACCCCTGACCATGGACAACATCTTCAGCAGCAGGAGGGATACTGGGAATGGATGCTAGCTCTCCTCCAGGAGCAGCCACGTCAGCTTGGGTTTGTGATTGTTCTACAGCACCGTCCACGGCCTTTGAAGGAGGATTAGTCCCTTCCCTCAAGGGGGAAATTGAAGAAGCCCCTACAATCCTCAGAAATATGAGTAACCATGCGATTAGGAGTATAAACTCATGATTGTTCGAAGGACTTACCGCTTCTAATGAAGCGTTTAGCTGTGGATTTCCTCCTTCGTCGCCTTTTCTTCTTTTGTTTTTTTGAAGTATCAGTAGTCTCCCTTATATGCACTTGGATTGGCGAATGGAAGGCTTTGTCCAGCACCTCATTCATGGCCTGCTGGCATGGAGATATCTCACCTGGTTCGCGAGGAGAATCAGCAGCAACCCCGATAGCAGTACCACCATGGCTATACTGTGGCAAAGGAACCCCAGTTCCTTTCATTGCAAGCTGCGAGATGAAGAAAATAACTTCCTTAAGTAACAAAGCTTCAACTGAAATCACGTTGCAAAGCAAATAAGGAAATAAAACTTACATCTTCAGGAGCCACGTACTCTTGCCATTCCTCATCTCTAGAACCACCAGCCCCCTCAGTGGTGCCACGATCAATCATTTCCTTCACCCGCCTGGTGATAGGAACAGAGTCATCAGTGGCATATATGAGCATTTCTAGCTCTCTGATGTAAGCTCGCACTTCATTGGGGTTATCTTCGTATTGAAGATATTTAGAAGCCATAAGATATCCTATTCCAGGAAGTTGTAGGCCCTCACACAAATCCAGCCAGGTGGTCTCAGTAACACAGTATAAGCCCTTCCATAGCTGAACAGCCTCTGGTATTAGATATGAAGGCTGTGAGGAAGGTCCTACAATTTTCGACTTTAATTTCTTCCCAGCTACAGCAGCTACAGATAGAGAATAATAAAGTAAGACTTATTTCTTTATAAAGTAGCAGTGATTAAAATAACTACAATGAAACAACTAACAAGGAGTTGATGGAGTGGGTCTTTTAATTCTGGCCAGAGGATTATATCGGGAACGAAACCGCTTTGCTGTCGGTTGTGCCTCATCATCCCCATCATGATAATCCGATGAATCAGTTCTAGAAGAAGAGTCTGTTGAGCCAATTTCATATGGGGAAGCATCACCTTCATGAGGAAGGGTTTCCTTCACTACAGTCCTATTCTTCTTTCCCACTTGATATACTGGGTCATTCAATATCCCTTTGGGGTATGATGCTATCTAGTGTTCGGTATAATATGTAGTCAAATTATGTGCCGTTTTTTCTACTGGTAGATCAAATACTTCCCCAGTCTTCTCTCTTGATTTCCGTAGCCATAGTTGTCGAGCAACCATCGGATGTTTCTCTAACCTGACATGTACCGGAGGGGATACAACAATCTGTTGCAGACATTTGAATTGGCATGCAAATCTACATGGAGCATAGGCCTCACATATGATCTCTACATCAATCTTGGCTACTAACACACCATCCCTGCAAGCTAGAATGTATGCCCTCAAATCCAAATGGGTTGTCCCATTATCAACAAACCGCCCTGATGGCGGACTTCCATAGGGGAAGAAGTTGAATTCCTTAAACATGCTCAACCTCACTTTCATGTCATAACCATTAAAATCTAATGGAGAAATTCCAGATAATGCTTGCATTGACGGTCTGAAAGAGCTTCCAGGAATTTTTAATCCATTCTGTACATTGTAAGTCCTGAAGTGAGTGGCGATCCATCCCCACAAAACTTGGAATGGTCCCACTATTCTTAAAAGAGATTTACCAATGAAGACATGAAGTAAACTCCTGTGAATCTTTTCTAAAATGGGGGTAGCTAACCCAACCATTTTTTCGTCATCCAACTTTGCCGCAATGAAGAAGGTCCCTGGCCTAACACCTCCCTTCGAATCCCTGACCGGCAAGAGATAAACACTGAGCCATATTGCCAAGAAACCCACCAGACGAGTTTTCTTTGGAATTATTTGATTCACTTCATATCCCCACTTTTCAAACTCTCCTGCTTCTAGAGTTGGCCAGAATGTGCCAGGATCTCCTCTCTTCTCAGGTTGTGGACAGGTGGTAGGACGTTTGGGCCTGGTATCCTTGGATTTCTTTTTCTTGGATCCTTTTTCTTTTAGTTCCATCTCTTTCTTCTCAATGAGAAATACATTCATCCATTCTTCCAGATGAATATCTTTTATAAAATGAGTTAATGAGGTCTTTGAACACTTGAGCCTGTGGAAGATCATAAATAATTCTTGGGCTAAAGCAGGAGTCTTCTCTGAATCATTCCAAGTCACCTTGGGAGGAATTAATTCATCATGCATATCGCCCAAAATTGGAGCCCCTGAGATCTTATGGACATTCCACAAACTGATACCTACTTCTCCATGAGTCAGATGGAATGAATTAGTTGCTGGGATCCTGTGGCTGAGTATCTCTGGCATGAAGTTATCATGTCTGTAAACATATGTTTGCCCAACCCAGAAAGCCTCATATATTGCAGCTCTCTTCAGATCCTCGATAAACTCTGCGCAGGTCTATCGCACCCAGTATGCCCACATCCAAGTTGGCTTCACACCTCCCCCAGGACGGATGTCCCAACTTTTCTTCCAGCCTTTGGATTGATCCATCTAAGCATTTCGGAAGATCGAATGATGACAATGTGGTTGAATCTCAGGTGTATGTTTTTTCAGATCTACTGTGCAAGGGCTATGATGCATCATATAGGCCTTCTCCACTGTTCCAGCATTTATAAATACTCCTCCTCCTGAGATATTTGCTGAAGCAAAGTTGGTATAATTCTGAAACCACAAAATGGAAGATAGTTCTTTACTTCTGGAATAGTGACTTCTTGTAGATGACCATACCCATACAAAGGTAGATAAGTGCTTTGAGGAAATTCGAGATGATATTTCTTCAGATACTTATCCAAATTCCGAAGAGTGCTATCTTTGACAGTATAATAATCATGGCCAATTATGTTCATCATATCATCTATCCGCTTGCTAGCCAGTTCATCAATTAATCAGGGTCTAAGAGCCATTAATTCTGCACAAGAGTTGAATAAATTAATTCATAAATGTATTCATTTTCCACAAACATTGTGAAAGAAATCCAAAAAAGAGTCTATGGCATTAAGGCGCGCAAGTATGAAGATGTCACAGAAGTGTTACATGTGCCGCACAAGTTTTTGTCGCGCATGTATCCACGCGCAAGTCCTATTACCTGGAGAGTAGCGCGGAAACGAGGTAACAGTGGAAAGAAGAGACTTGCGCGGTGAAGATATCTTGTGTGGCGAGAGCTCGAGAAATTCGGGATCAGATGCTATACGTGGACAAAAGCTATGTATTTATAGGCCAAAAAGCCTATCTGCGCACCGTACAGAGTGCGCTCAGAGCCTGCCCGACACGAACTTACGCACCGCCCTCTGCACCATCAAGACTTGCGCGCCCCCTTTTCCTTTGGATGTATTCGATTTCCTCAGAGTCAAATCCTATATTTCTCTCCAAATCCAACTCTCAGGGGGAACTTTTGTTGACGCTCCTTTCATCACAGAATCTAAAGATCGGAAAAGGGGAATATCTGAGCACAAATTGATTCAACCTTTGAAGAAAATATCAAAAATCGACAAAGGCATGAACAAAGGATCAAAAGCACCTGTGCCGCGCAAGTTCTATCACTTTCGTGCAAGTCCACTTGCGTGATGCCTTATGGTCGCAAAAGTGACTTGCACGACCTAAGTGATAACCGCCTGGTAACCGCCCAGGGTCTTCTCCTGCCTATAAATAGACCCTGTGGGCCCCCCCATTCGAGTGGACCATTTTCCAGAAGCTCGGATTGAAGCTCCCGATGCCCAAGTCTCTTCTCAAAGCTTCCGGAACACTTCTAAGGTAATTTCTTACCTAGAACGGAAGATCTAAAGAGAGGGAGTATGGCCTAAGTGTTGAAACTCATAAACATTTGCGCACCTGAATGGTCAGCCCTTAAGGGAAGTGGTCACACTTGCGTGCCACCTTACTCCTTCGATAGAACTTGCACGTCCCTTTTTTGGAAGAACCTCAAGAGGATTCTGAAGGCTTTAATAAAGAGTCTCTCAAGTATTCCAATGCTGGTTGAATATCGCAAAAGTACCCACCATGTCGCGCAGGTATACCTGCATGACCAATACTTGCATGCCCACACAGTACTTGCGCACCTTCCAAGTCATGCATGCCCCTTCCTTTTTGGGTGCCTTTCTTGTCCATTTCACCCCTCATAAGCCATTACACCTTTCCTTTTCAAGATTGAGTCTTCAAGACACTCTTCAAATCCATTTATGGCATGATTTCTTGATTTGAATTCCTTATCTGAAAGGAATTCTGTGGAATATTTCTCAAAACCTAGTGATTTAAATATCTTTATGTCACTAAATATGGAGAGTTCATTCATTCAACCTCATCCTTTAAGATGAGAGAATCCCTCAACCTGGGTCTCCCTTTCAGGAATAATTCCCAGTCATAAGTCATCATAATCTTGGGCATCCTTCTTAAGAGTATGCCCCAGATCCCCTAACCTAGGCTTTTTTTAGGAGTAAGCCCCAGTCTCAAATATGGGCATCCTCACCCGGAGTAAGCCCCAAACCTTAATCCTTAACCTGGGATTCCTTTTCAGGAATAAGTCTCAGTCATAAATCCCTTAACATGGGACTCCTTTTCAAGATTAAGTCCCAGTCATAATCTTGGGCTTCCATTTCAGGAGTAAGACCCAAGTCCCTTAAATTCTCTTTAACCAGTCCTAATTTAAGTTTAATCTCGGATTCCTTCTCAGAAGTAAAACCCAATTATCAATCCTATCCTAATTTGGGTTTCCTTTTCAGGAATAAGTCCCAAGTTAGAGTATTCAAATCTCCATGAAGCACATATACCTTTATGGACCCTGTTCCTAGATTTTCTCCCTAAAGTAAATCCTAACCTTCATCTATCTGGGCAGTCATACATACATAAGCCCCAAACCATTTATTATGATTACATATTTCATGGCCCAATTGTCTATTTTATTACCAATACCTTTTGTTTCTCACACCGAGCATGACTCACGTGAGCTTAGAGGGTAAAAGTAATTTTGACATCCTTCTTTGAGCCATCAATCATAAACATCATACTCCCTTACTCGAACTACATGGGTTCTGATTCCTTTTGCAAAACAATGGATACGTAGGTAGCCCATCCACGGGTTCGATCCCAACTCTGAAATAATTCATGTCCTTCTGAATGACAATAAACTTCATGTGCCCCACTGAGTGGCTTTAAAACCAGCCTGGTCATCATAATGACCAAGATACTTTTATATAAATATTTTTACGGATACCATTGACCAAGAATATCTAAATAGATATAGATGATTCTCTATTGATGAAGAACCTCGAATACATATAAAATATTCTCTAAATTTCTTACATATTTAATCATTGATTGTTAAACTGAAGGAAAGATCATTTTATACTTTGTAATGTAATAAGGATTCACGAACATAACTTAAATCTATAAAGAGAGTCCCGGAATAGACAATAATTCCCCTCAAAAAGGTGTGATGAGTCTGACCTCCCATCCTCTCGGCCAATGAAAATTCCTAAGCCTCATCAGTTCACAAACAAATGAAGCGCCTACCTTTGGAAAGTAGGTCCAAGTGGATGTAGAATCATTGGATGTTTCCGGTTCTACGAACAAACCCATTAGAAACCGATCGGAACCTTTGAATCTCCCATCCAGGAGGTTATCCCAGAATTCCAAGGGAAACAACATGTTATGTACTTTTGATTTTCCTTTTATTTATTTCCTCCACCACATTTATTAGACCATGTATAATGACTATTTATTTATTAAATAAATATCACTACATCAATTACAAATAAATATATAATATTTCTCCCACAATATATTCTCTCGAATAACAAGTGTTGAAATAAATATTATTAGGCATCCTTGGATACTTATTAAACATAATCCGGGAATAATCATTATTATTATTGTTAAATGAAAATTTAACTTAGATAATTGGACACACAAAGTGTATGGACGTATAGGCCTCTTTCTCATAGTCATTAGGTGGAGCCTACCTAAATTCCATGGTAAGCATCTAACAACACGCCAAGGAACCCATATAGAAATAAGTTAACGCCATAATGACGTTTCATATCCTATAAACTCTTAACATGTAACACAATCCCCTTGGATAGATATCTCTAATCCTACAGGCTGCATTTTATTGCCATCAACCCATGTTCATGATTATTCTTTCTTTGAATTTCTGGAGTTGAACATTCCCATTCCTCACCATGGCCATGGAATAATTTTGTCTACATCAATTCCAACAAAGGACTTGAGATATAAACATCCATTATGGATTAGAAGGGACAAATCCTTTCTCAAATTATCTATTAATTCATTTTCCCTTGTGACTCAACCAACATATACTACATTTCCGTGAAGAGTGTTTCATCAAAGTTTTCATCAATACATCTATGTGCATGAGTTGAAATACCCATAGATAAAAATCTTAAAGTCTATGAACAAATACACTTATCAACAGATAAGAACATCAAATAGAATTACAATATGTGGATTTCTTACTGGTGTGTCTCATTATTATAATATCTTCTTGTCTATTACCAAGGGAGAACACTATAATAAGATGACTCAATGTTTTATGAGTCATCACCCCTAATGGTCTATATTATTTTTTTTCTGCTAATAAAATCATTTAGCCGTATAAAATATATTCAGAAATAGTTTTATGGTACTTCTGGATTCTGGTCATAGCAGGGATCCACTATGAACATTTCATGCAAGAGCTATCCTATGACATTATAACATTCATTATAATGTAGAAGAATAATCATGATGTGATAATGTATTTATTAATGAATAATTAGAATGTATATGGATCAAGGACAAAAACTCTAACAGACTCCCACTTGGACAAGAGTCAACTGCAAAAAACCATTAACATGATAGCTCTGACATGATATTCATGATTTTACTGAGATAAGTCTTTATTAACGGGTCTAACCACATTCTCTTCTATGGACACTCTGCTCACTTCCACATCACCTATTTGATAGAAATCCCCCAATAGGTAATAAATTCTGAGAATTTACTTTTTCCGTTAATGTGAACTTGGTTTTTTTTTCAAGATCCATCATTGTAGTATTATCACAATAAAATGTGATATGATTTTTACTCCTAGGAACCACATAAATATCCTGGAAAAAGTTTCAAATCAAGATGGATTCTATGGCTGCATCATAAGATTCTTTATATTTGGACTCCACTGTAGAATCATTTACAAATGGATGCTTTTAACTTTTCCATCACACATCTCCTCCATTGAGACAGAAGACATATCCTTATTGTGACTTCATATCGTTATGACATATCTGAACACCAGCATTAGCATACCCTATGATGAAAAGCTTCTCATCTCATCCAAACTCCTGGAAATTATCCTAAGTTATTCTGTTGGATATATTGTATATCTGCCAACTATGCTCAGTTCATAGGCAACATCATTCCGGGTTCAAAACATGGCATTCATGATGGATCCAATAACCGATGTGTATGGCATCTTACTCATCCTATCTTTCACGTGTTATGTCTGAGGAAACATTTTATTAAAAAGATGTTGTCCATGTGACACTAGAACCAATCCCATCTAGGATTGTTCTATACTAATTCTATTTAGTATCCGGTCAATGCATATACCCTGAATTTTCCCATGTAGCCTCTTTAATATGTCACGATTGATCTTGATCCCTATAATGTAGGATGCTTCACCAAAGTCTTTCATAGAGAAATAATTATTCAACCAGTCTTTAACTGACTGTAATACTGGTACATAATTTCAAATAATTATATGTTATCAACATATACTACTAGGATAATGACCACATTCCCATTAAACCGCTAATAAACACATTGCTGACATTCATTTTTAATGAAACTGAATTACTTTTTGGATTCATCAAATAGAATGAAAAAAACTAGGATTCTTTAATAAATCCATAAATGGATTTCTTCAATATGAAAACCCGTTTCGCTTCACCTGGTATCCCAAATATTTCTGGTTGTGTCATATAGAAATCTTCCTGTAGGTTCCCATTATGGAATGCTGGTTTGACATCCATTTTCCAAATCTTGTATTCATGGTAAGATACTATGGAAACTATGATTCTTATGGATTAAAATAGGAGAAATAGGAAGAGGATTTTTTTCATAGTCAATTCATTGAGGCTATCTGAATACTTTATCAACTATCCTTTCATTATAGGTGCTAACAAGAACATATACATCACAGAATCTCTTGAAAATCCATTTTTATCCAACATAATTTACATCAACTAGCTCATAGGCTTGAACTCAATCATGGTTCTGATACATGGAATCCAACTCATAATTCATATATTCTAGTCATCTTCTAGATTCTGTGCTCTCATATTCAACATTTTAGGATATATTTTTATCATTTTCTAATAATAATTAATCACTATTCACAGTTACTAGGAATGAAATTTTCTATTGATTTATTACCTCTCTTGTTCTCCTAAACAGTAATTCTATTTTTGGAACCTCTTCCAAGGGGACCTTTGGAACACGTTATTATACCAGCTCTGGTGTATCTTGAGAAAAAACTTCATCGAAGTCAATATTTCACCCACAATTTATTTTTTGTATGATCTTCCTGTCAATAATGACGGCTTGTTTCGAAACAATCATTATTCTAACTAAAGAGTTATATAGGTAATATCCATTCAATTCCTTGATATATCCTATAAATATACATCATTGCTCTAGTGTGCTAGTTTGTTGTTGGAGACATCTTTAAAAAATTCCTTGCATCCCCATACACATGTGGGTGAAAAATGGGTTTCTTTTCATCCCATAACATGGATGGAATTCCATTTTCCTCCTTAGTTAGTGCTCACTTTAATATGTATGTTGCAGTATATAATTCTTATCCCTAAAAGTATAATGGATGATTTTCATGACTCATCATCGACCTCACTATGTAAAACATGGCGCAATTCCTCCTTTCACTAAAACCATTCCACTATGGTGTATAAGGAGGTGTGAGTTGAGATAGAATCACAGACTCCGGTAAAGGTTCAATGAACACTTTGTTAAAATATTTCATCCTTGAACCAATCAATGATTTTTTATATTCATAAAAAGATGATTCTCAACTTCATTCTTGAAATCCTTAAATATCTCCAGGGACTCTAACTTGTACCTCATTAATTAGATATAGCCATATCTACTCAAATCAACAATAAAAGTAACAATGTACGATTATCCACCAATGACCTCTACAAAAATATTTCCAATAACATATTTGTGCACTAATCCTAGAAGCTTAGTGTCCCAATCACCATGTACATCTAAAGGAATCTTAGTTACTTTACCTTGTAAACAAGTGTGACAACTTCCAAGTGGTTTTATCTTAGTAGAGTCTAAATAACCATCTTAGAAGAGCTTTGTAATGTGTTTCTCGATTACATGACCAAGTGGGTATGCCCCAACTTCGTGTTGGATGAGTGATGTGAGTTTTTTTCCTTATCGATTGCCAAGACATGGTTTTCGTAATGTAATACATACAAACAATTATTTAATGGTTCCATACCGTAACATTCATTGTTTATAACAAAGAATCTACAATTATTTATAAACATGAATATAAATCCATCCATATCATAAAATGATACAAAAATTATGTTCTTGTAACCCTAGCCACATAATAACAGTTAGGTAAAACAAAAGGAAACATAGTTGACAATGAGATATGTTAATCACTAATGGCTAATGCAGCTAGCCTCACACCATTGGCTGCTTGAAGATCCACCTCTCCTATGAAAAAATTTGGAAGTCTACTTGGTTCCAACATTTTAATACAGATGTGAGCCCCAAAAGCTGTATCTAATACCCAATATTTAGAAATGGAGAGATTACACTCGATAACGAAGGGAACTTTAGAATCCACATGCTTCTAGGTTTAGTTTCTCTTCTACTGTCCAAGCATTCCACATACAAAAAATATTGTTTCCCATTCATTTCTATTCCTTTGGTTCTTCCCTTTCATGGTGGGATGGTGCTCAAGGGATTTATACTATTTCTAAATCTTTGGTCCATTTTCTTTTTATATCCTTTTTCAATTAACAATAAGGACTGAGGGTTTTTCACACCTCATGTATGTATCTACTTGGAGTATCAATGTCATAAGTTCTAATAGACTCTTCTAATTATTTCCCATGTTGTAGTTGAAAATAAGTCAAGAGAAGGTCTTGGGTAGTGATGTTAGGATCAGATCTATATGCAACTAATCAGGGAACATAATCTTTATGTTTTCAAGGCATTAAATTTTGCCAATAAGCATGACTACATGGGTTATAGATAGCACAGAATCTCTAAGATTAGTTGTGAAAAAGCATTGGATATTTCATATCACTTCCCTCTCGCCGTCTTATGATAAATATCCTTAATGAGAGACCTCAAGATATATGAGTCTATGTTTTGATGTTTCTTAAATGATCATTATACATGTCTGATAGCATGACAAATTAGACATATGTTTCATCATCCATAAGTTTCATATAGATAGATAGTTCATCATCACTAGACTCTTTTCCATGAGAAACTAAAGTAGAATTTCTAAGTACATATAATTTCCTCTCATGGTGAATGATGATGCCTAAACGCCTCTGCCACCCATGGAAATTGGTGTAAGTGAGAAGGTTTTTCATCTCATGTATGGTTCCAAATGATCTAATTTATTTAATTTTACTTATAGTTTCTACAAATTTTTATTAGAAAATATTTAGTACTTTACAATGATAAAACTGAGAGAAATAAATAAATTAATACTTATTAGTCTCCTACTATTTTATCAAAATCCAATATCCCTCCGCATTGACATTAGGATATTATATTGCCTGAATATTCACGTGGAAGGGATCCATATCACCCTTAGAATTACCCCAACTAGTTGTATTCAATCAACTTGAATGCTTTTAGTTAGGCATTCCAAATTCCCACAACATTAACTTGCTACTCCTTAATCTGCCGAGTCCACTCCCCAATCATGAATTCCTTTTATTTTGGATTTCTCAAACATTTCTTCTTGGTCACAAAATTTCATAATATGGTAGTCAACCCATAATGTGAACCATTTAATGTGGATCATAAACCTTGAATTATTATTCATGTAAGATTTAAATCACCCCAACTAGGTTTTTTCAAGAACTTTGAACTATGGTTATATTTTAACCAAGATTATGGAAGCCCGTATTGACATAATATTTCATGGAGGTGTTTTATCCTGATACGTAATTTCCATTTAATAATCTTTGATTAAATTCTAGTTAATATCATATGGGATATATTTAAGTGATTAAAAATGTCTAATATAATATTAACGAATAATCCAATATTATTTTAGTTCTATCTTGCATGCATGTTTAATTTATTAATTGTGAGATCATGGCCACATGCCCAAAATAATTAAACCATGAAACTGATAGAAATAAAATAAATGGTATGATCATGAGCTGGTTCTATTGTTTATTTTATCTATCAGTTGATTAACTAACCCAATATGTTGGGTAAAAACACCTTGAACCTTGTGGGTTCATGTTTACAGCTTTCCGCCTATCCACCTTTGTATTTTCCTAGATTATTTTCACATTGGATCCAAATTGGAGCCACCTCCGCTAGAATGGGATATCCATCAATTACAAATTCATTTATCTCACATGAATGTGAGTGGTAAAAGAGGTTTAACATAAAATAACCCATGGTCATGCATGCCCTAAATAATAATGATGAGAAGGCTTGCTGGCCAAAATATATAATTTAAATAAATAAAATTTAATTAAACCATTCAAATACAAAGTTCATGGTCTATAACATGATCATCCTTACTTGAAACAATATATATGCATAAATAGACCAAATATTCAATTCTTTATTCATTCATATTTAAGATAAATTGTGATTGAATCAATTAATTATATTTTATTATTCCATCCTTTTATCGTATACCATTTTTATGAATTTCCTTGAAATTATCATCAATTATAATTTTAAACAAATAAATTCATTTAAAATTATCTTTGTATGTAACTTGTTACATGGAGTAATCTCAGTTAATTAACATTCATAACTATCCAATGAGTTGAAATGAGCATTACACAGATGTTAAATTAAACACGTTCTTTAAAACACCTATCACGTGTTGTGCCTCATCTTTATGCTCAAACCATGGTACCCATCACAAGCAATTGTATTTTATAATAATAAATTTTCATAAATCTGTGTAATTTGTATGAGTGCATAATGTGTAGTTCCAACTACATGACATGTACTATCGTTCACCTTTCAATAGAAGTACACGCTCGGGGACATGACATAAATATGCAATTTTGGAATCTTTGGAGTACACGACATGTCTAGTGGGCCACACACTGGGTATTTTCCACATTACATGGTATCAAGCTGAGAAATCTGTGTATGGGGTAGACTGTCCAACCCTAACATGAATGGAATACAAGCAGTTTCCTATGGGCCACAAAACGTGTAATCATGAAACTGTGTCTACCTATTTTGGGTCAACACACCGATTCACTTAAGACATAAATAAACTCCAACACATGGATTGGTTTGGAAGACCATTCCCGGGGCATTGAACCTCGACTACATGGTGTGTACTACTGAATACATTCTAAGTGTTCTGCCATGGTATGGCCAGGATGCTTTGGCACCACTAGTTGAGATCCTCTATTTTATTAAAATTAAAATAATAGATCGTTTATATAAGGTGAATGAGACACAATAAAGGAGGAAAAATCTATAGATTCTTATTCAATGAATGATTATATCGAATTGAAATAAGTAAATAACTAAATTTTTAAATCATAAAAAAATATAGTTTTAATCAATGATATAGCATGGATCTAATACCACTTGTTGGTTTCGGGCATAGTTGAAGCACATAGATGGGTGTATCTGAATTAATTTTACTATGAACAATGACCAATCTGAGATCTGTCACGATAATAAATGGAAGATCATTTGAATATAATGACGAATGAAAGGGAATGAGGGAATTCTTCAAACCCCATAGAGGATAATCATATGTTCATTACAATTAATTTCATTAAAAGTCATTTATTAATGGGATGGAATTATCTCGTTGTTGATTTTTTTGGAAACGATTCAATGTGATCTATCACTGTGTTTGGGAAGCCATGTCTAGGATTCCTCTAGCAGTGATCCACACATTTTCCATGTATTTAGGGATGTCGGTGAAGAGTTATTCGAGTACTACAATGGATGATCCTTCACTTACAATGTCCTCTTTTGATCTCATTGATAATTTCTTTTAAAGCACTATCCTTGATACTGTAACACCCCGAGATTTTATGAAAAATATTCCTTTTAATTTCATTAATGTCTTGTGTTGTACGCTACACCAAAAGGAGCTTGCACAACATGCATCCTTGACTTTCCTTGCATTACACACAATCATGACCTTCCACGATAGCGTGTGTTGTACGCAATACCGAGTTTCACTAAACAACGATATGCTATTAAAATATTATTAAAATTAGCCGTTGGGAATAGTAATAAACACTTTTTGAAATTTTGTAAATTTTATTTTTCAAAATGGACTAAATTTTTGGATTCGGAGTATCGAATTTAGCCTAAGTTTAAATTTTGGTACTTTTCGGATAACTTTCATATTCTGATGAATAGTGAAAATTACTAAATTTTAATTAAAAACAACTTTTTTAATCGAAATAATTTATAGTGATAAATTATTAATTTCAGTGGGTTTAATGTATATTTAGAATATATTTTTACAATTTAATACAATGATGGTCATTGGATGTAATTTCACATTTAAAACAGTTATAAACAAGTGTCAATCTTTTGATAGTTATTATCTTTTAAAAACACGCTATTTGTTTTGACGATGGGAATTAATTTTTAAATTAGTTAATGTAATTGATATGTTTTGAATTAGGTAAAATAGACACCATTTTTTAGTTCATAATATCAAATATAGCTTAGGCCTAATTTTTGGTATTTTTCTGATAACTTTCAATGTTTGATGAATAGTGAAACCACTAAGTGGTAGTTAAAAAAACTGAATTTTTCATAAAACATAATTTTACCTCTTCGGTGAGTGGAATTTCAAAAATCCGAGAGACACAGTTGATGTCAGTAAGTAAAATGTGGTTCAATGAGATGAAAATAATTTTTTTGGTGAATAGTAACTTTTTACTTTTTTTACCACGGTTAAAAGTAAATAGGGTAATTAAGGGTAAAAATGATATTATTATTACCCTAACACATGTCCTAATTCTATTGGACAAGTGTAATTCGACCACAAACAACCTTAGTAATAAAATATGACCATTTAGGCCCACTTGAATTAAATTAGGACATTTATTATTAATTTATTTAAAGAAGGGTTAAAATAGTTAAAATCAAAGTTTAATAAGTAAATCATTTTTAATATAGGTTTATACATAAGTTAAATTCGACTATAAATATTCATTAGAAAGATAAAAATATTTCCTACATAATGGGATTTTATTTGTAATTTTTAGACATTAAATAATTTAATTTATTTATGACACAACAATGATGCAGTAATTATATTATTAATGAAATATTTGACATAATTGATGTTATAAATACCCAAATAAATATAATATGAGACTTTTTATGAATTAAACTAATTTTATAGGTTAATATGGCATGTTAGTATTGATTTAATGAACCTTTTTTGAACTTATAATTCTGTTATGATTTTCAATAAAATCAATTACTAAATAGTGTCAAAATTGACATAAAATAGGTTTTAAAAAACATATTATATTATTAATTGTTATTTTATTTCTAAAAATCTAAGGTTCGGCCAAATGACTTAGATAAGGTTATATATATTAATAATAAACAACTTGGGGTTCGTTTGGCTGCTTATAGTATGTTTATTAACCTTATAGTATAAGAACACAAGAAGACACGGTAAAAGTAAACTTATTTAACTTAATGGTAAATCTAAATGATAAGGTTAAAATAGGAACCTAAACTTGTCTAAATTCTATTGGATGAGATGATTTCGACCCATCCCCACCTTAGCTTGGAAATATATCAATTCGGAGCTATTTAAAACCGAACGTGACTTTATAATAAAATAATATTTTTAGTTTTCCCAAAGGTACCCCTCTCCTCCCTTATAAAAGGGAACCTCCTCCCTCTCTTCCTCACACCACTTTGAGCCTTCAATCTCGGCCAACCCCTTCCAAATTCTCTTCTCCACTTCCCTAGAAACATCCTAGAGGTTCTGTTCCTCCTCAAAGTCCAATTTTAGTGCCCTAAAAGGAGATCTCAAAGAGGCACTTCAAAGAAGACGTAATATCCATTACCGATTCTTTTATCTTTATTTCTTCTTACACTTCTTCTTCTTAGGTTGTTTCATTATGAAGTAATAACATCAGTATCACTCATATAATGATATGTTATTATACGTATGAAACAACCCTATTTCACCATCTATCCATCCTACGGAAAACGAAATCACTGCGAGTGCGTACGTACGGAATACCGTCTCCACACCGTGTTGAAATCAATATTCCACCACCACCTTACTTGGATGGGTATAATGGTGTAAATAATAACTATATATTATTATTTTAAAGTGATATTGATTCTGAAATAGTATACATACACTCCAATACAGTCCCATGATCATGAGAACGATATCATCGCTCATGCGTACGTACGGACTACCGTCTCCACGACGCGATGAGATTCATTCTCCACTTTAACCATTCATGAATGATTATAAAGTACATATAATAAGTAATCAAGAAATATATGACATAATAATGATACTAGATATATGTGTATATATATGTATTTCATCTACTTAATTCCATTCAACTCAATAAGTAAACGAAAACAACGTTCATGCGTACGTACGTCCTACCGTCAACATGAACGGGGTATTTATTTCCATTTATCGATCTATTATATATATGTATATTCTGAATATATATTATATATAAATCATGTTTTATATTCTGGAATTATTTAATTGTGATCTAAGTAATCATATGAATAATTACAACTCAAAACACTGATGACAAATGAAACGATTTTACCCAAAATGCTCTTTAACAGGGAATTTACTAAAGAACGGGTAATATAAAGTCATAAGTGAACCATATATGATATCATAACAATGATTATGATTCTCGAATAAGTCTATAACATTATTTAAATCATTATACAGGAAGGTTCGGACACTTACGAGGCTAATAAGACATAAGGTAAGGGAAATATCACAATCTCATTTTTATCCGAGATTGTTTATACTTTGGTATTTACTGGGGTGTATTTTATCATCCACATCCATGTTTCCTAAATATGTAATATTATTTCGATACACCTACAATTTTTTAAATCCAATTTTACCCTTCGGTGAGTTTTTAGTAAAGGATATGAAAGGAATCTTTTGTCGTTTTTCGTACGAGGTACTTTTTTACTTTTCCGACAAAGGTACGAGAAGAATGTTTTTTTAACTTATACGGCACGAATGGATTTTTACGGTTTTATAAAGCCTTATTTTTATGAAGCTTCCTCCAAAATATTTCATGACTATTTTCAGTAAAATCTCTTTCTTTTAAAATTGCATGACGTTCTGTGAAAAGAAATTGATTTCGATGAAGAAAGGATATTTTCCTCAAGAATTCATTTCAAGTGTTTTATCAAAATTATTTTCCATCTAAGATAACATAGGGTTCTGTTTCTATCCCTATTATTACATTGATTTGGTTATGTTGTGATGGAATTACTTTTATGAATTCCTTTATCTTATATGAATTGTTTTATGATGTCACGATGTTTACGAATCCCATTTTTATTACATCGGTCATGCTATGATGTATGGTTTATGATTTTGTGGCACACATAAGAATGGTATCATTATGAGATGGGTGGGACCTATATATCCCTCCAATGCATTGGGTAAATATTTTATATCTCATGAGATAGACATGGCTGGAATGGTAGGTTATATCGGTTCAGTGAAACAGGACTGAAATGAGGGTGACTCGGTTCAGAAAGGGACGTTGTCCACTAAGATAGTCTTGGCAATGAGTATTGACTAACAAGAAATGATTATCTATGATTATGTGTGTATTCCACAAAGTTTCATGTTTTATGTTTTGATTATTGGGATTACATTTCACTACTTTGATTTATCCCATGTTACGAAATTATGATCTCTTTTGCAGGTTAAGATTTCCAAAATGTTATGTTCTTATGAATATGATGTGATTGATATTTATTTTGTTTACCCTTACTGAGAATTTGAGCTCACCCTTTTATGTTTTCTTTTCCCCAGGATATAAAGAAAAGGTTTTAGGTAAAAAAAGGAAGCTCTTTATGGGAGATGTTGAAGATCTTTCACCGTGATTAGAAGATTATATTCCGAGTTTCCAAAGACACTAAACTATTACGATCCTTGTGTGTGTGTTTCATATGTACTAAGTACTCCGCAAAAGTAATGTAATGTCCATGTACATCAGGCATCGGGTCTTTACAGTTTGTATTAGAGGGAGGTTTAGTCAACCTTTAGAAACTAGGATGCAAAAACATTGGTGAGATCCCTAGAGATATTTCTAAGGTATGTCTAGGGATGTCCCTAAGGATAAGTATACGTATAGGATACAGTCCTAGAACTACGGTAACGATCATAGAATTTATCCTAAGATGTTAGATATTGAGGATACTCCCCCTTTATTATGTTGTTTTCCCTAACATGATTTTTTCCTCTCACACTATTCTTTTTGGGTTTTAGATGATGGTTGGAACCCGAAGGAACCGTGTTGATCAATGCAATGGAAAATGAAATGATTTTCCTCCTGAACAAACAAATGTTATGGGAGATGGAGTGCTAAATATTATTGCTATACCTACACAAGCTATGAATCATTCTAGACTTCCAAATGAGCAGAGAAGGGAACAATATTCTATTGAGTCCTTCATGAGGCGACATCCACCTTCTTTTAGTGGGTCTTCTGATCCACTTGTTTTTGAACAATGGATCAGTACCACTGAAAAGATATTTTCAGTTCTTCAATGTTCTAAACATGATAAAGTCATCTTAGTAGTATATCGTTTGGAAGGTGAAGCTGATCAATGGTGGAATCTTATCAAGAATACGAGGCCAAGAGCTGAAATTGAGTCCATGGAATGGGACGAGTTCAAGAACTTGTTTTTCAGTAAGTACATCCCTCTTATTCTTCGAACAAAGATGGAAAAGGAGTTTCTTGAGCTGAAGTAGAAGGATGATGAATCTGTTGGTATATACGAAGCGAATTTTACAAGACTTGCAAGGTATGCATCTGGCATTATCATCCAACCTGAAAGTAAAGTTGATCGATTCTTCAGTGGCTTAAAACCAAATCTTCGAAGGGCATTAGCTATAAGAGACTTCAGTAGCTATAATGAAATTGTGCGTTGTTCTCTCAAGGTAGAAATGGAAGTTGGTATTACTTATCCATCTCATAATTTTGACAAGAAAAAAAAGATGGAGTTCAAGGAGAAATCTCAGAATAATGGTGAAAAAAAGACGAATGTTTCCTTATGCTCAAAGTGTGGAAAGAAACATGGTGGAGATTGTCTTAAAGGGACTAGAAAATGTTCTAAGTGTGGAAAAGAAGGTCATCGAGTAGCTGAGTGTAGAAGTAATGGAAAAATGGTTTCTAATGATGGTAATAAAGAAAAGACTACAGAGAACGCACCACCAACACTTCAATGCTTCAAGTGCAAGGAAATGGGGCATTATGCTAATAAATGCCCTAATCCAAGGGTTAGTGATGATCAACATGAGAAAACGCTTAAGGAAAATGACAAAGGAAAGTCACATGCGATCACTATTGGTGATGTTGAATATGACAACGATGTGGTGGAATGATTAAGTGTTTATGTAATGGGATTTCAAAATAGTATCATGGAATCTCATTTATGGTATTGTGGAATTTTGGAATATCTATGTATTGGTTTTCAATAATTATATGATACTGGTAACCAGGAAAAAAAGTGATTGAAATATTATTGGAAAGTATATTATATGCGCATAATGAAGGGACAAGAATATAATGAGATGTTTGATTGTATTCATGAGCTCATGATTGATATAAGGACTAAGTATATAGAATTTTGAGGATTTTGGTATGTGGAAAGAGTTATCTTTTGACAGAACTCGTGCTTTCACTAAGGTTCAATGGGTATTCAAGAGAATACATGATTAAGGCCTTTGAATGTTTGGAATGTGACAAACAAGACATATCTTATAATATATGGGGATTAACGATGGTATTAAATCTCTGGTAATCGTTTTCACTATATTATGAGAGTGGACTGCAGTATTATGGATAAGCCTAATGATTGGAATGGATTATGTTGGACATAAGTTAGTATTGTTTAAGGATATAATTTTTTTTGGATTTTATTGATGGGATATTATAGTAGTATAGTTTTACAAAAAGGACAACCTGCAGGACAGGCGACAGCCCATCGCTTCGGACAAGCCTATGGGAATCAAATCTACAACCGAAGTGCGACTGGCCTTTATCGCCTACCACTGGCCTACAGGAAGTCCCTGGTTAGTAGAAACTAGTTTTATTTTATTAAGCGGTATGATATATGAAGTATAAGTTCATTTTTGGAACCATATACGATTAACCATAAGATGGACTTATAAATTTTGCTATCCTTTTGTTTGGAAGAGATGGAATGACCCATCATTCTATCACATGATCTGGTAACACATCACGAATGACAAATTCAACTTCATGAAGTGTAAATTGTCCAAATAATGAAAACGGTGAGACTATACCAAAATCACGAAAGTATTTCTTCTAATTACAATTTCATCAACTTTAGGGAAATGATCTTGAAAACCAAAAATGTTGTCTTAGTGCTCTTATATCTGATGAATCAGATGGTATCTTAGATCGTCACAAATTTATGGCTTTGTGATTGCTAGCTTTTCCATAGCCATGTTCTCTACCACTCTCCATCAGAACATGATTGTTAGATTTCTTTTCCATATCCATATTTTCACTTATGTGGAAACCCAGTGATTAGTTTATTTGGGTAACCGTTACGTTTCATACTTTTGTTTTTAAAGATTGGTTTTTGTATTCCTTTTTACTATGTGGGTTTCTATTAAAGAAATTTTCAAGTAGAAAACCATTTATAACCCCAACGAATTTCGAGGGAAAAATTCATTTTAAGGGGGAGTAGAATGTAACACCCTGGGATTTTATGAAAAATATTATTTTTAATTTCATTAATGTCTTGTGTTGTAAGCTACACCAAAAGGAGCTTGCACAACACGCATCCTTGACTTTCCTTGCATTACACGCAATCGCGACCTTCCATGATAGCGTGTGTTGTACGCAATGCCGAGTTTCACTAAACAATGATATGCTATTAAAATATTATTAAAACTAGCCGTTATGAATAGTAATAACCACTTTTTGAAATTTTATAAATTTTATTTTTCAAAATGGACTTAATTTTTGGATTTGGAGTATCGAATTTAGCCTAAGGTGAAATTTTGGTACTTTTCGGATAACATTCATATTCTGATGAATAGTGAAAATTACTAAATTTTAAATAAAAACAACTTTTTTAATCGAAATAATTAATAGTGATACATTATTAATTTGAGTGGTTTTAAAGTATATTTAGAATATAATTTTACAATTTAATACAATTTTGGTCATTGGATGTAATTTCACATTTAAAACAGTTATAAACAAGTGTCAATCTTTTGATAGTTATTATCTCTTAAAAACACGCTATTTGTTTTGACGACGAGAATTAATTTTTAAATTAGTTAATGTAACTGATATGTTTTGAATTTGGTAAAATAGACATCATTTTTGAGTTCATAATATCAAATATATCTTAGGCCTAATTTTTGGTATTTTTTTGAAAATTTTCAATTTTTGATGAATAGTGAAACCACTAAGTGGTAGTTAAAAAAACTGAATTTTTCATAAAACATAATTTTACCGCTTCTGTGAGTGGAATTTCGAAACTCCGAGAGACACGGTTGATGTCAGTATGTAAAATGTGCTTCAGCGATATGAAAATATTTTTTTGGTAAATAGTAACTTTTTACTTTTTTTTACCACGGTTAAAAGTAAATAGTGTAATTAAGGGTAAAAATGATATTATTATTACCCTAACACATGTCCTAATTCTATTGGACAAGTTTAATTCGACCAAAAACAACCTTAGTAATAAAATATGACCATTTAGGCCCACTTGGATTAAATTAGGACATTTATTATTAATTTATTTAAAGATAGGTTAAAATAGTTAAAATCAAAGTTTAATAAGTAAATCATTTATAATATAGGATTATACATATGATAAATTCTACTATAATGATTCATTAGAATGATAAAATGATTTCATACATAATGGTATTTTATTTGTTATTTTTAGACATTAAATAATTTAATTTATTTATGAGACAACGATGATGCAGTAATTATCTTATTAATGAAATATTGACATAATTGATGTTATAAATACCCAAATAACTATAATTTGAGACTTTTTATGAATTCCACTAATTTTCTAGGTTAATATGACATTTTATTATTGATTTAATTAACTTTTTTCGAACTTATCATTCTGTTATGATTTGCAGAAAAATTAATTACTAAATTGTGTCAAAATTGACAAAAAATAGTTTTTAAAACAAATATTATATTATTAATTGTTATTTTATTCTTAAAAATCTAAGGATTGGCCAAATGACTTAAATAAAGTTATATATATTAATAATAACCAACTTGGGGTTCGTTTGGCTGCTTATAGTAATTTTATTAACCTTATAGTATAAGAACACAAGAAGACACGGTAAAAGTAAACTTATTTAACTTAATGTTAAATCTAAATGATAAGGTTAAAATAGGAACCTAAACTTTTCTAAATTATATTGGATGAGAGTATTTCGACCCATCCCCACCTTAGCTTCTAAATATATCAATTTGGAGCTATTTAAAACCGAACTTGACTTTATAATAAAATAATATTTTTAGTTTTCCCAAAGGTACCCCTCTCCTCCCTTATAAAAGGGCACCTCCTCCCTCTCTTCCTCAAACCACTTTGAGCCTTCAAGCTCGGAAAAACCCTGAAAATTTATCTTCTCCACTTCCCTGGAAACATCCTAGAGGTTCTGGTCTTCCTCAAAGACCAATTTTAGTGCCCTAAAAGGAGATCTCAAAGAGGCACTTCAAAGAAGAGGTAATGTCCATTACTGATTCTTTTATCTTTATTTCTTCTTCCACTTCTTCTTCTTATGTTGTTTAATTATGATGTAATAACATCAGTATCACTCATATACTGATATGTTATTATATGTATGAAATAACCCTATTTCACCATCTATCCATCCTACGGAAAATGAAATCACCGCGCATGCGTACGTACGGAATACCGTCTCCACGACGTGGTGAAATCTATTTTCCACCACCACCTTACTTGGATGGGTATAATGATGTAAATAATAACTATATATGATTATTTTAAAGTGATATTGATTCTAAAATAGTATACATACACTCCAATACAGTCAATGATCATTAGAACGATATCATCGCTCGTGCGTACGTACGGACTACCGTCTCCACGACGCGATGAGATTCATTCTCGACTTTAACCATTCATGAATGATTATAAAGTACATATAATAAGTAATCATGAAATATATGACATAATAATGATACTGTATTTATGTGTATATATATGTATTTCATCTACTTAATTACATTCAACTCAATAAGGAAACGAAAACAGCGTTCATGTGTACGTACGACCTACCGTCTCCATGAATGGTGTATTTAATTCCATTTATAGATCTATTATATATATGTATATTCTGAATATATATTATATATAAATCATGTTTTATATTCTGGAATTATGTAATCGTGATCTAAGTAATCATATGAATAATTACAATCAAATCACGGACGACAAATGAAATGATTTTACCCAAAACACTCTTTAACATGGAATTTACTAAAGAACGGGTAATATAAAGTCATAAGTGAACCATATATGATATCATAACAATGAGTATGATTCTGGAATAAGTCAATAACATTATTTAAAGCATTATACAGGAAGGTTCGGACACTTACGAGGCAAATCAGACCTAAGGTAAGGGAAATATCACAATCTCATTTTTATCCGAGATTGTTTATACATTGGTATTTACAAGGGGGTATTTTATCATCCACATCCATGTTTCCTCAATATGTAATATTATTTTGATCCACCTACAATTTTTAAAATCCAATTTTACCCTTCTGTGAGTTTTTAGTAAAAGATATTAAAGGAATCTTTTGTCGTTTTTCGTACGAGGTACTTTTTGACTTTTCTGACAAAGGTACGAGAAGAATGTTTTTTTAACATATACGACACGAACGGATTTTTACGGTTTTATAAAGCCTTATTTTTATGAATCTTCCTCCAAAAGATTTCATGACTATTTTAAATAAAATCTCTTTCTTTTTATATTGCACGACGTTCTGTGAAAAGAAATTGATTTTGAAGAAGAAAGGATATTTTCCTCAAGAATTCATTTCAAGTGTTTTATCAAAATTATTTTCCATCTAAGATAACATAGGGTTCTGTTTCAATCCCTATTATTACATTGATTTGGGTATGTTGTGATGGAATTATTTTTATGAATTCCTTTATCTTATATGAATTGTTTTATGATGTCACGATGTTTACGAATCCTATTTTTATTACATGGGTTATGCTATGATGTATGGTTTATGATTTTGTTGCACACATAATAATGGTATCATTATGAGATGGGTGGGACCTATATCTCCCTCCAATTCATTGGGTAAAGATTTTATATCTCATGAGATAGACATGGCCGGAATGGTAGGTTATACCGGTTCAGTGAAACAGGACTGAAACGAGAGTGACTCGGTTCAGAAAGGGACTTTGTCCACTAAGATAGTCTTGGAAATGAGTCTTGACTAACAAGAAATGATTCTCTATGATTATGTGTGTATGCCACAAAGTTTCATGTTTTATGTTATGATTATTGGGATTAAATTTCACTACTATGATTTATCCCATGTTATGAAATTATGATCTCTTTTGCAGGTTAAGATTTCCAAAATGTTATGTTCTTATGAATATGATGTGATTGATATTTATTTTGTTTACCCTTACTGAGCATTTGAGCTCACCCTTTTATGTTTTCTTTTCACCATGATATAAATAAAGGTTTTAGGTAAAAAAGGAAGATCTTTATAGGAGATGTTGAAGATCTTTCACCACGATTAGAAGATTATATTCTGAGTTTCCAAAGACACTAAACTATTACGATCCTTGTGTGTGGGTTTGTTATGTATTAAGTATTCCGAAAAAGTAAGGTAATGTCCATGTACGTCAGGCATCGGGTCTTTACAGATACTATAGAGGATGATATCACTGGTAACAATAGAGTTTTCATAGAGTAAACAAATTCACTCTTGGCATGAGATCATTCTCCATGTTCATTGTTCACAACCACAAAGTATGGCTAGACATAATGAGAATAATGTAATTGGGATTTATAATACATCTAATAATAAAATGAATTAATGACATGAATAAATTTATTCATTTCATATTATATTTAGTATAACCTCATGTCTAATAATAATAGTTGACTATTATTATCACATGACATGCGCCCAGCAAATAACACATAATAATATTTAATTAAATAAATAATATTATCTCTCACAAATCCCCATAAAAACTACAAGGTGTGTAAGTATTAATATATACAACATGTACATTTATTTTTCATTTTCATTATTTACTCCACAACATTTATTAGTCCTTGAATAATGACTATTTATTTATTAAATAAATATCACCGACTCACTCATTAATAAATATAAAATATTTCTCACAAAACATATTCTCTAGAATAACTATTATCTTGATAAATATGATTTGGCATCCTAGAATAATCAATAATCCAAAATATGGAATAATATTTATTCAACGTGTTAAATGAATATTTATCTGAGATAATTTGACACACTTATTGTGTGACCCTCTAGGCCTCTTTCTCAGTGGCATTTGGCAGAGCATACCGAATGTCCAAGGTTAGCGTCTACAAGAATGCCAAGGCACCAATAGAGAAAGAAGATAATACTACAATGACATGGCACTTCCTACGAATGTTTATCATGTAATGTAATCACGGGGTCTCGATATCTCGAATCATGAAGGTTGCATGTTTATGCCATCAACCAATGTTATCGAGTATTATTTCTTTGAATATATGGAATTGAACTCTCCCATTCCTCAAGATGGCCATCTATTTATTTAGACTATATCAATTACATAAAAGGACCTGAGATATTAAAATCATTTATGGAATAGAAGGGACAAATCCTTTTACATAATCTATTAATGTCGTGTTACTTTTGATGCACCCAACATATCCTACCTCATTCTGAATAGTGTATCCTCATAATTTTCATCAATACATCTATGTGCATGAGTTGTAATATCCATTATGAGAAATATTAAATTTTATGAACTAAAAAAACACATCTGTAGAAAGAAATATCCTATGAAAATATGAAATGTGGATTTTCGACTGGCATGTCTCGTTCGCATAATATCTTTCTAGATATTACAAATAACGCACCCCATGAGAAGGTTCCTCAATGTTTAATATGTCTTCACCCCTAAAGGAATTTATTATTTTTGTCCCTAAAATAACATCATCTGAACATATAGAATATATTCAAGAATAGTGTTTTGGCAATTAAAGGTTCTCATACTAGCAGGGATCTGCTATGACCCTTTGCTGCAACAACTATCCATAGAACATTATCAAAGGCATTATAACGCATAAGAACAATAAAGATGTTATAATGTGTTTATTAATGAATAAATTAAAAAGTATTTTGTTCTAGGATAAAAAATACAACACATATATCATAAATCTCATGTTCAAAAAACCAATCCCAATTGAGTAGGACCAAACTTGTCACATCCTTAAATGGCCAAAACTATCATCTATAGTTCAATAAATACAAGAAAATCTTTATTAAATGTTTTCATGTCCACCATATCCATAGGATCACAAGTCACATGGGAACATACTAAGGTCCCCTATGTCTCCACAAATTCACGGTACCCTACATGGGGTCCCCTAGGTCAATACAAATGAAAGGTACCTATATTGGATCCTTCAATTCTCAATAAGGTAGGGGTACCATACTTTGTGGATTCTAGGTCATGTCATGATGGATACATGCTACATGTGATACTCTTGGTAAAATAAAGTCATGGAAAACGAAGAAGGGGTACATTTTAATGCTCCTCAATTCAGCAATATGAAAAAAGGAAAATCCTTATATGTAGCACAGTAGAGATGCCCCATAGAGTGCCTATTAAAATTTGGTTACACTTGGGTTTCCCACTCACCCAATATAGCTCAAAGATAAAAACAAAGGGTCATCAGGATCCTTACATGGTATAATGGGTACACCCCACTCAATTCGTGAAACAAAACATATTTCGTGGTGTCCTTGGATTTTTAATAAAGGACCACCTGGTCATATCCAATAAAAAAATTCATTAACACAATTCATGCATTTATAATTCCATTTCTACCCTTTAGTCTAATTTGTGACCATCTATAGAGGAGGTCTCAAGTTAGTTAACTAACCCTACAATGTAATCAGATATTTATTCAATTTAATCCTAGATCCTTATCCATATTTAAAATTTCAATTTAAAATAAATTACTGAAATTAAATTTAATTTTTTTAATCAAATGGGGTTCATAACCATAGATGTGATATCACATATACACATTATAGAAAAATACCAGAAAAAATATATTGGGATTGTATTTTAAACACCTACTTCATTTCGACGATATTCCATTTGAATCACATTTCATAAAAACATCACGTATGACCAAGCTAGTTCTGATGAATCTTGGATATCTTATATGGCCATATACAACTTTCGAGCGGCCATATAATATGCCACATAGCCCAGAAAATATTTTTTATTGATTTATAATTTATTGAATAAAATTATTTATAAAAGGAATAATTTTAATAATATCAGAGGATATTACTGTCTCACTGAAGCTACACCAATTAATTCCCATATGTTCATTACTATACTTCTAGACTTAAACTATACAAAAGAACCAACAAATTGCCTTAATCAAACCATTACATTTAATTTAATTTTCATAAAATCCATTGAAAAAATATAAATGGTGGAATAAGTTATTAAAATATTTAGGGTGATGGGTGTACATTTTCTCTAGTTGTCCACCATCAACGATACAAGAAATCACTAATGTATTTGTCTAATTACACTATGCACTGATGGAATTATGACCAAAACCCTAAATATAAAAAACAAGGATGATGTAAAAATGGGGGTTAATTTAGAAGGGGACTCACCCAAAATCTTGTAAAATATCTCATAAAATCTCCCCAATATGAATATGAATGATGCATTGAGGAGGGGCATAATTATTAAGTGTTTTAATGAAAAAATGGGTGAAATGTGGCTGTCATAGTAAACTTTTGACTGAAAAAAAAGTAGACCTATTTAATGTGATTCAAAATTTGGTCGCATGGTTATACAAATTGTGTTCCAACACTGTAGTATGATCTATCCTTGTGAATCCCACTCACAATATTATATTACCCATATTATGAGACCATGGACCAACTCAGTGAAATGGTAATATATATTTCTATAACATTTGGAGTGTTTTGCATACAACTATGAATATATTTTTCACTAATCCATAGGTCAAATCAACAATGAAGTTCTTAATATTTGATATTTCATGATTATACTTATACATTATTATAACTATGTATCTCAATAGTACTCTATAACAGCAGAAATGAAACTCTTATTGTGTAAGGATACCAACAAAATTTTCTCTAAACTACGAAACCCAAAAAATGATCCCTTGTTAGAGTTCCCCAAAACAAATTAATTTCAACACAAACCTCCAAATAAAATCTTAAAAACATATTGTCTAATTGAGAGTCATGAATTATTTAAAAATATCCACTCGAGATACATGAAGTCTCGTATAATTGTTCTTAATCATATCCTTATAACGAGTCATCTACCAAAATAGGATTTCAAAATTCTCATTAGAATCAATAAATTAAAGAGACATGGTGTATTACATGGTTTGGTCAAAATGTTTTTAAGGATTACTATTTTTATCATTGGTTGTTTTCCATTGGTATAGTTTGACTTGGGACACATAATATAGTTATAAAAAGGTGGAATGACACTATTTATATGGAACTCTAAGTTACCATGATTTTATGGGAAGTCCATGTTGTTTGTGGATAATTCATTTTTATAGGAATCAATATGGTTAGTTATTATAGGATATGGACAATGAAAATATATTTTAATCAAGTAATGATTCATTGACTAAAAATCATAATTGTTTTCATTAGTTTTATGAGATATCTTCATTTAATGTTAAATGGAAATAAAATTTTCCCCTAAAAATGATATTTTAAAAATTTGTAGTTATTTAATATTTATTTTTAAATAATATTTTAAAATAGTTTTCTTTATAAAAAAATTATGTAATTAATTTTAATTTTTCTTTGAGAAGGTTAGTTTGAGATATAGTTTATATTCCATTTTTGGTGGGTTGTTAGATAAGGTTCTTCAAGATGATTACAAAATTAGTTATAATGAATGGAATCCTTTGGGAGGGGTGGTTTGGTTCAATGTTGGAATGGATTTTTTAGGATTTCATTCTATAAAATGTGTTATGATTCTTATACAAGTTTTAAGGGTTGCATTGTTAATATATGTAGTGATATTTTTATTTTTGAAAATCATAGGTAATTTGTGATAAGACTTACGTAAGAGTTTTAGAAACAAGGATTAAAAGTTTTAGTTTATGGAATAGAGGAATTTCTTTACACATTAAAGAAACAAGTCATCAATGAAACCATTTTTATTATAATGTATATAATTCATCTAGAATATAGTTAATAATGGAATATTATAACAAACCTGATCATTATTTCACATTTAAATATTCTTTATTAAATAAAAATGAACTTAATACTACTTTGAGGAGTAAAAGGTCTATTATCTTTGGAAATTTTAAAATTGCATGAAAATTAAGACATAAAATACAACATCTATAGTGAAAAGTTCTTTTTCATTACCACAACATTACTTTGTATGTATCATTTAATGGGAAAACCTAAAGACATAAATAATAAAAAGGGTGAGCTAAAAATCTGAGTATTGACACAAACAATGCATAACATGAAGAATATAATAAACGTTATAAGCTAGGAATGTCAATGTAGTATAAGAGAAAGATGAAATGAGGACATGACATAGAATAATTATCCTAACATAGAAATGTGGCAACAATATAAAGCATGATATTTTCATGAGCCAAGGATCATGCACATTGATTTGTCTGAGCAAACTCTCATTGTACATGAATTAACAAGAGTAAACCCTCATTAGACATGAATAATCTGGATTAAACCCTCATTTCCCATGGAGTATCAAGATACTAATGATTACCCAATTCATTGGAGTCCTATCAGGGTGAACCATTCATAAATATTTTATTTCATGCATTAGTGTTCCAAATGGATCATATAACATGGAATCATTAAACAACATATGTTATTCCAGAATTATGAAATACAGAATAAATAAATTTAAGTACCAATCAATAAGTATATGTGAATAAAGGATAATACCCATGATAGATAAAAGGGTATGGTATTCCCTACGTGATGATTTTTTCCTGGAAAATTGCGGTGCCATTTTACCTGCATAACA
Source organism: Viscum album (assembly GCA_963277665.1). Taxonomy (NCBI): domain Eukaryota; kingdom Viridiplantae; phylum Streptophyta; class Magnoliopsida; order Santalales; family Viscaceae; genus Viscum; species Viscum album. The sequence goes on along the minus strand of OY728162.1, from coordinate 1,013,208,590 downwards.
GTGTTAAAAGGAGATTGGTAGATAGGGTTGATTAGGGAGAAAGTGGTCGGTCAACATTTATACATTAAATATTTAGTATGTGAATCACTGAATAAAATATCATAACATATTAAATAGTATTTATACGCATAATATAGATGAAATTCAAGAATAAAAATAAGAAGAGAGAAATCCTTAACTAATTTTAGCTTGGTAACGGGTGTACACATATGAAATTAATGAGAGAGAAATGGGTCTATAATAACTGAAACATAAGTATGGATGTATATGGTAGGCACAAAATCATACCCAAATATTTTAAATTAAAAATAAATGGTAATACCATCATAATGAAACATGGAAACAAATTAGAAAGAATGGAATTCCATAAAACAAATTTGCATCCCAACGGGTGCAAATAAGGGTTTGTAAGAGAAAAAATGCGATTGAAAGGGGATATACTTATTCATAAATGAAATTTCCAGTAAATAGGATATTTAATAATATATCCCAACATAGTAATAAAAGATATAAAATGACATAACATGAAAATAATTCTCGATAAAAGATGATGGAGGAAGATCTCTTAAGAAATATGTGCATTTTAATAGATAAGTTACGGGTTAAAATGACAGATAATTTATTTTACCTCATTTAGATAACATAAATGGAATGTAATAAGATGATTATAAAATATTGACATTATAATCATTTGAAATTACATGAAATACTTTCAAATAAGATGCTTTAATTTTAAAGGAGTGGAAAGTGATGATCCCTTTCTTGGAAGTGTGATCCCAACGACATGGGATAGGCTTCTTGGGAAATGGTGGGCACCATAAGAGGACACTAGGGAATATGGGGTAGAATTTTGAAGGGATCTGAATGTTTTTACTTAATGGGAATGGGTGTTTGGGATGATTTATATTGGAAATGAGAGGAAATTCTTTATTATTTAGATATTGGACACTACACAAAAAAACATTTCAAACCAAAAAGTAGCCCATAGTTTTTATTCAACGGTTTAGGAGAAAGGATTGTGGAAAAAATATTTTATAAGTCTAAAGGAATAACTTATTAAAATATTAGGCTTGATTATGTGGGGGTGAGTCACACTCTCAATGAAATAATTAAAAAATGTTAAAAATATTTTATATGTCCTTGGAAGGACCACTAAGGAATTATAAAATTATTAAAACAAATATCAAATAAAATTATTTTAAATTTCAAACATATATTAGCAGAATAACCATTTTAAAATAATTTATAGCATCACTATTGGATGATTATGATGTAATAAAACACAAGACATATTTATTTGGTATTTAATATTTACCAATAAATTTAATTATCTAAGAAAATTTTGAAAACTTCCCCTAAGGATATTAACAACATCCTACTTCCAAAAATAAAATTTCTTTTATCTAAATAATTTTCTAAATATGTGAATTTTATTTTTGAAATTAAAATATTCATTTATTGAAAATTTACAGTTTATGACAAAAATATTTTCCAAACAATAATAAAAGTTACATTTGAATTCGTAAAAATTATATGATCGTTTATATTTAAAAAAAAATTATATAATAAAAATAGTATTTTAAAATATTATTTATTCCAAAAATTCATTAAATCAACCCAATGAATTCTTTAATTAGAAATAAATTGCAGTTTTATCATATGAAAATATAATTCTTACCAAAATGGAATCTTAGAGTAAAACAACAGAGTAATTAATATAATCAATATTAATGAAAATGATTGATCTTATAACACTATTATAATAGAATTTATAATAAAACAAATGTTTAATATAATAATTTATATATTTAAAAATGTATCATTTTACCCGAAAAATCAATAAATCTTATTCATTATTATATTAAGGAATACTATTTGATAAAGTAAATAATGGAATAAGACATTTATTTATAAAATTGTATTACCTAATAAGTAACTAATACCTTAATACATGACCCTTTATATCACCCGTGTAATACCTAATGGTGAGGTGTGCAATGGCGATAGAATCTTAGGGTGGATTGGATAACATCGCTCGAGTGGTAGTCTCTATTAACTTGAACTTCTCCCATGGGAGATTTCATTAAAGCTTTACATGTTGATCCTCAACACGGGATTTTTCAAGAGAAAATCCCAGTGACACTACCTTCTTTCTAGGCATGGACCTATGAGAATAGTTTGGATCAAGTCTAATGAATGATGCCATCATCTCTTATTTATGTATCTAAAATATATTTATTTAAAACCCTATATTTATATCAGTAATGTGATCAGAATTCAATAGATATATTAATAAAGGTAATGATTCATAATAGTAATTTAAAAATAATAATAATAATAATACAGTACATGTGTCTTATATAAGACATTAAATGAAAGGTAATTTTATTAATTAATGATCTGGTCATTACAACATTCCCCCCATCAAACATTTCCCCCATGAAATTTCCTTTTCCCACACTAAAAGAAATGTGGGTAACTCTACCTCATCACTTCCACTGGTTCCCATATTTTTTTCAAACTTGTAGTTTCACCACAACACCATGATGAGGGATATCGTATTATTTACCATTACTTTTTTCTATAATCTATAGTCTTAATCGGATCGTCTTCATATGTGATGTTATTCTCCTATGGTACCACCTCTTTGTTCAGTACATTTGATGGGTCAGGTATGTACTTTCTCAAGAGTGAAACATGAAATACATCAAGTAATTGAGACAGGTTCGGTGGGAGTGCTAGTCAGTAGTCCCCTGATCTAGTGATGTTAAAGATATCAAAAGGGCCAATTTACCTTGGGATAAGCATTCCCTTCTTCCGAAATCACATAACTCTCTTCCTTGGTTATGTGTGGAGGAAACCCATATCTCCAAAATCAATCTCTAGGTCTCATCGACGATTGTAATCGTATCTAATTTATCTACTATTAGTAGCATTGACGTGTTACTAGATGGTCTTAACCATCTCCACCTTTCCATAGACCATTTATTGACCTCGGAGTATTCTCCACCAAAAATTTTCCCAAAATGTTAGTGTTTTGCAATTCTTCCCAAAACGGGCTTCATAAAGAGAAATTTCGATACGTGAGTGGAAATTATTATTATAGGAGAACTCAACCTGAGGAATATTTTGATCCCACCCTCCTTTAATGTACACTAATAAATGTCTCAACATTTCCCCGTATATCTGGATTGTCTACTCTAATTTTTCCATATGTTTGAGGGTGATAATCCATGATAAAGTTAGTCTCAGTGATCAGATCATATTAGAGAATGTTCTAGAACATAGAGGTGAATGTCAGATCTCAATGAGATACAATTTATAGTTAAACTCCATTCAACCTTAACACATGTTTGATGTATATCTATGTTAGTTAATCCAATGAGAAATCCTATTGAATTTCAATTAATTTAGAAATCTTTGTAAGATCATCCAGAATAACCCAGATAACAATGTTTCCATTGGATTCCATCAGATTTCTATTAACAAAGTCTATAGCGATGTTCCCTCATTTTTAAGTTAGTATGGGTAATGGTTGCATCATACTTTAAACATTACAAAAGAGACGGTTGTAAAATAATTTGTGCAATGATTTATTATGTTCCATTATTAATGATTCCTATGTCCATATTCATTAAATGTATGAAGATTGAATCCTTTTCAATTCTCAGCAATAATAAAATCCATGGGTCCTTTATACATAGAGTATCAGCCACATTGTTCGCTTTCCTAGGGTAGTAATGAATTGAGAAGTAATAGTTTTTTGTCAACTCCTACCATAATTGTTGGTGAATATTCATCTCTTTTTGTGTGAATATATTCATGGTACTTTTTTGATCCATATATATTCCACACTTCTCCCCAAAGTAATAATGCCACCATATATTCAACACAATGATCACAGCTACCATCTCCATATCATTTTTGTGACAATTTTGATCATGAATTTTAATCCTTATTTAGGTATAAAAAATGAATTTGTGTTTTTTCATCAATTCCCATCAATGGGAGTCTTAAAAAATTTTATGAATAACATTACCACAAACATTAACATTTGATAAATCACATATAGAAGTTTTTCCCTAATTATTTAATCTTATTTCAGTTGGGGACTAAATGTTAATTGAAAACAAAAAGTATATACTAATAGGAAATGAATTGAAATACATTAATAAATACGCTAAATTGAAGTGGTTTTTACATGTAATTCATTCATCATTATCCATCGTAGCATTTCACATCTCATTCTCCCTTGATCATAGAGATTGATGACGCTAATCATGCTTCTCAGCCATTACAATATAGCATTGTCTTGTGTAATGTGTGACTTATATACATTTATATCATAAAAATGATTAATATTCCTTTTTTGTAACTTTTTTTCCATCCCTGACATTATCAATTCATTCATGGATATTTTATACTTTTCCCCATTCCTTTCAACTCTTAAAACATCTCCCAGTCCCTTTATGACATTTCCCATGGTGCCTTATTCCACAATTGTTTCAAAAAGTAAATTGGGTCTTCATACCATTATCAACATTACCATTTTAAAATTAATGATATGTCATCATCCAATTCCTTTATTTCCATGTGTATTTAAAAAAGTGCCAAATGTTAATCATGATTATTGACATCAGGTTTGGAGTAATCATTATATTTCCTACTTGAGCACCCATTTGATTAAGAATCTCCTTAGGACATTCATCATGTTTCACATCACATTGTTTGTTAGCCATATTCCTCACATTACCAGGAATCGGTATAATAAAATGTAAATTACATACAAGTATCTTAAAATTTTTAAAATATAAGTGGAATCTAATAACAAAATGGGAAAACATATAAAATACTTTTATTTCCTAAGCATATGAATTAATGGTCTTCAATCTATGTTATCCATGATCTAAATCCCAATATATATTATTAGGGTAATTTTTTATGTAATAATGGTTCATACAAATATTATGAATTTATCATTGCATATCACGAGGGAGAGATGAACCAAGAGTTTATAAAGGCCTTTTTTCATGCACTATTTCTCCTTCTAGTTAAGCTCAAAGCGTTGTTTTTGAGTTTTACCCCAAGATACATTTGTGACTGAGCCACCGCTAAATTTTTGTATCTAGGTAGTGATGTATTTTCTTTTCAAAACACTTACTCTATACTGAAAAAAATTTTGGTATATTTTTCTTGTACATAACCTTATCCCTAAGGCTTTCACAAGGGTTTTCTTATCCTAATCCCAAAATAACTAAGCCAATCCATTGATACCATCTATAACAACCATACTGTTTATTTCACATTTTAAAGGTTTTATTACATAAAAATGCACTAAATAAAAAATTGAGGACCAATAGGTATAGTTCCTTGAGAAATTAGGAACATTAAATAACAACATAATACATAAAACACAACATCTTTATTGAATACTTATTTTATAAGAACACAACATTCATATGTTCTTAACATTGCATGGAATAACCTGAGGACATACATAAGAAAAATGGTGAGATATGATGCCCCATAAGGGATTAAACAAGCCATAACTTGAAAAATACGGTACATCCCAGGAAATAGGAATATCAATGGAGAAAAAGAGAAAAATGAACATAAATGCACGATATAGCTTGACTATCATAACATGCAAATATAGGGAAAACATATATCATGGTATTAACAGGATCCAAGGCTCAGTGCACATGTATTATCATGAGTAAAACATATTTGAACATGAATTAGACTATGTAAAACCTCATTTCGTACGAACTAGAATGAGTAAACCTTCAACTCACATGGATTTTCATGGTACTAAATATTACCCAATGCATTTGAGCACTAACATGGCACACCCTTCATAAAAATTTCATTTCATGAATAATTGTGCCACATGGATCTCATAACATGGGACCATTCAACATCATATGTTATTCAAAAATTAAGAAATATTTAACGCATACATTTAAATGATCAGAACTAAATATATGTGTATAAAGGCGATTATCTTTGATAGAGTTATTGGAATGGTATTCACAATGTTATTATTCTATCTGGGAAAATGGCGGTTCCATTTCAGCAGCATAACAATGTTATAAAGAGATTCATAAATTGGTTTGATGAGATATAAATGGGTCTCACATCATTTATACATGAAGTATATTGTAATTTAATCATTGAAAATAATAACCCAAAATATGAAATGAAATTTCGATGCATAATATAGATGAAATTCTTGAATTGAAATAAGAAGAGAGAAATCCCTTACAGAACATACGCATGGTAACAGGTGTACATGGAATGCATTAATGTTTGAGAAATGGGTATATAATCATTCAAAAATATGTAGGAATTTATGGGGAGGTGTGGAATCAAACCCTAATTTTTTTAATTAAAATATAAAATGCTATACCAACATAACGAAACCTATGACAAAAATGATAATAGAAGGAATTCCTTAAGAAAATTTGGCATGGTAATGGGTGTACCTAAGGGTTCATAAGTGGAAAAAGTGATAGTTCCATTTTCTCTCAAAATTTATAAATATAATGGGAAGTATTTAAGATATTTAATAACATATCTAGAAATAGTAATAAGTGTTATTAAAAGACATGACATGAAAGGAATGCTTGATAATAAAGGAGCGTGGAAGATCTTTTGAGATATTATGGCATAGTAATGTATGGGTAAAAATGAGGGATGATAAATAATACCTAAATCTAATAACATAAAATATATAGTAATATAGCAATTTTAAAATAATTACATTATAACCATTTGAAATTACATGAACAACTTTCAAATAAGATCCTTGAATTTGAAAGGTGGAGAAGAATTTGATGATTCATTTCTTGGAAGCGTAATCCCAAAGGTTTTAGAGAGGCTTATTGGGAGACTGGGGAAACTTGGGAGATCTATAAAGAGTATGGGGTAGAGGGTGGTAGAGACAAAAATGGATTGGGTGAAGTGGAAATGGAGATTGAGTGGGTTTATATAAGAAATGAGTTGGAATTCTGTATTATTTATGTTTTCAACACTACACATTAAAATATTCAAAACCAAAAATCAGACCAATGTTTTTGCAGATGATTTCTTCCAAAGACGATTTGAATACAATATTTTATAATTCCATGAGCCGAAATTATTAAAATATTAGGCTTTCTAATGTGGATTTGAGTCACACTCTCAAGGAAATCATTTTAACAGGTTAAAACAATTTATAAGTCTTTGGAGGGTCCATTAATGAATTATAAAATTAATCCAAAAAAAATCTAAAATCACATTATATTAATGGTTAAACTTATATTGGACTAATATCCCATTTATATTATTTTATTACTTCATTATTCAGTCATTATGATTTTATAATACACATTATATATTTATTCGGTATTTAATATTTACCCAAAAGTTAATCCATATTAGAAAATTATGAATAAATCACAACTGGATAATTTCGACATCCCAATTCCCAAAATAATATTTATTTTATGAAATAAATTTTCTATATATTTGAATTTTCACATTTAAAATAAAATACATCATTTATTGAAAATTGACGGGTTTTGACGAAAATAGTTTCAAAATATTAATAAAAGATACATTTAAAATCATTAAAATTCTATGATAATTATTATTTAATTAAAATTATATAATAATATTATTATTTTAAAAAATTATTTATTCCAAAAAAATTTTTATTAAAAAAATGAATTCTTTATTTAAAAATACATTTTTTTGTTTTATCATATATAAATATAATTCTTACAAAACTAAACACAGAGAGTAAAAACAACATGGAATAAATATAATCATTAGATATAAAATGATGATTTATTATAACACTATAATAATAAAATTATATTTAAAAATTATATTTAATATAATATTTTTTTATTTCAAAAAATATCCAATTTACCCAAAAAAAAACAATTTACCTAATTAGTTGTTTTTTATGTAAAACTATTGTCATAATGCAATTGATGGAATAAGGTATTTAATTAAAAATGCATTACAAACTAAGTAACTAATACCTTATTATCTAACCCCTTATAATATTTGCATAAGACATATGGGTATGTTGTGTGATGGTGACAAACTCTTGGAGCATCTCAGATAACATTTCTTGACTAGAAATCTCAATTTACTTGACCTTCTATTGTAGGTGATTCTGCTCAAACTAAACTTGTTGAAGATCAACATGGGATTGGTTAAGAGAGATGACCAGTGATGAGCCCCATTTACATTCTCCTAAAAAAGAGCTTCGTATTCCTTGAGTCTACTGGAAGAGGCCATCCTCTCCTTTGACTATGTCGAGTGGATATATATTTTTTAAAAACCCAATAATTATATCCGTTGTGTAATTACTGTTTAATGGATATCTTATCAGTAGTAATGATACATAATGGCCATTTAACCCCAATAATATTAATAATAATGTGGATGTGTTTTCTATAAGACATTAAATGAAAGGTAATTTTATTCATAAACGATATCATCATTACAATGATATTGTAATTTTCCCTCTTTGAAGAGGTGGAGGTAAGATTAGTTCATTGGTGTTAGGTACACAATGTTAGATACCCTGAGAGGGGTGGTGAATCAGGGTATGACAGATAAAAAAAACGACCCCAATTGATCATGTCTCACTGTTAAGCAAGATTCTCTTCTCTATCATTCCAGCAGGAAAGTATAATCATAAACTAAATCATGCACAGAACATAGTGATTTTTACTTGGTTCACACTCACTGGGCTACGTCCAAGGAGCATACACTGGCGATGTTCTGATGTACCAAATCCACTTACAGCACACTACTATTTACAAAGATCGTGATAGATCACTTCTATTCCCAGGATCACTGCCTTTACAATGTTTAGCGTTAGCTCACTACTATACCAAGGGTCACTCCATGTCTCTCTCTCTCATGCTCAGAGCCGGTGGAGAGGATCACCTTATTCCTCTTCCTTGGCTCACTGCCCTAGAAAGGATCCACTCACTATTTATAGACCTGTAGGTCTCTTCATTACCACTATTTAATACATCATATTTTGAATGTAGATGCGATGTTGAAGTCTAACTTTTACCCATAGATGAATCTCACATTTCACAGAAGGTATCGGGCAATCTTCCAGCTTTCACGCAGCCCTGAATCACTGTCGTGGTTCAACATTACCTAGCGCACTTCTATAATATGGCTCACAAGTATTGGTGTGCAAGTCCACCTCAACCGCTTGTGCGAGACAAGCTTCTGCAACTCCAAATTTGCGCGACTCACACCCTTTTACGCCCAAATCAATTTTATTGTGCAACCACCAACTATCCTGCTTCTTCAATACCTGGTGCACAAGTCTCACCAAACTACTTGGGTGACACCTCCTTCTTCAACTCAAAACATGGGTGACACCCTTACTTTCTCTCCCAAACCTCCTTGGGCGCGCACCTAACAACTGGCACCCAACATCTACTTGCGCAACCGCATACTACTTGCGCGAACACCACACCTACGCGACGAGAGTTCTGATTTTTTTCTAAGTGTTGAACTCGTATAGAATGAGGAGGAGTTGATTTATATTTGTAGGAATTTGGACACCCTATATGATGGCACTCATGTCTCCCATCAGCACGCAAGTCTCGACGTGTAAGTCTCGGTTGCGCAAATCACTTGCATGACCAACCCTAAAACTTGGGCGCCCTTTTTCCAATTTCCATATATTGATATTCTGATCTAGAAAAACATATGGCGCACAAGTTTCCATCCCTCTATGACATCATCATTAAAGTCCCATTGCAAAAACAACATTTCTCCATTTTTTGATTTTCAAGCCCAAAAATTTGGCAATCACAGGAAAACGATGCCACCTTGTATTTTCTATTTTTCTACAACCTCCAGATCAACCATTCCTTTGTCGAAATTCTTGAATCAAACATGAATTGTTAACCACATACCTTGAAATTGACATACCACCTTGAAATCCCCTTTATCATAAAATTTGTATGTCATGGTTTTCTTTGTCAACAATCACAAGATAGATGTCCATTTTGACAACAAACACATTCACCTCAAAAATGCTTCAATGATACCTTGAGGGATTGTTTCCCAACAATTGGTATCGAAAATTTGTGCAATTTCAAGCCTTCAAGTTATAATAACGGTGTCATTCCAAGGTATCTCCTCTATAGAGGTGTAATATAAATGCATTGTGGGGGGGGATTAAATTGACAATGAGATATGGATTAGGGTAGTAATGGCTCAAGGGTTTAAATAAGTAATAATAAAGATTAATTTTTTTTCATGATGCTAGTTTTCAATTCAGGTATTATTAAACACATATGGATTATTATAGGAATTGTACGAATGGTTTTTTGATTTCCATGGATGATAGATATATATGAAATATGTGACCATTTAGTAAGATCATGTTAGTGGCTTCTATGTGGTATGACTAAATTCATAAATTGGTAACAATTTTGAGAATGATTTAATTTATATGAGGATGTTTCGTAGTAAAACAATTTGTTATGTGAGACTAGGGATTTTGGAATACTCTCCATGATTTTATAAGTCGATATAAATAATGGCTACATGTTTGAGAATTTAAACATTGGTAATGAAGATAATTACATGACGTTTCCAACTATTAGGTGCTAGTGTGAATACTATTTGGAAAAAATATTATAAGTAATTAAATTATGATTTATTTGGGAATGTAAATTGATGAAAATGAGACATAGTGCACCAAATAATAGTCTTAAAATAGTGATATCTGTTAATGTTTTTATTGATTTGGTTTGAATGTTTGGAATACTAGTTATAACCTAAAGATTATTATCGTGATTATTGATTTTTCAAGAATATCAAGGATTTTACCATTGTCCTTAGTGTATGACTTTTTTGGTTCAATTTTGACATTATCCAATTAATGATAATTTTTAGGTGGTGGTTGAGTTATGTAATGTCCTATATAATATTTATAAATTCATTGTCTATATTCAAAGGGAAATAATTATGCATTCTCGTAATATATGAGTATTCTTGTTAGTGATTCAAGGATATTATTATTTTTTTGTAGAATAATTTTGGGACCATTTTGAATTATGTTATTTAATTTCCTACTTTGAACAAGGATATCCCTATGAGAAGTTGATATACTATTTAAAGGATCATGGAATCTTACTGGAACAACTGTGGTCTTCTGGGTGTCTAATATGATGGTGATTTTTAGATATCCATGAATTAAAATTATCTAGTGTAGGATGATGTAATCTTTGGGGTTTTTATGGTTGAGGTAGCTCGACATAATTATCAAGGGATAAGGATATGGTCTTAACTAGAGTAATCCCCACAATGTTTGACACCATCCAGTAGCAGTATAATGTTAGGGGTCGATAATATGTGGTAATTACAATGTCATGTAAGAAATTGGTAGCATCACTCAACATGTTACATGTTTATTCATATTCAGGGTTTGTGGGGAAGAATTATTCATATTGACATTAATTGAGAGTAACCAATATTGTAAAGGGTTTAGGATTTTCATCAATTATTGTATTGGGGTTTTTGTGGTTTCTATATAGTGTAATCCCATTGTGAACATTTTAGATTCAATATGGGATAAATATAATGTTTTATTTCATGGATATAAATGTGGGTTAGTATAGTGGTAATAGATACACTTTAATATGTTTTATTTAATGACAATTATTCAAATAAAATAGCAATGTAGGTTACTAAGTGACATGAATTGTGTACATGAACTAATTGTTATTTTGGGGCGTTGATGGTGTTGAAATCAATATATCATAGGTATAATGGAAACAAAATCTTATATTGTGAATATTTTTCTATTATTACCCAAGCCATTTATACCTTTCATTGCATGCTTTTAAGAATAATTAAAAATCATATTACAATACAAGAATCATAAATTCTAGTGTCTTAGAAGACTGGTTCATAAAACAGAAATAATGGGACTAAATAAAACATTTATTTATTTAATAATAATATAGATATAATAACATACCTTGTTCTCAAGAATCTTTACAGGATAACCTAGGGACAACATGATCAAAGGGATGAGCTAAAAATACTATTAAGATAATAAACATAAGAAAAAAAGCATTAGCATAGGGGTTAAAAGTCATGGCATAATGATAAAAAAGGACATGGGTTATATTAAATCGTGATATATAAACATGGGAACAAATAAAAATGGATTCATAGTAATGTGAATGTAACAAAAAAACATGAATTCATCATGATTCAAGGATCTTTGTACATAATGGAGCACATGTCAAGGTTAACCACAAAGATTGTTGCACATAGTAGTATAAATCAAGGCTAACCACAAAGACCATTGTACATAATGTCCCATGAGATTAAAATTTACCCAATGAATTAGAGTTATAGCGAGGTGAACCCATCATAACATGATCATAAATATTCTTGAAACATATAGAATTATTAAAAATAAAACATACAAAAACATAAGGGTTACCAATGGAATGAATTGGGTATCATTTTCATGTCATAAAGCATAACATTTGGGTGTATCAAAAAAGTGTCCATGAAGGAAAGGAATTAAAAAATTCAGGGAAACTAATAAGGTAGAATAAGAATATATCATTATAAGTGTTTTCAATGTTTAGATATAAAAATCAAAAAGAGCATTTCTGAATGTTTAGAATTAAAATATTTAACTACAATTTAAGGAAAAATTAAAGATCACTTTAAATATAAAATGAAATAATCTCTTATATAAAACCAGATGTGAACCAAGAAGTTTTCAATAATAAAAATAGTGTTTTTATAAAAATAATTTTCCCTTAAAATAGATTTTAGTGTTCACTTTAAGTTGGGATAGAATTTGAGAAGTTCCCTTAAACAGGTTTTCTTAAGGGAAAGTATTGAGGAGGGAACAACATAGAACCATTCATATACCTAAAACTTAATGAATAATGTACCTTGAAAAATATGCAAGGATCATGTAGACATAATTTTCATAATTTAAATAAAAATAACATATAACTGCACTGGGGTAAAAAGAAGATAGGGTAACCTTAATGAAGAATGGTGGTTTGGGTAGAATCCCTTACATTATGTCTGATGGTGTTCTTACCTTGATCTTAATGAACTGAATAATAAAATTAGGATAATTAATTAATAATTCCAATGAATCTTATACATGAAATTTATTTATTATAACCTTATTAATTTCATTATTGTCCATTTTTACAAGTTTATAGGTATACATTCATTGTTTATGAGAATGTGTTTCCTTGGTTTTCATGATTGGTTTACTTATATAAATGTAAGGATATACATTTTAGATGATAATTGTTGATTATAACTTAATTTCAATGTTATTAGTGAACATTAGGTATATTACATGGTTATAAAATTAATTTGGTTAGTTGGTGTGAAGATGCATAAATTTATAAAACTATAATGAAAACTGTTTTGGTTATTCGGTTGTTCTTTTATTACAATGAACTCATTTTTCATTATAAATTAATATTATCTGAAAAAATATTTTTGTACCTTAATTAATAGATAATATATTTATTATTTTCTGGTTCAACCCTAAAAATGATTTTATGTCCAGAATGGGATCCATAATAGAAATTGGAAACACGTCTTCCTTGAATGTAAAAAATTAACACATCACGAATGATGTTTCATATCTAGTTCAAAGGAGGGGAAAATAGAGATGGTGATGAGTTATTACATTTTCATAACAATAGTAAAGAACATGTAAGGTACTTTAGTTATAATAAAATTTTGATTAAAGGAGGTGAAGAAATAAAAATAATAAAAATAACTTAAAAGAAAATAAAATAAATGAAATGTGGAATTTACCACAGAAATTTATCTTCCTCGAGAGCCTCTTTAGGGGAGAGGATTTTTACTTTTAAAGAGAAAAATTGATTATGGATGTGGGTATGACCTTGGGATAAGATTTTTTTTGAATTTTTTCAGGGAAAAGGGTTTGATAGGAGTGAATAGAAGAGTGGGAGAGGGTGAGGGTGGTTTTTATTGTGTTGGAGAGGAGGGGTTTGAAATTATTTTAATCATTAGTTTAATATTTTTCTCAAGACAATAAATAATATTTATTCATGTGAAAAAAATTAAATAAATCATTTGAGTCTAAATCAAGGGTGATTACATGATCCATGATGGTAGGAATATGGTACTTAACTCATAATGTATATATATTGTAAATTAGTGTATTTAAGTATTAATAAAAATCAAGTTTTTTTAAATAATACCAAAAATTCACCTAAAAATATTGTGATGTGTAGAAACCAAAAATGAACTCCTTTATTAAAACATAATTAAATAAATATTCTAAATTTAATTTTTAATTAAAATTTTAATTTACATTAGAAATACAAATTTTAAAATTAAATATGCTTTTCTACCACTTTTGATAAATTAAGGAAGGACTCGTTAAATTATCATATGATAATAAGACATCAGAAAACTATTTTATGAATTCATTTAATGTAAATAATTTTTCCGTTAATTTATTTTAAAAATTCTGAAAATTGTAATTAAATATTTATGATTTACAAATACAATAACACTTAATCATTAATTCTAAAAATAAATTATTAACTTACACTAAGATATAATTATACCATATTGTAACTTATAATATTGATAAATTTTTTTATACATTCATTAGAGTGTTTACTGTTAAAATGGATGGCCTACTATTCATAATAGTCAAATTACTATTCCAAATGTCAACTTACTATTTCATTGAGATTTCTTCATCAACCTCAGAAGATACCTCTTATTTAACTAATCCTTTATTTATAAGCATTATATTGTGTTCAATAAGTAATATTATTTGATTATACTATAATACACAATTATGAGAATAGAATTCCATTCATAAAGCATTGGGTAGTTACATTCTATACCCTTTCTGAAATTTCACCCTGGAATTTTCGTTTTTCTTTCAATGTCATAAATTGGAGTGGGTACTTTTCACCAATGTTTTCATCCTATTCCCATTTCACCACTTCGTACTTATGGTTCTTCCATGGTTCATTGACTAGATGATTAGTCTTGTTCCGTATAACATTATCTCTAATATCGATGATCATCACTAGGTGCTCCTTGTAAGAAAGATCACTCCCCAACTATACCACCTCTAAAGAGAGTGCATGTAAAGGATCTGGTATGTACTTCCTAAAGAGAGATACATGGAATAAATTGTGTTTTTTCTACATGGTAGATTGATGTTCTAGTGGATAGGCCACAGCTCGAAGACAGTAAAGAATATTGAAGTGGTTGATATACCTGTGACTTAGCTTTCCCCTCCTCCCAAACCACATGACCTTATTCCATGGAGATAGGCGGAGGAATACCATGTCCTTGATTTTGAACTCAGGGTCTCATCATTGAATGACTGCATAACTCTTATGTGGACTTTGACATTCTTTGATGCGTTGATGAATATTTTTCATCTTCCCTACCATTTAGTAGAACATTTTAGGTCATAGCATCATATGCTCTCTAACACCATCCCAACCTACCTCTGCTATACATTGTTTTCATTAAAGGGCCTCATATGGTTCCATTAAGATTCTATAGTGAAAACTATTATTTTAATAGAATTCGACCAGTATAAGATGTTGGTCCCATCCTCTATTAATGTACATAGATCACACGTTCAATATATCATCCATTATCTAAATGGTTCTCTCGTATTTTCCATCAATTTGAGAATGATAGACCATACTGAAGTTCGACTTTGTGCTTAGATAACATTAGCGACTTTTCTAGAACATTAATGTGAATCTTGTATCTCAATCAGATATAATTGTTATTGGTACTCTATAAAACCTTACTAGCTATTTGATATTATTTGTGAACGTTGATCCAAATATAATTCCTCTCGAATTGTGATAAAGTGTGATATCTTTGTTATATAGTAAACAATGACTGATACAACATTGTTTCCTCTTGATGTACATGGAAGACCGGTGACAATGTCCATGGTAATGTTCTCAAAATTACATGTTGGTATGGATAGTTGTTGTATCATCTCCTTGTACTTTTTCCTTTCATCCTTTACTTGTTGACATACCATAAACATTGATATATATTCAGTAATCTCTTTCTTCACATTGTCCCACCAAAAGATATCTTTAAGATCTTGATACATCATTGTTCTCAATGGGTGAATTGGGAAGGATGAGCTATGAGTGTCATTTAAAAGAACCATTCTTATCTTTAGATTGGATGGTACACATAATCAGGACCCAAGTCTTACAACTCCTACCACATCAATCTTGAACTCTGTCATGACCAGTCCCAGTGGGGCATGAGCCGCAACTCCCCAAGCCCGCCTCCAATAGGCCAGGGGCTAGTGACTAGCACCAAGTAGCCACGCTACTAACATGGGAGGCATTGCCTATAAACGTTTACACACACACACACATCTCCAAGCCCACAAAGCTGAAAAGTAATAACTACTAAAAGGAAAAGATGCATGCATACACTAAAACCCAACCAATACAGTACGATAGGAAATGAAAGTACATTAAAGTAAAACCCTTGGCCAAAAGTACAAGCCCACCAGAAGATTGTCTGCAACAAGTCCAACCCGTAGAGAAAGGTACTGGGACTGCAACCAGTCACTGATGGAACACACCTCAGCATTTCTGATCTCACTAAACACCGTTCGGTCCTGGTCTTCCTAAAATCCTGTCAAAGGCTTGCTCGTCTGAAAAAGACACGACACGTGCGGGCAAAGCCCGTGCAGGGGTGAGTATAACAATTCCCAGTAGGACGCCACGAAAACTACAATAGAAATTCAACAAAGGAAAATGCCACAAAGAAATGTACAATCAGCTCTACACAGTATATGTATACAGAACATATAACAAGAATATCCAGATATACCCATACACAAATGACCTTCGTGATAACTCCACTAGGATCCAGCTCGAAGATTCCACTAATCTTACCATCAAGAGAACACACTCCTAGGTCTAGAGAGAGAGATAAAACGTACACATTCCGGGAGAACACACACCACAATTACCTTGAGAACAAGACGCTCAGATGAGGATCACATCCAAGTCATGGGGTGATTCTGACATCTAAGTCTGAGCTAATCTGCTAGGCAGAGGATCGGCGCCCGGGTAAGGTAGGTCACGTCGATACCAAGAACTCTACCTAATGTATCAGGAATGAATAGAGTATCTGGCTCTATGTCTCATAGAGGGGATTCCAACAACTCTATTCGGGAAGTTCTACTGAAGGGATTATAATGCATGAATGATTTGATACTAGAACTTTCAGGGGATTACCAAGGGTACAAACCCTAAGAACTAGTCAAAGTCATTGAAGGCAAGTGTCTCAAGCGATGAATAAAAAGTTACATGGAGTTTAGTATGGTTACATGTCGTGGTCCTTGACCCCGATTACTACCCTTGGAAACGACCTGTGTCCTTTGTTCAAGCCGTGCAAAACCAAACTACACGGTGTGTAGAAAAGTACACGCCGTGTTCCTTGACACCGAGTTCTGCCCATGTAAATGGCCCATGGCCTTCAGCTTGTCGGATAGAAAACAACTACACGATGTGTAGAATTAATCAAAAGCAGTGTTCGAGCACCTGGGCTCACTCCGTGTACGCTGGCCATGTGCCGATACACGGTCTCTACCCGTGTCTGTGTCGCCTTCCCCTGTACTAGTACATGGGTTATCCCGTGTATCTAGCAGGGTCTGGCCGAGGAGGGGTATACACGGCGTGTCCATGGTTGTGTACCATGCTTGTGTCTATGTACTCTTGGAGTACACACCGGGTAACCCTACCAACAAACACACGCCGTGTAGAACATACTACACGGTGTGTAGTCGGGCAATTCCCAGAACCATCGCCTTCCTCCGCGTGCCTCAGTTGATCCTCCGGATCTCGATTCTCATGTCTGTTTGCAACGAAACTCCAGATTCTAGTTCACCTCGTCCTCGTGAATCCGAAGCACAAGGTTTCGGGCCTTCAGTCGGCTCCAAAATCCGATTCAGGCCATCCTAGCGGAGATCGTCCGAAGAATGATTTATTCTGATCCACTTCGATCCGTCTGACGAAACCGTCATCGCACCTCTGCAAGACTGCTGCAGTGTTGATCCTTCAATTTGGGATCACAGCGTCGCAGAACGGATGTGCAACGATCCATTGTTCATCACCCCGTGAAGAACGCGAAGAACGCTCATGAAGAACGCAATAATTTTGGGAAGAACACACAAAAAATCGAGAGGGACAAACCTCGATCAATGTTCGTGTCGATCATGGTTCTTCACTGTTAGAAGGTTGAACGAAACCAAACAATTAACAAGAATAAAATGCCCAAAAATTCACGCAAAAGCCCATCCCGCAAGAACAATCGATCTGTGGGATAATATGTTCATGGATTAGTCTGTGTTCATCATGGAAATCAAATATGGGAAAGAATTAAAATCACAACAACATCCTACCTAGATTCGCTACATTTTCCAGTGATGATCCGCTCGCCGCGTCGTCATCGCCGAAATCCATCAAGAACGTCGCAGCCGCCGCGTAGGGGGTTTCCTCCAAAACCTCCAAGGCTGCCAGGGGTTTTTAGGGTTATCGGGTTGTAACCCTGGACCCTATCACAAGACTCTTTTTGAAGAGGATAAATATATAAATTTTAAAAGATCTTATTGCAGGAATAAAATATTTTTATTAAATATTTTATTATTGTTGCGTCCAAAAAACCAGATTTCACCACCAACCTACGCCGGCCGAAGTTAGGTCTTGCCTAAGGTAGAATCGTTGTTTTAAAAGAAACGGTGACCTTGGATTTCTGATCTGAGCACCCGTTCGGGATTTATTCTACTTTTTTAGGAAAAATAAATGCGTGCATAATTTAATTATTAGATTAAATTCAAACATTTGTTCCGATCTCACCAGGCCTCGGAACTACATGTCGTCTCAGAGTCTGGTCTCGAAATAATTCCCATATAATATTACATGGAAAATAAGGGACATTACATCACACCCACTTTAGGGATTTTACATCCCCAAAAAGCCAAAATAAGGGCTACTAAAAAAGATGTGTGTACTGCACGCAAATCTGAGCCCGCCGCTCCCACGTGCTCTCCTGGAGATGCCCGTGCTGCCACCAGACACACACCAAAGGAATAGATCGTCCACGAAGGATCTTCTCCTACCGATCCTCGATCACCACTGGGTACTCAACAAAGGTCGCTCCACCATCGATGTCCATTTCACCGCAGTCGATGATGTGTGATGGATCGTGCACGTACCTCTATAGCTGCAACACATGGAAGATGTTGTGTACCCGGTCTATCTGGGGAGGTAGATCCAAGCGATACACCACCTCGCTAACCCAACTCAGAATCTGAAAAGGGCCAACTAACCTCGAAGATAGCATACCGCCTTGGCCAAATCTCCACAATCCCCGTCGAGGTGAGACCCGAAGAAAGACATGGTATCCCTCCTCGAACTCCAAAAGCATCCACTTTCGGTCGGCATAAGACTTTTTCCGACTCTGTGCAGTCTTCATCCACTCATGGATGACCTGCATCTTCTCTGTAGTAGCTATCACCATTTCTGGGCCCATGAGTGCTGACTCTCCTGGGTCTGTCCAGCAAAGTAGCGACCTGCATGGTCGCCCGTATAGAGCCTCAAATGGTGTCATAACAATAGTGGAATGTTAAATGTTGTTATAATCAAATTCCACCAGTGGTAGGTCATCCTCCCAGCTACGACTGAAGTCATGTATGCAAGCTCGTAGCATATCCTCCAGGACCTGGATGGTTCGCTCTATCTGACCATCAGTCTGGGGATGAAACGTTGTGCTCAAGCGTAAATGAGTCCCAAAATCATCCTGAAATACCTTCCACAACCGGGATGTGAAACAAGCATCACGATATGCGACGATCGTGGATGGTACTCCATGAAGCCGAACTATCTCTTACACGTAGAGGCATCCCATGCTCTCTACTGAACTCTGCTTCCGTATGGCTTGGAAGTGGGATGACTTGGTGAGTCGATCAATGATCACCTAGATGGAATCATGTCCCCTGGATGTATGTGGTAAACATATCACGAAGTCAATAGATATTTCGTCCCACTCCCACTCTGGCACCTCAAGGGGCTAAGTCAAACCTACTGAAACCTGGTGCTCAGCCTTTACTTGCTGACAAGTAAGGCACCAAGAAACAAACTCTACCACACTCTTCTTCATCCCTGGCCACCAGAACTGACGTCGTATGTCCTGGTACATATTTTTAATGCCTAGATTCACAGCCAAAGGGGATGTATGGAACACCCTCAGATCCTCCTCCCGCACCATTACTGGTACAATCGTGCACCCTCTAAAAAGGACAACGTGCTCTCCACCATCTGAAAATCCATCAGTAGCATCACATGTGGATATCTGAGCACATAGAGTCTCACAGCTAGCATCCTCGCGCTGTGCTTCCTTGACTCACTATAAGAGTGGAGGGGTAACAACCATCGACTGAAGGTAAGCTCCCTCATCTCCATCCATGAAGGACAACTGGAAGAAGGCCAACTGCCTTGTCACCTCATCCAGCAACTACGAAATGGATTTCCTACTTAGAGAATCTGCTACCACGTTCCCCTTCCCAGGAGTATAAACAATCTCAGAGTCGTAATCCTGGAGGAACTCAAGCCATCACATCTGTCTCAAATTCATATCCTTCTAAGAAAAGATATATCTGAGACTTTTGTGATCAGAGTACACGGTAAACCTCTCGCCCATCAGGTAGTGTCGCCACATCTTCAATGTGAAGACTACTACAGCCAACTCAAGATCATGGGTCACATAGTTCTACTCGTGTGGTCTCATCTAACGTGAGCCATATGCAATCACTTATTAACTCTGCATCAGGACACAACCAAGAGTGGTTCCTAATGCGTCGCATAACACTAAGTACTCAACACC
Organism: Viscum album; assembly: GCA_963277665.1. Taxonomy (NCBI): domain Eukaryota; kingdom Viridiplantae; phylum Streptophyta; class Magnoliopsida; order Santalales; family Viscaceae; genus Viscum; species Viscum album. The sequence goes on along the minus strand of OY728162.1, from coordinate 1,013,187,620 downwards.
CTCCTCCGGTAATCTCAAGATCGGGGCACTCGTCAGACTCTATCTCAACTGCTAGAAACCCTACTGGCATTTCTCAGTCCACACGAAAGGCTGTCCCTTTCGGGTCAAATCTGTCATGGGTACTACAATCCTGGAGAAATCATCGATGAATCTACGATAGTAGCCTGCCAACCCAAGGAAACTCCTCACCTCCGTCACGCTCCGGGGTGGCTCCCATGCTAGCAGTGCCTCCACCTTTGCTGGGTCCACTGATACACTATCTGCCAAGATAAAGTGCCCAGAAAGTGGACCTCCTATAACCAGAACTGACACTTCGAGAGTTTCCCATACAATTGGTTCTCTCGGAGTGTGTCCAGAACCATCATTAGGTGTCTCACGTGATCCTCCTCGGACGCAGAGTACACAAGGATATCATCGATGAGTACCACTACAAAAAGGTCTAGATTGGGCTGAAATATCCGGTTCCTAAGTCCCATGAACTCTGCCAGGGCGTTCGTCATGCCGAAATGCATCACCAAGTACTCATAGTGATCGTAGCGACATCTGAAAGCCGTCTTCGGTATATCCTCCTCCCGTACTCACAACTGGTGATAGCCTGACCATAGATCAACCTTCAAGAACCATCATGACCCTCTCAACTGGTCGAAGAGTTCATCGATCCTCTGTAATGGGTACCAGTTCTTCACGGTCACCTTATTTAGGCGCCGGTAGTCCACACACAGCCTCAAGCTCTCGTGCTTCTTCTTGGAAAACAACACTGAGGCCGCCCATGGTGAAATGCTGTGTCTCACAAAGCCCTTCTTCTGCAAGTCATTCGGCTGCATCCTCAGCTCACAGAGCTTTGCAGGAGCCATTCGATAAGCCGATGCTAATATCGGGGATATCCCGGGTTGCAACTCAATGCAGGAATCTATCTGTCGTTGGGGAGGTAGCCCGAGGACATCCTCCGGAAAGACATCCTCATACTCAGCCAACACTGTTGGAAACTGGAAACTTTTAACATATGATGCACCAAGGGATAGGCTAGCCATCTAGTGTGAAATCGGTTGTTCCCTCCTATGCATGAGTCCATCCAGCGCTTCCTGGGTCTCTATTTCACTGAAGAATGAGAACCTCTTCCCATCACTGCGGACACACCCCACCCTTCGCCTAAAACTATCAATCTGGGCATGAACTATGGATAACCAATCCATGCCAAGAATGACATTGTAAGGCCTCAATGATATCACCAAGAGGTTCCAACCAAAACTCTCGCCTCCAAGGGTCAGGTCACACTCCCTGCAAAGGTGTGTGATCTCCGGATCTTCTCCAGTCGGTGTTTCTAAGCGTAAGGGTCGACTTAATAGCTCAACTAGAATCTCCAATTCTTGATAAAGATAAGTAGCTAGACAGGAATGAATAGCACCTGTGTCTATTAATACATTATCCAAAGTAGAAAAGACACAGATAGTACCTCTAATCATTCTGGGAGTACCTAGGTCAGAAGCCTCTGCCGCCTACAGCTGCCCCTGCCTCTGTCCATAAGCTCCCTGAGCCTGGGGTGCACCTCCTGGGGGTGGTGGTGGTAATGGGTCGAAACGCCGACCACATCCATCTGCTCTCCCAGCTCCTCTGCCACGTCTGCCGCCTCGCGGATATGCCTGCTCCACACATTGCCCCTGCCTCGGTGGTCAATCCACTGCTCTCGTGTCAGTAGTACGGCGGGTCAGACAATCTCGAGTGATATGTCCCATACTATCACATGAGTCAGATCTCCTCTCTTGAGGCTGGCTGGAAGTGCCCTGTGAACCCTGTACGGCCGATCCCCTGTCCTGGGACCTCCTCTAGAAACGTCTCCCATGCCTAGGTCCCAGACGTTGGCTCCCTACCGCTGAGGTCTCTGCTCCAACTCCCCCACTACTGACCACTGTCGGTTGTCCCTGCTCCGCCAGGAAGCTCTCGACCACCAAAGCCCGCTCGAGCACCCCATCATAAGTAGGAATTCTCATAGGGATGATGTTATCCCGGATATCTCTGTGCAAGCTCCGCTCGAAAGTCTGAGATCTAAAGTAATGATCTTTGACCATATCCATCATGTATCGCGAGAGGTCAGTAAACCTCAACAAATAGTATGCCACCGACATGGTTCCCTGCTAGAGCTGAAGAAGCTCCTGTATATGTACTACTCTCAGGGTAACCGTTGAAAACTCCTCTCTGAAGAGATGATCAAACTCCGACCATGAAAGAGTCACCTCGTCATGAGTCTAGATGATCAAACTACACCACCGCACTACAGAGCCCTGCAGAATGCTCGCTGCCAGGATAACCATCTGGTCTGCTGGTGTCCTGACCAAACGGAAGACTCTGGTCACTACCTCAAGCCAGTCCTCTATTGCGTGAGGGTCAGGCTCTCCTCGAAACCTAAGGGGTCTCTGTCTCTGAAACTCGTGGAGGGAACTCATCTTGCACTCCTCCTCCACTGGTACAGCAGGCGCTAAACACTGCCCTACAGGTGGTGGAATAACTGGCACGCCACCTGGTGGCAAAACTGGGGGATCTAGTCCCTATATCGAAGCTTCATCACTGAGGGGGTCATCCTCATGATCGAACTGCTAGATCCTAGCGAGTAAGCGTCGTGGGGGAATCCAATTTAAGAAACAAGATGTATCACAGTCAGTGAGTATATCTGGAAAGATGACTCAAGAAGGACATGGAAACCACAAACCATTCTTATATGATGCATGTACCATTATTTTTCCCCATGAAACTAGTTTTTTCAAGTTCTGAGTCGAAAAGAAAGTTATCAGATTCCTGGTGTATGGATACGTCGGCCGCCGCACCAACACTGGGGTCCCTGGCATAAGAGCCGAACTTGAAACACTTAACACGGTTTCCCCAAACCAACTCACAGACTCCCGGTCCTATGGTAGAACCAACCACCCTTGATACCACTCCGTCACGACCCGTACCGGTGGGGCCCGAGCCGCAACTCCCCAAGCCCGCCTCCAATAGGCCAGGGGCTGGTGACTAGCACTGAGTCGGCATGCTACGAACATGGGAGGCATTGCCTATAAACCTGTACACAAGAACACACATCTCTAATCCCACAAAGCTGAAAAGAAAACACAACTAAAAGGAAACGATGAATGCATACACTAAAACCCAACCAAAAGAGTACGACAGTAATGTAATGTACTGTAAAGTAAAAATCTGGGCCAAAAGTACGAGCCCACCAAAAGAAAGTTTGCAACAAGTCCAACCTGTAGAGAAAAGTACTGGGACTGCACCCCGTCGCTGAAAGAACACACCTCGTGCTATCTGATCTCACTGAACACCGTCCGATCCTATTCCACCTAGAATACTATCAAAGGCTCGCTCGTCTGCACAAGACATGACACGTGCGGGCAATTCCCGTGCAGGGGTGAGTATTACAATACCAAGTAGGACGCCCTGAGAACAACAAAAGAATATACAACAAAGGAAAATACCACAAAGAAAGGTACAGTCATCTCTACACAGTATATGTCTACGGAACATATAATAAGAATATCCAGATATACTCGTACACAATGACCTTCGCGATACCGCCACTAGGATCAAGCTCGAAGAATCCACTAAGCTTACCATCGGGAGAACACACTCCTAGTTCTGGAGAGAGAGAGAGAGATGCAAAGTACTCATTCCGGGAGAACACACTCCACAAGTACCTTGAGAACAAGACGATCAGATGAGGATCACCACCAAGTCATGGGGTGATTTTGACAACTTAGTCTGAGCTAATCCGCTAGGCAGAGGATCAACGCCCGGGTAAGGTAGGTCACGTCGATACTAAGAACTCCACCTAGGGTATCCAGAATGAATAGAGGATCCGACTCTAAGCCTCATAGAGGGAATTCCAACAAATCTATTTAGGAAGTTTGGCTGAAGGGATCACACTGCATGAACGAGTTGATACGAGAACCTTCAAGGGATTACCAAGGGTATGAACCCTATTAACTAGTTCATGTCATAGATGGAAAGTGGCTCATGCCATGATGAAAAAGTTACACGGTATGTAGTATTGTTACATGCCGTGTTACTTGACCCTGGGTACTGCCCGTGCAAAAGGCCCGTGTCCTTCATTCATGTCATGAAAAACCAAACTACACGGCATATAGAAAGGTAAACGCCATGTTCCATGACACTGGGTTCTGCCCGTATAAACGGCCCGTGTCCTTTGGCTTGTCAGATAGAAAACAACTACATGACATGTAGAAGGAATCAAACTCCTTGTTCGAGCACCTAGGCTTGCTCCATGTACGCTGGCCATGTGCCCGTACACGGTCTATGCCCAGGTCTGTGTCGCCTGCCCGTGTACCAGTACACGGGGTATCCCGTGTATCTGGCCGGGGCTGGCCGGGGAGGGGTATACACGGCGTGTTCGAGGCCATGTACCCTAACCGTGTCCATATACTCCTGGAGTACACGCCGGGTGACCCTACCGATGAAGACACGCCATGTAGACCATACTAAACGGCATGTAGTCAAGAAATTCCCAGAACTGTCGGCTTCCTCCACACGCCTCGGCTGAACCTCCGAATCTCGATTCTGATGTCTGTTTGCTGCGAAACTTGAGATGATGGGTCGTGTCGTCCTCATGAATCCGACCCGTGGGTTCTGGGCCGTCAATCAGCTCCAAAATCCGAATCTGTCCATCCGAGCAGAAATCGTCCGAAGAACGATTTCTTCCAATCCACTTCGATCCGTCTACCAAAACCGTCATTGCACCACCAAAAGACTGCTGCGGTGTTGATCCTTCAATTTGGGATCGTTACATCGCAGAACGGATGCGCAACGATCAGTTGTTCGTCGCCCAGTGAATAATGTGAAGAACGCTCACAAAGAACACGAGAATTTTTGGAAGAACACACAACAAATCGATAGGGATGAAGCTCAATCGATGTTTGTGTTGATCTTGGTTCGTCATCGTTAGAAGGTTGAACGAAACAAAACAATTAACAAGAATCAAATTCCCAAAATTCCCGCAAATGCCCATCCTGCAAGAACGATCGATCCACGGGCTAATCTATTAGTGGTTTAGTCCGCGTTCGTCGTCGAAATCAAAAAAAAAGAAAGATTTAAAATCACAACAGCTTCCTACCTGGATTCTCTTCGTTTTCCAGCGATCATCTGCTCACCGCGTCGTCGCCGCCGAAATTCGTAAAGAACGTTGATGCCGCCGCATTGGGGGTTTCCTCCAGAACCTCTAGGGCCGCCAAGGGTTTTCAGGGTTATGGGGTTGTAACCCTGGACCCTGGCACAAGCCTATTTTTAAAGTGGATAAAGATATAAGATTTTAAAAGATCTTATTTCAGGAATAAAATATTTTTTATTAAATATTTTATTACTATTGCATCCAAAAAAACCAGATTTCACCACCAACCTACGCCGGCCAATTTTAGGCATCGCCTATGGTAAAATCGCTGTTCTGAACGCAATGGTGCCCTCGATTTATGATCCGAGCACCCGTTCGGGAGTTATTCTACTTTTTTAGGAAAACTGCATGCGCGCATAATTTAGTTATTAAATTAAATTCAAACATTTTTTCGGGGCTCACCGGGCCTCGGAACTGAAAGTCGTCTCAGAGTCTAGTCTCGAAATAATTCCCATATAATATCAAATGGAAAAATCCGAGACATTACAAACTCATATGATTTCCCATTTCTAATATCATCCACCATTTCATACTATCCATGTATTTTCTTTTGATCATCGTGTATTTTCTCCAGGAGGGATGGTTGAGAAACCATTTGAGAAATGATTTCTTTTTTTAATTACTTAATGATTCCCATGTGTATCCTGTACATATCTATGAAGATTGGATCCTTCTCAACTCGCATCAATTATAATGATACATGATTCTTTCTACGTAGAGAATCCACTACATTATTTACCATACTAAGATGGTAGTAGATTGAGAAGTCATTATCTATGATGAGCACAAACCATCTTTGAGGGTTAATATTAATCTCCTTCTATGTGAATAATAATTTATACTCTTGTGATCAGTATATATCTCACACTTCTCCCCGTGGAGATATATTTGTCAGATTTTCGAAGAAAGGATCACTACTGGTAACTCCAGATCACACATGGGATTGTTTTTAACATGGATTTTGAACTTCCTTGAGAAGTAGGTTGTCACATTATTATTTTTCATATGTACAAAACCTAATAATTTCTTTGAAGAATCATTATACACCACGAAGAGTTCTCCACTTGTTGGGAATGTGTGTACTGTCATACTAATAAGCCTATTATTGAGAACCTTAAATCATTCCTCAAATTCATCAGTTCAGAAAAACACCACCCCTTCCATGACAACACGGTCATTTGGTTTGAAAATCGTGAATAGTTCTTGTAAACTTGTCATTAATACCCCGAATTTCAAAGGAAGCTACAAATCTACATTATAGATGATGGTCGGGGCCACTCTTCAATTTCTTTTTTCTTTGAAGGGTCCATGTATATTGCATTTCTTGTGATAAAATTCCCCATGAATGTTTCATCCTCCGTCCAAAACTGACATTTATGTACATTTCATAAAGGTTATCCCTTCATAAATTCATAAACACAATATTAAAATTCTACTCACGTTCATTCTTTCTATTTGTGTATTTCAAACTATCATCCATAAAAACCAGAAAAATTTGTCGTGGTATTCTCTAAAGACTCTATTAATTAAATCCTTGAAAATTATTAGAGAATTAATGAGTGCTAAGGGAATCACTATAAACGATTATTTTCTATACCTCGTTCAAAATGAATTATTTGAAATTTATTTTTTCACCCCATTAACTGGGGATATTCCAACCGAAGGCCCACCTTAGTGAAATAACTTGCCCCGTGAATCATATCGAACAAGTATCCTATCTGAGGTAGGGGAAAAGTTTTAATTATGATAATTTTATTGAGATAACGATAATAAATGAAGAAGATCATTGAACCATACTTCTTATTGACAACAAGGATTTGTACTCCCCAAGATGAAGAACTCAGTTGCATAAATACCCTTTCTAGATTCTACTAAAACTGCTTCTTTAGCTCTTCCAATTCAACAGTGGCCATTCTAGATAAGGTATTTGATATAAATAGTGTTCTTGTAATAAGGTCAATTGAGAACTAAACATCTCAATCAGGAGGAAGAATAGACAATTCATTGGAAAATACATCGTTGCAATCCCTCATGATGGGAATGTATTCGAGAATGATTCTTTCCTTTTCCTTAATCATTTTATCTAGATATGATTTCCCATAAGGAAATAATATCGATACATGATACACTGATTCTAAAGGGTATTCATCTTTATATTTACACATGTAAATAATAAGAGGATGTTTCGAGCTATGAATAGTGATTTCCCTTTCCCGATAGTTGATGTGGTATTTGTATCAAAATAGCTAATACATTCCCATTATGACATCAAACTCGACTAATGGAAATATGATGAGATTTGTTGGGAGGTTTAGTCCACAAAGGATAATTGGGGAGGAATTATATAATATCGATGAAATAATTTCCCCATTTTTTTCACAGATAACTCAATCTCAAAATTTTGAGGTGGTGTATGAATAGTTTTACTAATATTTCATCATATTAAAGAATGCGTATAACCATAATACAATAGCACATTTACTATTATTGAATTAATAACCTGTGTACAAGTCACTACATCATTTTAGAGCTCCATCTCATTAGTAATGTTATCAAAATTCCTTCCTTGTTTACATGGATAATGATGTTGATTTCCTATGACAACACTTTCCTTGGTAAATTTTTATACATTATTCATATGTTCCTTGTAGTTGTAACAATGTACTATAGGCTGAGTTTTGATCTGAATCTTCATTTATTCATCTACATTAGTGGGATTATTCTTATCTCTTCAGATGTATTTTTATCCAGATGTCTCATACTTCCACATTTGATGAAATTCATGGTCTTTTTTGATAGATCATGGGATTAATCTTCCCATAATGTGGAAAAGTGGGATGTTTGATCTTAATTCCATCATGGGATTTGTTTCCCGAACCACCCGTACAAGAGTCCATTCTATAATTTTTTTTCATAGGGACCATGATATAATAGAGAGTCTCTATTAACTATTTCAAAATTGAGAGAATAATATAAAATCTCCTCCTAAATGCTAATGTCTTGAATCTACAAATTTTTTCATAGACTCAGTTTTAGTCTACTAAAGATGTGATCCACCATTCATTCAATGTTCATGAAAAATACAGAGGCACATATTTCAGGCCTTGTAAGGTATTCTTCATATTCCATGATGGACTTGTCTTCCTTGTGCATAAGTCTGAGGAACTCTCTTTCTATCATTAGACAGAGGGTTCATGGAAAATATTTATTGAAGAACTTTTCATGAATTCCTCTAAATCCATACCATCAATTTCTTCTTTGGAAATTATATTCTTGATCGGTTCCCCCAACTGATCAGCTTCTCAATAAAAATGATAGAAATCCGTCATAACATTCTATTATTTATGGAATTTAAGGACACAAAATATATTTTCAATTTAGTTAATCTAATGTTGCATGATTAGGGGACTAATATACCCCCTAGACAAGGGAGGTCTTATTCCCATGAAGGATTCAACAAAAAATTTCTCTTTCCTTCGAGGAAGAGGGCATTCCACAAGATTCATGTTATTATTCATCACTAGATCAAGATGATAAAGTATTGTCCTAATGCTTTGAGAACCTGTTCCCATAATATGTGGAATATCATTAGGGAAACCATCACAATTCAAATCACATTGATTTTTGCACATGTTCTTTTAGATCCCTCCATTATAGAATAAAAATAACATACAATTAAGGAGATTTAATACATATCTATTAATCATAAAAATTTAATATTAAAAAATAAAGGATAAACTATTTATGTAAAATTAAATCCTAACTTACGATTCCATAGGTTTCAATACAGGTTATCAATGATATGTTTTCAAATATATATATTGGCTTTTAACTAAAGTGCTCTACTCGTAATCTCAAAATATAACTAGGCCATACAATGACACCAACTATAATGACCCCATACTTTTACACCAAACATTACATGTTTTTAAGAATAATAAAACATCATATTACAAGCCAAGGATAGTAATGTATAGTGTCTTGGAATACTTGGTATATAAACCTGAAAAAATGGGACTAAATAAAACATTTATTTATTAAATCTTCACAAAGAGATCCAAAATTTCATTGTTTTCAAACATATTCATAGGATATCCTATGGATAACATGAACAAATTTATGATCTAAAAAATCCATTTAAGGAATAAATATAAAAAAAATTAGCACATGGGTTAGAAGGAATGTCCTAATGATACAAAAAGATATGGAACATCTAGAATCATGAAATATAAACATATGATCATATAAAAATGGATTAATAATAATGCATAAGTAAAATTAAACATAAATTTAGCTTGAGATATGTCTTATTCCACAGAGGAGCACAAGTAATGATTAACTAAGAAGATCATTACGCATGGTAGCACTAGTCAATATTAACTGCAAAGAACATTGCACGTAACATATCATGAGACTAATCATTAACCAATTAATTAGAGTGATATATGGGTTCAACCATCATAATATTCTCATTAATATTCTTTCCCCATATAGAATGATACATAATCAATCATACATAAATATAACGTTTTCTCATAGAAAGAATTGTGTATAATATTAATTTCATAAATCATAACAAATGGGCGTATCATAAAAGTGTCCATGAAGGAAACAAATTAGATCTTGTACGGAAATTAATAATGTATAATAATAATATATAATGATAAATTATGTCAATTTTATTTGATAACATATAAAAGGGGCATTTATGAAACTTTAGAATTAAAACATTTTAGTATGTTTTAAGAAAAATATCAACTATCACTTAATAAAGAAAACCAAATAGTAATTTGTATAAAACCAGAAGTGAACCAAGAATTTTTTAATAATAAAAAGTGTGGTTTTATAAAAATAATGGTGTCTTAAAATGTATTATTGAATGAATTTAATAGTGTGTAATCTTTTAGGATGTTCCCTTAAATGTGTTTGCTTAACGGGTAGTATTGAGGAGGGAACCACTTAAAAACATGTATATACCAAAAAGAAAAAGATTGATGGAACATGATACATGAATTATGACAAAATATATATAATTTATAAAATTTAGATAAAATTAAAATATAAATTAATTCGGGAAAAAAATATATTGCATCCCGAAGGAATAATGGATGTTCGGGTAGAATCAATTATCATAAGCCTGATGTTGTTATTACCATGATTTTAGTGACCTGAATAATAAATGTAGGTTCATTAATTATTAATTATAGAAACTCATCAACATAACAATGATTCATTATAACCTTATTATGTAAATTTAATGTATTTTTTATGGGTTTGTGGGTTATATTTCAATGTTTGGGTGTGTTTGTTTCCTTTGTTTTCATGATTGTTTTACTTATATACATGTAAAGATAAAAATGTAAGATGACAATGATTTTATAGATATTGATGTTTTATTTTATTAGTGAGAATAAATTATATTACATTATAATAAAATTAATTTTGTTATTTGGGGTGAAGATGGATCATTTTATAAAACATAAATTATAACACATTTGGTTATATTTTAGTTCATTGCTTACAATGAAATCATTTTTATATATATATTAATATCATGTTAGAAATGAATTACAGAACCTTAAATAAAAAATAATACCTTTATTTTTTTCTATGTAAAATTTGAAAATGATTTCATGTCCAGAATTGAAGATGATAATAGAAATTGAAAACTCATCATCCCTGAATGTGATAAATTAACAAATATGGGATGGTGTTTTTATTTCTAGTATAAATGAACTGGAAAGGGGTGATGACGAAGAATTATTCCATTATCATAAAACAATATTCTAGTAAATGTATGGTACTAGAGTTATAATAAAATATGGTTGAAAGGAGTTGGAAAATTAAAAAGAAAAAAAGGTACTTGAAAGAAAAATAAGGGAAATGAAAAGATGATTTTACATCTTTAATATATCATTATTGAGAGACAATTTAGGGGATAGTATTTGGTATTTTTAAGAGGTAAAAGGATTATGGACATAGGGAGGTTCCTAGGAGGACATTTTAGAATAATTAAGACAAGGAACAATTCTTTAGTGGAGTGAAGAGAATATGGTGTGTTGGTGGTTTTTAAGTGGAGGAGAGGAGGGGTTTCCAATATTTTAATCATTACTTTTATATTTTTTCTCAAGACTCTAAATGGTCATTATTCACATGATAATAATAGTAAACAAGCAATGTGATTTTTATCTAAGAGTTCATGCATCATCTATGTTGTTAGGAATATGTAACATAACTCATAATGTATATATAATGTAATTTTCTATATTTCACTATTCATAAAAACATGCTATTTAGAAAAATACCCAAAATTTTCCCTAACAATTTTTTTATGTGAACAAACAAAAAATGAAGTCCATTTTTCAAATATAATTTTATATATATTACAAATTTTCTACTTAATTAAATTTGTAATTAACAAGAAAAATAAAAATGATAAAAATAAAAATTATTATATAACACATTAAAAAATAAATTAAGGACTCATAAAATTATCTTATGTTCATAATACATCAAAATAATAATTTATGAATTCATTTTATGAAAATATTTTCTTTATTTTATTAAATAAAATAAGAATATTACAATTAAATAGTTATGACTTAAATAAATACCAACACTTAATCAATAATTTTTAAAATATTTATTTACTTATACTAAGATATAATTATATCATATTATAACTAATAATATGGATAGAATTTATTTATACATTCTTTAGTGAATTTACTATTCATTGGTCTAATTTAGTATTTATAAGGGCCATATTACTATTCCAAATGTCAAGTTACTATTTCATTGGTATATGTTCCTTGATGTCACACCCATGAACTTTCATTAAATTCATTATTCATTTAATTTCCATTCTTGATTTGTTTTGGGGGTTTTCCACTCATTATGGTGATAATGGTGGGTTTTGAAAATTTGGGCCAAACCGTGAGCCCAATTCCATATTTAAAAACAAATTTAGTTTCTACTATAAATCCTTCAATTTTTACTATTTTATACCCATTCCACTTCCCAATTGGAATACCCTGATATATTAAAATCACCAGATCCCTTTGGAACACATAGAAATTCAAAATCATGATGGATTTGGATTTTTGATTAAGGTAATGGGCCTGCCTGTAAGCCCATTTCTTTCTTTAAATTATATTTTTTAATTTTCCATATCTAATTCATTTTTTTACTGTTTTCCCATGATTCCACTTCCCACTCAAAGACAGTATCCCTAGGATCACCCCCATTATCGTTTTCTCAATTTTCGAGCTTAGGTGAACCGCGAATTAGGGAGAGCTTTCATACCCTTTCTCAAATCGACCAGATTTAAAGAGGTAAAAGGAATATGTCATAACTCCTTCAATTTTGCATCCGTTTTCCCCCATTTCTATCCCCACACGACCTAATATGACTCCTTAGAACCTCTATACCGTTTTTTGGAACTTGGAGATTCATATTTGGGAGGATTTAGGGCGATCTCTTCAATATTTCTGCAAGTAAGTATTTATCTATTTGGTTTCCCCTCTTTTCAATGTGTTTAACCACGCTTTCTTGATGTTCCAAAGTTTTCAGAACCTAGGTTTAGTACCTAGGGTTTAACCATGAGTCTTTTTGGTGAAATTTGTGGTTTAGGGTGGGATTTATCATCCATGTGGTGTCGGGTTGGTGCGGTTGATGTTTCACACCTTGTTTTGAGGGAATCGACAATTTCGATAAGTGATTCCGTGGGTAACAATTTAATTATGATTTAGTTTGCTTGATTAAATAATTTTACATGTTCTTTATATGCTGTGAATTATGAAAAAACCATATTTGGTAGCAATAGTAAAGCATTTGGTATTAAAGTTACATTTTTGTTTTCAGTTTGTATTTTTCAAATGTATTTCATGTGTTATCTCTTCTGGTAGCTTTGTAAAATGTGGAAGTGATTTATTATTTGTTGAAAGGGACTGACAATTTTGGCTGGGTAATGATATAGTGTCATGTGGGCCTACAAATGGGGGTATTTGAATGGGTTTTATGTGTATAACCTTACAATACTCCTTGAATGTTTTTTATAGATTTGTGTGTTCTCATGGGTATCTCATGTGATATTGTTCAAGGTGATTATATAACATTTGAAAGTAGATTATTACATGTTTATTGGGCTTACAATTATATTTTGGTAGATGATTTGCGTGCTTTTGGTTTAAAAAAAGGTTTTTGAAATGGTTTTTATGTGAAAATCTTGGGTATACTCTTTATAATCATTTTATGAATGTTTTGAATGGTTTATTGAGTTTTGTAAGTGGTGAAACAATATCAACAAACTGTTTTGGTAGGATTATATTTTTAAAATTTCCATTTCATTTTTGAAATGTCTGTTATGTCATATGTATCATCTTGAAAATATTTTATTAAATTGTTTTAAGGAGATATTAAGGTGTTCAAGGGACGTGAATGTGATATGAACTGATTTGTGTGAGTGTGATGTGAAAAATTGAAATTTTTATTATGAAAGGAGTGTTATGTGCCATGTTTGTGGGATGTTAAATGAGTTTCAATATCTTATAATTGTTTTATAAATGTGTTTAATGGTTTTTTGGAAGTGTTGAAGAAATGTGAATTGTGTTGTAGGTTATTTTGGTGTGAGTCAGATTTAAAAATCATTTTTAATGAAAAATTGACTTTTTGACTTGTATGGTATAAATACGGGCTGTAGGGTGAATTTGTGATGTGGAAATGATATTTACATGTTTTATTTATATTTCTTGACTTGTTGAAGTTTATTGAGCACAAGGGGAAAACCTGGGTATCTAGGTGGCTGGACGTGTACTAGTATGCTAGTGAACTTGTGGGGTTTGGCCTTAGTTTCACTTAGCAAGATTGACGCTTACAACTCTAACTAAAATACGATGATGATGATTATGCACCACTAGGCTATGGGTATGTTCCCTACTAGTTGATCGTGCATGGGAATGGATATTTGGGATGGTTATTCTCACCGTGATACGAGGTACCTGGGACCCACAACTAGCTAGTGCATAGGGGTTATTTCCTATTTCGTGTGCTCATTAGTTACTTTATACTTAACTTCGGCATATGGTAAATTTGGCTGGAAAATTCAGTATCTTTGGTGTTTATTTTAAAAGTGGTAATCCTTTAAAATAGCCCACTTGAAAACTGTTCTTATTCAATGTTCCATATTTTAGAAATTGTGACTAGATTTTCATATTGTTGAAAACTTGCATGCTTTTCATATTTAAGTGTTTATCATATGGAATCTCTTAGTGGTGGTATCATACTTGACTTTCTCTCACACCCTACTTACACCATTGGCTGTATGTAGACTTTTTTATTTTTTGTCACAGGTTTTTGTACAGGTTTTATGCTATTGGTTCGGGTTTTTGGCAGTCCATAGTGATGCAATGTAGTGGATATGTCTTGAGGGTGGTGCCTATTTCCATGTGGAGGTTCTTGGGCTGTCATTTCATGAGATAGTACCTTTGTAATGGTCTTCAAAGATGGTTTAAAACTGTGTAATTCAGTTCTGTGTTTTAGTAAAATATCTTTTGGTTTGAAAAATCCAGATTTGATTTATTGGACTCATTTGTTGTTTTAAGTATACAAACTCATGTAAATCGTTCCCAATTTTATGTTTTTGAAACCTAGCCACTTTTGAAGCTCATGGAGATCGGGAATGACCTTTGGAAATTTCCACGGGTCGGGTCGGGTGCCATTTTTGGTGGCGACCAAATTCGGTTCATGACAAAACGGTATCAGGGGAGGTTCGCTCTATTTGAGTCTTGTTATTTGGGAAATAGTCTAGATAGTCTGGAGTTAAGATTGTTGGGACATGAATTTCCAGTTATGGGTAGTCTGCTTGGTCACCACACCTCTTTTCGGCATTCAATTCTCCAGGGGAAGTCGGGATTTATCTATGTCTTTTGGTTTTCTTGGTCTGATGATGATTAGGGGAAATGAAAAGAGAGTTCGGTTAACAGTCTCAGTGAGATCGCAGGGTCTGGAAACCCATGTGTATCTGAGGATATTTACTAGAACACTCTCTATGATGGTGAAGTGATTGGAATTTGGCTTCCAACCATATGTCCAAGTCACCCACTGAAACTATATTCATCTCTCATTATTTTGTGCTTTAGTTTTGAAATCATGGACCATTGGTTTTAAAGTGACTTGGTTTTATGAAGCGTAAAGTTTTTGTGAAATGATTTTCAAATAAAGAGGGAATGCTTTAATTTATCAAATTATGGAACTGAATTTTCAGAATTGTTTTGAAATGGAAAATAGTGTGCTTATACCTCTTTTAAAATCAGGAACGATATTGAAGTTGGTTTTCAAAGGTGTTTCCAATATAGTTTTATAAACAATTAAATGGTTTTTTTAATGAGATGAGATGTTTTCAAATTGGTAGGAATAACTTGAAAGTGGTTTATTTTCTAAATGGTTGTATCCATATGAAAAGGTTTGTAAGATGTGAATTGGGATTTTGATCTCTTTTTTAGGAGTTTTGAGAAAAAGGATGGGTTGGTTAACCGTTTTGTTTCTAAAAAGTGGAAATAATTTTAGTTTTATCCTTAGGTATTTCAATGAGAGACCACATGCATGGGGTTATATGGGATTATGGATGGTTGATGGCATAACTGGATGAGTGTTGGGATGAATATGAGGAGGGTTCCCGGTGTGACAAAAAAACATGCATGTGTGAGGCCCATAGGGTACCATTGGGGGATACGCTAACCGCTGAATCGTTGGCTTTCAAAGAAATTTATTTTAAAGAAAAACATGATTTCTTGTTGAATTGTTTGTGATTGTGTATATTGTGTGTTTTTGGAAAATTTTGATGTTGTGGGATGTTTTGAGTCCAGGAACACTTCCAGTTTGAATGGGGTTTTGGGATTGTTTTTGGTCGGTAAGCTGGGTAGAAGGACCCGTTAGTAGCCTCCTATGAGTTATGTTTCTGGACACCTTTGTGGTGGTTCCATTAATGTGTTTGGATCTTTTTTTTGGAATTTTTTTACCAATGGACCAGCTTGGATGGGTCCTTGGGTTCTCTTGTTGGATAGGGTACGCCCCTATTAAGGGTTAGTGCACAACTGAAGGGAAACCCGGATTGTTTCGCCGTTGGAAAATAATCCATTTGATCAATGTAAGGAATAATTTCTCGAGCTTTGTAGAATGAGTCTACACCATTTACATTTTTTTGGATCCTCTTATTGTGGAAGAGTTCTCGTGGATGGTTGATAGTGAAATTAGATTCTTAAGCTACCTATTTTGTCAATGGTGGAAGTTGGCTGGGGTTGTCAGTATGGATAGTGTCTAAGAGGGCCTCTGAGTCCTTCATAGTCTCTTAAAAGAAGGGGTTTATGTTAGACCACATGTGTGGGAAATCTGGCCCTGAGAGGCTGTTATGGACACTTTCTGGAATGTTGTGATATTGGGGGATGTTTTATAAGTCCCCCGCCTTTTATTATTTCTATGAGCCGCTTTGGTCATGTTTGGTGATGCGTTGTGAAGTCGCGTGTTCATTTGATTTTAAATGTGAAATTGTACAATATTTTGTGATTCTTTTTTTATCAGGAAGTGTTTCTCCATTTATGAGATCTCGACATCCTCTGTTTTAAAGGACGGTGTTTATATGTGTCTTTTATTTCTATTGTTTCTCAACCAAAGAAACAAGGTGTGATGTGAGTGAATCCCCAAAACCCTAATTTCAGTGAAATTCAATGTTAGGGTAAAGTGTGTTCTGCAGTGTGTTTTGTCTTGGAGAACCCATCTGGGATTTCATGTAGTTTTTTGTAGCAGTGAATGAAGAAATTCTATTCGGGGGTTTCCAGATCCTAACTGCGAGGCCGATGATGCCTCAATCATTCCAGCTCCAGCCATAGGTCCTGGAGAGAAGCTGGCACGTAGTCAGAGGAAATCCTAGTGTAGTATTGAACGTTGTACAAAGAACTGTTTTCAGTATGAGATATGGGAATATTTTAAACATTTGGTGTTGTCATCATTCTTCTTTTGTTCCCATTCGGTGAAAAGAGGTGGAGGGCCTCATCCCCATATTATCTCCTAATGAAATTCCTTACTTCTTTGGTTTCCTTTGGGTTTAGGGGAAAGGTTTTAGATTTGTCTAGACATGTTTAGTGAACATTTAGTAGTAACCATTACCCAGAAAACCATGTTGGTATAAGGATCCACACGGTTAGCACACAGTTTCCCAAACTGTGCGGGCTAACCGTGTTGTCGTCCCAACTCTTTATGTTATGGGGTTTTTCTGTATCGTCCCATATTGGTCAGTTAAGATGGTTGGATCTTATGGTGGGGAGACCCACTATGAGTCTCATGTATATTATTTTGAAAATTCCTAATGTGATTCTACCCCTTTTACTGGGGAGTTTGTTCGGGGATCTCCTGTTAGTGTCTTGATTTTGTCTCGGAAAAAAATTTATGTTGTCTCTTATGGTTGGGGAGCCCATTTGTGTTTCCTTGTACCGGTAACTCACTTTTGTACTTGATCATGGCATGGATGTGGGTAGTCTCATTCAGATCTATATAAACACCTACACCTTCCTTGGGTAAATGTTGGGATTGGAGAGTTCCCAATGGTATAGTTATATCAAGGTAAGTGTAACCATGTTCGATGTTCTAGTTTGTTTGGGTAAATTGCTTGAGCCTTGTTCAGATAGTGTTTGAGGAGTTTTCTTTTAGGATCAATCCTGAATGTGCTTGATCATTTAAATAAAGTGTATTATGATTTCGTTGTAATGTATTCCTTCCTTAATTGATCACTGGAGGTGTTTAGGCATTTGGGGGAAAAGTTTAGCAAATGAGTCCATTTCTGCCTTTCAGTTGGGTTTGGTTTTTTCTTTCTCCTTGATGTGGATTTCCGAGGGCAGAAAGTTTTATGGGGGGAGAAATATCAAACCCATGACTTTTTTTCAAATTCATTATTCATTTAATTTCCATTCTTAATTTTTTTGGGGTTTTACCACTCATTTTGGTGAAAATGGTGGGTTATGAAAATTTTGGACAAACTGTGAGCCCAATTCCAGATTAAAAAAAAATGGTATCTTCTATAAATCATTCAATTTTATCTATTTTATACCCATTATAATTACCAATTGGAATAACCTGGTATATTAAAATCACCATATCCCTTTGGACCACATTGAAATCCAAAATCATGATGGATTTGGGTTTTTGATTATGGGAATAGGCCTGCCTGTAAGCCCATTTCCTTCTTTAAATAATGTTTTTTTAATTTTCCATATCTCATTCATTTTTTTACTTTTTTCCCATGATTCCACCTCCCTCGCAATTACAATATCCCTATTATCACCCCAATTATTGTTTTCTCAATTTTAGAACTCATGTGAACCGCGAATTAGGGATATAATTCATACTCTTTGTCAAATCGACCAGATTTGACGAGGTAAAATTAATCTTCCATAACTCCTTAAATTTTCATCCTTTTCACCCATTTAATTCCACACATTACCTAATTTGACTCTTTCTAACCTACATACCAGTTTTGGGTACATGTAGATTCATATTTTGGTGTATTTATGGCGATCTCTTCAATATTTCTACAAGTAAGTATTTCTCTATTTGATTTCTCTTCTTTTCATAGTATTTCATCCCTCTTTCTTGATGTTCCAAAATTTCCAAAACCTAGGGTTCGTACCTAGGCTTTAACCATGATTCTATTTGGTGAAAATTTATGATTTAGGGACGGATTTACCATCCTTGTGGTGCCGGGTTGGTGCGGTTGATTTTTCGCACCATGTTTTGACATATTCGACAATTTCAGTAGGTGATTATGTGGGTAACCATTTAATGATGAGTTAGTTTTCTTTATTAAATAATGTTTTATGTTCCTTATATGCTGTGAATTATGGGAAAACCATTTTTGGTTGCAATAGAAAAACATTTGTTATTAAAGTTACATTTTTGTTTGAAGTTTGTATTTTTCAAATGTATTTCATGTGTTATCTCTTGTGGTAGTTTTGTAAAATGTGGAAGTGATTTATTATTTTTTTAATGGGGCTGCCAATTTTGGTTGGGTAATGATATAGTGTTATGTGGGACTAAAAATGGGGTTATTTTAATGTGTTTTTTTTATAACCTTATTATACTCATTGAAAGTGTTTTATGGATTTGTGTGTTCTCATGGGTATCTTTTGTTATATTGTTCATGGTGATTATATAACATTTGAATGTAGATTATTATATGCAGATTGGGATGGAAATTCTGTTTTGGTAGGAGCTTGGTGTGCTTTTGTCTTAAAATATCTTTTAGAAATGGGTTTTATGTGCAAATCTTGGGTATACTCCTTATAATTGTTTTATGAAAGTTTTGAATGGTTTTTTGAGTTGTGTAAGTGGTGAAACTATATCAGAAAACTGTTTTGGTAGGAGTATATTTCTAAAAGGTCCATTTAATTTTTGAAAAGTCTGTTATTTGATATGTATCATCTTGGAAAAATTTAATAAATTGTTTGAAAGAGATATTGAGGTGTTAAAGTAATGTGAATGTGATGTGAACTGTTTTGTTTGAGTGTAATGTGAAAATTTGAACTTTTTATTATGAAAGGAGTGTTATGTTCCATGTGTGTGGGATATTATATGAGTTTAAATATCTTATAATTGTTTTTTAAAAAAATTAAACGGTTTTTTTGGAAGAGTTGAAAAAATGTAAAATGTGTTGTGGGTTATTTTGGTGTGAGTCGGATTTCAAAATCATTTTGAATGAAAAATGGACTTCCATGACCTGTGTGGTAATCATATGGGATTTTGAGTGAATTTGTGATTTGGAAATAATATTTTCATGTTCAATTTATATTTCATGACTTGTTGAACTTGTTTGAGAACAAGGGGAAAAACTGGGTATCTAGGTGGGTGGACGTGTACTACTATGCTAGTGAATCTGTTGGGATTGACATTTGTTTCACGTAGAAAGAATGATGCTTACAACTCTAACTAAGCTATGATGATGGTGATTGGGGACCACTAGGTTATGGGTATGTTCCCTACTAGTGTATCGTGCACGGGAATTGATATTTGTGATGGTTACTCTAAACGAGATACGAGGTACCTGGGACCCACAGCTAGCTAGTGCCTAGGAGTTATTTCCTATTGCTTGTGCTAATTAGTTACATTATACTTACTGTCGGCATACGGTACATTTCGATGGAAAATTCAGTAGCTTTGGTGTTTATTTTAAATGTGTTAATCCTTTAAAATAGCCCACTTGAAACTGATCTTATTAAAAGTTGCATCTTTTAGAAATTATAACTAGCTTTTCATGTTTTTGAAAACTTGCATTCTTGGTTAATTAGTTTGACACTTACCAAGTCACTTTGTATTTTTATATTATATAGTTAATAAACATACTATATTCCTCCAAAAGACCCCCAAGTGGTCCATTAATGATAAACCTATCATGATACAAGTCCTTTGACTGGACCATATATTTTTAGAAATTTAATATCAATTAATAATTTAATTTTTGTTTCAAGAACTCTTTTATGTCAATTTTAACACTATTTGGTATTTGATTTTTTGAAAATCATAAAAGAATTATTACTTCGAAAAAAGTTAGTTAAATCACTCCTAACATGTCATAGTATCCTATAAAATTCTTGGAATTCATTAAATGACTCAAAATATATTTATTTGGGTATTTATAATATCTATTATTATAATATTTCACTAATAAGGTAATTAGTGCATCACTATTGTGTCATAAATGAATTAAATTATTTAATGTCTAAAAATTATAAATAAAATAAAATTATGTAGGAAATATTTTTTTCTTTATAATTAATATTTATAGTCGAAAATATAACACATATAACCCTATGTAAAAATTGTTTTACTAAAACATATAGTCTTATGTCATTTTTGTATTTACATTAACTAAATTAATATAAAGTGTCATTATCCCTTACAAGTGGATCCATGAGGTCCCCGAATCGACCCAAATATGCCCATGGTCGGACATGTATCATCCAATAGGGTTAAGACATGTTTTAGCGTAATTTATTATTATTATAATATTATTTTTCCTTTATTTACAGGATTTACCCTTTAACCATGTTAAATAAAATATTTACCGAAATAATTATTCAAAATGTCTAAAAATAAAAGTTACTTATTTACACAATTTGGATATCCTAATTACAAATATGGAATCCATTTTTCTAAATTCAAAACACACAAGTGGAAGAAATTAATTTAAAATTAATTCTCGCTGTGAAAACATAAAACGTGTTTTTAAGAGATAATAACTATCATAAGATTCACACTTGTTTATGTCTGGTTTAAATGTGAAATAATGTCAAATGACCAAAATTGTATTAAATAGTAAAATTATAGTATACATATACTTTAAAACTACTCAAATTTATAATTTATCACTATTACTTATTTTGATTAAAAAAGCTGTTTTTAATAAAAAATTAGTAATTTTCACTATTCATCAAAATATAAAAGTTATCTGAAAATTACCAAAATTTCATCCTAGAATAATTTCG
Organism: Viscum album; assembly: GCA_963277665.1. Classification (NCBI taxonomy): domain Eukaryota; kingdom Viridiplantae; phylum Streptophyta; class Magnoliopsida; order Santalales; family Viscaceae; genus Viscum; species Viscum album. The sequence continues at coordinate 1,013,165,918 of OY728162.1, read as the reverse complement.
ATATTTAAAATCCAAAAATGAAGTCCATTTTGAATTATAAAATTTACAAAATTTCCAAAAGTTGGTATTTCTATTCATAACGGCTAGTTTGATTGATTGTGGTGTGTGTTAGAACTCGAGGTTGCGTACAACACACGCTACTGTATTATTCAAAGAGAAGCGTACCCTGGAAGCTTGGGGTGTTACAATCTCCCCTCCTTCAAATAATTTTGTCCTCGAAATTTTTAGAATACTACTGCATGAAAAAACATGGGTGGTTCTTCATCATGAGTTCCTCGGGTTCCCATGTTGCCTCTTCCATCTTATGGTTTCTCCATAGAACCATTACCAGACGAGTGGTCCGGTTTCTCAGAACTTGTTCTCCGGTATCAAGAATCCTGATTAGATTTTCTCAATAAGACAGATCAGGTTCCTTTTCTAATTCCTCAAAAGTGAGTACATGTGTTGCATCAAGCATGTATTTTCTCAACAGTGATATGTGGAACAGGTAATGAACTTTGGAGATACTTGGCGGCATTGCCAAACGGTAAGCTACAACCCTAATTTATTCTAGAATTTTGAATTGTCCGATTTACTCAGGACTCAATTTACCTTTCTTAACAAAACTTATAAATGCCTTCCATGGATATACCTTCAAGAAAACATGATCTCCTTCCTGAAATTCCTAATCCTTCCTTCGATTATCGGCATAGCACTTCTGCCTACATTGAGCTTCTTTGATGTGGTTTTGGATAACCTTTACCTTTTCCATTGTTTCCTCCACTAGTTCTAGGCCTACAAGTTTTCTTTCACCAACATCATCCCTATAGGTTGGCGTATGATATCTCTTTCTGTATAATGCTTCATATGGTGCCATCTCAATACTTGAATGGAAGCTATTGTTATAGGAAAATTCTAACCGAGGTAAATATTGACCTCACATACCCAGAAAGTCAAGTGAGCATGATCTCAACATGTCTTCTAAGGTTTTAATAGTTCATTCTGATTGTCCATCAGTTTGGGGATGGTGGGTAGTGCTCAAATGAAGTTTAGTATCCAAGGCCTTCTAAAGACTCTACCATAATCTTGAAGTAAAATAGGGATCACGATCAGAAACAATCGATAGGGGTACTCCATGAAGTCTCACAACTTTATTAATATATATTCTTTCTAGACATTCTAGTGGTAGATTTTCTATTATAGCATGAAAATTTACTGACTTGGTAAGATGATCAACAATAACCCATATTGTGTCGTACCTTCTAAGAGTCTTTGGTAGTCCCATTACTAAGTCCATCATGATATTATCCCATTTCCACTCCGATATGGGAAGAGGTTGCATGACTCCTCTAGGATATTTCCTTCCTGCTTTCACTTATTGAAAAACTATACATCTTGAAACAAAGTCAGCAATCTCCCTCTTCATGTTTTCCCATAAAAATATTCTTTCAAATCTCTATACATTTTGGTTCTCCCAGTGTGTGTAAATAAATTTGGAACTATGAGCATCATCTAACAATTCCATTTTCATATCAGGTACATCAGGAACACAAAGTCTCTTCATGAATTTCAAAATTACATCTTCATACACAAAGTCACTCGATCTTCCATCATTCACAGCTTTAATCATCTTTTGAAATTCTTCATCATCGGTCTGAGAACTATTTATTCTTTCTAGTAATGATTGTTTGCAAACCATTTGAAAATGTATCGATGTTTCACCTTCCATGGTAATTCCAATTTCCATTTTCACTACATACATGAAAATAGGATCCCTTTAAATTCTCAAAACGTTCAAAACTCTGTGGTCCTTTCTTCTCAAAGAATCTTCCACCTTATTTTCCTTCCCTGGGTGGTAGTGTATCGTGCAATAATAATCCTTGAGTAGTTCAAGCCATACCCTTTGCCTCATGTTGAGTTCTTTCTGTGAGAAAATGTACTTTAAACTCTTGTGATCGGTATATATCTCACATTTTCCCCATAGAGATAATTCCTCCATATCTTCAAAGAAAAGATTACAGCAGCTAACTCAAGATCATGATGATGATAGTTTTTTTCATGAATTTTTAGCTGTCGGGATGCATAGGAAATAACCCTATCATTCTTCATAAGGACAAAACCATGTCCTTTCTTCGATGCATCACTATAAATAACGAACCCATCATTCCCCGATGGTAGAGTCAATATAGGAGCATTTAATAATATTCTCTTCAGTTCATAAAAACATTCTTCACACTCTTTTGTCCAAACAAATTTGACCCCTTTACATTTGAGCTTCGTTAATCGGTTAGTCAATCTGGAAAAATTCTGGGCGAAACACCGATAATAACCTGCTAAACCAATAAAACTGCATACCTCAGTTATACTCATCGGGGCAAGCCATTCCTGGATTTCCTTGGTCTTAGAGGGACCAACAGAGATTCCATCCTTAGAGACAATATGGCCAAGAAATGAAATCTCATGAAGCAACAATTCACACTTGATAAACTTCACATATAATTCATGTCTTCTAAGAGACTTCATAACAATGCACAAGTGATTTTCATGACCTTCATAGATTTTGGAGTATACCAAGATATCATCAATAAATACCACCACAAAATCATCGAGATATTCCATGAAAACTCTATTAATTAGATCCATGAATACAGAGGGTGCATTAGTCAATCTGAAAGGCATTAATGTAAACTCGTAAAGCACGTACCTTGTTCGAAATGCTGTCTTCGGAATTTCTAGGTTCTTCACACACAACTGATGATATCCAGATCGAAGGTCAATCTGTGAAAAGTATTGAGATCCATGCAGTTGGTCAAATAAATCATAAATGCGAGGTAGGGGATACTTATTCTTTATTGTTAGAGCATTGATCTCCCTGTAGTCGATACGTAACCTCCTGGATCCATATTTCTTTTTAACAAAAAGAACAGGGTCCCCCATGGAGAAACACTAGGGCTAATAAATCCTTTATTACTAAATTCCTCTTGTTCTTTCTTTATTTCAACTAATTCCAAAGTGGCCATTCTATAAGGGGTCTTCGATATAGGTCATGTACCAAGAATTAAATCAATGGAAAACTCAATTTCTTGTTCTGGAGGATGTCCAGGTAAATCACCCGGAAACACATCTACAAATTCTTTCACAACAGGTACATCCTATATTTGAACATTCCTTTCCTCACCCATAGTCATTTCATTCTCTTCCTCCACAACAATTGAATTTAGTTGAGATACTAGGGGTGGATCTAGATAAGAATTAGGTGGTGAAGATTCTACTCTAAATATAAGGTGTTCTTTATCATCATAATCAAAAATCGTAACCTCCTTCTTCTTACAATACATCATCGCATCATGGTTTGAATGCCAATCCATACCGAGGATTATGTCAAACTCAATCATAGGTATGACAATGAGATCAACGGATAAAGAACATTTATGTGCTCTAATGGGGACTGATTCAAAAAACTTTTTTATATTGATACTTCCCCTTGGAGTTTTAACTGACAACACCTTTGTTAAATCAAATTGGAAATATATAATTTTCTTATCAAACTAGGAAGATATGAAACAATGCGATGATCCATAATCAAGTAATTCATTTTCTAAACTTGAGGAAACCATTAAATTACCTACCACCACGTCTATCGGAGCTTCTACCTCAGCAGTAGTGATAGCATAAGCATGGCCTTGATCCCTTGGCCTTTTTTAAGGTAAGTTCCCATGAATCTTATTACATTCATTTGAATAATGTCTCATCTCCCTGCAATTGTAGCATTGGACATCAGTAGCTTCCTTCTTCCCCTTTCAATCGTGAGCTTGGTTTCCTTTTTCACCACACTTTTAACAGACTCTGATTCCCTTCAAGCAAGTACCATGGTGTTTCTTACAACAGTTAATGTAGAATGGATATTCAACTTTTCCCTTCTTTCCCTTATTTCCATTGCTAGATTGATCAACAGATATCTTCTTCTCTTGCTTTGCTTTAAAGTCATAAGACATAGAGAATTCATTTTCTGTCTTGATAGCACATGAGGCAATGTCTTCATATGATGAGAAGGATTTTGAAACAAATGCTTGAGGAAGAAATGGTTTTAACCCACCAAGGAAATGATAAATCTTACTTCTTGGGTTACGTATATAATCTCTTGCATACCTTGCTATCCTCGTAAAGATAGCCTCTTACTTTGCGACATTGTCATCCTCCTTTTGTCTCAGACTCAGAAATTGCCTTTCCATATCTGCTCGAGGGTCACAAGGAAAGTATTTTTCTTAAAATAGATCTTTGTACTCCCTCCATTCCATATTTGATACTTCATCATCTTCCTTCGTATTTTGATTCAATGGCCACCATTGATCATCATCTCCAGTGAGGTGGAAAACTGCCATGATAACTTTTTCCGTATCACTTATCCCCAAAGCCTGAAATATTTTCTCTAAGGAACTTATCCATTGCTCAGTTAAAAATGGATTTTTACTCCCATTGAATGTTGATGGTTGCTGCCTCATGAAGCGATCTAGCATTGATCTTCCATGCTATGGATCAGGGTTCTCCATATGGGTAAGGTTATTATTCATAACCTGAGTGAGTTGTCCCAGTATGGTGATTAGCTGATCAGCACCAGTTGCATCACCAGCTCCACTATAATTTTCTTGAGTAGGAGGTCAATCCCTACATGGTGTTCGTGCATTGATGCAGTTTCCAGTTCTTCCACTAGTCGCCATTTCTAATCAATGGCATAAACTAGTTCAGTTTATGAATCAAAATACATAATTCTATACTTGTAAAACACTTAACATAAATTGAATAGTTTATGGATGTAATCCATAATCATAAAAATGTTTTCTTTGAGAAATTATATACTCATAAACCCTTCATAATGATTTGTAATGAAAATTATAATTATCCAAAGCATATCTACCGGGAGTGTCATAACCAAGAGTGCAGTAAGGCCTGTTTTCGTGCACCAGTTCTCGTTCGAGTCTAGCTAAAAGCGGTTTTTTTGGGTTATACCCCTTGGTACATCTGTGCCAGAGCCACCTATACCTACTCGTATCCAGACAGGGATGTATTTCTTAGAAAACTCAAAAAATATCTACAATACCAAAATTCTAAGAAGTTCTTTTATACTAATCCTCAAAGTTTATCTTAGGGTAATGTGCTCTAATCAGAGTTTATCTAAATCTTGTTTCCAATGTTTTTACTAAACTTCCTCTGATACCAAATGTAATGCCCTGACCCATGTTACATAGATTTGGTGCATTATTAAATATCATTGGAATGATCACAAGAAATATCAAATCTCGAAATACCGATTTGTTTAGTAGCCTTGGAAACACTTGATATATTCATATGTATTGCATTACATCATAAAATATAAAAAAACTACAACAAAATCTTTTCTTCATATCCCCTCATACTATCCCTGCAGTTCATTCATAAATTACTTCTTCATATCCTGGAAAAAAATAAAACATTGAAAGGGGTGAGCTCAGATGCTCAGTAAGGATAACAATATATCAGAAACATTCATAAATAATCATAAACATTTAAGGCAATGTATATCTAAAACAAAAGCCTTTTAAACATGAACTTAAACATAATATGGAAGAAATAAAATGAAATAATGACATTTAATTATTTATATAGATAATATACTAATAAAATAATCACATGCAATATCAATAACCACTTTCATAATGATGGAAGGCATAATGCCAGACTATAATAACCACATAGTCAAGGACTCGTGCCAAGACTAAAAATAAGATTTTTCCAAGGCCTCATGCCAATACACTAGTTTGTCTCATGATACCTATCGATGCAACGAAGAGCTATAGCGGGCTCCACCCGTCACTTATTATGTGCAATTCATTCCTCATATGAACAGGTTTAAACATAACATAAACATTCGTATTGAAACTAGCATAAGAAATGTCAATAATTTCTCAATAAACCATGAATGGTATAAAAATAACTCATCCATAGTCAAACATATCACAAAAACTTCAATATAGTATGGGAGTTTCGTATCATAATAAATCAACTTCAAATAAGTTTAAAATACATCAAAGGATGTTGAGATAGATGAGATCAAAACTATTTAAGAGAAATATCTATTTTTTAAATCATTTAAAGTCACATTGTTATAAAATAAAACATTTAATTTGAAAGTATCATTATAAGTTTGTAAGGGAAGCTTCTAAGATATTATAACGGTGGAAAATAGCCGCTCCCACAGTATAAGTTAAAACAAAAGGCATTCTGACCTTAATTCTGACGAAAAGGTTAAAAAGAGACTTCTTTGGAAAACAACGAAAAGATTCCTTTATAAACCTCTTATAAAAAGTCATACATGGGTATAAATGACATTAACCCATATTTTGTAAAATATTAAGAATGTTTTGAAATACATTTTTAAGAAACATTGATGTGGATGATAAAAAGGTCCCAGTAGATAATTACATATAAACAACCTCGGATAATGAAAAGATTGTCAAATAAACACTTACCTTGTAATTTTCCTTAGTCGATGGTATGTTAACCTCCTGTATAATAGTTAAAATATTGTTATTAAATTATAAAAGAACCATATACATAATTATTATATCATATATGATATTCTAATAATGCTTTGTTAATAATATTTTAGTATTATCGTCATTTCAGTTGTTAACTTACTTGTTTTCCTTTATATTATTTGTTACGTAAGCCATGTTTGTTATGGATAGGTTGTATATTATTCACATACAGAATGATATAAAGTACTTAAACGTTATTATTAATAATTAAATGAGAATTAGACTCAAATGGATATGATGGGGAATGAATCTCATCGCGTTCGTGGAGACGGTTGTCCGTACGTACGCACGAGCGACAATATCATTCTTTTGATATTAAAATAATATATAATTGGATGGTATATGATATAAAAATAATTATTATCATGTTATATTTATTATTTAGATGAATTATACATCATTATAATTCCCATCTAAGTAATTATATATTGAATAACAATTACACCACAACGTGGAGACGGTAGGCCGTACGTACGCACGTATGGTGACATGTCATTCAATGGATGGATAGAATAATGAATTTGTTTGTTCCATATTTATAATAACATCACAGTATATAGAAGATACTGGAGTTATTATTTTATAATAGAAAAAACAAATAACGAAGAAGTTGAAGAAGAAAGGAACTTTAAAGAGGGTGGTGAAAACATTACCTCTTCTTCGGGTTCTTCTTTTTGATTTGATCAAAATGGCTCTATAGGTTGGCTTTATGATCAAAATAAGGCCTCTAGGTTGAATTGAGAGAAGTTGGGAGGATATTTGGGTAGAGGATTGCAGAGCCAAAAGGCTTTGATGGTGTAAAGAATTGGTTAGAAGTGGTGTCTTTTTATAAGGGAGAGGATGGACTCTTTAGGAAAAACGCAAAGTATTATTTTATAATAAATTCATATTCGGTTTTTAATGGCTCCAAAGTAGATTATTCAAAGACTAAGGTGGGTATGGGTCGCAATCCTTTCAACCAATTGATTTTAGTCAGGTTTGAGTCATTATGTTAACCTTATCTTATAGTTTTAACTCTTGGTTAATTAGTTTGACACTCTCCATGTCACTTTTTATTTTACTATTATATAGTAAATAAACATACTATATACCTCCAAGAGACCCCCAAGTGGTCCAATAATGATACGCCTATCACAATACACATCGTTTGGCCAAACCTAAGTTTTTTAGGAATTTAATATCAATTAATAATATAATATTTGTTTTAAAAACTCTTTTATGTTAATTTTTACACTATTTGGTATTTGATTTTTGTGAAAATTATAAAAGAATTATTAATTTAAATAAAGTTTATTAAATCAATCATAAATGTCATATTAACCTATAAAATTCGTGGTATTCCATAAAAGTCTAAAATTATATTTATTTGGGTATTTATAATATCAATTATTTTAATATTTTACTAATAAGGTAATTACTGCATCATCATTGTGTCATAATTAAATAAAATTATTTAATGTATAAAAATTATAAATAAACTACAATTATGTAGGAAATTAGTTTTTCTTTCTAATTAATATTTATAGTAGAAAATATAAGATATATAACCCAATGAAAAAATTGTTTTACTAAATGATATAAGCTTATGTCATTTTTGAATTTACATTAACATAATTAATATTAAGTTTCATTATCAATTACAAGTGGATCCATGGGGTCCTAAAATCGACCAAAATATGCCCATGGTCGGACATCTATCAACCAATAGTGTTAAGAAACATTTTAAGGTAATTTATTATTATTATAATATTATGTTTTTACCCTTATTTACCAGATTTACCCTTTAACCATGGTAAATAAAATATTTACCGAAGTAATTATTCAAAATTTCTTAAAATAAATGGTACCTATTACACAATTTGGACATCCTGATTCCAAATATGGAGTCCATTTTTTTAAATTCAAAACACAGAAGTGGCTGAAATTAATTAAAAATTAATCCCCACTGTCAAAACAAAAAGCGTGTTTTTAAGAGATAATAACTATCAAAAGATTGATACTTTTTATGTCCGGTTTAAATGTGAAATTATGTACAATGATCATAATTGTATTAAATAATAAAAATATATTCTAAATAAACTTTAAAACTACTCAAATTCATAAATTATCACTATTAATTATTTCCATTAAAAAAGTTGTTTTTAACAAAAATTTATTAGTTTTCACTATTCATCAAAATATAAAAGTTATCTGAAAAGTACCAAAATTTCATCCTAGGATAATTTCGATATTCCGAATCAATGAATGAAGTCCATTTTGAATGATAAAATGTATAATATTTCAAAAATTGGGTATTACTATTCATAACGGTTACTTTGATTGGTTGTGGTGTGTGTTAGAACCCGAGGTTGCGTAAAACACACGCTACAATATTATTCAAAGAGAATTGTACTGTGGAAGCTTGGGGTTTTACATCAAACATTTTTTAAAAGTGTGTAATTTAGTTCTGAATTTTAGTAAAAGATTTTTTGGTTTGAAAAATCCAGATTTGATTTCTTGGATTCATTTTTTGTTTTAAGTATACAAACTCGGGTAAATCATTCCCAATATTCAGTTTTTGATTCCCAGGCACTTGTGCCAGCCCATGGGGATCGGGAACGCCCTTTGGGACTTGCCACAGGTCGGGTCGGGTGCTGGTATTGGCAGTTACCAGATTCGGTTCGTGACACTTGACTTCATGAGATACATTTTATTTCACTAATTATTCATTTTTAAGGTTATATTGTGTTCTATAAGTATTCTTATGTGATTGTATTATAAGAATCAATTATATGAAAATAATTCCATTTATAAAACATTTTGTCGTTTAAGTTTCACACTTTGGTTCTCTATTGAGGTTCATATCTTCGATTATTATCCAAATGATTATATTCAGATTTTGAAATATAGAATTTAAAAATTACTACTTGGATATAGTTTAATATACTCACCTACTTATGGTTTCAAAATTTTGGTATGAAATAAATTCCAAAAAAATATATGTGTTATATGTTGGGATGAAAAATTAGACTTAAGGAAGTGTTTTTGTGAATATTGTTGTGTCATTTACTCAATGAAAGAGGATGCTTGGATGTTAATTTACAATTATTATAGGGTAACTAACACCACTTACTAAAGGAGGATGATCATCTGTAAGATGATATTTCTATTTCTGAGTCAATTATGATAAATTCCTAATTATGATAAAAAATCCCTTACTTATTAGAACACGATAGAGAAAAAAAGGACACGGTACTAGATATTTGGAAAAGTTTCATAACTTTTGATGGAGGTGGCATGAAACACCTATAGACCCGGTCTTGGTGTTTAAAAATGTATTGAAATATTATGTTCAATTGATGATATTGAAATATATTCGTGAAGTATGTGAGTAATCAAATTACATCAAGTAATATTTCACCCATCTCTAGGATTCAAACTAGTGGTTGTATTCTATATAGATGATCATGATATTATGATTCATTAAAGGATGTTGAATTGATATTAGATCCTTCGTAATCTGGGAATTATATTATATTGGGATTTTAGTGGTTTTCTTCATTTATACATATTATGGTTTATGGTTTTATATAATTTATGATGTTTATATTTCTACGTCACTAATAGAATTATAGTCAATACTCATGGACATGAGTTTTATAATGTGTTACATATCGGTGAAATTTTATATATCCCTAATTATTAAGAGTTTATTTTAGTGGTAAGTACCAAATTTTGGGATGATGGTATTTTTGGAAATTTTTATTAGGTCCATTTTTTGATGAATAATAAATGAAACAATATTTATCATGAACGGGATTAATGTTAATTTTTTACATCACCATTAATATTTATTTTGGTTCATACTGGCATGATCTAAGAGTAATATGATACAATATAACTACGTACTGGTTTTAATTGTGGATATTTTTTTATGGCTGTTGAGTTTATAAATATGGTTTTTATATTTGGTCGTTTGTTTTTAGCCTCATGGAAATGATTCATTGTGATTGGAAAAGATTGAATGATTTAATATTCTCAAATAATGGTGATCGATGTGATATGTATACAAATTTTTCAATAAAGAAACTTTTTATTGTTGGTATAGTTTTCATAAAAATATTTATAGGACTGGTTTGAAAAGGTTTCTTGTTCCATGTTTTTTAGGAAAAAAATGTGTATGGTTTATTGAATTATTATAATTGTTTTAGGTGTTAAACAAATTTTTAGGTTTAATGACATTTGATTAAGATTATATATGTATTTTTTTCCTTGGTAAGTGGTTTGAAGTTATGTGATGTGTTTTGGGGTGTTTGGAGGTGGTGTTGGGTGATTTTAGAAGGCTTTTGGGACCTACATGTTTTCATTATTGATCACTTAGATCATTTTAGATGTTAATGTGGACCTCATAATGGGTAATCATGGATAGTGGAAACTACATAGTCAATAAATTGATTCTTAGGTCTGTATAACTAAGAATTGATAATTAAGGGAGGTAGATAGTTCAATTTCATAATCGAGTGTATGGTCTCAAAGACCATGATGTTGAGCATGTGGGGACACATAAATTCCCACAAAATTGTAATATTATATATAATTTTTTTACTCCAATTCAATTTTATCTGTATGTATCACTCTATCACATATGGTACTTGATACGGGTTGTAAATTGGTGATTTCATAACCCTATATATCCTAAAACTGAGTTATTGGTGTGATGGAATCCCAGATATAATGCATAACATCCCCAGTATTTCCATTTTCTCTTTTTGTTGGCTATGTGTTGATAGAAACCAGAAGAAGAAAGGTTTTGATAATTTTTTAGTTTTTTTCTAGAAATAATAAGGGGATCCCCATTATAGGGTATTGAGTTGTGGAAGGATATTATAGATCACTTATATGTTGTCATGGATTTCTAAAATAATCATTTTTAGGTAAACAACCTCTCTTAAATCCTTGATATGTGAAATGAATTTGTCTTGAATGTGTTGTACTCATTAAATTGTTTTAGTTTTTCAAAATTAAATAATAGTGATCAAATTTTGGTTTTGTGGAATCATTGGATTAGTGTTCATGTTTCCACATATTCACAAAGTGGTGTTTCTCTAGTTATGTCTGACATTTCTAAAAAATTTGTATTTCAATTAAAAATGGTTTATTATTGATTAATGTGAAGTATGGAGTATCCGTTTATGTTTTTTATTATATTTATTATTTATTTATATTATTATTATTATTATTCAAGGGTATTTCTAAATTAATGTTTGATGTGTTTTTTTTCTTTAGGTATTGTTTTTGTTGGATGTGAATAAAGGGTAATATTAACTTTTCTGTTGATGAATAATGTTTAGTTTTTTTGCACGATATTTTTGAATGTATTTTGAGGTCGGATTTTTCATGATTAAGTGAATGGTGAGTTTTTTAGGGTAATTAGATTGTAATGTAATGATGATTTGGTGGATACTCTAACATGGGTGGAGAGAAATTTTTTAAAATAATGAAGTCATTATCGGGGGTACTCAGTTTTCTTATGAGTAACTGATATAAAATCATGGTTGGAACTCATGTTTTTGGAATCCATTTGGCCATATATCTTTTTATAGGTTGGTTTTATAGATTTATATTTCACTTTCATATATGTAATTATGGATATGCTTTTTTTGTGGGTAATTTATGGATGTTTATTAAAGTTTATATATTTTTAGAAACAATTATGTGTGGATATTGTTTAATAAAACACATTGATTCCTAAGTTTGTAGCCACATATATCTGTACATATAGATCTCTAGGAAATAATATTGGGTCTTTATCTCACCCCTAATTCACTAAATCAGTTTGATAGGTAAATTTCATGTAGGTTTTAAATATAATGAGATGTTCCCATGTTTTTATGGAGTGACCAAGAAGGATGAGTCTCATTGATGGCATGACTCAAGGAGTTGTGACGAAATTACGGGTGAATTGGGATGCCATTTAGATGCATAATGGGAATCCATATCAGCTTATATTAGTGTCATTTTATATGTAATATTGAAATATTTGTAGCTATTTTATTGGTTCATTTTTTCCTCATGCCTAATGTTTGACCTTGGATGTATATTGCCCATATTTTTGTTTATTTCTCTATAGGTTAGTTAAATATACATTATTGGTACCTCATACATGATTTCTAGTTAATTATATCCCAGATGGGAGTGTATCTTATGAGGGTATACCATCTGATTATGGTATATTTTACATCCTAAACATTTACTAATAGTTATTGGTGATATGAGGGATTCACATATGGCTAAGACGCATTATAATGTGTTTCAAATGATGTTTAAGAGAGAATGTATCAATTCCGATTTCGTACTACAATAGGTAAAACCAAATCTATTATGTAAAAATTATAAATATAACCACTATGTTTAAACCATCACATAATTCCTCAAAAAATAACCATAGGAAATCCTAAAAATGCTATATTAAAATATAGTTTAAATGATAGAATCAAAACATCTAATGATAGTAATTTGTTTCTACTATTCATTTTCAAGATATGTTGTAGGCATATTCAGGGTATAGACAAGATATTCATAAGATGAATTGAACAAACCCTTCTATATATAGAGGAAATTTTACATTAATAATTACTTTTAAGAAACACTCCAACAACTATGACTAATATCTAATAACTATTAATAAAACAACTATGAAAAAATAATACAAGCTGAACATCAACTAAAATTAATGAATACAAAATCTAAATGGAATCCTTATGAAATAAATCCTAAAATTCACACAATATCATAACAACCAAAATCTATAATTTAAAATCTAAAAATATCCATATATTTCATTCAAATATAATGTAATCCCATGGATAAACTAAATCTCAATTGATTTATCCTAGAATAGAAAAAATGGAAAGCAAACAACTCATTAGGGATTCCATTAAATATTGAAGGAGAAGCTATAATCATAATGGTGATTTCACGAAGCCATTTTTGAGTCACAATCCAAAAACACTCACCTATGTAGAAGTATATATAGAATAGAACATTGGTAAATACGGATTATATGAGAGGGGGATTGCCCTGAATTTTGCATGATGAACTCCCTTTATATCAATATAGAATAATAAATAATGGGTGAAGGATGAGAATCCATGGTAGATCCCTAGAATAAGTTCTATAACAATATTTAATAATGGTTTCCACTTAATTAATTAATGGGATAACAATCTTCATGGAAAAATGAATAAACATCGATCTTTTGATGAATATTTTGACATGGTCCACTTGGTACACAAATAAGGGCTACAAGGTACCCATTTTCAAATCCTGTGATCCAAAAATCATACATGGATACTATGTTCTTGGTACCTACCATCGCATACATAATACATATTATACTCCTAGGACTATATGTGACATCATTGTGATATTAAATAGAACTCCTAAATCACTAATTACATGTTAAAAATTAAAAAAAAATGTAATTAAGTTTTCAAATAACATTAGAAGTATAATAAATAAAGAAAATATAAAACACCCACTCAGTCAAACAAAACCTTAAACAGAACCTCATTGTGATACACTAATTTGACCAAAGTAGCTTTTTTTCTCATTAACTTACATTTACAATAAAAGAAAAATTTAAATGTGTGTCTATAAATATCCATTTATACTAATGTATCTCAATATTTTTTAATACATCGTAAGATATAATCATATATGTACGAAATTTTGAAACCATACAAAAACCCTTATATAAATTTTCCTAAAAATATTTTTTATAATCAATAAAATAACACTCTTAGTTTTCCAATATATCCCCACAAAAATATAAATTTTTATTCAATTAACAATTTATGTTCCCATTTGGGTATTTTAATAGTGAAAATTATTATGAAAGCATAATATGTATATATAAGTGACATGATACCCCTAGGGAAGTGTTAGTGATATTCAATCTAATAAGTGATCTGACATCAAATCCATCAAACACTTGTATCCTCGAATGAATGAACATTAAATGTATCTCATAAATCATTCGTAGTAATATAATTTAATTATCAGAACCATTGAGTATAAAATGAATGTTAACAACCCAAATATAAATTTTAAAATAATAATCATCATGATGTCATTCTTAAGAGGCAACATTGAGCTTTAAGAAAGTTGTGATATAGTCCAAAAATATTATTATTTAAATGTGAAAATCATAACCTATCTATTAAATTATAATGTAAAAATATGATTAAAAAATTATTAAATATATGTATAATGTTTCTTCTCAGTATACATTTAATTGTTAATTCTTAGGAAATAATTCCTCATTTTTTCGTAATGTCATTTTATGCTCAAAAAATATATTTTCCTTACACAAATCTTTTCAATTATTTTGTGGGAAATATATTCAAATTAGTCTCATACCCATTTTGAAATTATATTTTATAAAAATTGTTTCATTTTATAAAAAATATTAATTAAATTCACCTAAGGTAAAATTTCCATATTTCTTTAATAAATATTAATGTTTTAGCGAGTAATAAAAATAATGAATTTTATAAAACAATCATATTTTTTCAATAATTAAATTAATTTTGAAAATCATTGTGTTTGGAATTATATCATATAGTATATTATGTATCATTTAATTATATATAATCTAATTAATTATATGGTATTAAACATTAAAATTTTCTTTTGTATACGCTCATTTTTAGGATTAGAAACTCATTTGTAAAAAAATTGTTTTTTATACATTTAAATTGAAAATAATTTTTACCACATTAATCATTGAATAATAAAATATGGAATCAAAATATTTATTTAAGTGGATACTTATTGTTAAATATTTATCTTTTATTTTTTTACATTATGAATACCATCCTTTGAATGCATTTGTCTCCTCATCAAGGGTAAAATGGTAAAATAAGGATAAAACTATGTAATAAGGCCTATAAATCACTAATAAAATTACCTTTATCCTACTTTATGTGTTTATTTCTTCCATGACCATATAATTTAATGAAATATGGAAACATGTGTCCATTTTTTATTGTGAAATTTTTATTATTTTATGTAATGAATATATATTAAATGTCATTCTAATGGTTTTGATAACACTAATATTTAATCATAAGGATACAATTATTTTTTCTTATAATTAGAAATTTAAAATATAAATGAATTATTTTTTTCATTGAAATTTATTTTTAAATTTTATTTATTGAATAATTACTTAAATTATGCAACGTTGACACATTACATGGTCATGTAAAAAAAATAAAATAATGTATTTAAAATTGATAAAAATAATATAATTTTTATGAAATATTTTTTTGATGAATTTTTATATAATTATATAATATTATATATGTTTCAAATGTATGGATTAAAATTTTAATTTAATCTTAGTTTTACTAATGTAAATCATACTGAATATTGAAGAAAATGAATTTCAGGTAATCTTATGTTAAATAATATTTTTTGAAAATAAATTAAAATTTATAAATATATTATCTATAGACATGTTAATGAGATATGGTTAATAAAATATACCAATTTCTATTTCTTGTTCACTATTTTTTTCATGATCCCCTCCCACAAAAAATGACCCTCATGAGATGGAAATGCTGAAAGGAAGATAATGTCCCTTGAGTCCCACCCTTAGTAGGCCTCAGAGTGGCGACTACGACCAAGGGTATGAGTTTTAAAAAATATAGGGTGTGTTACCCTTTTTATTATTTAAGATCCATAAATAGGATGAATCAAACACCAAAATAAAAAGGAACAAGTAAATGAAAATAAACCAAAAACCAAACCCATATGAATGTTTTATACGATACTGAAACAGAACTACAAGTACAAGAAAATACTTAAAGTACGATACCAAAAAAAGCAAAAACTGCATGCAGTAAAACTACAACACCCAACTAGAAAGGTCTCAAAGAGTCCCTGAAGTCCTCCTGAAGACTTGAAAGTAAACGTATGGTGAGCATACAAGTATACTCAATAGGAAAACCTAAAGCTTTCATGGACATGTGGGGAGACATCCAATTGCCCCGTGAGAAAATAGAAGGAACCAAATCCTAGAAAGGAATCTATCCACCCAACCATACAAGACACACTCACCAAATATCATAAGTCAATAGAGTAGTATAGTAATATTAACAAATTATGGGCACTACGAACCACCTTCCCACTAAATATTGCTCAAGAACTCACGCCTAACGCTCTGATGCTTCCCCCTCTTCCAGAGCTAGTGCCGCAACCTGGCCATACGATGCTCAAGCTAGTGCCACAACCTGGCCATACGAAGCTCATAGTATCCCACCGGTACTGAATCCTCTTCCATAACCACATCTCATCCCGAAAAAACCTAGGAAACAAATCACATCTCATCCCGAAGACACCTGTGAACATATAACATCCTCATCCCGAAGACTCTTGGGAAACATCTGTCGTAACCTACCCGATGGATCTTGGGCTATAGAACCTGGAAGAGGGAGCACATGTAAGAGCAGTAACCAGAAATCCTTTAGATGTTTGACAATATCACCCCCTGTCCCATGGGTGTTTGGCACGTAGTTCTCAACATGGGTGGGGTGCGTAAAAAAATAAAACATATAGATTTATATAATTATATCAACCACTAAGCCCTTCCTAAGGATTCTACACAAAAGATTTGAGAATATTCCTTGACACTACTACCTCGAAAGTATGGACACCATAACATCTCCAAACCCCATTATGCATTTCAAGTTTCAATAGTTTTGGTTTATCACTTCCTTATCTACCGTGCAACTAACATCAACCAAAACAGATCAATCATTTATAAAACATATCCCTGTTAACCACAAATAAATTTATGGAAAACAAAAGCAACACAATACCATTTTCGTTTATCAGCCAATCAATTCCACTGATTTTCCGTATTTAATCAACTAAAATTCCCCACAATTCATTTGTTTACTATTCCACATTTATTCATATGCACAACCCATCCCTGCATCTCTGCTGCCAACCACCAAAACCAAAAAAACATCGGAAACAATACCCATACCACATAATCATCCCTTTGATACCATTAATCGCAGCTCCATTGCCCATCAAAACCATATCATACACGCCAAACCAAAACCATGCCAACCGTAGCCCCGCTCCTCACCCATTCCACAAAAACCCAGGAAACACCCATTCACATAATTAAACCCCCACCCGAACCCACAAAAATTCATTCTTTCATTTAGTTTAACCGGGGTTATCATACAAGGGTTCCAGGAATTCATTTAATCAGACAACTTTATATGATTAACCAATTTACAAATTCTATGAAATACCATCCACAAAGCAATCCAGAAAAATAGGGAAACATTTAATTGTTCATGAAAAGGCCCCCAACGACCGTGATTTTTAGTAGGTATAAGCCTATTTAATTTACAACATAATCAAAGGATAAGCATTGATGGAAATAAAACAAAAATATCATCAAAATTTCCCAAAACCCATTATTTATCCAGTTATTTTCTTTATTTATAGGTTCAACCATATCTAATGAAAACAAGAGGATACCCACCCCATGTGATACAAAAGAGAGAGAGAGACGAAGGTAAGATTCCTACTTGAATAGGTTTTGATGTCATTCTGCAACAACAACCACCACGATGATTTTGATCACTCCTCCTGATGACTATGTCCTACTGTGGACACTGAAGCACAACCACAATAACAACCAAGAGAGACTCCATTAAGGTTGTAGGTGTCACTTTTCAAAGCTTGGCAAGTAGTAATAGAAAGAGGAGATTGATGTAGGAATAAGAACGGGGTATAATATACTATTAAGATGATGTTCATCGAAGAGCATCATTCCTGTCAAATATCAGCAATCTCCTTGGAAGGAAACTGCGAAGAGGAAGTCAAAGAAGAGGGAAGGGAATGAGGTTCACGATGTTCACCTCGACGACACGATCCCCCAGCCACCAACAGATCAACGGTCATGGTCCATATGAAGAAGATAGGAGGAAGGCTTCTGTGTCATCTGGGAGCATTGCCATGCAGCGAAGAAGAGGGGTCCGTAAATAACACGTGAGCCTCTCTTATGTAGGAAATGAAAAGGAAAAATGGTATGTAGTGTGTATTAATGAATACAAGATGTGACTGTACAACTGTTATTTTGTTCGACTGGTCAACACGCAACACTTCATGCAGTTTCCATCTATTTAATGATAGTAATAACTTCAATTAATAAAAGGCGTTTTATTGACTCGAGACATGAGACATAAAAATGTATTAATCATTGGTCTTAAAATGACCTATATAATTTCCGGGTTACGCTACTGTTGAGGGTTCGTAAAACCAAGGTCGCACAATGATGTTAAGGATGAATTATGGTTTTAACAACTATAAATATTAAAAATATTACTATTTTATTTTTATTATTTTATTTCATTGAAAATTTATCTATCCAGTCTCATTTAAGATTCACGCACAAGATCCTCTCCAATTTGGTGTGCATCACCACATTCCAACTTGATTGATATACATGTTTATTATTTTGTTTTAAATTTGAAATCATTATTTCCTTTAAACACTTTCCCTCTCGAATATAACTCTTCCATTCATGATTTCTTCTCCCACTCCACCAAAAGTGGTGCCTCCCCTTGCCTTTACTCCATTATCACTTCATTGTTATTATTAATAAAATTAAAATTAATAACACCCGTAAATAATGTTCTAATTTAATCCCATTAAATTAGTTTATCATTGATATTCTCATATTAAATTAAAACCATTCCATTAAATTAAATTCAAATCATTTAATTTAAAAACAAAAATTAAAACCATTTATTTTTGTTAGTTGCACATTTTATTTCAAGTGTTATTATAATTATGAAATAATCATAATTATAATAAGATAATATTATTAATATTGAAATTATAATAAAAGCACAAATCCAAAAAAATTAAACCCATTTAATTTCATTTACCAATCACACACATTTTTGTGTCACAATTATAATTATTATTTAACACAATAGTAATAAATGATATTTCAATTTCATCTACGGGCCACCATCATTATCATTATTAATTATTATTATTATTGACGCCCATTATTATCTTATAATTACTCCATCTCTCACACAATACTCATGCATCGTGTTTGAGCACATCAAATTGTTACAATGTAATGGACCAGACAGGTCTGAGTCATTACACCAGATTCCTCTCAAAACATTCTCATCCTCGAGAATTAAAAACCAACCCATAAAATGGGGAAAGGTCCGAACAACCACCCCGCAAGATACCTCTCATGGATCTGGTCATAACAGGAATCCAACCACTATCCTAATTATATGAGTCAGGGAATTCCTTCCACCACGTCGAGATATTATCTGTTTTAGGAGGCACTTTGTCCCCTGCACGGGTTTAATCGCATACACATTAATGCGTCTCGATTAGGGACTAGGTCATCCCACCCCCATAATTTAGGATTTCTCATACACACACTACCACAAACACCGCACAAAACATGAAACACACTTCCCCAACACATGGATTGGGGAATTCCTTCTCCCAGGTCAAGATACTATCCCCTTTGGGCAGCACAGACTCGCCCACATGGGTTTAATCACATCGACATTAATGCATCTTGATCAGGGATCAGGTCCTCCTCTCGCCACATGTTAGGACTCTTCACACAAATTTAATGTAAAGAGGGAAACCATAGAATTATAGACTCATGAAAAACAAGGTCCAGGCCCAAAGTATGGGTGAGAATGAGTTTCAACAAAGGAGTGTGATGCTCATGAATTTAAACAAAACATAAAAGAGAGCATATATGTAAAACCAAAAACATCTCCCTCAATCTCTAGCCTTTCTAGGGTTGTAGCTTCTGTTGGGTGAAACTGTCCATGTACCACTCTTATGCCTTTCTTTTGACATCCACCTCCTCGACCACATCCTGGTTGGGGTCCTTGAGGAACTCCCTATGGTTGGACACCACTTTCTCCAGCTCCCCTTGGAGGGACTGGAGCATGTTACTGCTGGAAGGGTCGGGCTAGGAACTAATGCTAGGGTTGGTGCTGAACATATCCAGTCCCTCCATACTGAGTCTGAAAAGGGAAATGTCTACCAAGATGCCCACGACTCCCACATGCAAAGCACCTGGGTCCATATCCCATAGAAAAAGGGCAGACATCGTGAGATTGGTATGGGACCTACTGAAGTCTACTCCCTGCCAGTCGAAACATGGAAGGTCCTATTACAGGCGATCTACTGCTGATATCCTCCTTCTTGGAAAAACATGGTTTACTCCACTCTTATGGTGGGCCTACTTGCGAGTGCATCCTTTCTATTATCTCTGCCTTCTTTTGTACTTCCTGGTACATTGGTAAGGTGAAAGGGGTCACCGCGCAACTAATAGGGGGGTGAAGTGCCTCCTCTAAATGTATGGCTCAGATATCCTCATCCGGAAAGCGATTCGGGGAAGAATAGAGGAGAACCTTGAACTTGACATCTAGTTCCCGCACTAACATGCTTCCTTATTGGATAGACAACAACTCCTGCCTCTTCTCGGCCTTCCTCGGCAAGGAAAGAAATTCCTCGCAGAACTCCTTATCGAGGTTGGCCCATAGAACTTCTTTCTCCTTCCACTCCGCAAGGTAAAGTATCAACCAATGACGTGCTGCTCCTCGTAGCTGGCTTATTTCTAGAGGAACCCAGTACTCTGATGGAGCCCTGATCATCCCAAAGGTGATCTCAAGTTCTTCCAACCAACTCTTTGATTCCGTATCTGAAGTTTTGCCGTCATACTTCTTCAAGCTCTGTCGTTGTAAAGCAGAAAACACTTGTTTCCAAAAGTTTCGTTCCTCCTCTCAGTAAATCCTCAGCTGATCAACCGTCTGAATCTATTATTACTCGACTGCCCGAGTCACCAGGGAATGATGTCCAGGTGCCATATATGTACGGAAAACAAAGAACTCCTAAGCCCAAGTTGCAAGGAAATTCTCTTAAGTTTTAATTTTATCATTTTATTTCGATTTCTTTCCCAGAACACCCAAATCAAGTAAAACACAAATCATGATGATGTATGTACCTTTTCTAGGGTCTCTAACATGCAATCAATGTAGTCTTACTTGGTTGTTCGGTATGCTCAGAGTACTTACATCAGATCATAGGGGGACCTAAAATCTTGTGTCCTTGTAGGTCTTCCCTGGCCTATGTCACACACCATGATCATCCAATACTATTTCCCTACCATCCCATGTCATCCTCACTATTCCTAAATCTAGACTCCATCCTATCTCTCAACCATCAGCTACTAATACCATTCTTTCACGACCTCCACCCCCCTCCCCACCAAAGATGCCCCTCCTGAGCTGGAAATGGTTAAAGGGAGAAAATGACACACGAGTCCCACCCCCAGTAGGCCCCGGAGTGGCGACTAGCACCAAGGGTATGAGTTTTCACAAATATGGTGGCATTACCATTTTTTTTATTTAAGATCGGGAAATAGGATGAATCAAACACCAAAACAAAAAGGAACAATTCAATGAAAATAAACCCAAAACCAAACCCATATGAATGTTTTATACAATACTGAAACAAAATTACATGTAAAAGAAAATCTCTAAAGTACGATACCAAAAAAAGAAAGCAAAAACTACAACAAGCAAAACTCCAACGCCCAACTAGAAAGGTCCTGCACGGTCCCTGATGTCCTCTTAAAAACCTAAATTTAAACGTTAGGTAAGAATACAAGTATATTCAGTAGGAAAACCTAATTCTATCATTCATAGGTGGGGACACATCCAAATTACCCATGAGAAAACAGAAGGAATCAAAGCCTAGATAAGAATCTATCCCCCCAACCTTACAAGCCACTCTCACCAAATATCGCATGTCCATAGAGTAGTATAGTAATATTATCAAAGTATGGGTACCCCACACCACCTTACCCCTGAATACTGTTCAGAACCTCACAACTAACGCTCTGATGCTTCCCCCTCATCCCGAGATTGTGTCGCAACCTTGCCATACGTAGCTCAATCTAGTGCCGCAACCTAGGCATTTGAAGATCATATATCCCACCGGCACTCAATCCTCGTCCATAACCACATCTCATCCCGAAGACACCTGAGAACCACATCACATCTCATCCCGAAGACACCTGGGAACATATCACATCCTCAGCCCAAAGAATCATGGGAAACATCTTTTGTAACATGCCTGAAGGAACTTCAGCTATAGAACCAGGAAGAGGGAGCACAGGGAAGAACAATAACCATCCTTCCTTAAGACGTTTGAGAATCTCACCCCCCCCGTCCCATGGGTGTTCGGCACATACTGCTCAACATGGTTGGTGTACGTAAAGAAATATAAAACGTATAGATTTATATAATTATATCAACCACTCATCCCATCTTAAGGCTTCTACAAAAAATATCTGAGCACATGCCTCAACATTTCTACCACGAAAGTATGCTGAAAATAATAGCCCCAAACCCCATTACACATTTCATGTTTCAATAGTTTTAGTTTATTAGTTCCCTAACTACCGAGCAACTAACAACTACCAAACTAGATCAATTGTTCGTAAAACATATCCCTTCCAACCAAAAATAAAGTTAGGGAAAACACAAAAACACAATACCATTTTCTTTTATCAAAAAATAAATTCCATTGATTTTCCGTTTTTAAACAATTACCATGCCCCACAATTCATTAGTTAACTCTTCCACTTTAATTCATCTGCACAACCCATCCCTGCTGCCCTACTGCAAAACACCATGACCACAAAAAAATCGAAAACATTACTCGTACCACATCATCATCCTTTTGAAACCATTTACCGTAGCTCTACTTCCCATCACAACCATATCATACACGCCAACCCACAACCAAGCCAATTGCATCCCTGCTGCTCACCCATTCCCCAACAACCCATGAAACACCCCTTCAAATAATTAAACCCCAACCATAACCCAAAAATATTCATTATTTCATTTAGTTCAACCGGGGAGATCATACAAGGGTTATAGTTATTCATTTAATCATCCAAATTTACATGACTAACCAATTTCCACATTCTATGAAATTCAATCCACAACACAATTAATAAAAATAGGGAAACATTTAATTGCACATGCAAAGGCCTCCAATGAGAGTGATTTTCAGTAGGCATAAGCCTTTTTAATTCACAACATTATCAAAGGATAAGCATTAATTGAAATAAAACAACAATATCAACAAAATTTCACCATACCCATTCTTTAAGCAGTTATTATCTTTATTTACTGGTTCAATCATATCTCACGAAAACCATAGTATACCCACCCCACATGATGCACAAGAGAGAGAGAGACAATAGTAAGATCTCTAATTTAACAGGTTTTGATGTCCTTCTCCGACAACAACCACCACGAGGATTTTGATCACTCCTCCCAATGATTACATCCTCCTGTGGATGCTGCAACACAACCGCACTAACAACCAAGAGAGACTTCATTATGGTTTAAGGTGTCGCTTGTCATAGCCTGGCAAGGACGAACAAAAAGAGGATATAAAAAAGGAATAAGAAAGGGGTAGAACATACCATTAAGACGACGTTCGTCGAAGAGCAGAGTTCCCATAAAATATCAACAATCTCCATGATATGAAAATGTGAAGCAGAATTCGAAGAAGAGGGAGAGGAACAAGTTGCATGATGTTTGCCTCGTCGACACGATCCTACAGCCAGTGACAGATCGACGATCGGAGTCCAGATGAAGAAGAAAAGAGGAAGGCTTCTGGGTCATCCGAGAGCGTCGTCGTGCGGAGAAAAAGAGGGTTCCGTAAATAACACATGACCCTCTCTTATATTGGCAATGAAAAGGTAAAACAGTACACAACATGTATTAATGAATACACTATGTGACTGTATAACTTTGAAGATGTTTGACTGGTCAAAACATGACACGTCACGCGATTTCGATACGTTTAATGATAATAATATCTTCAATTAATAATAGGTGTTTTATTGACACGAGACATTAGTCATAAAAAGGTATTCATCATTGGTATTAAACTGACCGACATATTTTTAGGGTTACTCTGCCTCTAACGGTTCGTAAAATCGAGGTCGCACAATGAATTTACGGATGAATTATGGTTTTGACAACCATATATAATAATAATAATAATATATTATTATTATTATTTCATTTCATTGAAAATTTCTCTCTCCAATCTCATTTAAGATTCACGCACAAAATCATCACCAATTTGGTGCACATCACACCATTCCATCGTGATTGATTTCCTTATTTATTTTATTGCTTTAAATTTTAATGCTTTATTTCCTTTAATCTTTTTATCTCTCTAATCTAACTCTTCCAATCACGATTTCTTCTCCCACTCAACCAAATGTGGTGCCTCCCCTTGCCTTTACTCAATTATCACTTGAATATTATTATTAAAAAAATTAAAATTAATAACACCCATAATTAATGTTCTAATTTAATCCCATTAAATTTTTTTATCATGTTTATTCTCATATTTAATTAAAACCATTCCATTTAAACAAATTCAAATCATTTTATTTACTAACCAAAATTAAAACAAATTAATTTTGATAGTTGCACAATTTTTTTAAAATGTTATTATCATTATGAAATAATAATAATTATAATAAGACAATATTTTTATTATTAGAATAATAATAATAGCACAACCCAAAAAAATTCTAAACCCATTTAATTTCATTTATCAATCACACACATATTTTTGTCACCCTTATCATTATTATTTAATACAATAGTAATAAATCCTTTTTCAATTTCATCAACGGGTTTCCATCATTATCATTATTAATTATTATTGTTGTTGACACCCATTATTATCATATAATTACTCCCTCTCTCCCACGATACTCATGCTTCGTGTTTGACCACATCAAATTTTTACAAAGTAATAGACTGGAAAGGTCCGGGATATTTCAATTTTCTTTTATAGTATCATTCTTGATCCCTAAATATTAAGGAACTGTGATATCAAATTAACGTACAAAATGGATAATGAGAAGCCAAAACGAGGTGATAAGGGTTAAGAAATATCATAAAATTATATTCTTATTATTGGATGAGAATCTATGGAATTACCCTAGTACTATAATCTATTAATATAAATTTGTTTAATCGGAACATGAAGAGTAATTTATATTAATTTAAGAATTTAAATAATTAAATGGGTGGAACTCCAGTCACTTATAAAAGGGAACATCATATCCTATCTTATTTATAGTGTTTTATCACACTATTATGGAATTGACCCAATTAGATATCATAATTTATTCCTTCTCCACATCATAGAGCTTATTTGTTTTTCAAAAAATACAATCCTTTAAAATAGTAATATTTAATCTAATTGAGGGTTCTCAAAAAGGGTTGTACCTCTTAATTAACACTTTGAATTTTTTATTTTGTTCTACATTCACAATATCTATGGAATAATATATAATGCTGTTAAATTATTATCATAAATATAACTAATTTCATATATTATTATCTATCCAAAATTATCAACCCTCTTTCCATCAAATGGATGTGAAATTATCACTTGTGTGTACTTGTGGACTACTATCTCGACCGAGGGATATGATTATTTTTTCATCAAAACAAATAAAGGTTCCTTGTTATGACAGATTTAGTATTTTCATATATTATTTGTGAAATAATTATTATTATATAATAATAATATCCTATATTCCTTATTACCTTTCCATTAATTGAAATATGATAACATCACTTATATTTAATAGTAGACTACAACCTCTTGAAGCGATGAGATTCATTTTTCTTCAATGATTTACAATGACATAAATAATTGTATATTTAATTAAAATTCATATTATATATGATTTCATTTAAATTATTAAATAGAGAATTTTTTTAACATTTTATTATTCAATCCTTTTATTTGTTGATACATCACTCATTTATACCTATAGTCTACCATCTTCATAAAGTGGTGTAAATGATTTTCATTACCACCATATATGAATAATTATAAAGGATTATATTATGAATAAACATGATAATTATTTTATATAAATAGATATATACAAGAAGAAACCAAGACAAATGTCTTCAGAAAGCGATTTAAATCTTTTTTCTTCACCACTGTATTTGAATAATTATAAAAGATTATATTATGAATAAATAGGATAATTATTTCATAAAAATAGATATATATAATATGAAACGAAGATAAATGTTAAAGGATCACGCCTCTCGAATAAATGCAATGCAAGAAAAATTAATTACTTATCACACATAATAATGATTTAATAACAAATTTATAACAAAAATGTAAAAAATGTTAAAATAAAATAATTTATAAAAATATATATGACTATGATTCAATAATATATGAACAATAAATGAAAAATTATTTACCATGTTGTTATAATGTTCTTAAAATAAGACAACACTTGAGTTATGGTTTTTTATATTACTTTCATTCCCATGAGATATATGCCATATTCACCACTTATTTTCATTGTATGGATTATATAAAAGCCATGAATGTATTTAAAGATTATTTTCAGAAACAATATGTGGAAATTAAAATTCATATATGTTTCTATCATTGATGAGGACTTGATTAAGTGATTACCAATTTTATAATAGTTATTCTTCACAAAGTTGTTTCATTGAGACATTTTTTATGTTATTCATGGATTTATGTTTATGAGGTATAAATAATCCTCAATTTTTTTGTTTCATCTTCATTATTATTTATATGGTTTTATATATTTATTTTATTTTATTATTTCATGGTACGTAAATGTTTATAATTACCAATGGGGTATGGGTTTTAGCTTTGAATATAATTTTGAAGTTTATTGTTTATGCATGAATTATAATTGAGGTAAATGTTATTATAACTATATGATAATATAATTTCATTTCCCATCCTAATATTATTTACAAATATAACATGTAAGCCTATAATTATTCAATCTTCAAGTTCAAAAGAGACTAATAGAATGATTTAAAAAAAACATTTTCCTATTTTGTTGAAAATAAATTTTTTTCAATGTCTGTGTTTTATTTTAATTGTTTTCATGAAATTACTCAACATATTTATATAATATTTTAAATTCATATTTTCCCATTTTTTAAATTTACAAAAATTGTCGAATCTTCTTTTTAATTTCCTAATACGTCAAGTTGTACTTTTTATAAAAAAAATGTGAAAGGAAACATTGTTTTCACATAGGTAAAATCAAATATATTTTCCAGTTTTATGAAAAATCAGGGTTTTGATTATTCCATAACATTTTTTCTGATTGATTTCAAATTAATAGTTTTGTGATATAAAATTGAAGGTTTTTTTCTTACAAATATGATATTCAAAATTAAAAATGGTAATTTCCTCATGAAATATTTATGTTATTTTTAAAAGAATTTTTTTACTTATGAAGACATACATTGAGGTTATATATGATTTTATTTTCACATCATACAATGAAAATATCCTTATAATTTATTTTGATGGTTTGTGACTATAATGACGAGTTGATTATGAAACCCATTTATAATCGTATGTAATGCTATAATGTTATGATACTTGTTTTATGAAATTATGGCGTACTTATGAATGGATTTTTATTATATGACAGATGAGATATGAATTAGATTGTAATATATTATAATTGGAGAATTAATAATGTTTTATGACCATAATGGGTACACTTGTGGTAACCCTAGTCCTGAATAAGTGGTTACGTCAAGAGTTCTCCCAAGAAAGAAAAATTCATTACAAGAGAGTTTATCCAAATATAAAAGAGGAGAAATTTGAGGTTATCCAATGCCCAATGAAGGTATACAGGTGGTTATCTCTTCCCTATCATGTTATTAATATCAGGAATGGTAGAGATGAAAATTATTTCAATGATTTGGAATATTTTACTTTCTTATACTCATTTGTAACATGTTAATTTTCTAATGTAATTATCCCATTGAAAATATTACTTGATTTTTTAATGATTAAGATCACAGGAAATGAAATTAATTATGACATGAGTCATAATTATTATCAATTAATATTTTTATGTGTTCATAAAATGTTATGATTAAATTCTCATACAATTATGGAAATATTAAGCTTAAATGTTAATTGATATATCTATTATATATGATTATAAAGCTTCCAAACTCACAATTTCATGCATGTTTTTTATTTTCATGAATTCGAAGAATGGTTTTAGGTGTGTCATTCCTAATAACAGTACTATATGTGAAGTTATACATGGTAGATGATATATATTAGTCACCCAAATATTTATGTATAAATGTAACAAAAGAAAATAAAGTTATATTATTCTGGCATGGATCATAATGATAAGTAATGAATATTCAAATAACAAAATTTAGTATTTATGTATGAAATGTTCATGTCGCTATATTTGTTTTTATATTATAGTTTATATAATATTTGGATAATATGACTAGAGAACATTTGTAAATTCTTTATGGATAAGTCTACGTATAAGAGATCATCTTCAATTATTTTTAAGGTTGCGATTTTGTGCTTAACAATACATCCATGTCTATATAATAAAAGTGTATGGGGTTTTTAAATGATTCATCTAATGGTAATAACCATAAAATATGTTAGATGAGTCTATATTAACCATCAATCTATTTAACAGGGAAGAAAACCTTACTATTCCTCTGGTATGACACAGTACGAGGGATATTATTAAGTTAATTAAAATTATATTTATAAAAAATTATGAAATATTTGAATAGATGTTGACCATTAATGAACTATACTCATCCTATGGTTTCATAGATAAAAATTAATGTGTCATGATATAGATATCATTTAAAATATTTATAATTATTATATGAATTTTCACTATGATATTTTTTCTGACACCATACTTTTTATTTTATTCAATCAATAGAAGTAGTACTAATCATTCTATTGGAAACTATGACAGCTATTATATTAAATTTCATGATGAGAAACCAAAAAAAGATGGTTTTAGAGTGAAAAACATTTAGATTATACCCATTCTATTATCACATTATATAATTAACATCCTAAAATTGGGTTAGATTCCAAACAAAACTAATAATTTAAAATGTTGATATATTGAATATCAGTTAATAAATACCATGAAGGAAAAAATAATTATCTTCTTTTATATAAGTAATTTGTAAATAATCATTTACATTAATTTCACAATGAAATGTTAATTCATGTTACATATGGAAAATAATTACATTTTTCAATATATTTTCCATGAAAAACGAAGGTTTGTACGGAGATAAATAAATTAAATCAGAAATTTAAATTTAATGATCAATATATTACATTAGGGAAACATGTGAATTATCTTATAAAATTCCATAATCCTAGTGTTAAATCCTACACCATGGAATGTCCCATGTTTTACAGTCAATGAAGTGGAATGAATAATAAATTTATGATTTGGGATTTGATAATTTTGTATAGATATATTTTTATCAATAAAATTATTTTAATATTAATCATAGAACATGTAATGATTGTTCATCTTTGATTTCACATAAGAATTTTCATGAATATATTGAGTAGTACTAATAATCTAGGGAATATATTTTGTGGCAAGGTGATATTGTTGAAGAACACATGATTTAGGGAATGATAATCATTATTTTTCACCATATATTTAGATAATAATGTTTGGATCGGATAAAGAGAAAATTTATATTTATAAAATACAAATTAACACATTTATTTAATTGAAAAAGATTATAAAGATGATGAACAAATTATTTAGGAATATTTAAATTTTAATTTTTTGTTTATGGAATATATTTAACATCATCAAAATTTACTTTTGTATTAGAGAAAATGTTAATTTTTGATATCATGTATGCTTTCAAAGAGGATTTATGGTGATTCCTAATCTATTGGGCATTTATCATCACATTTTAAAATAATATATGTTCATTACATTCACTTGATTGGTATGTGAAATTAGATGAAAAGTCATCTTACTGATGATAAATGATAATATATATAAAAATAAAAATATATGATCCAATATTTTTGATTTTATTTAAAATGGGACCAAATTATAGTGGTCGAGTCAAAATGAAAACATCTTATCCAAGGGTTTTTGTGGAACATTGATAATTATTGAACGGATTTATCGACTAATGTGTTATTTAGGAAATTATATATTAATAAAAATTTGGAATCCTTTGGTGACCATTTTGGTAAATATCTAGACACTAGAGGAATGCATTATAATTTTAGGTATTTTATGTTCTATTTAAACTTAATTTTGTTTTCTTTAAGGATAAATTAATCTTGAATATTAATTTTAAGAGTAATAGATAAATTCAAAGTTGATCAATGGGTAACTAAATGATTATATAGATCTTGAGAAATGGAAAGAAATAAAGTAGTTTTATATTATCAATCTATATATAATGATAGAATAAGAATACATTAAATTCAGGAAAATGATCTTGAAATTAAATGATTATTATCTTACCTTCATTTCTAATGAATAGATAGACTTTATCCCCCCCCCACTATTTTTTGAATTTTTGGTATTTAACAGTCTCCAAACCACGATCTCTATCACTCTCCATTAGTCATAATATGTTATTCTCGTTGCCCTTGTATATATTTTAACATCAAAATTTGATCAATTTACAAATGATCCTAAATCTTTCTTATTTTGTGTCACCATATGTCTCAAAATTTATATTTTCAAAGGTTGTTTTAATATTACTATATATGTGGAGGGTTTTCACAGAGGTATTTCCAAATATTAAATATTTTATAACTTAGATTGAATTGTTTGGCTAAAATTTACATTTGATATAGAAGTAAATGAACAAAATATTTAGTTAAAAATAAAAATAATCATAATATATTTCTTGATGTTAAACATCATTTATTAAAAAATATTGATATATATATATTATTAATTAAATGTGACTCTCGTAACCAAGTTGTTGTTTTTGTGGGTATGAATATGAGTAACTAAAAAATGAAATAAATGATTAATATTCCCACAAAATTGACATATATTTATTAACGATTAGTAAGTAACCACAAATGTTTTAGTTATGTAATTTTATGCTTCAAAAATACATTTTCATCCAAAATGATATTTATGTCTTTTTGAGATATTGTATTATAATTAATTTTATATAATTTCATTAAATTGATTTATTTAATATTATATAATTTTTTAAACTATTAAAATAAAATTATTTTAGGTTAATTTTTTTTGTTTTTCCTAAAGACATTAATATTTGAGAGAAATGTTATGAATTTTAATTTTGTTTTGTATAACTGTCAATTGATTTCATTAAATCATGTAATTTAAATATACCATCATATTTATAATTTTATAGTATTGTAAAATTAAACATATTTATGTATATATAATAAAATTAATAACAAACACATTGATATTATACCTGATTTTGGTGTAAGATAATTTTTAGGCATTAAAATTTTGTTTTCTAAATATTGTTTTTATTCTGTTTTCAAAATTTCTATTAATCATTATTTATTGTAGTACATGGAATCAAATCATGAAAAATAGATATCAAAATTTTAATTTGGAGGGATCAAATATAGAAAAGGAATCATTTATTTTTTGTAATTATGAATACTAACAATTATAAATATTCGTCACCTCAAAAAGGGTATAAATTGGAAATAAAAGAAAAAACAATAGGAATGGCCAATAAATATCCCATAAAATTTCATTTATAATATGATATTTGTGTATTTTTTCTATGATCATCAAATTTTTGAAACGATAGAAACATTTCTAAATTTCATTAATTGTTATCTTTATATTATTTCATCTTATGAATTAATTCAAAATGTCACTCTCTTTATTATAAAATATATAATATTATATATTAGTAAAAAAGCAGTTTATGTTTAGATATAAATGTTTTTTTTGAAATATCAATGAATTATATTTATCATGATAATTTATTTTTTATTTTTTATTTATGGAATAACAATATTAAATGTTTACACAACACCAACATAATAATTTTTCATGTAATAGAAAAATAAAATAATTTATTCTAAAAATATTTAATGTAATATTATTTTATTAAATTACTGTGTTCTATGATTTTTTTTAGATAATTATAACATATTTTTCTTGTTTCAAATAATCTGAATATAATTACATTTGAATCTTGTTGTATTTAAGGTAAAACATAATAACCTATCTTGAAAATGAATTTAATTGTATATTATAAAAAATAATATTTTGTTATATGACTTGAAATTATTTAAAATTATGATATACATCGATGTGAATAGGATAGGTTCATGAAAACAAACTGATATCCACTTAAGTTTCAATTTTCATTCAATAGTGTTATTCTGGACTGAAAATGAGTAAAAACATTGTTATCATGATAATTGTTAATATTGTTGATTGAATGAAAAAATAGGAGACACATGTATAGAATCATATAAAAATGAATAATTATTATTATATGAGACATTTCAAACGTGACCTCATCCATTATTTCAAATAAAAATGTTTAGATAAAATTAACCAAACAAATCGCAATCATTTATTTCATTATGATATTCCAAGTGTTCCCCTAACCTCACATATAAAAGGACACCTCCTCCCCACCCATATAAAAAATGTATCATAACACTATATTAGTAAATCAGTAACCTAATATCATATTAGATTATACACACACACCATAATATTTATGATATATTTTTGAATGACTGATCAGTCCCCACTTGGTTGTGGATAAGCCATGTGGGACACCTGACGCCTACCTGTAATAGGCAAGGGGTTGACAACCTGCACTGACTAGGCATATCACACTCGTTGGAAAGAATTAACATAATGTACCTATACAAACAGACACACATATAAAAATATCCATATAGTAATGAATGGTAAATACAAAAGATACCATAATTCCTAGATAACATCTATTCCATCATGATTATGATATATTACATGAAACGAAAAAAATGGACCCAACAAGCCCACCCAAGAGTGTAAAAGTGCCTAGAATTATTTTAATGATGGAGAATCAAATTAAATGCCACACCTGGTACAATCACAATCTATCTACGTTATAATACTCCATCCTCACCTAGTCATCCTTATACAATATGAAAATGCATATCATTTACATAAGACATTACATGTATAGGAAGATCCCATATAGGGGTTGAATATAACAATATCAGATATATTTATAATAGACTATAAGACTAAAAGAGGTTTCTGACACCGCCAACTATAAAATTATTCTAGATAATTAATGCTAATACTCTTCTATAAGAACTCACTAAACATGTTGTTCTTCCATGAATAGAACTCATCCAATAGGTTATTATCATTAGGTCTCACAAAATATGTTCTTGCTAGAACTATAGAGATGATGACATCTAGATAGGGGATCAGACCCATGGCCACTGGGGGACACTAAAAGTCACAATATATAAATTTAATAGAAAAAGGGTAAATTATGTATGCATGGTTATCTTACAGGTTACCTAAACCATTCCCAAGTAAAAAGATATGATAAGGGACCCCAATTTAGGCCTTGTACATGGATAACATGAACATTATCTAATAGAAAACATCATGATTGGATTATAATTCTATCTTATAGATGTAATGTCGTGTTGTACCCTCATTGGGACTGTCTAAGGGATCACAATCCACTAAAACATGTTTAATCAAAAGTCATTGAGGACATTAACATATGCATTAAAATGTACTCATCCTGTAATTGGTATTACACAATATACATGACATTTCCTTTCAGTGTTCATTTTTTTCAAGGTTAGGTCAAAACGTGAAGAACCATATACCCATTACTATATACATTTTATAGTGTTGTGTACTTATGGTCAAGCTCGTGTACCTATTGATTACGATAAGTAGATCATTCCCAGGTAATCCCAAATTTCCCATCTTCTTGTATGTGTCCGTGCCCATGTAAAATATAGTGTAAATTCCATGGCTCCATCATCAGGTCACATAGTGTGTGACACATGTCACATAGTTGGTGATATTTTTCACTTTGTATAAACACTAACACCACATAAGGGAGACTACATAACATGTGTTCACCAGATAAGACACGATTTAGTTTGGAATGTTTTATAGGATTTATACAACTCAATTTTTTATATAAAACGTATACCACCAATATTTCCCCAATAAAGATAGATTATGATCTATATGAACCATCTATTATAGTCAGCAAGATCCAGGTCCCCCCAAAACATGTGTAAATCTATTCATGTTGCCCCATAATTAAATTTTTATACCAAACTCTGTCCCTTAGGTCATGAAAATAAAATCGCAATCCATATCTATCAACACAATATTGATTGCATCACTAATCCAAATATCAAAAATGTGTTATTCATGTATTCAGTGAACAGACGTTCATACAATGATAAAATACTATTTATTTGTTTAATATTCAGACTAATTAACTAATATTGATGAACATGTGATGAAATGTGTAAGAAATGAACATATCAAAAAAGAGGAACAAACTTGGTAATTTTTAGGCCGACCTCAATTCATTTCCATTAGAATGATGAAAAAAGATAAAAATTAAGATTATAAATTCTATATATTCTCAAAAAGTGAAAACTGAACATGATAGGCTTGACCAAATCAGAAATTAATCTCTAAATATACATATTGGGTTTCTTATTGGGATAAATAAATGGTCAAATGAACTAAAAAAGTCAAACACCCTACCATGATAGGCATAAATATTTGGAGAATAATGGTTATGTGTCCCCATCTTTGGCGACATCCACAAATCAATCAACATATATGAATGTATGTTTCGAAATCACATATCTACCCATGATGGTGGGTTTTATCATAAAACAACATAGACACATGTCCTAATGGACCAACCACGATCTATGGGATTATGTGAATGCAACTTATTGTAATCAGGACAAACACAATTTTTCATTTCTCAACAAAATTATATGTTAACAAAATGTAAGAGATGAAACGTTTTAGGAGAATTCTAGAAGAAACCCAACTCAAGAAATATGGTTATAATTAACATTTATTCCATTCTTGAAACCTAATACTCTAGTGTATAAATCATTTTCATGAGAAAGGCGTCATTAAAACGCATGCTTGTGCAACCCTACCACAATGTAAATGTAATGTGATGCATTGAACATGTTTATGAGAAAATGTATGAATATGTTTAAAAAGCCTCCAATTTTGGAAATAAATATAACAGAACCATAATATTTGGGTATCTCTCTAGAAATCTAAGCATTATCTCTGAGTCTTAAAAATCAGGCTTCCTTGACATAACACATCTCTGAATATCTATGGATTCCCAAAGATAGATAACATTTTATTAAAGACCATGAATGGTATCCCTCATAGCCTAGCTTGTGTTTTGGATATCCTCATGGGACATACCTTAAATTATAGGCATTTTTACATAAGATATTATTTCTTTTAATAAACCTCTTAATTGTGTTTCTATAAATGTTTTTTGAATATACATCTTAAAGGTTCAAGAATTTTCATTATGAAATAGATGATTTTTAAACAACCCCATTTTCTAACAAAATTATAGAGTTTCATGAAATAAGCACAAAATCACTAACTTGTTTCACACACTTCCATGAATAACTATGTGTAAGTCGAGTGATGATGTTCCCTACCCCACAATGACCAGGTTTACCATAGGATGAATTATTTTCCATGACAGACATCATTAACCATCATGTTGAATTTCTTATCCTCTATCACAAAGTATATATTTTATTTAACATTTTCCACTTAATCATAGCCACAATAATGACAATTTATGAATATCATTTGTAAATAAATGTTAATATTCCCATTTTCCACTTCACCATGTCTTTTTTTATGTCATGCCTCTCATAGAGGTTCATGGCCCCTATACTGGTAATATTAGAAGGATGCATCATCATATTGGAAAATATATTTACATTCCCTATTATGAAGCCTTATGTTGGTTATTTTTCCCCATTATATTTTATTTGTAGTGTAGTGGTATAGAGAATTTATGAGTAACATGATGTAAAATGGCATTGCACAATGTTCTAGTTTCATTATGATAAATAACACAACAACATAATAAACACATGATGTAAAACTCTATCCATGTCATATGTGATGAAAACATGACTCCCTATGTATGATATGGTATAGGATTACCCATCACATGTAACAAATTGTAACAAAAACATTTTTCCTCATGTATGACATGCATGGAATGAATCCTCATCCACTGTCATGGGATTAAAACCCTACCCCAGGGAATCACATATGTGTATTAGATGCAAGATCTATTGTTGTAAAATATTCCATGGATCAAGATTCCTTATCACATGATGGTGACATCATAGACCCTTTTTTCCACCATTCTATAAATTGTTTCATCAAATTAAGTGTTTTTTTATCCATGTTTCAGAAAGAATGTTATGTATATTTCCTCCATGATTTTTTATCCCATAATACAAAAACATCTAGGATACCACCATGATGATTAGTTTCAATACCCAGCATTCCAATAAATTATTTGTGTCTTTCAATAGGTTTACTTTCAATAAAAAATACCTCAAGGAAACATTTCATTGTTTTTGGGTTGATTGTATTTGTTGAAAAAGAAGGTGGATAAGGTAATTACTGGATTCTAGTGGGACAGTTGGCTATGTATGTTGAAAAATTATTAATATAGAGGTATTGAATATATTTATGTGGTGTGGAATCTTTTAGGTACCATAAAACATCATTTTCTATTTTTTTGATGTATTTGGGTTAAAAATTTTGTATAATTGGACAAGATTAGAGAAATATTAATTTCCAAGACAATGTAATGAAAATATGGAGAATTAAGGGAACTTATGAAATCCAGGTGTCATAAAGGATTGAGTATTCATGAATTTTTTTTTTGAGAAATACGACTGATTCAAAAAATAAATTATTTAGAAATATGCATGAGGTGTAAATGAAAGACTACATGTTACAAAATTACTTGATGTTGCAGGAATGTAATATTCCCATGATGTTTCTTAAATAATGTATGTTTTCTGAACCTATATAATGTGATTTTAGAACTAATGGTGGCTAGAATTAAATTTTAACAATTGGTAGTACATTTCCATAAATACGTAGATAAACCCCTCATTTGAAGAGAGACTGTCATAATGAAACTATAAATCCTTTGAATTCATTTAGCAATTGACAAAATTATTTCTATGCATGATGGATTCCTAGGAATATATCTTTTTTGAATGAAGTATTTTTCTCAAAAGAAATAGTCTCATGAATAGATATCATTTATTCAAATGCTTATAATGGTTCATTAATGGGTTTGAGTTTTGAGAATGTAATATTTTCTGATGGTATAAAATATTTTGGGAATAATATTGTATCTACATGAATGTTGGGAAAGGGTACTTACAAAATTGGGTATTATATGAACTAGAAGTATTTTCCTAGACAATAGTTTTTACCATGGTAATCATCAATTGGATGAATGAGGAACACAATTATTCAAATGATGAGGTGTAATTTTTTTGTGATTTATGTGATCAAAATAATATTATTTTAGAGAAGCTATGAGCACACATTGATTGAGAGATATGCGAGATAATAAAATTTTATTGGTTGTAAAACTTGAGAGACTATGATTCCACTCTGAACCATGTTAAAATAGTTCACATTAGCCTATTTTTTTAAATCGACACATTTCTATTGAATTATCCTGGCATATAGCCCAATTCAGGTTAACCAATTTAAGTTTTTGTGTCTTCTACCTGAATTCAATTCTTCTCATTCATTTCTATTGGAATGGTAGAGAATATTGTTTTTATAGAAAATAAAACTATATATAAATGGTAATTTTTTAAATAAGTCATACCTATATTTACCCCCACCCATCTTTTCATTTAACAAAGTTTATATTTCAATTATTGAATCACAAATGTGTGATCACCCTTCCCATGAGAACATAATAAAATCCACCATCCATTCCCCAAAAGATGTTAAAATTGTGAGCTGCATATAATCACAACACATTAAACATTTCACCTACATATCACAGTATGATGTTCAACAATTTAACAAATCTAGAATCTATACCCAATAAAATAAATATAGGATGCATGATATAAAATTCATCATATATATTATCATCCTCTAGTATAAACTACCTTGTGGTTGGAATGGGATGTCTTAGTTTTGGTGGATAATAAGACTCAGAAAATAGATTCCCTTAAGATTATATTATGAATCCATTATAGGTTTCCCACACACCAAATGAAAAAAAATTCCAAACATACCCAATGTTTCCATCTACTATGATAAAATGATACCACAAAAAAGATAAAAAACAATCTAATTAAGATGCATCCACCTCGGGATGGATTTGGGAAAGAGATTCACAAGAATAACTCAAATCATTGAGGGATACATGTACTAGGTGTAATGTTACAGTGTAGAATCTATATAAGGGGGATCTGACCTCCCATATTCCCAATTCGATCAAGGATCCATCATTACCAACTATATTTGCAGATTCCTCCTGCCTTTGAAAATTGATAATTTATAGTAATTAAATATCGCATCTCAATGTTTAGCCACATCTAAAAGTTATGGAAACAAAAAATTTTAAATCTACTATTAATACCTCCCCCTTAAAATATGAGTGGGACAATGATTTTGGGCACCATCTGATTTGAGCATCAATGAATCCATTTACCTAGAACAAAACCTGTACAAAATAATGGGGGAAATGGATCTAGAAACTCTGGTATGAGAAGGATATTAAAAATCCTTGACCTAATACATTGTTTATGTGGATCGACCATCCAACTTGGATATGGAATAATGATCTTAGGCTCATTAGGTATCCACATTATGGTGTGTTTATTGATTTCTGGTTCCATATATCTACAGGACTCAAGATTTTGTGAAATAATGAAACACCATTGAAAATATGCATGGTGTTAGGGGTAAAATCGATGTGACAAACCATAAAAAAAAACTCCCTCTTTTATGACCACCACATCCATTACAACCAAGGAACCGCATAATGTATCCCCATCCAAGCTTATTTAATGATGCATCTTAAATGCCCTTGTTTATTACAATGAGAAATAAGGGGTCATCTAAATTTGTTACATATCCAGAAATGATCAAAAATCCTTTGAATAATATTAGAACCACTACCCATGAGGTCCAAATTGAGAAAATCTCTCAAATCATATCAATGAACCATTTTACGGGCCTCTTTATAGAATTTTTATAGCTTAATCCCCATCAATGATGAAGTACGTGATGTAAAAGTCTCACCAATTGTAAGAACCACCTATGATCCACCTAGGTGGGCTCCCACCTAGCCATACGGATGAAATCATCCATCCTTATATGTTAATGAGAAGGTCTATCCTACCGCAAATCTAATGAATGTTGTCCAAAACAAATGGATATGATTTCAGTGTAAGAATGTAATATTTTTTCATCATTATTACTCTCGTCCAATTATATTATCCACAACCACTATTATGACATATTATTTTACCCTCATAACAACTAAAAGGGCTCCTATATTTTCCATTTTGGGAACAGGACCCCAGCCATCTCTCAAGTATGCCGGGTTTACTCTCCAGGTCATTAGATCCACTAATAACTGTTGTGGGTCATTCTGTGAAAAAATAATTTCCCTGCAGAGGACCTCTCTATACAACCCCCAACATGCACAAAGGATCTCTCCATGACAATGATATTCCTTTAATGGTAGACACATCTCGAGGTAGGATAAAAACCCATTGTGGAAGAAATTCATTTGGAATTTTTCCCAATTCACCTGGAAGAAACCCATGAAAAGATGAGAAACATTCCTCTGGGAACTCCAACATCATATCAGGCTTGACCACAGAAAACATTGCATCACAATTGATCTCTCATAATTCAATAATTTTGATCACTCAATAAAGTATTCCTCTCCTTTTCTTTAATATTTGGTTTGAAGATACTAATAAATTGAGATAATGATCCCTAAATACTAGGTCTAAAAAATTACCAAATCCATATACAAATAAATATTTAAGTTTGGTGTGTTGAATTAATTTTAGGGACCTTCACTGCCCAAATGTTGGCCACAATTAGTTTCCCTCAACTCTACCACCATTCTGGAAGTGGGTGACACATTGGTGTCGAGACTGATACCCTCAAATAAATGTGATCACTTATCTTAATGTAACATATGTGTGTAATAATATATTTTATAGAATTAATATTTGTTTTGAAGAAAATTATGTCTAAAAAGGAACCAAAATCTACTTAAGGGGGTGGTTTCTGGATTGTAGAAACTATTCTGAGGGGCCACAGCTAGTGGAAGTCACCTGGCCATAGGAAGCCTGAGTTAGTAACCTACAAAAAAATAACTATGGTTTGAATAATTAACATGACCATGTGAATAATGAAGAATTAAACTCCATTCAATATATCTCTAGATCATAGAAAAGACATATTCATGTCGAGATAGTAACAGTAGCCTCCATGCATTATAAGTATGTTCTGTAGAGTTAATATGATCCCATATGACGTTTCCATTTCATGATGTTTTTAAAATCAAAAACACATTTCATAGGGAATATTATATTTCTCTATAAAATATTTTCTTAAACACAATTTATTTTCCCTAAATATGTTTTTTACATTGCGTATATTTTTTATTATCTTATCTTCTTTTCGACTTAACCAAGACTAACAAAAAATTTCTAACGAAAAATAATCAAATCATTACCTATGATAAAACCAAAAAATTTCATAGAATCTGTTTTCCCCATAATTGTGAATCTAATTTATTATGAAATCAGACTCAGATTTATTTTGAAACTAGACACCAATTTCTCCTGAAAGCATAGATCAATTTCTCTAAATACAGACTCTGATTTATCCTGAAATCAGACTCTGATTTCCACTAAAATTATACATCGATTTCCTCTGAAATCAGACTCCGATTACTTCCAATATTAGAATCTAATTTCCTTTAAAATCTGACTAAAATATAATTATAAATAAGACCCCTATTTTTTCTAAAATCAAACTCTAATTTCACCAGAAATCATATTCTAAATTCATCATAAATCAAAATAAC
Organism: Viscum album; assembly: GCA_963277665.1. Classification (NCBI taxonomy): domain Eukaryota; kingdom Viridiplantae; phylum Streptophyta; class Magnoliopsida; order Santalales; family Viscaceae; genus Viscum; species Viscum album. The sequence goes on along the minus strand of OY728162.1, from coordinate 1,013,124,184 downwards.
AATTCCTTAAATCTATAAATCTGATTATTCATATTTTTAGACATGATTTCACACTTTCTATAGAATCTGATTAAATGTTTTATTTATTGTTAACATGTTTCCCAAAAGTAGCATTTCATTTCATTGGATCCTTAATCTGATAATTTTTCTTAAGCATGATAATGTTTCTCATGTTTTCTCACATGAAACAATTTTGAGAAATCTATTTTTCTAACTAGTTCCTATGTGGAACATGTAAAGTACAATCCATGATTTATTGAAAAATATGATTGTTGGAGAAGGTAGCCTACCATTAGAACCTTTTCATACAAATAACCCATCCATTTGAATGATTCGACACAAGTTGGGATGTTCTAGATGTGCTGATACTCGGTGAGAGCTTTTCTCAATTGTGCCTATGCGAATTTAGGGATCATCTTCTTCAAGATAACGAAAAAATTATTCTACCTTCATAGTGTGACTCCAATTGATGCATTTTATAATCAAGGGATTCATGTTATAGGAACACAATGGTTCCAATAACATTATTGATCAGGGGTTTGTAGGGATTGAATGATGGATTTTGATATTAATATAAAGGACATAGCATGGTGTGGGTAAGACAAACATTCATGAAAGTATATATGAAGGGAGCTTTATCTAAGGTATTTTTATACCCTTCCCTTTTGGATAAAATTTTTTTTATTTGTTTTCTTTTATTTGTTAAATATTATTAATTCCTAGTTATTTTTTTGAAAATAATCAAAGTATGACAATCTTACAAATTCTTATACTTTTATAATACGATGTATATGATTGTATACTCTTTATCGTTGAATCACTCCTTAAGTAAACTTGTCGTAAGATTCCTTATCTAATCAATATTATCATATCCTATGAATGATAGTTACTTAGTTAATAACAAAAGAGGGATTGTGAATCAATATTGTTTAACATTGTTAAACATTTATTTTATTAAGGATATAAATGAAGGGTTTTAAAACTTCAATCCTCCAGCCCGTTATAATTGAGCATATTTACCTTAATTTTAATCAAATATGTTTACTGAACACCCTTCCCATAATAAACTAATAATATTATTTGGAAACTTCTTTCATTAAGGATATCGATTCACTATCTGTCATTATGGCTATAAAAATGACATCATGTAAAACTATTATGGGGGCATGACATTTCAGCATAGGTAATGGATCTAAATTCACAAAAATCATAACCTTCATGAGTGATATATGAGATGAATTTCAATAGGTAACTATCTTTCAAGATAATTCCACTCATGGGTTCTTGATAACCTCAACCCATGGGGGACATAAGGTTTAGGAATGATCAAGGCCATCAATTAGTACAAATGTCCTTTCAGATCATGGGATTTCATGAGATAATTATGCTTCATGAAACAATCCTTATAGAGACCAAGAACTCACCCAATGATATGGTTATCATGTTTTTCAAAACATTCCCCTTCATGGAACCCATTCCTTCAAGAGGCCCTCAAAATTCATAAAGCCTAGTGTTTTGATATCCTATCCTTCATGACTCTCCAGTGTGCCTCCTTTCATCAAACACATTTTTTCATGAATGTCGAGTGTCATGGGACCCTATAACCAAACAAAACTGGTCAACCAATCACTATGATTCTATATAGGATAGATTTATATACACTTTTGTAATCCACATTGCTTCTAGAAAACCCATAAAATTACCTTACCTTTTGTGACTAAGCATAGGTACATAAATTCCTTCTTCTTCGGTCAAAAGCACCTTAACATCGGGACCACTAATTTTCACTACTCTATATTATTTTATAATTCATGTTCAATTTATAGGAATATGATTTTTATTCATGAAAGGCACAAGGGTGGATTCATCATGGGAAACTTTTCAATGTTGCTGGAAAAGAAGCTTTTTAATGGATATACCTCTCTCACTTTGAAATGACCTCCCTTGGTGTATCACTATCCATGTCTGAGCTATATTGAAAAAAATGTGTATCCACACATCAAATACATATTATGTAAAATTACACAAAATCATCATCATCACATGATGATAAATGTTGGCCTTATTGGGCGTGATGTTATTGGGATTCCCAATGTATGATCATCATGGGATGTTAATTGTACCCTTACATAGAATGTCACACTTAATCCAACACCCCCCGTGAAGCTTTCATCTATAATCCCCACAACATAACTCATTGAAAATCCTTTATTGACATGATCATCCTTACCGAATGAGTATATGTTTCATAGAAACTCCTATCACCTGACCTTAATTTGTGACATCTAAATACATTGGTTCTGATCCATGATTCCAAAAGAGGTTTTATAGTAGTCCACCTTGACGTTTAATCCTGACAAACAAACATATATATGGTAAATCCTAGAAGATCAATCTTTATTCACCAACACTCCAAAAAATTACTAGTGTAAAATATATACCCTAGGGGACACACATAACTACTTACCATTGCATAAAAAATTTAAACATATGATTCATTTATTCTTACAATATTTTTGACATGTGACTCCACATTCCCCACTAAAAATTTTACATGTGACCCATCGGTCCCCACTAAATGTTAAAACTATGACACATACATCCACACACAATGTTAAACTAGTGACCCATACATCTCCATAAGAAGTTAAACAAGTGATGCACCTATAACTAAAATACATTAATCCTATGAACCATCTATTCCAAGAGGAAATTATACCCATGACCAATCTCTCTCCACAATATGTTAGACCTATGTCTCAATTAACACCATATGATGCTAATCCTAGGGACCCTATATCTCCAAAATATATTAAAACTATGACCAATTTGTCCCCATATTATGATTATCCTTTGAACTGATACGGAATACCAACCCCGTACAATCCAAATGGGATCCCTAACATAAAATCCATTAGACTAAATACACACATGTTGTTATCTACGTCATAAGAAACATGGGATACCTTTGGTTTCGTGTTAATGATGCCTCATCTAAGATTACTCTATCTTCAAGTGGGTTATAATTTTCATGTTCCCAATAAATAAAATATCTATAAATTTCTTGACATGAAAAATGATATTATCTACTCCAACTAAAGGTTTTGACACTTTTGAGACATAGGAAACATATTTATCCAGTTTCCACATCAATATGGTTCAAGGAAAGAGTTTAATGAACAGGAAATAAATCTTTTATAGAGACTCAGACTAGGAATAAACATCCAAGGAAGAATCAATAAAGGGAGGAACCAAAATCCCAAAATCCCATTTTGATCTTGAAATAGACATAAACAATTAAAGAGATGGATGTTTCCCTCTTCTAGAGAGAGGTAATGTAGGGTAATACATATCATATCACCACAAGATGGAGAGACATGGAAAACCCCCAGTGGAAGGCGCCAGAATACCAAAATGGTAAACATGATTTGATTGTCATCATCTTCAAATATGAGAAATAGTAACATTGGTCTACTGTGATATTTTTATTCCCCAAAATACATATATTCAAAGCCAGGTACCAACAAGAAAATAGTGGGCCAAATATTAATGACTCCTATGACTTAGGGAAGATAATACTAGAAATAATTTTTCTACTACATCCAAAACGTGGATATATTCTCTTTTTAGGAATAATTGATGACATTGGTGAATCATGAATCACTTATACCATATCATTATTGATGGATGAGTCAATATACCATAATGGAATCAAGACACAAGATAACAATGATATAGATCCATCAGGAATGGTCACAGAATGAATATGAATGTGGAAATACCACATGGCTACATTCTTACCATGAAAGAAAACATGTATTCGGCTATTGGGGTCACATAAACCATCTCAACCTTTCAGATCATCCCAAAGTGGTTGATCTACACCCTTTTCTTATCAATATGAAAAATAAGTGGTCACTTAAAAGAGATATATTGATTTCCATTATATTGAAGCTTCGACACCTCACCGACATCACCTACCTTGAGGGATGCACATGGTGTAATCGAAGACTATTCCATCAGAAACCTACTTCTAGATCCTCTCCCTAGAGGGATCTATCACTTCACTCTCTTATTCCATGTTGGGGATGTTTATCACATATACATATAGCAACATATCTGGAGCTACCCAAAAGGTCTCCAAATATGTTATGTCATCTTTAACATAGAACGGTCTGTTATATTGATGTTTGGGTTGTTCTTATAACTTCTCTAAAATCAATGGTCTATAACACCTGATGCTGACACTAAGGTAAGACCTTGATCATTTTCCATTATGATTCATCTAATTCTTATCCAGTGGTTTGTTCCACCACTGATGTATCCCAAAAAATCACCAAAACAGGTTACGAGGGATCTCTATTCACCGACCTAGGATCAAGACCCCAGCTCCCTCTCTGGTAAGTTAGGTTGACTCTCTCAGAAATTGGAACCACCAAAAACTATTATCATCCATCTTGTGATAAGGAATAAAATTGAACAAGTCCCCATCACATTTAAACCCACTCGTATGGAGGACCTCCACTTGATAGAACCATCCCTCGCTCTAAAGAAACATCCCACGTTATGAGGGTGAAAACCGACCATAAGGCCCACAACCAAAGTGCAAGTCATGAGGCACATTCAAAGAACGTATGTGACTCTGGAAAGCTTATTCCTGGATATGGATTATGACATATATCATAGGACCATGGAAAGAATAATTTCCCAATGAATATTTCTAACTCTAAAGTCACATATAACTAGATAAAGGTATCTTTGGACCAACTATAAGGAATAAGGATGAATCATATTGATTAAGTCCTACCATCCCTAAATTTGTGGACAATTATATCCCAAAATCCTTCCACATTTACCATAATTAATTGGGAATTATAGTCTTATTACATGTACTCACAGTATAACCATGTACATCTCTATCAGTTTCCCTCCTCTCCATCCCCCATAGTAGAGATTGGATATATGTTAGGTTCTAGGAAAACATCCTTAGATTATTGTTGATATTCATTGTTACATAAATGGATGATTATACTCTCACCCATGAGGAGGTAGTAGTAGTCATTCCTATATGAATATGATCATGAATTTGACCCCACCTATGAGATAAATTCCAATATATTTTGGGTTTATGTCCTATATGGTAACCCCTTTCTAAATGAATCAATTATAAATAAGGCTTGTGTATGTGATACCACTGATTTATCAGATCCTTTAAATCAGGTCCTAGTGTGACCAGGAGTTGAACAACCCCATGATAATGAACAAGAGGACTTTTGGAGAATCTTGTCTTTCAACTAGAAACCAACACTATTTTTTCAAATACAAACTCAAGATTTTTTCTTCCCAAAATCCCTCACTAAAGATAATATGGTGTGCTTCAGCCAACATATTTTTAAAATGAATCTTCTCCTATAATATCATTGACTAACTTATCTATGAATATATTAACATCATTGTTCCATATAGAACTAGTGTGGAAGGTTTTATGTCGCATCACTCCTAGTAGATTGGATCTAGGATATTCGTGGCTACCTCCAATCAATGCATCAAACATTGGAAATGATCCATTCAGTGATTTGATGACTCATGGAAGAGGCATTCCAACCCATTATGATCAGAGGTTGGGGAAAATATGAAGCTCTCTACTTCAGTATCATTCCACGATAATATTACGAACATAAATCCATCCATTGGGATAATAAAAAGTGTCCCTCGACCACTACCATATTGAATATCATCACCATTAACCCTCTAGAGATCCAAATAATAAAAACCATTGATTCAAGAAATGATGAGGAGAACTCAACATAGGGGGGGGGATCTCAATATCAGGTATACCCCCAAATGGGTCCTTGAGCACTTTAGCTAAGACTGAAACTAGTCATTAGGATTCCCTCTAATGAGTTATTTCATCCTTCTTATTAATATGTCAACAACGATAGGGGACATGATGAGCCTATCACCCCATATGAGGTTACACCAAAGTACAGGGCTAGACCCCATGATATCCACCATGCATGAGTATATATATAAATATGAAAGGATCATTTATGTTATTATTTATATGATCAACCTATGAACTATCTCACCTGCAGAGGTCAATGTATTAATCCTCATCCACATTACTCAATTTAATCTTTGTGGCCCCAAGCACCTGGTCAGGGAATAGTTCGGGGAAACGATAAACAACCAATAAATGAATACCACGCCTTACAAAGTTAGCACGATAAACCATGTCGGGAATAATGACACATGGATCCCATAGTTGATAATCATTTAAATTCATTAGTTACCACAAATCCACATCAATATGACATGATAACTGTCACACCCGTCGTTTCTAATTTATTTATTTATTTTATTAATTTACTTTGTGTCGGGTAGTTCGGGTCGAAACCTGACTTAATATTTCGATTTCTTTTTTTTGGGCTTGTTTTCATCCAGCACAACGCGGTCGATGCTGTGCAGCCTCACCTGGGTTGATGCGCGGCCCCGATGGGTTCACCGCATGCCTTGCAGATGTTTAGTTAATGAAATAAAATAAACTAAAAATTGTTTTCATAATAATCATAATAATGTCATTTGAAATTACTATTATTATGATTATTATTATTTCTATTTTAGTTTATTACAATTATTATTGTTTTGTTAATTTTATTATTATTTTAAATATTATCTTAATTGATATAAATTTTTATTTTACTTTAGTATTATTATTACAATTTATTTTGGATGCTTTGTTATTTATTTATTTTTTCTTTCTTTCTTTATTTTTTATTCTTCTTTCCCTTGGTTAGGGTTTGGCCGTGGCCCTCCTCTCTTTTCTCTCCCGCTCTCCCCCCTTGGCCTTCTCCCTGTGCGGCACGCCTTTCCACGGCTCCCTTCCCCTTCGCGCCGCCTCCCCTTCCAGCATTCCTCCCGGCTGTGCCTCCTATCCGGCAACCACCCTCCCGACCGACCTCCCCCTCAGCCCGTCGCACCACCCCTCTCTCCATGGAACCCCACCGGACTCCCCCTCCTATTTTCCGACTTCCGACCGGCTAGCCGCACCGGCCGCCCCGCACCCCATGGTCGACCGCCCATCAGCCTCTCTCCCGGCCTGCATCGCACTACAAACTGTATCCTCCCGGCCAACCATACACGCATCGTGACCCAAATTCCTAAATAACCTCTCGTGACCACATTTCTCTCCTCCCGCTCGACCAGTCTCTCATCCGGCAACACATCCAGCACATCGTTCACCGACCTCCATGCTCTCGTCGCACAACCTAGCCTCCCCTTGAAATGCGGTCTATGCCGATGCCTCTCCTCTCCGACCTATAATGCTCCCTGGACTCCTTAGTAGACGAACCCACCTCACACCATCCCCACCTTTCCTCTCCTAGCCAGCACCGCCGTCGCGCGCCCCACCGCCCCGCCGCCCCGAAACCCTCCGTTGAATCAATTATATTTTATTTTTTTCCTCGTCTTGAGTGTTCATTGTGGTTCAGCGGGTATGGGTTCATTTAGGGGGTTATTTTACTCTTGGTTTTGTTTTAATTATTATTTTAGGATCCAATTCAGCTCACAGGTGGTGCATATTAGGTGCGGATGAAGATCCCCACAGGATTTGGGAAAAATAAACACCGAGATAGGTGGTTCCATGATTAATTATTATTGGACTAATTAATTTGCAAGTTTGATTAATTACGCATGTTATTTAATTAATCCGTGTAATGATAAATTGTTTCTTCATGATGTTTTATTTTCATTGAAATTGTTTATTGAATTGTTTAGGTAATGTGTGTGTTTTCTGCTGGGAACTCTATTGGTGATTTTTTTTAAATTGTGTGGTTGACTTATTAATTTTTACAAGTGGTGTGAATGATATAAATATATATATGTTGGTGTCATGTGCATTTGTTCTTAAAAGATGGTTTGTGTGAGTTTTATGGTTTACGCCAAATGTTTTATTTTAAATTGTTTTATGAGCTTTTACTTTTGGACTATTTATTATTGTTTTGTTAATTTTGCAGTGTGTGAGTTAGGGAGTGCAGATGAAGTGATTTATATTCTGGTGTGTGACAAAATATGAATTATTTTGGAAAGGGGTTTTTTGAATGACCTTTTTCCCTTTAAGAGTTTGGCGACATGTTTGAAAAATGTTTAATAAGTACTATTTGTGGTTTGCTTAATTGTCAAAGCGTTTTTGTTAAACTATTCACCTGGTGTAATTTAATGTGCAGGGAGTGCAGATTAAGTTTTAAAAATATTTTGGTGTGTGTGTGGTTTTGAAAGCGGGTTTGGGTGTGCAAATTGTGTTTTTGCACGTGAAGCACCCTGGTTGGATTTTACGCATTATTGTGATAGGTGACTTGAACATGAAACTTGATTGAGCACAAAACGGGAAGCCTGGGTAGCTAGGAGGGTAGACTAGACTAGTGAGCGAGTCTTCTGGAGGTGACTCAACCCGGTTTCATTGGTAGGATAGAAGATTGCAACACTAACTAAACATATGCATTTCTGAGGGTCGGGGTCTTCTAAGCCACGTTCTCTGCAGGTCCTGGCCTTATAAGCCACATTTTCTGAGGGTGGTGGCTTTCTAAGCCACGTTTCACCAAGACAGAGAGATATAGGGACCCAAGCTAGCTGATACCCATACGGCCTCTCCCATATTAGTTCTCATTGGTCACTTTGCGCTCGTCGGTGTGACATATTGGTTATAAAAAAATAAATAAGGGAGTGTGTGTTTTATTGAAGTCATTCCATTTAAAACAGTTTTCTTTAATTCTTTTTTCTTTTAAACCGTTAAAGCTTTTATTTCATTTCTTTAGTTAATATTGAAAATGTATTTGTCCTTTAATAATTATGCGTGGAAACTTTTTATTGGATGATGTCCTACTGGGCTCTTTTCTCACACCCTACATACACCTTTGGGTGTATATAGGCCCTTTTCTCTGTGTATTCCAGGATGAGACACTGTGCTCAGTGATGGTGGTTGGTCGTTGGTGGTCTTCTCGTGCAGGTTAACGTGTGTCACATGTGGATGTCGCGCCTCTCTCGTTTCTTTGAGGTTAGAGTATGAGTTTTAGTTTCTGATGGCATCATTTCTTTTTAGTTATTGGTTGGAGTTGTAGAATTTAAACATGTTCATAGTTTAAAGGCGTGTTTGGTTTTCTATTTCTAGTTTCAGTTTATTTATCTGGTTAATTGTATTTCTGTCTTCTATTTCGGGTAAAATCGTTCCCATGTGTTAGTTTTGATTCTCGGGCACTTGTGCCAGCCTGTGGGGATCGGGAACTCCCTTCGGGCCATGTCGCGGACCGGGTTAGATGGCGACCCGGCCTGGTTCGTGACAACAACTTTTATCGTTGCCCATATCATGGAATTGGAAGTACGACATATAGAAATTCAACCTAAAATAATGTCATAAATATCCTAGGTAAGTCATTTTAAAGATCCCTGATAATTCATTAATCTTGGAATTGTCCAATTTATTTGTTTGGGAGATCCACTATGGAATCTAGGCCACTTCTCCTCAAGGTGCAGTCCAATATTTGTGAATTATGAATAATAGTAATCCATAGAGCTCCAATGACTTTTCAAAATTCTATTACGTACTTCTTTTGTATATTATAGTAAGATACCCATAAGGCCTATTCCCTAATGTTAATACCTCCTTTTCAATATCCTCTATTACATCAACTCCATATAATGCAAGAGAAGAACCATTGAAATCATCAAATAAAAATGCAACGTTGATGATCTAGTTAATGACATTGTTTCTAGATAGAGGGTACTCAAGTGTTATCTTGACATGTAAAACTCTTAGTAATACATTCTTATGATTTGTTCGGGGATATTAGAGAGATGATATGGTCCCTAACCGCTTTTCCCTAAACTAACAAGGTGGATTTCAGGAGTTTTCTAAAAATTATTAGGGTCTAAAAATCACTTACATCAGACTAAACAATAATATCTATAATTTCCCCTTCCAGATTTCATGAGACATCCCATAATTGTATATAACAAAACCATAATCATAGTGGATCCAGAACTGGTTCACTTGTTTTCACCTATAGGGGACAAAACTCACCAATCAGTAGATGTAAAACAATTCTAGGAATATCCTCACCTAGTACAACCACCTCATTAAAAGAATTTGAAAACAACCCTATATTAGGGATAGGATCCTCGGGATAATTTATAAGAAAGTTGGAATATGAATTACTCCTTAAATTATGTGAAAGTCCACTAGTATTTCATGTGCACATGATAAGATTGTGTTCTAATGTTTCTAAAATACAGCAGTATATTAGACTCCAAACTCAGAGGTTACACCACTCACTGATCATATCATAGATTTCTCAAACCCACCATATTGATTAATTATTCATACAATATTGGATTTAGGGAATAGTATATTATGACTTATTTAGATTGGGCTATGTCACGTAATAGGTGGAACATTTCTTTCCTAGACCTGATAATGATATAAAATTATCTGGTTACAGGAAATAGGCCTCTAACAGTGATGAAAAGAACATAAATTACTTTTTATCCCATAATATAGTCACTTGTTCAAATGGTATCATATTTCTGTACATGAGTTTGTGAAAACCTACTATGGTTACTGCTAAGACTCTGAATGCTTCCTCCATAACTACGTTGTAACCCCCCAAGTCTTGGAAGAACATATGTTGATGATGTTAGAGAAATCATAGTCCCGCATCAGTGCCAAAACAAGTCCACTACCTTGGAAATTTCATGCATCCCGAGTAAGGGGATACCCCCAAATTACATCTATATTTGGATTATTCAATCGATGTGGAGTATTAGTATACTTATATGAATTTTTTTTGAACTGATGGACCACTATGATATTCCCAAAAACATTTAATTCCTTGAGAAACCCTCAATAAAATTTTGAAGATTATATATATATTAAGTTGGTGACATGAATGTTGGTAGAATACATATTATATCACTTTGGAATTGATTTTTGATGATACTGATACTACGATGAAATATAATTCTATGGATCGACAATATATTTACCTCAATACAATCCATTGGGAATACCGCCACAACTAATTATAATAGTTATAACATCATTTCTCTTTTTACACATGTAAACCTGATTTATTACCTAAAAATTCACTTAAGACAACCAAGAGGATCTAAAGGCCTAGTGTCATGAGAAATTAGGGACATTACATGAAAACATATGATATAAAAATATGACATCATTATTCAAATGTTATTTTACATGACCACAACATTCCCTCGTACATAAAATCTTATCAGATAAAATGAAGAAATACATGTGAAAAGAGTCAGCTACAAAGCCCAATAAGGGAGTAAACAAGGCATTACATGTAGAATACAATACATAATATGAAATAAAAATTTCAATGGGGCATAATATACACATGAACATAAATGCAGGATATAGCATGATTATCATAACATGGAAATCATATTATTTTAAAGGTAACACGTGTTTTAGACTATAAAATCATTTATAGTATTTTATTATATCACTATTGTGTCATTATAATGTCATAAAACACATTATATATTTAAATGATATTTAATTATTACACAAAAAATCAACTTTCTCAGAAAATTATGAAAAATTCACCATTGGGTAATTTTAACATCTGGATTTCAAAAATAATTTTAATTTTAAATAATTAATTTTATTAATATGTGGGTTTTCACTTTTAAATTTAAAATTCACATTTATTAAAAAAATTTCGTTTTGAAAAAAAGTGTTCAACCCTTAATAAATAATACAATTGTTTTGATAAAAATTATACAATAAATTATATTTAATAAAATGTAATTTAGTAATAATAAAATTGTATTAAAATATAATTTAAATAAAAAATCCATTAATTAATAAAAATATATTTATTAATAGAATATTATCTAAAAATACTATTTGTAATTAAAAAACCATTTACAAAGTAACAGTAATGAAATGAATGTATATTGTTTATACAAAAAATAATTCTCATAATCATAGTTCTAGTGTGATGTTACATTATCCATTATAACACCTGTATAAGACCTATGGGTAAGCTGTGTGATGGTGACTGACACTTTGGGTGTATCAGATAACTTCCCCCAGTGGTTATCTCTTTAAACTTCCACTTTTCTAATATGAAATTATATTCAAGCATAACATGTGGAAACTTAGCTTGGTATTGGTCAAGAGAGAATCCCAATGAAACAATATCATTTCTGATATCTGATAAATGGGCTTCGTAGGGAGAAATTCTACTGGATTAGGCAATCACTTCCTTTTTTTGTGTAAATTGGATATGGTAAAGACCTATATTTATACTAATAATGTGATCAAAATTTAATGGCTACATTACCAACGGTAACAATTTATAATGATACTTTAAAATCAAAAAACTTAAGAAAAAATATGATCATATGTTTTATTCAACCATTATACATAATAATACCTTTAATTAGATCAGGATATATTATAATTAATAATAGTTTTGGTCGTAACAATCTTCCCCCATTAAGAAATTTTTGCCTCAAATTTTTCTTTTTCCCATACTAAAACAGATCAGGGTAAATTTTCTTCTTAACTTCCACTAATTCCCATGTTGCTTCATCAAGCATGTGGTTTCACCCGATCACATCGACAAAGGACATTTTCTTATTTCGAAGAACATTCTATCTACGATCTATGATCTTCACCGACTTCTCTTCATAGGACAGTTCAGTCTCTAATGGTACCACCTCTGGAATGAGTACATGCAATGGTTCAGGTATGTACTTCTTCAATATTGATACATGGAATACATCATGCACATATGATAGGTTTGGTGGGAGTTCTAGTCGATAGTCCACTCATCCAATTCGATCAAGGATCTCAAAAGGGCCTACATACCTTGAAATAATATTTCCTTTCTTCCAAAATCTCTTAACTCTCTTCCATGGTGATATGTGGAGGAATGCCATGTCTCTAGCTTCAATATATATGTCCAATGGATGACTATTAGCATATCCCTTCTATCAACTCTGAGCATCATTAATGTGTTGTTGAGTGGTCTTAACATTCTCCACCATTTCCTCAACCATTTATGGACCTAGGAGTTTTCCCCCCAACTTAATCTCAATATGTTGGTGTTTGGAACCTCTTCCCACACATGGATTCATAAAGATCCATTTGGATGCTTGATTGAAAACTTATATTGGAAATGAACTCAACCAGGTGAAGATGTCGATAACATACACCTTTGGAGTCCATTGAGCATTCTCTCAACATGTTCTCAAGTGTTTGGATAGTCCTCTCAGATTAGCCATCAGTTTGAGGATGATAATCCATATTGAAGTTCAGATTATTATTCATAGAATGTAAAATACAATTCCAAAACATTGAGTCGAATCTCAGATCTTGATTAGATATTAAAGATAGTGGAACTCCATGCATCCTTACCACTTCTCTGATGTATATCCATTCCAACTAATCCAAGGAGAAATCCCCTCTAATTGTAAAATAGTGTGCAATATTTGTAAGATGATCCACAACAACCCAAATAACATTATTTTCTTTCGATGTCTTCAAATGTCCACTGAAAAATTCAATGGAGATGTTCTCCCATTTCCATGTTAGTATGGGTAATGGTTGCGTCATCCCCTTAGACTTATACCTCTCAACCTTCACTTGCTGCAATACTATGCACTTTTATGTATAGTCAACGATATCCTACTTCATGATATCCCACCAATAATTATCTCAGAGATATCGATACATGTTTTTGATTCCTGGGTGAATCGATATATTTTAGCTATGTGCATAATCAAAAAGTTCATTCTTTATCTCCGGATTTGGTGGAACTCATAGTATAGTCCCAAATCTCACAATTCATTTTTCATTAACATGGATCTTTGAGGATTTCCTTTTTCTGATAGTTTTCACTTTCTTCTGAATTTTCACATCATCTTTTCGAGAATCCTTTTACCTTTTTAAAAGATATATTTGGGAAATAATTAGTGAAAGGTTGAATTATGTTCCCTTTTGTATGAATCCCATTTCCATTTTCATCAAATATAAGAATATTGGATCCTTTTCAATTCTCATCAATGAAATAGTAGCTAAATTATTTCTACATAGAGAATCTCCCACCTTGTTCGCATTCCACGGATGGTAGTGAATTTTTAATTCATAGTCTTTGATCTGCTCTAAACATCTTACATGGAATATGTTCAACACCATCTTCATGGATATATTCTTGAGGATTTTATGATCCATGTATATTTCATACTTCAGCACAAAGAGGTAATGTCAGAAAATTTTTAAAGAAAAAATTACTACAGCCAACTCCAGACCATTTTTTGGATTGTTTTTCTAAGGAACATTCAATTGCCTTGAAGCATACGCAATGAAATTGTAATTTTGAATCAACACCCAGCCCAGACCCTTCTTCTAAGAATTACTGAATACCACATAATGTTTCCACTTGAGGGTAGTGTGACCACAAGAATAGTGATAAGACTTATTTTCAACACCAGGAATATATCTTCCTATTAACCACTCCAGGAAAAAATGACTCCATAAAGAGCTATCTTGGTAACAATGTCTGAAAATTGTGAGAAATGTCTCACAAATTGGTGATAATATCCATCTAACCCCAGGGGGCTACAGATATCTGTCATAGATTTTTTCCTCATTCATCCATCAATAACAGCTATCTTGGATGGATCAACAAATATCCCACTTCCTGTGATGATATTAACTAAAAATGAGAAACCCTTCAACCATAACTCATACTTGTTATAAATTCCCTAGAGCTTCTCCTTTCTCATGGTCTCTAGTATAGTTCTAAAATTCTCCCCATGATCCTCCTAGGTTTTGGAGTTTATTAGAATTAAATATAAAATGACTACCACAAATTTGTCTAGGTAATCTCTAAAGACTCTATTCTTTATGTCCATGATGACTGTGGGAGAATTAGTGAGTCTGAAAGGTATTAGTTTGAATTCATAATGCTCACACGTTGTAAGAAAAGAAATCTTGGGGATATAATCATTCCACAATACTTAGTAATATCCCAACCAAAAATCCACCTTGTGAAATTATCGTTCTCTATGTTGATGATTGAACAAGCCATAAATTCATGGTAGAGGATAGATGTTCTTCATCATGATTTTTTTTCAGCTCACACTAATCAATTCAATGGTGCATTTATCCCTCCTTCTTCTTGATGAAGTGGACTGGTGCACCCCATAGAGAAGCACTTGAGAATATAACCCTTTATCGAGATTCTCATATAGTTGTTTCGATAGCACATAAAACTCCACAATAGCCATTTTATATAGAGTCTTTGATATTGGAAACACCCCAGGAATAATATCAATCGAGAAATCAGCAAGTCTTCTTAGAGTAGACTGTGAAATTCATTGATAAACACTTCCTAAAATTCCTCCTAATAGACATGCATTAAAGGATGGTTGCTTCCTTAGACTCAATCATATGAGAATTATTTTCATGATCATAGGGAAGTTATATCCATGAATGATACGATGGTGATAAAGAATATTCACCCTCCTCCATGGACTTGTACTGAATCAATGGTTGATTCACCATATATGATGTGATTTCTCTCTCACATAAATTTATGTTGGTTCTATATTGGGAAAGCCAATCCATGACATGAACTGAATAAAATTCCATCAGAGGGAGAATGAAGAGGTTCACTGGGAAGTTCCAACAACAAATTGTGATAGGGGAGGAGTTATATTCATGGGATGCAATGATTTACCCATGTGTACTTCACACTAACATCTTTACATCCATGATTTGGGGTGGTGTTGGGATAGTTCTACTAATATATTGGGATATAAATTAAGGTGTAGATATAGAATTAAAATGTTTGTTTTCTATTTTTAAATGAATATCTAACATACCTTTCACCACTACATTTTTAGGGTTCGTTGCAGCACTTGTGATGGAAGATGATCACCATTGCTAACCTATAGGTTGTTGGATGCCATCGAAAACCCCTAGATTAGGGAATTGGTTTACAATGTGCCATTATTATTTTCATTTGAAAAAATGAACAATGTACTGAGGGTCAAACAGAGGGTTCTTCTCAACTGTTGTATGAATTGGTTTTTATTATCGATACATAATATCCAGGTTCCCTTCTCTTACACACCTAAATCGTTACATCGTCCCCTTTTGGAAATTTACAGGGGGCTACTTTCTACACATTTTTTAAGTGTGCTGCATGAATTTCATAGAAACATTTGATTTATCTATCAGACCGCCAGAATTTAATGTCATATTTATTTTTATTATCGCTATGGAACCCTTTAGAGTCATTGAACACCATTTCAACATTGAGAACACATCCAAAAATTTCCTCATAGATTTCAAAATCATGATTTGGTAGGACTTTCCATATGATAGGTTTTAGCCCACCAAAGAAGTGGTCAACCTTGGCTTTGAGCATAATGACAAAGCCAGAGGCATATCATGCGTTCCCTGTTATGTTTTACTTTTACCCTCTTACGGATTCATCATATATTTACTTGAAGGAAAGGAAGTCCCTTTCCATCATATGATAGAGGGAATGAGAAAAATAGTTATCGAAAAACATTTTCTTGAAATCCATCCATTCCAAAACATCAATATCCACCTTAGTCTTCATATTTTCTCATAAATGTCCACCATTGATCAGCTTCACCCTCCATATGTTAAGAAGAAAAACATAACTTCTTGTTTTCATATCATTGAAAGATAGAGAATATATTCTCAATGGAGTTGATCCATTATTAGGCGATTGAGGGATCATATGATCTAGTAAAATTTGAATTCCATTGTATCATGAAGCTCTCAATTGTAGATTTTTTCTTTGGGGGGGGGGTTACATTCCTATTGACCCATTTTTGAATTAAAAATATGATCTAACTGAGAGTGTATCGTAATAAGGATTGTGATTCCCATTACCATCAGATTGGGAATCTCATTAGAATATTCATCCCATTGATCTTCACATAAGTCATTAGCCCGAGTCATCCTATTAGAAACCATTGGCAGGAATAAAAAAATGATAGGGGTAACACATAAAGGGTAATCCAATGACAGAAATGGATAATGATTAAATTACATTTATTTCCATAACTTATGAATTTATAGTTTTTAATCTATGTTATCTATGATCTGCATCCCAACATATTTTTTAGGGGAATTTTTTAATCCCATTAAAATGGTTCTTACCATGATTATAAATTTACTAAAGAATATCTCCCATATGTTTCATAACAAATATTTAAGCAAGGTCCATTGTAATTCACTTGTTGTCATTCAATTCTAGATCAAACTAGTGTTTTTAGGTTTTACACCTAGATACATCTGTGTCAGAGCCACATCTACTTGTTTGTATCCAAACATGGATGTATTTTCATGATAAACCACGTACTCTATAGTCACCACAATTTAGGCATGTTTTTATTATAATTAGTCTTATCCCAAAGGATTTCACTAGGTTTTTCTAATCCTAATCCCATTAATTTATAAAGCTTTCATCTGATACCAACTGTAATAACACATATCATTATTACACACTTAAACAAGATTTATTACAAAAACATGGACTTAAGGAAAATATGAGGATCTAGAGGTCCAGTTTATTGGAAAATTTTATACATTTCATTCGAAATTAAGACATAAAAATTATACATATTTATTGAAAATATCCTTCACATGACCTCAACATTCGCTCGTATATAGAAATGGATGGGATAACCTGAGGACATACATATGAAAAGAGTGAGCTATAAAGCCCAGTAATGGAGTAAACAAATCATAACATGAAGAATACAGTACGTGTTAGGAAATAGTAATATCAATGGATAATAAGAGGTAAATGAACATAACTGCATGATATAACATGATTATAATTACATGGAAATGTGGAAACAACATTTAACATGATTTTAGTATGAACCAAGGATCATTTCACATGGAGCATGTGTAAACCCTCATTGAAATTGAATTATCATGAGTAAACCCTAATTGTAAATGAATAAGCATGACTCAACACTCATTGAACATGAGGAATCATGATACTATTATTTACCCAATGCGTTGGAGTGCTATCAAGACATTCCCCTTAAAAAATTCCATTTCATGCATAATTGTTACACTTGGATCATACAACATAGATTCATAAAAGATAATAATTTATTCAAAAAATAAGAGATTTGGAATACATAAATTTTTTTCCTAATTAAACATGTACATTTTGATATTGGTTGGTACCCTTGATAGAAAAATGGGTACGATATTCCTTTACACAATGATTTTGGGATGGGAAATTTTGGTGTCTCTTCGTCAACAAAACGACGTCAAATAGAACTTATAAAATGGGTTGCTGAGAGAGAAAGGGGTATCTCATAATTTATACATTAAATGAACTGTATGGGGGTCATGGAACATAATATACTAACATGTTTTATGGCAGATAGATGCATTATATAAAAGAATTTATTAAATTAATATGAGAAGAGTGAAATTCCATACAGAATTCCATCATGGTAACTATTGTACATGGGACGAATTAATGTGAGATAAAGAGGTCTCTCATCATTAAAACATGTGAAGGGATGTATGTGGATATTAATAATCATACCCAATCATTATTAATTGCAAATAAAATGGCATAAAAATATAAGGAAACTTTGACATAAATAAGGATGGAAAGAAAGTGAGGATCCCTTAAATAGAAGTGTGATCCCAAAGGTATGGTATTGGTTTGAGAGAGGCTTCTCAAGATCATGTGGAGTCTTCAGAGGATTCTAGAAAGATTTTGGTAGTGTTTATTCGAGATTCAAATTGTTTTAGTGATGAGTAATGGGATATTGAGTGGGTTTATATAGGAAAGGAAAGTAAATTTTTTATTATTTTGGATTTGGACACTACACATTAAACTAATCAAAACACAAACCATCGCATGGTTTTTTCCCATATGTTTTGTCACAGAAGAGTGTAAACCATTATTTTATAGGTAAAATGGAAAAACTTATTAAAATATTCCTCTTTATTATGTGGAGGTGAGTCACACTCTCATGATAATTATTTTAAAATGTTAAAATGTTTTATAAATTTTGGAGGGTCAGCGTATGATTTATAATATACAAAAAAATCATATATTACAATATTTTAATGTTAAAAGATATATTGTCCGAGACTCAATTTATAGTCTTTTATTACATCAATATTGGATCATTTTGATGTCATAAAACACAATATATATTTAAACGGTATTTAATTTTTACCCAAAAGTCGACTTTCGCAGAAAATTATGAAACCTTTACCTTTAGAAAATTTCGACGTCCTGATTCTAGAAACAATATTCATTATATATATATATAATATTCTAAATATGTGCATTTTCACTATTAAAATAAAAACTGACATTTATTAAAAATTCATTGGTTTTTACATAAACAGTTTTGAAACCATAATAAAAGTTACAACTGTATTCATAAAAATTATATAATCATATATATTAAATAAAACATAATTTATAATAATAATATTTTTTTAAATTATAATTTAGTTCCTAAATACATTAATTCATCAAAATATATTTTTCAATTGTATATTAACTAAAAATTATACTAGTACATTAAAAACCATTTACAATGTAACAATAATGAGATAAATGTATATTCAATATCTAAAAATTAAATCACATAATTATAATGCTAGGGTCTTGTTAAAAACCCTATATAAAACTAACATAATACCTAAGGGTATGGTTTGAGATATTGATAGAATCTTAGGGTGTCTTAGATAACATCACCAGAGTGGTAATTTCTGTTAACATCCACTTCTCCCATAGTCAATTCAATTCAAGCTCAAAATGTTGAAGTACAGCTTGGGCTTCGTCATGAAGAAATCCCAGGGACATTACCTTCATTCCATTCTCCAATAAATGGGCATCCTATTAATAAATTCCACTGGATGAGCCCATCGCTTCCTTTTTCTGAGTAAATTTGATTTGTTAAAGGTCTATATTTATTGTAATCATGTGATCAACATTCAGTCGCTAAATTAGCAAGGCTAACAATTTATAATGATATTTTAAAATAAAAAAAATCCTAAAACCAAATAAGTACATATGTTTCATAAAAATTTTTACAAAATAAGACATTTAATTAGATCAATATGAATTTTCATTAACAAATTTTTGGGTTTTTACTATCTTCTCCCCCTTATAAAATTTCTCCCTCGAAATTTCCTTTTCCAACACTAAATGAGATGAGGGTAACTCTGCATCATCACTTATTCTGATTCTCAGATTTCTTCTTCAATCTTTTGTTATCACCACAACACCTTGATATAAAGAATTGTCCTATTTTGTATAACTTTTTCTCTATAATCTATGATCTTCACTGACTTCACATAATAGGAGAGGTCATTCTCCAAGGTACCACATCCAGATTGAGTACATGTGATGGGTTAGTATATACTTCTTTAAGGGTGATAACTTGAATACATCATGTCATTGAGATATGGTCAGTGAAAGTTCTAGTTGATAGGCCAATACTCCGGTGTGATCAAGTATCTTAAAAGGGAAAATGTACCTTACACTAAGCTTTCCCTTATTCAAATATCTCATAAATCTCTTCCATAGTAATATGTGAAGGAATATCATGTCTGCATATTCAAAATATAGGACTCATTGATGATTATATTCATAGGTCTATTGTCAACTATGAGAAACTGTAATGTGATAATGAATGGTTTTATCCTTCTCCAACATTTCTTCCACCATTTGTAGAACTATGAGTTTTCTCTATCCAATACCATCCCAATATTTTGGTGTTCTACACCACTTCCCATACAAGGCTTCATAATGATCCATTTGGATACTTGAGTGGAAACTGTTATTTTATGAGAACTCAACCTGAGTAAGATGTTGATACCATCCTCCTTTGATTTCCATTGTGAATTCCCTCAACGCTTTCCCATTTGTTTGGAATTTACACTCAAACTAGTCATCAGATTGAGGATTATAAGCCACAATGAAACTCATCTCGGTATTCAGAGCATGTGGAAGACTCTTCCAGAATTTAGAGGTGGATCTTGGATCTCAATCAGATACAATATATAGTAGAACTCCATGAATCCTTACCAATTCAATGATGTATATCCATTCCATTTGATCCAATGGTAAATCCTCTAGAATTGTAATGAAGTGTGCAGTCTTTGTAAGACGATCAACAAATCCCCAGATAGCATTGTTACCTTTTGATTTCTTTATAAGTATAGTTAAAAAGTCCATGGTGATGTTCTTATATTTCCGTGTTGGTATGGGAAATGGTCGAATCATCCACATAGACTTCTACCTCTCATCCTTCACTTGCTGACATAACAGGCACTTTGATGTATCCTCAATGATCTCCTTCTTCATGTTATCCAACTAATAATGCTATCGGATATCTCGATACATATTTTGATTTCCTAGGAGAATGGATAAAATAAAACCACGTGCATCATCAAAAAAGATCATTCATAAACGTTTGATTTGATGGAACTAATAGTCATGTTCCATGTCCCATAAATTGTTATTCATTACAAATAAACTCACCAGATTTACCATTTTTGATAGTTTCTACTATCTTCTAAATCCCGGAATTATCCTTTTGAGAATTCTCTATACATTCAAAAGGAGATGATTGTAAAATCATTATTGAAAGGATTTATGTTGATCCCTTATTTATGATTCCCATGTCTATATTCATTAAATCTATGAATATTGGATCCTTTTCTATTCTTATGAATGAAAGAGTTGTTGGATCCTTTCTTCATAGAACAACTAAATACATGTTCACTATCCACAGATGGTAGTGAATTGAGCATTAATGGTCTTTGATATGCTCAAACCATCTTCATTGGTGGATGTTAAACTCTTTATTCATGAATATATACTTGAGGCTTTTTTGATCCGTGTATATTTCAATCTTCTCCCAAAACAGATAATGTTTACAAATTTTTAAAGCGAAAATTATTGAAACTAACTCCAGATCATGTGTTGGATATTTTTTCTCATTAACATTAATTTTTTTTGAATCATAGGCATTAACATTGTCATTTTTCATAAACACGCATCTCAGGCCCTTCTTCGAAGCATCAATGAACAGCACAAATAGTTCCCCACATGTGGGTACTGTCAGCATGGGTGTAGTGATAGGCCTACTTTTCTAATCCTTGAAGTTATATTTACATTCATCACTCCAAGAAAACATGACTCCATTCTGAGTTAGCATGTTAAGAGGGTCTGAAAATCATTATACATTTCGCAAAAATTGTCCACAATATCCAGCAAACCCCAGAAACCTATGGATATTTGTCACTGATGATGGCCTCATTCATCACTCAATTGAATATATCTTGGAAGGATACATAGATATCCTCATGATTTTGATTATATGACCCAACAATGAGACTTCTTTCAACCAAAACTCACACATTGCATATTGCTTCTCCTTTCACAAGGCCTGCAGAGAAGTATTTAGATGCTCGTCATGCTACTCCTTGGTTTTGGACTATATTATTATATCTTCTTTAAAGACTACCAAAAATTTTCTGAGTTAATCTCTAAAGAATAGATTAATCATGTCCATTAATATTTCTATAGATTTAGTGAGTTTTAAAGTAATTACTATGAATTCATTATGACCTTATCTTACACAAAAACCAGTCTTGGGGAAAAACTCCTTCATCACCCATTCTTGGTAATACCTGACCCAAAATCCCCATTGGGGAAGTATTTTCCTCCACATATATGAACATAAAAGTCATCAAATCGGGTTAGAGGATACTTTTTCTTTATCATGATTTTGTTGATAACACGATAATCAATGAAAGGGTGCATTGATCCATCCTACTTCTTGTAAAAGTAGACTAGAGCACCCAATGGTAAAGCACATGAGCCTATAAACCATTTGTCCAGATTCTACAGTAGATGTTTCTTTAGATCCTCATGTTCCACAAAAACCATTCTATATGGAATCTTTGATATTGGCTATGCACCAGGTATAAGATCAATCGAGAATTCATCATATCTTCTAGGAAGAAGACATGACCAATCCTCGGGAAACTTATCATTGAATTCCTCACAATAGGTATGTCTTCAATGATGGTTGCTTCCATAGACTCAATCATCGAATCCAAATGTGTATTCTCATAGGGAAGTAATATTCACAATTGAAATGATGGTGATATAGACAATTCACCCTCCATACACTTGTACAGGAGTGGGGGTCGATTCGACATATGGAATGTGATTACCCTCTCATTGAAATTTATATCGGTTCTATATAAAGAATGCAAATCCAGGCCAATAATTGCATCAAATTCATCTAGAGGGAGTATGACAAGGTTCATAGTGATGTTCAAACCCCAAATTATGAAAAAGGAGGAGTTATATTCTTGGGATGCAAGGATTCCCCCATTTTCTGTTCTCACCAACATCTTTACTTCCTTGATTTGTGTTGGTGTTTGAATTGTTCTACAAAACATTGGGGATATAGAGGGTTTTTTAGAACCTGAATCAAAAGCTACATTTTCTATTAATTAATGAATAGCTAGTGTACCTATCTCCACTTCGTTATCAGGTCTCGCATCGGTGGTAGTGATGGAAAAACATCTCCCTTGATGCCTTGGAGGTATTTGGTTTCCTCCAAAAAACATTGGATTGGGGAACTGGTATGCAAAGTACCATGGTTCTTCGTAGTTGATGCATTGAACAATGGATTGAGGATCAAGAAGAACATTCCTATCCACTTTTATAGCAAAAGGTTTTTGGTGTTAGAAGTTCATAGCTAGGTTCCCTTCTCTTAGACACCTAAAGTATTTCCTCACCCCCTTCAGACATTTTATGTGGTTCTTCTTTCCACACCATTGGCATGTGGGGTGCTATAATATAATAGAATTTATATATTAATCCATCAGACCACTAGAATTATAGTCCACCCTACACGTCTTAACTGCATGATACCTCTAAGATTTTTTAATCTCCATTTCGACTTTGAGGGTGCATCAGAAAATTTCCTCATTGTTATTAATGTCACAGACTGCTATGGATTTCCATAGGCTTGGTTTTAGCTCACCAAAGAAGTAGTGAACCATGCATTCAGGGGTGATAACAAATCCTGAGGCATATCATTCAAGCCTTGTGATTTTTTCCTCATATTCTTTTATGGATTCATCCTATTTGTTCTCGAGGGAATGGAAGCCCCTTTCCATCTTATGTTAGATGGTGCGAGGAAAATATTTATCAATTTTTTTTCTATAAATCCATCAATTCCAATGCATAGATCTACTCCTCATGAATCATATTTTCTATAAATTTCCACCATTAATCAACTTCACCATATATACAATAACCTACCATAAGTAACTTCTGTTGTTCGGAACATTTAAGGATAGAGAAGATCATCTAAATAGAGTTGATCCACTATTGGGTGATTGAGGGATTAGATGATCCATTAAAAGCCAGACGAATTTTTCACATGAATCACACAATTGTTTATTTTTATTTTTTAGCAGGGTTGTATATTCTAATTGTCCCATGTTTGAATTAAAAATTTGAGATAACTAGGATATCATCATGACAATGATTGTGATTCATGATCCCATTGGATTTGGAATCTCATTATAATAGTCACCACATTGATCTTTAAATTAGTTTTTAGCCTGAGTCCTTATTTTATAACACACTGGATTTAATAAAAGGAAAGCAAGGGGTAACACATAAAGTGGAATCCAATGAAGAAAATGATAACATATAATTTACATTTATTTCCCTAACTTATGAATTTATAGGCTTTGATATATGTTATAAACGATCTACAACCCAAACTATATTCATAGTGTAATTTTTTTATTCGCTTAACAATGGTTCATACTAACCTTATAAATTTACGAAATAATATCCCTAGGAGTGTCTTAATAAAGAGTGAATCAAGGCCCGTTTTTGTGCACCAGTTCTCGTTCGGGTCATTATCAATATAGTGTTGTCGGGTTTTACCCCGTTGATACAACTCTGCTAGAGCTGCCTCTACTTATTCATATCCAGATATAGATGTATTTTATTGATAAATAATTACTCTATACATTCCAGAATTTTGGGATGTTTTTATTATACATATTCATGTCCCTAAGGCTATTATTGGGGTTTTCTAATTATAATCCCAAAAAATAACAAATCCTATCCTCTGATAGAAATTAAAAAAACTCTGCTATTTATTACACACATATAGAAGATTTATTACATAAACATGCCTAAAAAAATTTGAGGATTAAGAGGAATGGTGTCTTTGGAAAATAAAGACATTTCATGATTACATAAGACATAAAAATAAAACATCTTTATTGAAGACCTGGATTACATGACCACATCATTCCCTCATACTTATCATTGCATTGGATAACCTAAGGACAAACATTTGAAATGGGTGGGCCATAGAACATAGTAAGGAAGTAAAAAAAGGTATAAATAAAGAATAAAATACATGTTATGCAATAAGGAAATTAAGGGAGCATAATAGTAACATGAACATAATGTCATGATATACCAAGATAATCGTAACATAGATATATGGAAACAACATTTAACATGATATTAGCACAAGCCAAGGCTCGTTGAATATGAAGCAGGAGTAAACTCCTATTGCACATGAATTATCATGAGTAAACCCTCATTTGACATGAAAAATCATGAGTCAACACTCATTTAGAATGATGTACCATGATACTAATCATTACCCAATGCATTAGAGTTCTTTCATGGAACACCCTTTGTTAACATTTCATTTCCTACATAAGTGTGCCAGATGGATAATAAAAAATGGATTCATTAAAAATTATAATTTATTAAACAAATAAGTGATGTGGAATACATAAATTATAGTCTCTAATACACACGTACATCTGAAAAATGGTTAATAAGCTTGATATAAAAATTGGTATGGTATTCCCTTACATGATGATTTTATCATGGAAAATTTTGGTGTAACTTCAGAAGCATAACAACCACAAATAGAAATTATAAAATCAGTTTATGAGATAGAATGTGGCCTCTCATAGTTTATACATGAAATGGATATTAATGGTGCTAGGTAACATAATTACCCAACATGTGTAATGATTTTGGATGCATAATTAAAAAGAATTTCTTGAATGTAAATTTGAAGAGAGAAATTACTTATGGAATTTTTTCACCGTAACGAGTGTACATGGGATGCATTAATGGAAGATAAAGAGGTATATCATCATTAAAAAATAATTAGAACAGTATGGGGGAGATTTGAAATTGTAATATAACATTTTTAATTGAATATAAAAGGTAATAACAATATAAGATAACTTGGATATAAATAAGGAAGGAAATGAAGTGGGGATCGCTTACTTGGAAGTGTGATCCCAAAGGATTGGGAGAGGCATGATAGAGGCTTCATAGGATATTGAGGTGACTTGGGAGGATTATAAAGAAATTAGGTCATCGGTTTGTCGAGCTCCAAATGGTTTCAATGAATATTAATGGGATATTGAGTGGGATTATATAGGAATGTGGAGGTAATTTTTTATTATTTTGGTTTTGGACACTACACATTAAACTAATCAACACCAAAAACCATCAAATGGTTTTTGAAAAATGTATTTTCCCAAATAGGATTGAGAAAATTATATTATATGTCCAATGGGATATCTTGTTATAAAATTAGGCTTGATTATTTGGAGGTGAGTCACACTATCAAGGAAACCATTTTAAAATGTAAAAAGATTTATATGTCTTTTTAGGGTCCGCAAAGGCTTTTTAACATAAATAAAAAAAATTCTAAAATAAAATTATTTTAATTGTAAAACATATATTGGCCGAAAATTTCTTTTATTGTATTTTATTACATCATTATTGTGTCATTATGATGTCATAAAACACATTATATATTTAAATGGTATTTAATTTTTACCTAAAAATTCGACTGTCTTAGAAATTATGAAAAATCCACCATTGGATAATTTTACATCCTTATTCAATGAATAATATTTAATTCATCTAAATAATATTATAAATATGTGAATTTTATCTTTTAATATAAAAACTGACATTTATTGAAAATTCATTGGTTTTGAGAAAAATCATTTTCAAACCATAATATAAATTAAAATAGTATTCATAAAAAATTTACAATCATTTATTTTTAATATAAATTAATTTAGTTCAAAAATCCCTTAATTTGTCAAAATAGATTTCTTAATTGAATATTAACTAAAAATATTATTTTTGCTTTAAAACCCATTAACAAAATAACAATAATAGAATAAATTTTTTGTCTTTATAAAAAAATAATGAAAATAATCATAGTTATAGGTTATTGTTACATAACCCCTTATAACACCAGCATAAGAACTAAGGGTACGGTGTGCAGTGGTGACAGACTCTTAGGGAAGCTCGGATAAAATCACCCGAGTGGTAATCTCTATTAACTTCCACATCTCCCGTAGGCGATCCTCTTCTAGCATAACATTTTGATTCTTGGCATGGTATTGGATAAGAGAGAATCCTAGTGACGCTACCTCATTTCTGAGCTCTATCAAATAGGCTTTGTGTGGTAAAAATCTACTAGATAAGCCCATCACATCTTTTGTCTGAGTAAATTGGATTTTATAAAGCCCTATATTTATACTAATCATGTGATCACTATTCAATGGCTACATTAGCAATGGTAAAAATACTTAATGATACAAAAAAAATCCAAATACATAAAACCAAAATAATAGATTATGATTTATATAACCATTTCACACAATATGGAATTTAATTAGATCATGAGGAATTTTTATTAATAAATGTTTTGGTCATTAAAATCAACCCCTCTAATGAAATGTTTCACTCAAAATATCGTTTTCCCACACTATAATGATGATCATAACACTGCCTCGTCACTTTCCTCTGATTCCCAAGCTGCATCTTCAATCTGGTGGTTTCTCCACAACACCTTGACTAGGGGAATTGCAATATTTCATAAAACATATTCTCCACCGTCTAAGATCCTCACTAGTATATCTTCATAGGAGAGGTCATTCTACAATGGTGCGACCTATGGAATGATTACATGCGATTGGTGAGGTATTTACTTCCTATAAAGTGATACAAGGAATACATCATATACTCTAGATATGTTTGGTGGGAGTGCTAGTGGATATGACACATCTCCAATGCGATAATGGATTTCAAACAGAACAATGTACCTTGGACTATGATTTCCCTTCTTCCCACATCTCACAAATCTATTCCCCAGTTTTAGGAAGTACAATACCATGTCTCTTTCTTCAAACTATAGGTTTTGTCGATGATTTTCATCATATCTCTTTTGTTGACTCTAAGTAGCATTAATATGTAGCAGAATGGTCATAGACTTCTCCACCATTTCTTCTACCATTTCTGGACCAAGGAGTTTTCACTCCACAACATCATCCCAACATTTCGGTGTTCTGCACCACTTCTCATACGGGGCCTCATAAGGATCCATTTGTTTTCATGAGTGAAAACAGTAAATGTAAGATAACTCATCCTGAGGAAGATTTTGATCCCTTCATCTTTTGAAGTCCCACAATAATACTTTCAATATGTCATCAAGTGTTTGGATAGCCCACTCAAATTATTCATTAGTTTGAGAATGATAATCCATACAAATGTTCATCTTAGTATTCATTGCATTTTGAATACTCTTTCAACCATAGATGTGAATCTGGGTTCTTGATCGAATACCATATATAGTGTAACTACATGAAGCCTTACCACTTCTTTGATGTATATATGTGCTTGTTGATCTAGTGAGATATCATCCAAAATTTCAATGAAGTGTGAAGTCTTTGTAAGATAATACTGAACAACCTTGATAACATTGTTTCTTTCAATGTCTTTGTATGTCTGGTGACAAAGTCCATGGTGATGATTACCTATTTCCACATTGGTATAGGTAATGGTGGCACCATCAACTTAGATTTACTCCTCTTATTCTTCACATGCTGACATACCAGGCACTTGACATATACTCAACAATATCCTTCTTCATGTTATCCAGCCAATAATTCTCTAGAAGATCTTGATACATCATTGTGTTTTTTGGATGAATAGTAAACTTCTAACTATGTATATATTCTTAATGTTCATTCATTAACTCTGGATTTTGTTGAACACATAGGCTTGTAAAAAATATCACAATTTCTTCTTCATTAACATTGAACTCCATTAATTTCCCTTTTCTAATAGTTTCCACATTCTTCTGTCTTCCCACATCATTCTTTTGAGCATCCTTTAACTTTTCCAAAACCAACGGTTGGAAAATAATTTGTGAAAGGATTGGTGATGTTCCAATATTTATGATTCCCATGATCATCTTCATCAAATCTATGCATATTGGATCCTTTTCAATTCTTATCAATGAATGTGTTTCTAGACCCTTTCTACATATAGCATTTACAAATTTGTTCGCTTTCCCTAGATGGTATTGAATTGAGAAGTAAAAGTCTTTTATCATCTCTAACCATAATCCTTTGCTCATGTTCAACTCATTATACATTAATATTTACATGAGTCATTTTTTATTCATGTATATTTCACACTTCTCCCAAAAGAGGTAATGTCGTCAAATTTTTTAAGAGAAAATTACCACAGAAAACTCCATATCATCTGTTGGATAGTTTTTATCATGGACATTCAATTTCATTGACGCATATGCAATAGATTTTTCATTTTTCATCAACACATAGCACAAGCCCTTCTTCTAATCTGCACTATATACCGCCAAATAGTTCTCCACAATTGGGTAGTGTGAGCACGAGTGTAGTGATATGGCTGGTATTCAACTCCAGGATTCTATCTTCACATTCATCAGTCCATGAAAACAAGAATCCATTCTAATTTTTCATGGTAAATGGTTTTTAAAATTGTTATAAATTTCTCCCCAATCCACGATAATATCCAACTAAAACCAGGAAGCTACTAATATTTATTACCAATGTTGGCCTTTACCGTCCCACAACTGCAGTTGTCTTGAAGGGATTCATAGATATCACATTTCTTGTGATGATATGACCCAGTAATGGGACATACATCAACTATTACCCACACATGGTAGACATTCTATAGTGATTCTCCATTCGCATGGTCTCTATAATTTTTCTATGATGCTCCCCATGCTCCTCCTTGGTTTTGGAGTTTAATAGAATAACGTATATAATGAATACCACAAATTTGTCTATGTAACTTTAATGAATCTATTCATGATGTCTATGAATTTTTATTGAGCCTTAGTGAGTCATAAAGGAATTAAAATGAATTCATAGTTCATGTACCTTGTAAAAAACAAATATTGATGATAAAATCCTTCTTCACCCTTACTTGGTAATATCACAACCATAAATCCAACTAGGGGATGTATTGTGCTCCATGTAGCTGATCAAACAAGTCATCAATTTGGGATAGATGATTCTTGATCATTAATGTTATTTTGCTGAGCTCACGATAATCTATGAAAAGGATCATTGATCCATACTTCTTCTTGATGAAGTGGACTAGTGAAACCCATGTTAAAGCACATGGTCATATAAACCCATTATTCAGATTCCCCTATAGTTGTTTTTTCTAGCTCCTTAAGATCCACTACAATCTTTCTATATGTATTCTTGGATATTATAAATACCCTTGGTATATGATCAATCTATAAATCAACTCATCTTCTTGGATGAAGACAATACAATTTCTTAACAAACACTTCAGTGAACTCACTCACAACAGGCATGACTTTAGCGATGGTTTCTTCCTTAGACTCAATTATCTGTTTATGATACGCATTCTCATAGGGAAGTAATATCCATGAATAATATGGTGAGGATAATGATGATTCACCCTCCACATTTCACTTTTACAGAATCTGGGGACTATTCTCAATTTGGGGAGTGATTTCCCTCTCGTATATATTTATGTGGGTTCTATATAGGGAATGTTAATCCATGAAATGAATTTCTTCAAAATACACAAGGGAGCACTAGTGCAGAAATCGTTTTTTACGTCACCATTTTTTACGTCGGTTATATATAACCGACATAACAATGCAGTGATTAGATTTTTCACGTCGGTTATTTTAATAACCGATGTTACAAATCGCGCCTGTTGGGTTTTTACGTCGGTTATCAAATAACCGACGTAAAAAACCAATGCGCGGGGGGTTTTTTACGTCGGTTATTTTGTAACCGACGTAAAAAAACCCAATATCGACGTGTTTTTTACATCGGTTATCAAATAACCGACGTAAAAAACCAAAGCGCGGTGTCTTTTACGTTGGTTATTTTATAACCGACGTAAAAAACCCCCTGGGGCTTTGGTTTTTTACGTCGGTTATCAAATAACCGACGTAAAAAACCAAAGCCCCCGGGGGGTTTTTACTTCGGTTTTAAGATAACCGACGTAAAAAAGCTAAAAAATAGTTTATAACGTCGGTTATATAATAACCGGCGTTATAAAGAATTTAAAAAAATTAAAGCCCGTGTTCTGTCATTTACGATTTTTTCAATTGACAGTCGCCGGCTCGTCTCTCTCTCGCGCGGTAAACCTTAATCGGCTCGTCGATCGCCTGCATTACACTCATTTTGGCTTCATTGTGTATCTTCTTCACTGCTCTCGGATCTATCATCTCAACTCGCGACATTCAAGTAAGCCTTCCATGAATTTATTTGGTTCGTTTTTTGTTTCGATTCTTGATGTGCTTTTCGTTCATTTTTGAATCTCGTGGAATTTTTTTATTGCAAATGGTTATTATGTTCATTCAACTAGCAACATTCAACTCACAAATGGTTATTAAAACATTGTGGATTAGCTTCAGCAAAATCTGAAAAATAATGGGTGGTACTGTAACGTTCCATTCTTCCAACAACATTATTATTTCCTACTTAGCTAGAATGTGTCTTTCTGGATGAAGATTGGTAGTACTTATTTTCTTAAAATCATATTTTCAATATGATTGTACAGAAAATTATTTTCATGAATGAAATTGGACCAGGTACAATCGGTAATACCTATCCTTAAAATTTCATTCAACATTCTTACATCATAATATTTTTTCAAAAAATTATGATTTTTAGAACTCCTAGATCAGAAAACCATCATCTGTTTTCATCTGCATTCATAAAAATATCAATTCATACCTATTACAATCAAATATTTCATTCTGGACTCATGGTGAGTCTGATAATACATTTCTTCTTTCAGTCATCTCCTAAAAATGATGTACCTTTTCATGCAAAGTGTATATGATTTCTTGAATACGATGGTATGTCCGATTTTCAACAAAACCAAGTGAGGTGATTTTTTTTATTATTAATAATTCATAAAAAAAATTTAATACCAAAATATTATTATCATCCTTTTCAGATTTTTCATTATAAAAAGGTAAAGGGTACTTTTTTTTCATTCTCAAGTTAAATTATATTTTTTATAAAGGTCTTTTCTATATAGGTAGAAATAAATTAATGATAATTAGATTGAATTAGGTATATTAACTTATCTTACCATCGAAACACATTTTTATGTATTAATAATTATTATGTTTTGTAAAAACAATTATGACCCCCATTTCATTTTTGTTAGTTAATTGATCTACGAAAGTGTTATAAATGATTTGGTGATCACGATTCACCCATATATATGGTTAGTCATTATGTGACATTTGGGTCCATAATATCCTTCTAATGCATTCGACAATGCATTATATATCATAGATCAATATGGGATACAGATGGTTATACCATGTCCAATGTGTTATGTGATGTGCCTGGTAAGAAATATTATAATAAATTATAGGAAAGCTGATTAACATATCCCAATATGAGGTGAATCAAACTATGTTTTCCCTTGACGTATGTTATGACTTATATGATTATGTTTGTGCCACACTCTTATGTTATTCCACAT
The DNA here is from genome assembly GCA_963277665.1 of Viscum album. NCBI lineage: Eukaryota > Viridiplantae > Streptophyta > Magnoliopsida > Santalales > Viscaceae > Viscum > Viscum album. The sequence continues at coordinate 1,013,091,182 of OY728162.1, read as the reverse complement.
ACCAATTTTGTGATCTTGTGAATACGTTTTTTTAAATCATGTTCCCACTATCATATAAATCATGTCTTATGTTATGCTAAAATTGTTATACTTAGACTCAGGTTTTATGATCTATGATTATATAGAACTGTTTCACTTATCTTTTTGATCATGTGCTTTGTGTATGCTCTTATACCTCCATGGATATCTTTTTATGAGATTAGATATTAAATTTATATATATCATGTTTACCCATAATTAGTATCATAAATCAAAACTTTTATTATTTTCATTCCCTAAGTTATAAAAATAAGTATTATGTAGGATGATTCAAAAATTTATTCTGTGAGATGAGTTGTTTTATGTGTGAAACCCAGGCCAATCACATATGTATTTTCTTATTGGTATTACATATATATAGTTCGACTTATACTTTTTTTACATTACCATGATATTAACATTACTTTTTCTACAGAAATATTAATGTCCTTAGAGTATATATCGGATCAAAAGGATATAGTAATTCTAATATATAATCAGAATGATCAGATAATATGACAATATTATTAAACATAAAACAAATGGTCTATATTCATATTTTTAACATGACACTTACGATTTATAGCTATTTGGTGTTGGGTAGTTATGAAAACTACTACTACTTTCAAGATTTGTTTTATATTTTAAATTGTTTTACATTCAAATTATGATTTTTTTCATATAAACATGTTTTGTCTTATCTTAAAAATATATATTTTTTGTTGATATTTGTTATAGGTAATAATGAGTCGAAGTTGGATTACGACACATCGAATGAGAAATGAATTTGAGGAAGGTGTTGATGCCTTTTTGTAATTTTCAAAACGAAATGTTCCAAGTAGTGACATTTTTTCTGTCCATGCCTGAAATGTTTGAATATGAAGAGGTTGAAAAATAGAGAGATAAAAGATCATCTGATATGTCATGGTTTTAATCCGAGTTACAGCCCTTGGATTTGGCATGGTGAAACTGGACGGAATGTCACTGATGATGATGATTCGCAAGATGGTAACTCCGATGGAATTGAAGAAATGATTCGCGATATTGTAGCAGAACAAATTGAGATAGAACCGACAGTTGCACGTCTATATGGTGATGTTGAAAAACCATTATATCCCGGTTGTACAGATTTTACGGTTCTGTCGGCGGTGTTAATATTGATTAACCTAAAGGCGAAGCATGGATGGAGTGACAGAAGTTTTACAGAGCTGCTACAATTGATGAAAGACATTCTTCCAAAAGAAAACGATCTTCCAGATTCACATTACAAAGCCAAGAAAATATTATGCCCGATGGGATTGGGATATAAGAAAATACATGCCTGTCCGAATGACTGCATTATATATAGGAAGGAATATGAATTTCTGTCAGAGTGTCCAAAATGTGGGACATCACGGTATAAGGTGAAAGAAAAATCACAGGGTGATGTAGAGATTACAAAGCTCCCTTCAAAGGTATTTTGTTATCTTCCTATAATTACTCGTTTCAAACGTTTATTTGCTAATTCACATGATGCAAAAATGTTAAGATGTCATGCTGAAGAGCGGGTATGTGATGGAAAAATAAGTCATCCAGCTGATTGTCCACAATGGAAGAAAATTGATGCGCAGTATTCTACATTTGGAAATGAAATAAGAAATCTCAGACTAGGGTTGTGCACAGATGGAATGAATCCATACCGAACACTCAGTAGCACACATAGATCATGGCCTGTTTTATTGGTAATTTACAACCTCTCTCCTGAAGTTTGTATGAAGCGCAAATATGTCATGTTTAGTACAATTATCTCTGGTCCAAAGCAACCCGGTAATGATATTGATGTTTACTTCTCACCGTTGATTGATGATTTGAAACTGTTATGGGCTGATGGTATTAGGGTGTATGATTCTTATAAAATGGAATATTTTCAACTACATGCAGTGCTTCTGTTCACTATAAATGACTTCCCAGCGTATGGAAATTTTTCTGGATACAGTGTTAAAGGGCATAAAGCATTTCCAATTTGCGAACAACAGACGTCCTATTGTCAATTACATCATGGGTGGAAAACAGTGTACATGGGTCATCGAAAGTTTTTGCCTATGGAACACCCTTATAGAAGACTAAAAATGGAATTTAATAGCTCACAAGAATTTGATACTGCTCTAAAACCTTTATCCCATTATCTGTATTTTGAGAGGGTGAAAAACCTTGACGTGACATTGGGAAAGACACAGAAATCTGGTAATGATAGATATATTTGGAAGAAAAGGTCAATATTTTTTGAGCTACCATATTGGAGGTATCATGATGTTAAACATAATATTGATTTCATGCACGTGGAGAAAAATATCTGTGATTCTTTTATTGGAACATTTTTAGATATTAAAGGAAAGACTAAAGATGGGTTGAATGCAAGATTAGACTTACTATCAATGGGAATACGTTTGGAGTTAGCTCCCACTCCTAAAGGACGATGAACATTTCTTCCCCCGGCTTGTCATACGTTATCGAAGAGGGAGAAAATTTGCTTCTGTCAGTGTCTTCATGATACCAAAGTGCCACAAGGTTATTCTTCTAATGTAAAAAATTTTGTCTCATTGAAGGACTTCAAGTTGATAGGTATGAAATCACATGATTGTCACGTCATGATGCAAAAAATTCTACCAGTTGCATTGCATGGAATATTTCCCATTCGTGTCAGAAAGACTATAATGAAGTTGTGTTATTTTTTCAATTCAATTTGTAACAAGGCGATTGATGTGAATGCTTTGAACAATTTGGAAAAGGATGCAATTTTAATACTTTTTCAATTGGAAATATATTTTCCTCCAACTTTTTTTGATATAATGGTGCATATAATGATTCATCTGGTTCGAGAAATAAAGCTTTTTGGACCTGTATATCTTTGTTGGATGTATCCTTTTGAAAGGTATATGAAAATATTAAAGGGGTATCTTAAAAATCTATATCGACCTGAAGCCTCCATTATTGAAAAGTATATTTCTGAGGAGGTAGCAGAGTTTTGTATGAGCTACTTGGCTGCGGCGCAACACATAGGTTTGCCTCCATCTCGCCATGAACGAGTTAATAATGAGGGAAAGGGGATTCGCGGCTTGAAAGTCAAATCATTGTCAGCTGAACAGATGAAGAAGTTAGAATCATACATCTTGAAGAACATAGCTGATGATAAACCATATATCGCATTCCATATTAATGAGTTGAAACAATGTCATTCAAAGAAGAAAGAAATGTGGATTTTGAATGAGCACAACAAAACTTTTTTGTCATGGATTAAAAAGACTTTGCTTGGTAGATCAGATGTATCAGAGATATTAAAATGGATAGTGGGTGGTCCATGTTTAAATGTGATAACATGGTCTGGTTATGACATTAATGGTTATACATTTCATACAAAAGCTCAGGACAACAGAAGTGCAGTTCAGAATAGTGGTGTATTGGTGTTTGCAGAAGCAATGCATTTTTCGAGTGCTAAGGACAAAAACCCAATTTCTGCATCAAATGTATATTATGGAGTGATTGAAGACATATGGGAGGTTGATTACTTTAAAATTAAAGTTCCCGTTTTTAACTGTAAATGGTTTAACAGTAACAACAGTGTCAGACACGATGAATTTGGAATGACACTTGTTAATCTGAATAGATTGGAAGACACAACTGATTATTTTATAATGGCAACACATGCAAAACAAATTTTTTATGTAGTAGATCAATCAGATATGCAGTGGGTTGTTGTTTTACAAGGGAAAAAACAATATGTTGGTGAGGATGAACTTGATGAATATGCTGATTTATGTGAGATCCCTACTTCAATGGAAATATTAATAGAACATAATGACAATCGTGTTGAAGACATAGTTTGTGCCATAAGGAACGATCACGACGAAGGAATTTGGGAAAACAATCCATCTGTACATTCCTAAAATTACAGGTAACATATGATTATTTCTTGTTTACATTTATTTTTTCCATAAATGTTAGATATTGTAATTTTTTTATTTATTAAAACATGTTTTAAAATAAAATAAGTATATGTTATTGGTTTTTTTAAGTTTGTTTAGTTTACTTTATCATGTTTATTGTTGTACCCCTCTCTCTTGTATTTTAATGATCACAATCACTCTCATCGTGTTCTAACTAGTTTTCAAGTGTTTTGATGCTAGGAAAAAGGTTGCCCAGGAGTTGGCCCAAGAAGGCTGATAGTGGACTCTCTGAGTCCACCGGCCAACTGGTGGATTCCCACCGGCCAGCCGGCATGGGCACCAGCCAACCGGTTATTGCCCACCGGCCAGCCGGAGGACCCAAGCAGTAGGCTTGCCCACTGCCTGGTGACACCGGCCAACCGGTTCTTGCCCACCGGCCGGCCGGAGTACCCAGGCAGTAGGCTTGCCCAATGCCTGGTGACACCGGCCAACCGGTGGATGGCCACCGGCCAGCCGGTGGAACCCAGACAGAAAGCCTGCTGTCTGGACCACCGGCCGGCCGGGAGTTCAGCACCGGCCAGCCGGTGGACCACCAGCCAGCTGGTGAGACACCACCGGCCCGCCGGTGTGCCCAGTCAAACTAGCCGTTGGGCTTTGATAATTGTTTTAAATTGTTAATTATTTTTTGAAAAGGCAATTCACCCCCCTCTTGCCATCCTCTACGACCCAACAGTTTATAACCATTACATGAATTTTAAAATGCTTATTTTTGTTCACTGACAATTACTTTACCATGTTTACAATGTTTACCAGGTTTACTATTTTTACCATTTTTACCATCTTGACCATCTTGACCATATTTGCCATCTTTACCAATGTTTAACATGCTTACCATATTACCAATGTTTACTATTATGTAACTTAGTACACTTTTCTATTTTCTGATTACAGTAGTATTAAAATATTTGAATTTGTATATTTGTTCACTGACAATTACATTACCATGTTTACAATGTTTACCAGGTTTACCATTTTTTCCATTTTTTACCATCTTGACCATCTTGACCATCTTTGCCATCTTTGCCATCTTTACCATTGTTTAAAATGCTTACCATATTACCAATGTTTACTATTATGTAACCTAGTACACTTTTCTATTTTCAGATTACAGTATTATTAAAATATTTGAATTTGTATATTTGTGAACTGACGTTTGTTTTTTTTATTTGAAGGATAATGACAGATCATTCAGATGATCAACCACATGATTCTGGGGAGGAGCATATTGCTGGTCATACCTCTGGGGATGAACATTCACATGCTTCTATTACGACAAAGAGTTCAAAGGTTGGTAAACGTGGTTGCACACGTTTACCAAAATTATCACTTGCCCGTACGCAGGATCAGAGGATAGTAGTTGAGTTTGATGATGATGATATTCCTAGAGGTCCGAATGCCAAAGATTTTAAGAGTTTTGTTGCAACTCAGGCTAAGACCAAAGTAAGCATTCTGTATGATGATTGGAAAGGTGTGGATAAAGTGATTATCTCTCAGTTGTGGGAGACGATTTTGGTAAGATCTTTTGTCATTGTTTGACCATTCATTTAATGTTTCTGGTATATATAATATGTTTAACCTCTTCTTTATCAGATGACATTTGATATTCCTGACACTGGAGGAGTCAGGAAGAAATGCTTATCGTTGGCTGCCAGGAGATGGAGGGATTTCAAATCAACCCTCACATCTGATTTCATTTATGGTCATAGGAGTCATGACAATCCATGTCGTATATATCCTTTTATAGATGAAGACGCATGGAGACAGTTTTTTGAAAGTAGAAAAAAAGAGTCATTTCTGGTAAGGGAAATGTAAACTTTTATATACTTTCTTATATAAATGATTTTATTAATGTTTTGTTAATGATTTCTTATTCTTAAATTACAGAAAACAAGGAAAGCTCATCAGGAGATCCAATCTAAAAATGTATACCCTCATAGTTTATCTCGGGGAGGGTATACATTATTGGAAGAAAAAATGATAGCGGAAAAATTTCAACAACTAAGAGCTGAGTCTTCAAGCTCTAGAGAGGTGGCCCCTCCATCCCCTCTATCTAGACATGAAAAATGGAAGAGAGCTCGGAAGGGAAAAAAGGGCAATATCTTTCGGAAGAATCGAGAATCGTAGCTGAGAGGATTGTAAGATATCTATATAATTTATATAAGTTAACTTTTTTCTTCATATAAGTTTCAATCATTACAGAAATGTTCAATAAATTAATGCAGGACTCTCTTGAGGAGCAAAGTTCAGAGGGGACATTTACAGCTACTGCGAGGGAAGATATTTTATTTGCAGCATTGGGTAGGCCTGAACATCCTGGTCGTGTAAGAGGATATCCGACAGGTGTATCGGTAAGAAAAGTGTTTCCACGTTCTTCAACTTCTAACATTGAGGGGGTTTATAAAAAAAATAGAATACTTGGAGGCTGAAGTTCAAAATATTAATGCGATGATGGAAGAAAAGATTAGAGATTCGGTGCAGTCTATGTTTGCAGAAATGCAAAGACAATTTCAGACTGCAGCTCCCACTCCTCCACCTCCCCCTGCAGACCCCATTATTTATCCTCCACCTCCGCCAGTAGCTCCCACTCCCCCACCACAGCCTGCGGACCCCATTTTTTATCCTACGCCTCCGCCGCAGCTTCCTACATATTGCGAGTTTTATGTTGATGATTCTCAACATCATATAGTAGCATACGGGTTGGTATATTGTATAGGAGATACAGTTCATCATCAAAAATTAGAGGTAGAGAATCAGAGGGTCACTGTACATGATATTATAGATAGATCAGCTAGGGTACCAATACCTACATATGAGGTGGCGATAGTTGGACAGAGTATCGGCCATTTTTTAGTTTGGCCATCAAGACTTATTCGACTCATTACCATAGAGGTATGAATGTTATATCTTTTATATTATTTTTTTATTAAAGTTGTTTTATCATTTGAAAACTACTATAATTCTCAATTTTTTTCACAGGAATACTTCAAAGGTAAAGAAATACTGTATAGACAACAACAAAGACAACAGGCTATGACATCAGATACAGATTCCAGTGGTCTTGACAGATTGTCAAGATATTCACATTTGTTGATGGGTTTTTATGAGTTTTTAATGGAATCTCATGTTTGTGGACGTGAAATAAGTGCGGGGATTACAAAATCTGATATCATGGAGCTTGTTACTGGAGATAAGTTGGGCATCAACGTGGTGAAATTTTTCTCCATGTAAGTCTTAACACCTTTTCCCTGCGTTATATTTATTAAAAATGTATACTTATATATGTTTTTTATTAGGTATCTTTATGAAATTTGTGAGAGGAATGAACTGATAGAAGTATATGGATTCATGGACCCGCAATTGATTTCCCCTGAAGCATGTGCATTGACTGAGGAACAAAGAATGGTTTATATTGCTGAAAGATTTGAAAGGAATATAATCCAACAATGTTGCATGATGCGTTTTTGTGAGAGGTATGAAACACATTTCTCTCAAATAGTTAATTATCTTTTAACATAAAAAACCACTAACATTAAATTTCCTTTTATCAGTGATCATTGGATGTTAGGGATTTTTTGCCCAAGGGAGAAAGCTCTTTATTGGATATGCTCTGTTCATGGTGATGTGCGGGAAAGTTTTAAGAATATATTGGAAAAGTAAGTTTCAATTTCTCAATAGTTTTATATATTATAATGAATTTTAAATTTACCCCATTCGTATTATTTTCTAACAGTGCATGGGTCTACTTTCGAAAAAACACAAAGAAAAGAAATGCAAAGATCAAATATGTAAATGCGAAGGTAAATTTCCATTTATAATTTGTACTTTTTGATTTATTACATAAAAATAATATATTGAATTTACACTCATTCAAAACAGAATTGTCATGAACAACAAGGCCTCATCGAATGTGGATATTATATGTTATGATTTATGTATGAAATAATAACAACTGGGACAGTTGTGAATTATGACCTGGTACGATTTCCTCTTAAACTTTTCCATCATATTTCAATTTGATTTATTCATTATACACGTTAACTATCTTCTTTTTCATTTGTATCATTTTGATGACCCTCAACCCTATACTGCTGAAGACATAAAACACGTACAAGTGGAGTGGTCAAATTATTTTACAGGTTTGATTGAATTTTAGTTGTTTGTAATGTAAAATGTAATTTTGAATATTGTCATTTTAATTGTGTATTTGGTAGTTGTTTAGGATTGATTTAGTTTTTTTTTGAAGTTGACAATGTATGTTTTGAATGTTATATAAGTGAATGTTTAATTTTTCTCAACTTCTTGTTTTGGTCTACTTTTGATGGTTCTTCTGGTATGGATTTGGGTCTGTGGGGGAGGGGTTCCAAGGGTGTGGGGGTGTGTTCAGTGGGGTTGGGGGTGTCCAGTGGTCCGGGAGGGCTGTCTGATGTGGTGGGGGGATAGTCCTGGGGGGTGGCAGGGATGTCCAGGGGTGTGGGAAGCCGATCCAGGGGTGTGGGAGTGCTGTCCAGGGGTGGGGGTTGTCCAGGGGTGTTTGGGGCTGTCCAGGGGTGTGGTGGGGGATGTCAAGTTGGGTGAGGGGGTGAGGAGGTGTTGTTCAGGAGGGTGGGGGGTTGTCGAGGGGTGTTTGTGGGTGTCCGGGGGTCGTGGGCAGTTCAGGAGTGTGGTGGGGGATCCAATGGGGTGGGGGAGGGTTGTCCAAGGGGTATACATGAGGGTAGGAGCTCCAACGGGGTGGGGGAGGGCTGTCCAGGGGGTATACATGAGGGTGAGGGCTCCAACGGGGTGGGAAAGGGCTGTCCATGGGGTATAAATGAGGGTGGATGCTGTCTAGTGGGTATGTTTTATATGTTATCTATGTACATGCTTAATTTTGATGTACTTCTGTTTATGTGGTACGATTTCTTGATTTGTTTTCTGGTTGATTCTGGTGGAGAGAAGATCACTGCATTATGTTTAAAAAAAATTTGGTTTATCACGTCGGTTATTTAATAACCGACGTGATAAAAGGCCTGGAGAATGGTTTATCACGTCGGTTATTAAATAACCGATGTGATAAAAGGCCGGGAGAATGGTTTATCACGTCGGTTATTTAATAACCGACGTGATAAAAGGACTGGAGAATGGTTTATCACGTCGGTTATTGAATAACTGACGTGCTAAATGGCCTGGACAATGGTTTATCACGTCAGTTATTTAATAACCGACATGATAAACAGCCTCCCTCCGGTTTATCACGGCGGTTATATAATAACCGACATGATAAACCCCCCTCCCCCGGTTTTTCACGTCGGTTTTATATGAACCGACGTGATAAACCCCGCTCAGCCCGGTTTATCATGTCGGTTCTTATAGAACAGACGTGATAAACCCCCGTCACCCCAGTTTATCACGTCGGTTCTATATGAACCGACGCGATAAACCCCCTCACCCCCTGTTTATCACGTCGGTTGTTTAATAACGGACGTGATAAACCATTGTCCAGGCCGTTTATCACGTCGATTCTTAGATAACCGGCGTGATAAACCATTCCTCGGGCCCTTTATCACGTCGGTTCTAAAATAACCAACATGCTAAACATCGTGATTTTATGCTTTTTGACGTCGGTTTTTAAATAACCGACGTGAAAAACATTATTTATAACATCGCACGTATTAACGTCGGCTAGAAACCGACGTAAAAAATTAAAAATAACCGACGTAAAAAATGTTTTCTGCACTAGTGGAGAGTATGAAATGGTTATCTAGGAAGTTAGAACAACTAATTGTGATAGTGGAGGAGTAATAATTATGGGATGCATTGGTTTCTCCATTTTCCATTCTCACCGAAATCTTTACATCCATGATTTGTGTTGGTGTTGGGATTGTTCTATGAATCTATCGAGATATAAAAGAATGCGTAAGACCAAATTCAAATTGTACATTTGTGATTATTGAATGAATAACTATTGTACATGATCCCACATTATTTTCAGGGTTCTCTTCGGTGGTAGTGATGGAAAAAGATCACCCTTTATAACCATGAGGTTGTTGGTTGCCTCTGAAAACCCATGTCTTAGAGAACTAGTTTGCAAAGTGCCCCAGTTCATTACAGTTGAAGCAAATAACAATGTGTTGAGGTTTGAAAAGAGTGTTCTTCTCCTCTTCCACAACAATAGGTTTTTCTTATCGGTGGTTAATAGCCAGGTTCCCATCACTTCCACATCTAATGCATTTCTTCATCCCCTTCAGGCAATTTTTGTGGTGTTCTTTATGCACATTTGGAAAGTGGGGTGCTGGAATTTCATAGCACCATTGTATTTAACCATCAAATAGATATAAATACAGTCCCATTTATACATACGATTCCAATTATTCCCCTAAAACTTTCCGATAAAAAATTCTACTTTTATGGCACATCGAACAATTAACTAATATCTATCAAAGTAACGGATCGCTAGGGATTTCTAAAGGATAGGTTTTAGACCATTAAAAATCTGTCAACCTTGCATTTGGGGGGACTGTAAAAGCTATAGGATTATTCTGTATGGATTTTGAGGTTTTATTTATATTCTCTAAGGGATTCATTGTCTTTTTAACTGAGTGAACGGAATCCTCTTTCCATATTAAGTCAGAGGGTGCACGGAAAATATTTATAATTATTTTTTCAGAAATAATTCCATTTCAATGCCTCCATCTCCTCCCCAAGCTTCATATTTTTTTATCAATGTCCCCCCTTGATCAGATTCAACATGTATACAATAACCAGCTAGAATTACCTTCTCTTGTTCAGAACATTGAATGGTGGTAATGAACTTCACAAGGGAGTTTATCCATTGTTCAACGATTTAGGGATCAGATGATCCATTAAAAGAAGAGGCCTTATTCTCAGTAAAATCATGATTGCGGGTTGTTATTTCTTGGGGGGGGTGTAAATTCATCTTGACCCATGTTTATAATCAAGAAATTAGTTAATTGAGAGATTATAATGGGAATGTTTGTGATTACCTCTCCCAACGGGTTGGAAATCTTATTAGAACAGTCATCACATTGATATTAGTTTCAGTTGTAAGCCCGAGTCCTCATATTACCAGCCATTGGATGGAATAAAATTAATGTTAGGGGTAACAAATAAATGTTAGTCAAATGAAAAAAGTTATAACTTATAAATTACAATTATTTCCATAACTTATGAATTGGTTGGATTCAGTCTGCTATCCATTATCTATATCCCAACATATATTCATATTGGAATTAGTTAATTCCCTTAAAATGGATCATACTTATATTATTAATTTACCCAATCATATACCCAAGAATTGTCATATCCAATATTGCAGTAATGCCAGTTGTTGTGCACCAGTTCCTATTCAAGTCTAGCTCAATGCAGCATTTTCTAGTTTTACCCCATGATACATTTGCCTCAGAGATGCCTCTACTTGTACATATCTATACAAGGATGTATTTTTTAATAAAACACATACTATATATAGACGAAATATAGGGATGTTTTTTATACACAGTCTTATCCATATGTCTTTCACTAGGGTTTTCTAATCCTAATGAAAAAAATAATTAAACTTGTCCTCTGATACTAACTATAACAACCCAACTCCTTATTACAAACATAAACATGATTTGTTGCATAAAAATGAACTTAATAAAACTATGAGGATCAAGGGGACTAGTTTGTAGTGAAATTTAAGACATTACCTAAAAATATAAGACTTATAAATACAACATCTTCATTGAAATTTTCCTTTACATGTCAACAATATTCCCTCGTACTTCGCATTGGATGGGATAACATGAGTACATACATGTGAAAAGGGTTTTCTTTAAAGACCATTAATGGATTAAAAAGGCATAAACTGAATAATACAATATCTGTTAGGAAACATGCATATTAATGGATCATAATCGAAATATGAACATAAAGGCATGATATAGCATGATTATTATAACATGGAAATGTGGCAATGTCATGTAACATGATATAATCATGACCCACATCTCATTCCACATAGAGCACGGGTAAACCATCATTTGAACTTTAATTAGCATGATAAAACCCTCATTGAAAATGAATAATCATGATTCAAAACACATTTCACATGACGTATCATGATACTATTCTGTACCCAATGCATTAGAGCGCTATCACAGTGCATCCTTTATAATAATTTCATTCATGCATAAGTGTGCCACATAGATCATACAACATGGATTCATTAATCATCATAATTTATTCAATGAATAAGATATGTGGAATTATTAAATTTAATCTTCAATCAACACGTACAAGTGAATTTATATGAATACCCTTGACAGAGAAATGGGTATGGTATTCCCTTACATGATGATTTTGGTGAGGGAAGTTTTGGTGCAACTTTGACAGAAAAATGACGTCAAATAGAAATCAGAAAATGTGTTGATGAGATAGAAAGAGTTATCTCATTATTTATACATTAATTGGAAAGTAAGTGGATTCATGGAACATAATATCCCAAAATGTGTAATGGAATTTAGAAGCATAGTCTAAAATAAAAACTTGAATGTAAATGGGAAGAGGGAAATTCCATATAGAATTCCGGCATGATAATAAGTGTACATGGTAGGCATTAATTAGAGATAAGGAAGAATCTAATCATTAAAAAATAAGTGGGGATGTATTGGGGATGTGTGAAATAATAATCCAACATTTTTAATTAGAAATAAAATGGAATAACAATATAAGGAATCATTGACATAAATAAGGAAAAAAGGAATGTAAATATTCCTAACTCAAAAGTGTGATCCCAAAGGATTGGGAGAGGCTTCATAGAAGATTCTTGGGAGCATGGTGTTCCTTGGAAGGATTCTAGAGAGGGTTGGGATGGGTTTTAGCAATCTCAAAATGGTTATAGTGAAAAGGAATGAGAGATTGAGTGGGTTTATATAGGAAATGATTGCGAATTCACTATTATTTAGGTTTTGGGAAAGATATTTTAAACTAATCAAAACAACAAACCATCCCATGGGTTTTCACATGGTTTATTCCAAAGGGGAGTAAAAAAATTATATTATAAGGCCATTTTCCGAACTTTTTAGGATTTTTGTCTTGTATATGTGGAGTTGTGTCATACTCTCAAGGAAATTAATTTATAATTTTAAAATGTTTTATATGTCTTTGAGGGTCCCCTAATGCTTTTTATAATAAATAAAACAATTATAAAATAGAATTATTTTAAAGGTAATACATATAATGGCCGAAAACCCATTTTAATGTTTTTTATTACATCCCCATTGGGTCATTATGATGTCATAAAACACAATATATATTTAAAAAGTATTTAATTTTTATCCAAAAATTTGACTGTCTCAGAAAATTATGGAAAATTCACCATTGGATAATTTTGACATCCTAATTCCAGAAATAATATTCAATTTATCTAAATACTTTTCTTAATATTTACATTTTTTTAAAAAATAAAAACTGACATTTATTGAAAATTAATGGGTTTTGATATAAAAAGTTTGCAAACCTTTTTAAAATGTACAATTGAATTCAAAAAATAATATTATCATTTATATTTAATAATAAGTAATTTAGTAATAATAATATTTTTATTAAATTATTATTTAATTCAATATTACATTAATTCATCAAAATAGATTTCTTAATTTAATATTAACTAAAAATACTATTGTGCATTGAAATCCATTTATAATGTAAAAATAATGAAATGAATATATATTCTTTATAAAAAAATGAATCACATAATTAGAGAACTAGGGACTTGTTAATAACCCTTTATAAAACCCGCATAAGACCAAAGGGTTAGGTGTGCAATGGTGGAAACCTCTTGGGGTGTATAAGATAACATTGCCCGAGTGGTAATCTCTATTGATTTCAACTTCTCCCGTTGAAAATTCTATTGAAGATTAACATGTTGATGGTCATATTGGGCTCTTCCTAGAGTGAATACCGGTTATTATACCACCTTTCTGAGCTCTTAAAATGGGCTTCATATGGACCAATTCTACTAGATGAGGCTATCCCTTACTTTGTTTGAGTAAATTTGATTTTCTAAAGAATTATATTTATACTAATCATGTGATCATTGTTCAATGACTACATTAGAAATTGTAACAATTCCTACCTGTATTTTAAAATCTACAAACATAGATCCCATTATGTACATATGTTTTATATAACCATATTACATAATAATACATTTAATTATATCAAGATGAAATTTCATTAATCGATGTTTGGGTTGTTACAATAGATGACCATGAGACTCATTCGATACCATAACAAAATTGGGAATATCCATCCATTGTAACACCCTGAGATTTTATGAAAAATATTATTTTAATTTCATTAATGTCTTATGTTGTATTCTACACCAAGATTACCTTGCGCTATACGCAACACCGTATTAGCTTGCAGTATACGCAACCCTATTCTTGGACCGTGTTACACACAATTTTGATAATAGTTATTCTACGCAACATTGAGTATATATATATATATATATATTAAATGTATAAATGAAATATGGTTGGATTCTGTTATACGAAACAACGAAGGATTCTTTCACAACACGCAACCCTGACTTGGCTTGCATTACACGCAATCGCGACCTTCCTCGATAGCGTGTGTTGTACGCAATACCGAGTTTTAATAAACAATGTTATATTATTATAATATTGTCATGAACTAGCCGTTATGAATAGTATTAACTAAATTTTGAATTTTATAACATTATTATTCATCTTACACATTTCTAGAACATGGTATAAGAACAAAATAAATTTTTCGGGTAAAATAAGTATTTTTCAAAAAATGCAGTTTTACCGCCTTTTGATGGCGCAACCACTTTAAATATAGTTTTTGACATGTTTATATGTTCAATTTGACTAAATAATATTCTTCTTTTGAATCAGGATATAAAAATTTACATTATATAAAGTTTTGATATTTTTCCGATAACTTTCATATTTTAATGAATAGTAAAAACACGCTATATATTAATTAAAAGCAACTTTTTTCATCGTAATATCTTATGTGGTTAAATTATAATATTGAATGGTTTTAAAGTATAAATAGAATATATTTTTACCATTTAATATAATGTATGTCATTAGCATTGATTTTACCTTGAATTCGTAGGTTTAATCAATTCAATCTTTTGCAATGTTTTAAAGAAAAACCCGTTTCCTTTCGACAACGGGATTAATTTTAATTTAATTTCTGCATCTTTTGTGTATTGAATTTGGAAAAATGGATTCCATATTTGGAATCAGTGGGTCCAAATTATGTTAATAAGCTACTTTTTATTTTTGGGAATTATGAATAGTAACAACGGTAAATTTTATTTACTATAGTTAAAGGTAAATCGGGTAATTAATGGTAAATATAATATTTTAAAATTACCCTAAAAAATGTCAAAATCCTATTGGATGACTAAAAGTCGACCCATATCACCTAAGGGTCGGATTAGAATCATTTAATGGACATTTGTCTATGAAAATAACTTAATTATTATTAAAACCAAAGAAAGTGACAACATTTCACTCTCTTAAATCTTATAAGTATATTAATTTTAATTTAGTGATAAACTTCATGAAACTTCGAACATGAATAGTCTCCAGAAATATAATGAAATTATCTACATCATATAAATTTATTTATAATTTTTAGGGATTAAATAATTATCATTAATTATGACACAATAGTGATGCAGAAATTGTTTATCTAGTGAAAAATCAAGAATATTGTTTTTATTAAACTAATAGTGACCATAAAATGCACAAATACCTAACAAAAACTTATTGGACATGTAAATGTAAACCATAAGCATCCAATGGTCGAATATTTGACCATTTGGAGCCTTATAAAAGCGATTATGACACTTATATTATTTTATTTTAAATGATGACAAAGTTGTCACCTTCATAATTTAATAAATATAAAAATTTAAATATTGTCATTTTAAGATGATAAATTCGAGTAAAAGTATTATTGTGAACGGTAATATATTTATCTTCATCATAGGATTTTATTTTAAATTTTTATACAACAAATAAGTATATTAAATAATTATACAAAAATGATGTAGTAATTATTTTATTAAGAGATAAACCAAATAAATGGTTTTAAAAATAATAAAATAAATATTATATGAACTATTTAATGTGATACACTAATTTTATAGATACATATGACCTTTTAATAATATATTAAAGCTTTTATTTCGAACATATCTTTTGTATATATTTTATTTAAATTCAAATAAATGAATAGTGTCAAAATTGACACTATTGTTATTTTACAAAAATAACATATTATAAAATTGTTTAAAAATCACAAAAATACTTAAAAATTATAAGTTTATATTTATATGGTCTATAATGTTATAGAGTAAACAATTATGGAAAATTAACAACAAATAAGTAATTATTTGTTATAATTTAAAATTTAGAATTTTATTACCACAAATAAACTTAAATAGATTAAATAAGGATAAATCAAAATGATAAGGTTTAAAATAAGATCCAAACATGTCTAAATTTTATTGGTTGATGAGATTACAACCCTATCTCATCTAATCTTCGAATATGAGTCATTTTTGGAGGTTTTTATGTGGGGTTAGATTTATTATAAATTAATATTTTTAAGAATTCCAAAGGTGCCCCTCTCCTCCCTTATAAAAGGGCACCTCATCCCTCTCTTCCTCACACAACTTTGAGCCTTCAAGCTCGGCCAAACCCTGCCATTTTCTCCTCTCCACTTCCCTAGAATAATCCTAGAGGTCCTGGTCTTCTTCAAAGACCAATCTTAGTTCCCTAAGTGGAGGATTCAAAGAAGCGTTCCAAAGAAGAGGTAATATCCATTACCGATCTTTTCAATTTCTTTCTTCTTCGACCTCTTCTTATTTAGTTGTTTCATGATAAAGTAATAACATAAGTATTACTTACATACTGATATGTTATTATAAATATGAAACAACCCTAATTCACCTTCTATCCATCCTACGGAAAAATAAAATCACCGCGCGTGCGTACGTACGGAATACCGTCTCCACGCCGTGGTGTAATCTATTTTCCACCATCACTTTACAAGGATGGGTATAATGGTGTAATGAGTAACTATTTATTATTATAATAAAGTAGTATTGATACTGAAATAATATATATATACTCCAATACAGTTCCACGATCATAGGAATGATATCATCACTCGTGCGTACGTACGGAATACCGTCTCCACGATGTGATGCGACTCGTTCTACATGATCATCATTACATAGTAATTATATAAATTGATTGAATAAATATGATGTATGTTACACTAATACCATTCTGGATATAAGGTATCTATAACCTTAAAAGAAGAATAAGAATGTATTCGGCAAAACACGCATAAGAACAAAAGGCAATAAAAACCCAAGTAACAAGTAACAATGAAATGTTACTATCAAGAAGCTAAGAATATGACCATATATGATATCATATCAATATGTATGATTCTGGAATAAGTCAATAACATTATTTAAACCATTATACAGGAGCTTCGGACACGTACAAAGCAAATTGGACCTAAGGTAAGGGAAATATCACAATCTCATTTTTATCCGAGATTGTTTATTCGTAAGTATTTACTGGGGTGTATTTTATCACCCACATCCATGTTTCATCAATATGTAATATTATTTCCATCCACCTACAATTTTTTAAATCCATTTTTACCCTTCGGTGAGTTTTTAGTAAAAGAAATGAAAGGAATATTTTGTCGTTTTTCGTACGAGGTACTTTTTGACTTTTCCGACAAAAGTACGAAGAATGTTTTTTTTAACTTAAATGGCCCGAACAGATTTTTACGGTTTTATAAAGCCTTATTTTCATGAAGATTCCTCCAAAATATTTCATGACTATTTTCAATAAAATATCTTTCTTTTAAAATTGCATGATGTTTTGTGAAAAGAAATTGATTTTGAAGAAGAAAGGATATTTTCCTCAAGAATTCATTTCAAGTGTTTTATCAAAATTATTTTCCATCTAATCTAATAAAGGGTTCTGTTTCTATCCATATTTTTACATTCATTTGACTATGTTGTGATGGAATTATGTTTATGAATTCCTTTATCTTATATGAATTGTTTTATAATGTCATGTTGTTTAAGAATCCCATTTTTATTACATGGGTTACGCTGTGATGTATGGTTTATGATTATGTGGCACACATAAGAAAGGATTCATTATAAGATGGGTGGGACCTATATCTCCCTCCAATGCATTGGGTAAAGATTTTATATCTCATGAGATAGACATGGCTGAAATGGTAGGTTATACCGGTTCAGTGTAACAGGACTGAAACGAGGGTTACTCGATTCAGAAAGGGACTTTGTCCACTAAGATAGTCTTGGCAATGAGTCATGACTAACAAGAAATGATTTTCTATGATTATGTGTGTATGCCACAAAGTATCAAGTTTCATGTTATGATTATGGGGATCTCATTTTCACTTCTATGATTTATCCCATGTTATGATATTATGAGCTCTTTTGCAGGTTATGATTTCCAAAAGCTATGTTCTTATGTATATGATGTGATTGATATTTCTTTTGTTTACCCTTACTGAGCATTTGAGCTCACCCTTTTATGTTTTCTTTTCCCCAGGATATAAAGAAAGGTTTTAGGAAAAAAAAAGATCTTTATGGGAGATATTGAAGATCTTTCACCAGGATTAGAGGATTACGTTCCGAGTTTCCAAAGACACTAAACTATTACGATCCTTGTGTGTGTGTGTTTTTATTATGTACTAAGTATTCCACAAATGTAATGTAAAGTCAATGTATGTCAAGCTTCGGGTCTCTACAGTTGGTATCAGAGGAAAGGTTTAGTTAACCATTGGAAACTAGGATGCGAAAACGTTAGTGAGATCCCTAGAGATATTTCTAAGGTATGTCTAGGGATGTCCCTAAGGATAATTATACGTATAAGATACAGTCCTAGAACTACGGTAACGATCATAGAATTTAACCTAAGAAGTTAGATATTGAGGATACTTCCCCTTTACTATGTTGTTTTCTCTAGCATGATTTTTGCCTCTCACAAAATTATTTTTGTGTTTTAGTTAATGGAGGGAACCAAAAGGAATTCTGTTAACAGTAAATCCAATGGACAAATTAGTGACTATGAGAAACAAAATTGTGTAATTCCTAGAGAGAAAGATGTTGTGATTATGCCGAATCAGTCATCGCGATATATCATTAACAAGGTGAAATTTAGTGGTATGCCTAATTCATCAAAGAAGAGGAAGATAGACTATTATGCATGTTCGCATGCTGGGGAGCATAAAGAAAGGAAGATTGAGATTTCTAAAGAAGGGAAGAAGAACCTTGAGGAATACCTCAAATGGAGGGACCGATGTTATCTATGCGGAGAAAAGGGTCATAGAGTGACAGACTGTTTTGGAGTTCAATGTCTTATTTGTGGAGAAAATGGGCATTACCCAACTCAATGCCCTGACCTAAAAAGTTACTTCTAAATCAATGAAGGACTTCTTCCAGGACTATCATTGAAGTGGATGGACTGAAGTGTTTATGTATTGGTATTCAGGAATAATGTTGTTGAGGTACTTTTATGGTGTATTGAAATATTTATGTATTGGTCTATTGTGGTTTTCAATAATTTTAAGGTACCAGTAACCATGAAAAGTGATTCAAATATTTTGGAAAGTAGATAATATGCCCATAATGAAGGGATAAAGAGAAAATGAAATGTTTGACAGTATTCATGAGCTCATGATTGATATAAGGACTAAGTGATATCATGGTTTGAGTATAGAGAATTTTTGGATTTTGGTATGTGGAAAGAGTTAAATTTTAACTACATTCATGTTTTCACTAAGGTTCAATGGGTATTCAAGAGAATACATGATTAATGACTTTGAATGTTTGGAATGTGACCAACAAAACATATCTTATGATATATGGGGATCGACGATGGTGTTAAATCTCTGGTAATCGTTTTCACTATGTTATGAGAGTGGACTGCAGTGTTATGGATAAGCCTAAAGATTAGAATGGATTATGTTGGACATAAGTTAGTATTGTTTAAGGATAGAAGTTTTTTCGATATTATTGATGAGATGTTATGGTAATATAGTTTTAGAAAAAGGACAACCTGCAGGACGGGCGACAGCCCATCGCGTCGGACAAGGCTTTAGGAATCGAACCCACAACCGAAGTGCGACTGGCCTTTATCACCTACCACTGGCCTACAGGAAGTCCCTGTTTAGTGGAAACTAGTTTTATTATATTAAGCAGTATGATATATGAAGTATAAGTCTATTTTAGGAACCATATATGATTAATCTCACTATAGATCGACTTATGTATATAATTTTTTCTAACCTTTTGTTTGAGACAGATGGAATGACCCGTCATTCTATCACATGATCTGCTAACACTTCATGAATAACAAATTTAACTTCATTTATTTAAGAGATGAAGTGGAAATTGTTCAAGGCACGAACAACAGTGAGATTGTACAAAAATGAAGTAAGTATTTATTCTAATTCAAATTTTCAACTTTAGGGAAATGATCTTGAAAACCAAAAATGTTGTCCTAGTGATCTTATACCTGATGAATCGGATTGTACCTTATATCATCACAAATCTATGGATTTGTGATTACTGGATTTTCCATAGCCATGTCCTCTACCACTCTCCATCAGAACGTGATGGTTAGATTTCTCTTCCATATCCATATTTTCACCTATGTGGAAACCCAGTGATTAGTTTATTTGGGTAACCGTTACGTTTCATACTTTTGTTTTTAAAGATAAGTTTTGGTATTCCTTTTTATGATGTGGGTTTCTATCAAAGAAACTTTCAAATAGTAAACCATTTATAACCCCGATGAATTTCGAGGGCGAAATTCATTTTAAGGGGGGTAGAATGTAACACCCTGAGATTTTATGAAAAATATTATTTTAATTTCATTAATGTCTTATGTTGTATTCTACACCAAGATTACCTTGCGCTATACGCAACACCGTATTAGCTTGCAGTATACGCAACCCTATTCTTGGACCCTGTTACACACAATTTTGATAATAGTTATTCTACGCAACATTGAGTATATATATATATATATATATATATATTAAATGTATAAATGAAATATGGTTGGATTCTGTTATACGAAACAACGAAGGATTCTTTCACAACACGCAACCCTGACTTGGCTTGCATTACACGCAATCGCGACCTTCCTCGATAGCGTGTGTTGTACGCAATACCGAGTTTTAATAAACAATGTTATATTATTATAATATTGTCATGAACTAGCCGTTATGAATAGTATTAACTAAATTTTGAATTTTATAACATTATTATTCATCTTACACATTTCTAGAACATGGTATAAGAACAAAATAAATTTTTCGGGTAAAATAAGTATTTTTCAAAAAATGCAGTTTTACCGCCTTTTGATGGCGCAACCACTTTAAATATAGTTTTTGACATGTTTATATGTTCAATTTGACAAAATAATATTCTTCTTTTGAATCAGGATATAAAAATTTACATTAGATAATGTTTTGATATTTTTCCGATAACTTTCATATTTTAATGAATAGTAAAAACACGCTATATTTTAATTAAAAGCAACTTTTTTCATCGTAATATCTTATGTGGTTAAATTATAATATTGAATGGTTTTAAAGTATAAATAGAATATATTTTTACCATTTAATATAATGTATGTCATTAGCATTGATTTTACCTTGAATTCGTAGGTTTAATCAATTCAATCTTTTGCAATGTTTTAAAGAAAACCCCGTTTCCTTTGGACAACGGGATTAATTTTAATTTAATTTCTGCATATTTTGTGTATTGAATTTGGAAAATGGATTCCATATTTGGAATCAGTGGGTCCAAATTATGTTAATAAGCTACTTTTTATTTTTGGGAATTATGAATAGTAACTACGGTAAATTTTATTTACTATAGTTAAAGGTAAATCGGGTAATTAAGGGTAAATATAATATTTTAAAATTACCCTAACAAATGTCAAAATCCTATTGGATGACTAAAAGTCGACCCATATCACCTAAGGGTCGGATTAGAATCATTTAATGGACATTTGTCCATGAAAATAACTTAATTATTATTAAAACCAAAGAAAGTGACAACATGTCACTCTCTTAAATCTTATAAGTATATTAATTTTAATTTAGTGATAAACTTCATGAAACTTAGAACATGAATAGTCTCCAGAAAGATAATGAAATTATCTACATCATATAAATTTATTTATAATTTTTAGGGATTAAATAATTATCATTAATTATGACACAATAGTGATGCAAAAATTGTTTATCTAGTGAAAAATCAAGAATATTGTTTTTATTAAACTAATAGTGACCATAAAATGCACAAATACCTAACAAAAACTTATTGGACATGTAAATGTAAACCATAAGCATCCAATGGTCGAATATTTGACCATTTGGAGCCTTATAAAAGCGATTATGACACTTATATTATTTTATTTTAAATGATGACAAAGTTGTCACCTTCATAATTTAATAAATATAAAAATTTAAATATTGTCATTTTAAGATGATAAATTCGAGTAAAAGTATTATTGTGAACGGTAATATATTTATCTTCATCGTAGGATTTTATTTTAAATTTTTATACAACAAATAAGTATATTAAATAATTATACAAAAATGATGTAGTAATTATTTTATTAAGAGATAAACCAAATAAATGGTTTTAAAAAAAATAAAATAAATATTATATGAACTATTTAATGTGATACACTAATTTTATAGATACATATGACCTTTTATTAATATATTAAAGCTTTTAGTTCGAACATATCTTCTGTATATATTTTATTTAAATTCAAATAAATAAATAGTGTCAAAATTGACACTATTGTTATTTTACAAAAATAACATATTATAAAATTGTTTAAAAATCACAAAAATACTTAAAAATTATAAGTTTATATTTATATGGTCTATAATGTTATAGAGTAAACAATTATGGAAAATTCACAACAAATAAGTAATTATTTGTTATAATTTAAAATTTAGAATTTTATTACCACAAATAAACTTAAATAGATTAAATAAGGATAAATCAAAATTATAAGGTTTAAAATAAGATCCAAACATGTATAAATTTTATTGGTTGATGAGATTACAACCCTATCTCATCTAATCTTCGAATATGAGTCATTTTTGGAGGTTTTTATGTGGGGTTAGATTTATTATAAATTAATATTTTTAAGAATTCCAAAGGTGCCCCTCTCCTCCCTTATAAAAGGGCACCTCCTCCCTCTCTTCCTCACACAACTTTGAGCCTTCAAGCTCGGCCAAACCCTGCCATTTTCTCCTCTCCACTTCCCTAGAATAATCCTAGAGGTCCTGGTCTTCTTCAAAGACCAATCTTAGTTCCCTAAGTGGAGGATTCAAAGAAGCGTTCCAAAGAAGAGGTAATATCCATTACTGATCTTTTCAATTTCTTTCTTCTTCGACCTCTTCTTATTTAGTTGTTTCATGATAAAGTAATAACATCAGTATTACTTACATACTGATATGTTATTATAAATATGAAACAACCCTAATTCACCTTCTATCCATCCTACGGAAAAATAAAATCACCGCGCGTGCGTACGTACGGAATACCGTCTCCACGCCGTGGTGTAATCTATTTTCCACCATCACTTTACAAGGATGGGTATAATGGTGTAATGAGTAACTATTTATGATTATTATAAAGTAATATTGATACTGAAATAATATATATATACTCCAATACAGTTCCACGATCATAGGAATGATATCATCACTCGTGCGTACGTACGGAATACCGTCTCCACGATGTGATGCGAGTCGTTCTACATTATCATCATTACATAGTAATTATATAAATTGATTGAATAAATATGATGTATGTTACACTAATACCATTCTGGAAATAAGGTATCTATAACATTAGAAGAAGAATAAGAATGTATTCGGCAAAACACGCATAAGAACAAAAGGCAATAAAAACCCAAGTAACAAGTAACAATGAAATTTTACTATCAAGAAGCTAAGAATATGACCATATATGATATCATATCAATATGTATGATTCTGGAATAAGTCAATAACATTATTTAAACCATTATACAGGAGCTTCGGACATGTACAAAGAAAATTGGACCTAAGGTAAGGGAAATATCACAATCTCATTTTTATCCGAGATTGTTTATTCGTAAATATTTACTGGGGTGTATTTTATCATCCACATCCATGTTTCATCAATATGTAATATTATTTCCATCCACCTACAATTGTTTAAATCCATTTTTACCCTTCGGTGAGTTTTTAGTAAAAGAAATGAAAGGAATCTTTTGTCGTTTTTCGTACGAGGTACTTTTTGACTTTTCCGACAAAAGTACGAAGAATGTTTTTTTTAACTTAAATGGCCCGAACGGATTTTTACGGTTTTATAAAGCCTTATTTTCATGAAGCTTCCTCCAAAAGATTTCATGACTATTTTCAATAAAATATCTTTCTTTTAAAATTGCATGATGTTTTTTGAAAAGAAATTGATTTTGAAGAAGAAAGGATATTTTCCTCAAGAATTCATTTCAAGTGTTTTATCAAAATTATTTTCCATCTAAGCTAATAAAGGGTTCTGTTTCTATCCATATTTTTACATTCATTTGACTATGTTGTGATGGAATTATGTTTATGAATTCCTTTATCTTATATGAATTGTTTTATAATGTCATGTTGTTTAAGAATCCCATTTTTATTACATGGGTTACGCTGTGATGTATGGTTTATGATTATGTGGCACACATAAGAAAGGATTCATTATAAGATGGGTGGGACCTATATCTCCCTCCAATGCATTGGGTAAAGATTTTATATCTCATGAGATAGACATGGCTGAAATGGTAGGTTATACCGGTTCAGTGTAACAGGACTGAAACGAGGGTTACTCGATTCAGAAAGGGACTTTGTCCACTAAGATAGTCTTGGCAATGAGTCATGACTAACAAGAAATGATTTTCTATGATTATGTGTGTATGCCACAAAGTTTCAAGTTTCATGTTATGATTATGGGGATCTCATTTTCACTTCTATGATTTATCCCATGTTATGATATTATGAGCTCTTTTGCAGGTTATGATTTCCAAAAGCTATGTTCTTATGTATATGATGTGATTGATATTTCTTTTGTTTACCCTTACTGAGCATTTGAGCTCACCCTTTTATGTTTTCTTTTCCCCAGGATATAAAGAAAGGTTTTAGGTAAAAAAAAGATCTTTATGGGAGATATTGAAGATCTTTCACCAGGATTATAGGATTACGTTCCGAGTTTCCAAAGACACTAAACTATTACGATCCTTGTGTGTGTGTGTTTTTATTATGTACTAAGTATTCCGCAAATGTAATGTAAAGTCAATGTATGTCAATATTCGGGTCTCTACATCCATGGCCTGACCTCATCCATTTGATACAATAAAATAAAATTTTCAGAGTAGAATAACATACTATTGGAACAATATTAGCATCACAAACCATGCCCTAATAAATAAATGATCAACATCAATCACATACATTTCTAAATAATGACTCTCCGCACGAAAAAAAATATTCCCATGGAATTGATGTACAACGCATTTAATAATCTTCCTAGCCAACCCATGAAGATACAAAATCTCAAGGAACTCAGTCTGTCAATGAAAATGTGTGAGGAAATTTGGAAACCCTGGAAAATTTCTCTTTAGTTTGAACTGAGAAGTATTCAATCATTTCCTACTATGCAAACATGGCTGCATGATAGTGAAGTAAAGTTATTATTCAATGTTTTGGAGAATATGAGTGTTACCATTTGGGGGAACACACATGCACTTCATATAACCTGTCAGTTTGATGGTGTAGACATCCAACATAGCCTAGTAAATATTGATTCTAGGATTGACCTTACCCCATCATGGATGCTCCTTATGAAATGAATCGATGAAGCAAATATAACTCCCTCAAACACTGTGATTTAAGTGTAAAATATGAGTGATTAGAATCCACATAGAAATATTCAACTGAAGAATCATTTCAATGGAATTTTTCAATTACACAATTTTTGGTAGTATCATAAGATATTTACTATAATTCACTAATAGTATGTACTTGGAATAATTTTCATGACTTAAATCCCTCTTCATACAACCATTACAAAAAATACACTCTTTATGGAAGGTTATGGTTATCTCATGGAGATGCCTCCCCCTTTGACTCTTGTGAGGCCTACAATATGAATTATTGTTACTACGAAAGGGTAGTAATATAGGACCATATATATCGATTTTATCACATCAATGTACGTAACAATGTATTAGATAAATAAGTAGATCCTTCGTATAATATAATGATTGATATTTTTTCATACTAAATAATTGATTATGAACCATGACACAATACATGGGAGGTAGTTTCATCATCTTAGAGAAAAAAGAGTAATAATAGATTACCACATAATCTTCTAATGGATGAGCATGATTGATACGGGAAGACACTAATAATGTGACCTACTAGGTATGTTACGCCATGGACACTAATCCATGGCATTCTTATATGTTCCACAAAGAAGGGAAGATTGGATAAAATTCAACCTAGAACAGTTTATTTGATGTCAAAAGTGGAACACATGGCCATAAAATGAACAAAATTTGCTCAATAGATTTGGTTTCTATAGTATCTGCAGAATAAGAACACCTCATTAGGGATTCGATATTTTTCAGAGTGGACCAGGGTTCTCCCCTTGGGTTTGCCAACATGGAATAGTCACCTCCTCCCTTTATTCTAGAAGATTAATTATATTTGGAGGACACCCCTAATTATTTTTTAAATAATGTATCCACCACTTTTTATGAGCTAGCATTGAATAACATTGATACCAAGGATGATCTGAGGCTGGCCCTAATCACCACAAATAAACCCCCATGGGAGAAATAAAAATATCTATACTTCTTGAAGCAGAACTACATCATGTTATCCTATATTTATATTGAGATTCCGTGGATAGACCCTTATTTTAATATTCAAAAAATTGGCCACCTCGTGGGTAACATTAATTTCAAATAGACTATTATAATTATTCAACCATATCAAGGTTCCATGGTAGGGGATGATGTTGATGAGAATATTAAGGAAAACATCATTTGGGAGGTCAAACAACATAGGTGGGTAGCCAAAATCATCCCAATTAAGAATAAGATAGGGAAATTCAGAGTGTACATCATCTTCTGGGACCTCATCCACCATTGTTTGAAGGATGACATTACCCTCCCTATGATTGAGCTTTTCATGGATTCTATAGGCAGGTTCCATGACCACTACATTATGGAAGGATATGATGGGAATAAATATATATGGATAACCCCTATGGAAAAGGAGTCCACTACCTTCTGGATATATATTGAACATTCTACTATAAGGTTGCTTACATTCTCCATAATCATTGTAGGGTCCACATACCAGTAGGTCATTGAGAACATATTCAACCCTCTGTTAAAGGAAACTCAATTATTTTTATTCAGATGATACTGTTATAAAGTCATATTAGATTCTTCACCAACCCAATGTTCTTGATTATGTTACCTATTGGAAAATTCATGGAAATAACATAACATAAAGAAAAATAATGATTTACCAAGAAAATATTATGAGTATCATTCAAATTCATCCTCTAATAAATATCCATTATTCTTGAGTAATCTATTTCTAGTTAACATATATACACTGATTTATTAAATTATTTTCTATAAATTGTATTACCTTTTCAATGATCACAGAAAAAAGGATTCATTGGGGACATCCATTCATAATGAGGACATCCATAGAGCCTTTGTGGACATTAAGTAGTAGTTTCTATTGCCTCTAGTTATGATGACAGTAATTTTAGGAAACCCTTAATTCCTTTCCTTGACTACCATTTAATGGTCCCTTGCCACTATTATTTCTCTGTAATACAAAGGGAGAAGTTAAAATATATTATTTTATCTCATATTCGTGTTCCTCATTATGGAGACCAAATAATCCACCATGGAGAAGAATTTCGTCACACTAGTCATTCCAAGTTAGAATTTGTGACATTATTTTCATCACCATGAGATTAAATATTTGTATTGATTACAGAAAATAATATAAATCCTCAGTCAGACCACGAGATCATGATACATAATGCATTGGGAGGTACTCTTTCTTCATTTATACATCGGGTTTTTCTCCCATAAGGCCATAGATGTCAAAGATATAGAAGACATATTGGATGCACATATGGACCCTGAAGAACAACCCCAAGATATTGATTATACATATGATATATTATCATAGTGGATTTGGCTACAACATTTTGGAATATTCGTATTGATTGAGCCTCCTAGAGTTTAATTGTTAGGAGGCTCCACAACCCAAAGCTGAAGAGTGTAGACATACAAATTATATTCATAAATATTTACATGGAAATATTTTTATAATCCTTAATTTTGTTAGAGTGTTTCAATAATTAGGAGGAAGAATATAGATTTTTTATTTTTGGTCTTCTGTCGGCCGCTGCGATTGATTTCCTCTATTTACATGAGAAGAGAGACCCCATTCAGGTCATCAAAAATACAATTCTAAGTACATTAATAGAATGAAATATATTATGCCCCTCTAGGATCATACATGAAAACTGATAGAATAATTCCCTTCCAATCCATGTAGACTCAAGTTACTCGATCGCAGAATGATCGAGATGATGATTTCAAAATCCTTGCTACATCTCTTTTGGAACCCGTCCTAGAAGACCTGGTCATTCATGTGGAAGATAGGATGATCTTCACTCCACAGCCATAGATGATGGAAACCAACATATATATCATTTAGATAACTATAATTATATATTCGAACCTCAACATCTACTATATTCAAGGATATTCCTTATTCAATGATTCCCATGTTGATTGTCTCTAATATAGAGTTCCACTCCTTGAAAATGCATAGTGTGATTGAATTTTCTAGAACACAATGTAGTTTACCCTCCAGGGTGGACCTAACCTTGAGATAAACATTCATAGGAGTGGGTTTGGATGAATTATCCTCTATTGTTTCTATAGGGATATTGTAAATTCAGTAATATATGAGGTTCATACTAACCATGTGGATCCCAACAGGAATAATTGAAGCATTCCCAAAAAATTTTGAGGATGAGTTACTTCTGACCCACCATTGTTCATGAACGTATTGAGTTCACCAAGAGGTTACATGTATGTCATATCCATGATAATTTTTTTCATCAACAATCATATCTTATATACACTACAAAATATTCTAGTCCCATTTCAATTTGGGTACTCAATATTGTGGGACCCCACCAACCAAAAACAACTCTATAGTTAATGTACATTTTGATCGGAATAAAATTCTTTTCTAAATGGGAAAACGTTATTCCCATCAAATAAGTCAAAACATTGTATTTGATTGAGTTTTTGAGATACCAACTCATCAATCAAATTTGGGTTCTTTTCACATTTTTCACATACTATGAAACTAAATTCTATAGAGTAGAGGTGATGAAATATTATTCCAAGAACAACATCTAATTCAACCATACATCCCACAAAATTGAATAGTAAAATTAGAAGATTAAAGCATTAAAGTAGACACTCTCTAACATAATACAAAAATGGTGTTCCAAATAAAATTATTTATCCCAATAAACACCCTTTGGGCATATTAGATGAAAACTCAAAATTCAACCTAGATAACCCTGTACTTCATAGTTCACGGAACCTAAATGTTAAAAAATGATTTTTAGTTTTTTTATTTTAAAATGGATGTTTGTTACCAATAGATGTTGGACAGTGTGGAGGAAGAATATCTAGCTGAGTTGGATTCCCTTGGGGAAAATATGATTCATTTCAAATACAAAATTTAAAGGTTCTAGAAAATGGTAGTGAGTTAATTCAAGAATATGGTCTTCCTCTACTCCTCCCACCTCAGTGACATGGAAGTCACTCAAAATATGATGCTTTTACCCAGAAAAAAGAAGCCAATGTGGTCAAATAAATTGACTAGGCCATACATTTACCATAAGGTTTATCCCAATTTACCATTTTCTTTATTCACTGTGTACAGAGAGCATATCACAGCACAAACCAACAACATGTTCATCAAACTATACTTTGAGTGAGATTTATTTTTATTTCGATATGAATTTAAACTAAAAAAACCAGGTTTCAAGATGCATAAAATTAGTATAAATATATACCCTATGGTTCAATAATTATGAACATAAACTATTTGTAGTATCTCTAGTATAAAAATTATGAAACAAATCTACATTAAATACTCTTTTTCCCAAGCTATATAAACATAAAATATTAGCATTAATAGTCTGTGATATTCTTATGTAAACTATAAATTCCAACATCCTCAACAAATTTTGTCAAATGTGGCCTTATCCTATATAAATATTAGATTCCTCATGAAACATATGAGATGAAAAAAAATATCATTAACACATGATGTTAAATTGTATAATTACCCCACATAAATATGGGTTGCCTCATTTGAGAAATATGAGATGGAAAAATACCAACATCCTCAAAAAATTATATTTTATGTTTAGCCATATCATATGTAGTGAGCATATGAGGCCTCATATCTCCAATTTCACATGATTTAATATCATTTCTAGATAGGATGACACCCCTCTAGTTTTTTCCATTGACTATGACATGTTCAAAAAGTACATATGACTTGATAAACTCTCTTGATGGGATATATAGGGTTGACTGGATCCAACATCCCAGTCCTGGCCTTGGACCATCATATTTTGAGGCCACTACTTTATCCAATCCTATTGACCTTCAATATTTTGCAACTTGTTTCTGAATTCAATTGAGAAATACATGGAATCCCTAGATCCATATTCACATTAGGAATAAATACATTACACCATCCTATTATCATAAATATACATACATTTATTAATGTATGAGCATTATAAGCATAAAATATGTGTATATAACACCCCCATGGCCCCGTTTTCACATAGTTTTCATCTCCACCATCATCTCAGAAAACAAATTTCACAATCACCTTTTTTATAGAATCTTAACTCGAGAGGACCTCCCCTTACATTCGATGTTCTACTATATATAAATTCTTTTGAACTACATGTGTATTGATTCTGATTCTTAGGGGACACATTGAGACAATCGAATCCCATATCCTTGGTCCACCATATTATCATCTCATTTCACTATGTTTCCACCCTCATCATCAGAATTTAATCTTTGGTGAAGTTATTCTGAGGTGTTTATATGGTAAAGGGAAACATTGTACCTCCTCTCAAATACTTTTTTATCTATTCATTTCCAAAGATTCCCCTTTTTACATTCACACTAGGTTTTTTGAGATCGTAGACATTAATATATGATTATCCATAGTCTGATCTACTTGAAAGTAACCTAAAAATCCCAAAGCTTTCCACACATGAAATTAAATTGTAGCATTACACTATGTGATAATCATATGATCCATCATGTGATGACATGAGATGATGAAATGACAACATCCTTAGTACATGATGTTAAATTGTATCCTTACACTGTATAAATCAAGGATGCCTCAAATGAAAATTATTATATTTACCAAACCACAATCCTTATAAAATTAATTTAAATTATTGAATTTCATTATGAAAGAAACATAATATGCCTCGTAAAAAATATATGATATGATTCAGTGTCCCCACTAGAGTGGATGCAACAATTCTAGGGTTGGCCTTCTTCCATGACGTATTCTAGAACTACATGTTCCCTAATTCTGAATTTCATTTGATATGTTGTGACCCCATGATCTCTCGTCTCAATTCCATTCCTATTACCAAATATTTTTTTCTGATTATTCCCCCTCTGGCCTAGTATTGATTCTTCAAGAACCCCATGATTCCCCGAGAGGGGAGGTGTGTATCAAGGTCCCAAATTTTTTGGTTATTGTATCTGATCTTGTTCCCATTCTTGTTGGAACATGTTAAAACTATGTGACATATATGAATAGAATTAAAACAATCACACGCAATGATACCACACAACACTTTTTATGTGATCACCACAAAGGGCTACGTCTAAGGAGAATGCGCTGAGAGTGTATCAGCCATACTAAAATCCACTAAAAATTAGTATTTGTGGATTAAAAGAGCTAAGACATAGTCACTCTGTCCCATGCACAATTCCATTACAAGAATTATGGGATAGCTCAATGCATCCCATAGAACACTTCCCTTGACTCCCAGTAGCTCAATGTCATGGGAGAAGTCTTACTCAGTTTATTGACTTGAAGATATCTTAAAAAAATCATTAAATTCGTTTTCATAGTCCAGAACACGACACTAATAAAGTTGATCACCTGAATTGATTCACTTGAGGGAATTAATCTCAAAAACCTGATATTGAAGAGCCTATTAGAATCATAACACCCCAATTTCATGCATTACATCAACTTGTGCACTACATTTCATAATTGTCATGAAAGCTGAATTTCATGCAACGAATAATTTTTGTACAACTATTAATGGGCTTACATCATCTTTTCTAACTAATGGAACACCTTGCGCGCAAGATCAACACTCGGTAATACTATCATGTAAAAATCATTCGTGCATCAGAGAAACTAGATTTCCATTGGAAAATTAATATATTCTCCATGGGGGTAGCTATTTATTTAACATACTTAATAACCATGCATTCATGTTTCCAACGGGACTTTTTTAGTGGACACATGATTCTTCCTAAGCACGAAAAGGATTTTTTGACGTCACATTGTGTGTGTAAGATTATTCCATGCAACCCATCTTTTGCGAACATTTATGCCTTTGACATATTATAATTCATTTATCCAAAAACAATAAATGAGCACATGTTTTTAAACACCCATAAATATTTCATAAATCTCAGTTTTCCAAGAACACCTTCCCCATATTCATATATTTATAGTCAAATATTTTACGTACACTGGGAAACAACACCAAATTCAATATTCTTGTTCACCAAAACTATATGATACCTTTCCTGGAAAACTTCCAGAACATACAATGAGGATTGAAAAAAACCGTACTTCATTTCCAGTGTAAAATAGTCGTACATCAAACAATCTCCCCCTTGGGGTTTGTTAGAAATCGCTATATAAATTCAACAGTGCACTAGCCACTTTCAAAACATAATACACAAGAATCAATTTAGCCAAAACTTTAGGTCTATGTGAGCATTGACCGGTGTATAATACAAGAGGGGAAGCATGAATTGGGTTCATGTGTTTCTGAATTCATAATGATGTCCAAGCTATTCTCCTGACGTGTCACTATCTTACTGTTTCACATAACCATTACATGTCCTGAATTTATTACCTCACCACCTAACACATAATTCTCATTGTGTCACATAGGCATTACATGTCTTAAATTATTCCATCTTATTCAATTTCCCCCACTAACAATAATCCCAAAGACTAGTATTGGTTCATTGTTCTGTTCAGAACACAATCCACCAGGTTATTATATCACATATAAACATGCATCACTTACAAAAACATATTAAAAAAAGTAACATAACTAGGGAGAGGGGAAATGAAGAGCCTACTCATTCAATCAAAGGTGGATAAATATTGTTTTTCAACTG
The DNA here is from genome assembly GCA_963277665.1 of Viscum album. Classification (NCBI taxonomy): domain Eukaryota; kingdom Viridiplantae; phylum Streptophyta; class Magnoliopsida; order Santalales; family Viscaceae; genus Viscum; species Viscum album. The sequence continues at coordinate 1,013,057,470 of OY728162.1, read as the reverse complement.
ATATTTCATATACACATCCTTTTATAGAGTATTGGATATAATGTTAGCAACTTTCTCATCATTTCCCATAAGATCCATTCAGATCATGGCTTCTTCAAAATTTTCGTTGATGAAGTGATATATGATTTCAATATGTTTAGTATGAGAATGTTGAACATGATTCTTCGTATGATCAATTTCTCTCTTGACAACACAGTAAATCATCATTGGTCATTTCACCTCATCTACTATGTCAATCAGTTATTGCTTCATCAAAAGTAAATGTGTTCCCTCCTTTCAAGCAGGGATATATTCAGCTTCAGTAGTATTAGTGATGTACTTTAATGTTTCATTTTCACCCCTCCCACACATTTCCTACCAATAAAAAATCCTCCCCCACACTAGGACTTTATATCCACAACATCGCTAACCTATTCAGTATCCGATAAAATATTTAATTTATTATCTTTCCCTACATCAATGTATAATCTATAATTGTGAGTAACATGAATGTACCTTAGGATTCGTTTAACTACTATCATATGTGCTAACTCTGGATTACTATAAATTAATGAAACTAAACATATTGTAAATACAATATCTGGTTGTTTTGTAGTTAAGTATAGTAAGCTTCATATGTTTCTCTTGTACATGGTGGGATCCATATATGTTCCATCCTCATGGTTTTTGAGTTATGTTCTGACCATAATTTGAGTCTCCATTAGATTGGAAATATTGCATATTAAATTTCTCAAATAGATCATTTGCATAATTTTCTTGAGAAACTAAAGCATAATCCATCTTATGAATCAGTTGAGTCGATAAAAAGTATGCCAGTTCCCTAATCATAGTCATTTCAAATTATAACATCGTGTGATTAGAAAATTCTTCTAATGATCCCTGTCTTCTACCAAAAATGATGATATCATACACAAACACTAACACCATGAAAATTTATTTTCAATATTTTTTCCAATATATATTTTGATCTACTCATCTTATTTTGAATTCACGATTATTGAGATAAAAATATAGTCAGGAATTCCTTACCCGTGGTGCCTGATTTAAACCATAGAGGGCCTTCTTTAATTTGAAAACCTTTGTTTCATCATTACAAGTAAGAAATCCCACTGGTTGTTCAATGTATACTTATTCATCAAGAACACCATGCATGAATATTGTTTTTACATACATTTGATTTACTTTATATCCTCTTTGGACTTCCATGTAAAGAAGAAGATTAATTGAATCCATTCTAGCCATCGGAGAAAATGTTTTTTCAATATTGACACCTTTAATATGCGAATATCCTTACATACAATTTCTTCATGGTGTTTAAAAATACATCCATTCACATTAAATTTGTAATTGAATGAACACCTAGTACAAATTACATTGTGACCATTAGGTCTCTTAATAAGTTCCCATGTTTGGTTCTAGTCAATCTGGTCCAACACATCATTAATGGATTTAACCCACGATTCATCTTTTACAGCATCTTCAAATAAGGTTTAACGCCCGACCCTAGGATCTCAGAGTCGATGCATTATTACGTATCATAGGCATGATCACAAAAGATCATGTCTCCAAAGACCGATTATTTAAGTATCCTTAGAAGTACTAGATACATTCATAAGGTTTACTTTACATCATAAAATTGAAAACAACAACAACATTGTTTCCATAGACAACACTGAGATCCCATAGACTATCCCTGCAGTTCAGTCATAAAATACTTTATCACATCCTGGGAAAAATAAAACATAGAAAGGGGTTAGCTCATATGTTCAGTAAGGATAACAATAAATCGGAAAATTTCGTAAATAAGCATTAACATTTAAGGAAATCTATAAAAATAAACCAAAATAATTTCAAACTTGTACTTCAGAAAAATATGGCAATGTTAAAATCAAATAATTCAATTTACTTATTTACAATGATATTATACTAGTCTAAAAATCACATGCAATATCAATAGCCATTTTCATAATGATGGGATGCATAATGTCAGACTTCATAAGCAAATAGTAAATACCTTATGCAAATACTGAAAAAAAGATTTTGTCAAGGCCTTATGCCAAGACACATTTTTGTCTCATGAGACCTAAAGATGCATCGAGGAGCTATAGCAGACACCACCCGTCACATAATATGTCCAATGTATTCCTCATATGAAAGGGATTAAACATAACATTAAAATGTGTATTAAAACTAGCAAATGAAATGTCAACATTTTATCCATAAACCATGAATGGTGTAAAAATAACACATTCATATTCAAACATATCACAAAATCTTCAATACAATATGGAAGTTATGTATCATAATAAATCAACTTCAAATAAGCTTAAAATCCATCAATTGATGTTGACATAGATGAAATCAAAACCTTTTTTTGAGAAATTTTTCTTTCTATTTAAAAATCATTTAAGAAACAATTTATTTTTTAAATATTCTTATAAACTTGTAAGGGAAGCTTTGCCCATTTTATAATAGTTTTAAATAGCTGCACCCTCCATATAAGTAAAAAACATTCTTAACCAAATGTTTCTGAAAAGGTCATAAAGTACATTGATTATAAAATGATGGAAAGACTCCTTTAAAAACATATAATGTCAAATATGGATATAAATGACTTTACCCCATTTTATATTAAATTTTAAAACTAATTATAAATACATTTTTAAGAAACATTGATGTGGATGATTAAGAGGTCTCAGTAGATAATTACGTATAAACAACCTCAGATAATAAAGATATTGTGAAATAAGCCCTTACTTTATAGTTTTCCTCAGTCAAGGGTAGGATAACCTCCTATATAATGGTTATGTTTTTTTATTAAATTATAAAAGATTCATATACATTAATATTATATCATACATGATCTATTAACATTACTTAGTTAATAATATCTTTGTATTATCGTCATTTCGGGTGTTAACTGGTTCATTTTCCATTATATTCTTTGTTACGTAAGAAATGTTTGTTATGGATAGGATGTGTCTTATTCATATTCAGAATGATATTAAGTCATTAAAAATTATTTTTAATCAACTGATGAAAATTAGACTCTAATGGATATGATGGGGAATGAATCTCATCGCGTTCGTGGAGATGGTAATCCGTACGTATGAATGAGAGACAATATCATTCTTTTGATATTAAACTAATATATAATTGGATGGTATATCATATATACAGAATCATTATCATGTTATATTTATTATTTATATCAATTACACATAATTATTATACCTATCCAAATAATAATGCATTGAATATCAATTACACCACGACGTGGAGATGGTAAGCTATACGTACACATATATGGTGACATGTCATTCAAATGATAAATAGATTAATGAATATGGATGTTCCATATTTATAATAACATCACATAATATAGAATATACTGGAGTTATTATTTTAGAATGGATACAACAAATAAAGCGTAAGAGGAAGAAGAAAGGAACTTGAAAGAGGGGATGAAATATATACCTCTTATTCGGGTTATTTCTTTTGATTTGAACAAAAGGGTTCTATAGGATGGAATTTTGACAAAAGTAAGGCCTCTATAATGAAGGGAGTACAGTTGATAGGGTATTTAGGAAGGGGTTGGTCGAGCTAAAAGGCTTTGATGTTGTGAATTTGAGGGGAGGGTGAGTGCCCTTTTATAAGAGGGGTGAGGCACACCTTAGGAAAAGATAAAAATATTATTTTATAATCAAATAATTTTCTGTTTATAATGGATAAAAAATGAATTATTTATAGGATAAGGTGGTTATGGGTCACAAAACACTCAACCAATAGGTTTTAGACATGTTTGGGTCACTATATTAACTTTATGTTTTATATTTATCTCTTAGTTAAATAGTTTGACATTTACCACGTCTCTTTGTCTTTTTATAATATATGGTCAACAAAACATACAATAAATGTCTATGTGAACCCCAAGTTGTTCATTAATTAAATATATAATATTATTTAAGACCTTTCGCTGAATCATAGATTTTTACAAATATAATATCAATTAATAATATAATATTCTTTTTAAAAACACTTTTATGTCAATTTTGACAATATTTGGTATTTTGTTTTTGTTGAATTCATAAAAGAATTATTACTTCGAACGAAATTACTCTAACCAACCCTAAAATGTCATATTAACATATAAAATTAATGGAATTTATTAAAGTATCAAATTATATTTAATTGGATATTTATAAGATTAATTTTTTTATTCATTCATTAATACAGTAATTATTACATCATCATTGTGTCATAAATAAATTTAATTATTTAATGTCTAAAAATAATAAATAAAATAAAATTATGTAAGAAATATTTTTTTCTATCTAGTGAATATTTATAGTCTAATTTTTCTTATGTGTAACCCTATAATAAATTTTTTTTATTAATTAAACATCGATTTTAACTCTTTTAACTCTCCTTTAAATAAAATAATAATAAATATCTTAATCTAATCCATGTGGATCTAAAGAATCATATTTTATTACTAAGGTAGTTTTTGGTCGAATTACACTTATCAAATAGAATTAGGACATTTGTTAGGGTAACAATAATATCATTTTTACCCTTAATTACCCTATTTAATTTTAACCGTGGTAAATAAAAGTGAAAAGTTACTATTCACCAAAAATTATTTTCATCTTATTGAACCAAAATTTATTTTCTAATATTAACTGTTTCTATCTTCTTTTTGAAAATCAACTCACAGAAGTGATAAAATTAAGTTTTATGTGAATTTTCAAATGCTCATAGGAGGTGAGTAAAAGACTCTAAAATGTTCAATATAATTTTTATATATCTAAATTTATTATAAACTTAATAAAATGAATTAAATTTCACATATATAGGTATTATGTATCTATTTTGACCTAAAATAAATTTTATTAATGTAAAAAAAATTTTAAAAAAATTGGTTTTAAACTATGACTCAGTGTTTTTCACTATTCATCAAAAATTGAATGTTTTCAGAAAAATACCAAAAATTCAACCTAATTTAACATTGATATTCTGAATCGACAAATGAAGTCCAGTTTGAATGATAAAATTTATAATATTTCAAAAATTCGGTATTATTATTCAAAACAGCTAGTTTGATTGGTTATGGTGTGTTGGAACTCGATGTTAAGTACAACACATGGTATTTTATTATTCAAAGAGAAGTGTATTATGGATGCATGGGGTGTTACATTATCCCCTACCTCAAATAATTTTATCCTCTAAATTTCTAGAATATTACTTCATAAAAACACTCTGGTGGTTCTTCATCATATGTTCCACTGGTTCCCATGTTGCCTCTTCCATCTTATGTTTTCTCTATAGAACTTTTACTAGACTTGTCGTCCGGTTTCTTAGCATTTTTTCTTTTGTATCAAGAATCTTGAAAGGATCTTCGCAATAATACAGATCTGGTTCGAGTTCTAATTCCTCGTAGGTGAGTACATGCATTGGGTCAGACATGCATTTTCTCAACAGTGATACGTGGAATACATCATGATCTTTGGAGAGACTTGGCGGCATTGCCAAATGGTAAGCTACAACCCCAATTCGTTCTAGAATTTCAAAAGGTCTGATGTACCTCAGACTCAATTTCCCTTCTTACCAAAAACATATAACCCCCTTCCATGGAGATACTTTCAATAAAACATGATCTTCTTCCTGAAATTCCAAAACATTCCATCAGTTATCAGTATAGCTCTTCTTCCTATATTGAGATGTTTTGTTGTGGGTTAGGATTACCTTCATCTTTTCCATCTTTTTCTCCACATGATCTGGGCCTATGAGTTTTCTTTTACCAACATCATCCCAATAGGTCAGTGTGAAACATCTCTTTCCGTATAACGCTTCATATGGTGCCATCTAAATAATGGAATTGAAGCTATTGTTATAGGAAAATTCTTCCAGAGGTAAATATTGATCCCACATACCTTGAAAGTCAAGTGATAATGACCTCAACATGACATATATGGTTTTAATAGTTCATTCTGATTGTCCACCAGTTTGGGGGTGGCTGGAAGTGCTCAAATGAAGTTCAGTATCCAGGGCTTTCTGATGACTTTTCCAAAATCATTATGTAAAATGGGGATCACGATCAGAAACAATCGATAGTGGTACTACATGATGTCTTACAACTTCATTAATATATATTCTTTCTAAATTTTCAAGTAGTAAAACTTCTCTTATAGAAAGAAAATGTGATGACATGGTAAGACAATCAACAATGACCCATATTACATCATTCATTCTTGGATTATTTGGTAGTCCCATGGAAAATTCCATCGTGATATCATCCAATTTCTACTTAGGTATGGGTATAGGCTGCATGACTCCACTAGGTTTTTTCCTTCCAGATTTCACTTGTTAAAAAACCATACATCTTGACAAAAAATAAGCAATCTCACTCTTCATGTTGTCCCACCAAAATTATTCCTTCAAATACCTATACATTTTAGTGATACCAGGGTGTATAAAGAAATTTTAACTTTTAGAATCATCCAAATATTTCTTTTTTAGATCAGGTATATCGTGAACCAAAAGTCTCTTCCCAAATTCCAAAATTCCATCTTTATACACGAAGTCACTCAATCTTCAGTCATTCACAGCTTTTATCTTCTTTTGAAACTCTTCAACAATAGTGTGAGAACTATTTATACTTTCTAGTAAGGATGGTTTGGCAATCATTTGAAAAAGTATTGATTTTTCACTTTCCATGGTTATTCCCATATCCAAATTTACTAGATCCATGAAAATAGGATCATTTTCAACTCTCATATTCTTCAAAACTCCATGATCTTTTTAGATCAAAGAATCTTCCACCATATTTTCCTTCTACGTGTGGTAGTGTATCGTTCTATCATAATCATTGAGTAGTTGAAGCCATCTCATTTTCCTCATGTTAAGTTCTTTTTATGAGAAAATATATTTCAAACTCTTGTGGTCGATATATATCTCACATTTTAACTATAGAGATGATGTCTCCATATCTTCAAATCAAATATTATAGCTGCACACTCATGATCAGTAGTAGGATAATTTTGTTCATGAGTTTTTAGCTATCGTTATGTGTAGGTAATGACCCTATCAATCTACGTAATGACACAACCAAGTCCTTTCTTTGATGCAACAATATAAATAACTTACCCATCATTCCCAATGGTAGTGTCAATATAGGAGCATTCATAATCTTCTCTTTAGTTTTTCAAAAAATTCTTCACACTTTTTTGTCCAAACAAATTTACCCCTTCTTCATGTGTGCTTTGTTAATGGGTTTTCCAACCGGGCAAAATTTTGGAAGAAACATCGATAGTAACCTACAAAACTAATAAAAATGTATACCTCAGTTATACTCATCAGTGCTGGCCATTCTTGGATTGCCTTGGTCAAATAAATCATCAATAAGAGGTATGGGATACCTGTTATTTATTGTTATAGCATTGATCTCCCAGTATTCAATGCATAACATCATATATTCATCTTTCTTATTAACAAAAAGGACATGAGCTCCCCATGTAGAAACACTAGGGAAAATCATTCTCTTATTACTCAATTATTCTAGTTGATTCTTTTGTTCCAGTAATTCCACAGTGGCCATTCTATAAGGGGTCTCCGTTATGGGCCTTGAACCATGAATTTAATCAATGGAAAACTCAATTTCTCGTTCTAGAGGATGTCCAGGTAAATCTTCTAGAAATACATCAACATACTCTTTTACAATAGGTACATCTTAAATTTGAACATTATTTTTCTCACCCACAGTTATGTCATTCTCTTCCTCCCCAATAATTGAATTTAGTTGAGCTATTAGGGGTGAATCTAGATAAAAAATAGCTGGTTACATTTCTTCTCTAATGATAAGGTACTATTTATCATCATCAAAAATTGTAACCAACTTCTTCTTATAATAAATTTTCGCATCATGGTCTGAAAGGCAATCCATACTGTGGATTATTTCAAATTTTATCATGGGTATGATGATGAGATCAGTAGATAAAAAATATTTATATGACCTAATTGGGAATGATTCACAGAACATTTTTGTAGTGATACTTCCCTTAGGAGTTTTGACTGACAACTCCCATGTTAAATAAAATTGGAAATATCTAATTTTCTATGAAAACTAGGATGATATTAAACAATACAATGATAAAAAATCAGATAAAACATTTCCAAAACTAGAGTAAACGATTAAATAACAAGACACTACGTCTTTTGTAGTTTGAACCTCAGTAGTAGTGATAGCATAAGCCTGGCATTGATCGCGGGGCCTTTTCTGAGGTAATTTCCTTAGACTCTTAGGGGATTCATACGTATAATTCACCCTTTCTCTACAATTTTAGCATTCAACATTGACAACCTCTTTCTTACTCTTACAATCACGAGCATGGTGGCCTTTTTCACCACACATGTAACATACTCCCATTCCCTTCAGGCATGTACTAGGGTGTTCTTTCCCACATTTACTACAGGAAGGATATTCATCTTTTCCCTTCTTCCCCTTATTTAAATTTCTAGAGTGTTCATCAAATATCTTCTTCTCTTTCTTTTCTTTAAAGTCATTTTGTAGGATCAAAATAACGATGTAGATGCTCAATATACAAGAGGGGTGTGAATTGTACTATTTAAAAATTTCCTTAAACAAGGAAAGATCTACGTTTAACAAAGTTAAGCTAAGAAAATTCACAACACCTATAACACCAACTGGAGAATTGGTACAAGGTATAAAGTTATAAACATCTAGTTCTATGAAATTTCTTGAATCTGGAAAGTGATTCTGAAAATAGGTTCCGGAAATAGGAATCCGTAAATTGAAACTTAATCAATGTTTACAATATGAGATTATATCTTGAAATGTATAGAATATAAATTAATAGGAGTACAAGTGTAAGGAAATATAAGAAGATTATACTTTCCTTACAATACACAATACATCAGAAAATCTTGTAACAAAATCAAGTAACAAGATAAAAATCTTTTAACCCAAGAGAAGGGTATCCAACAACCTTGGATAAAGGTACCTTGATTTATACTTTCACGAAAGTGTGACTTAACCACATCAGGGTAAGCCCACGATACGAAGATCGGAATCTCTATATTGCTATCCCCGCAAGCCCTCAACTTCAAGGTAGTTGGTACCTCTGTCTTCCTCAGCAAGAAAGACCTTGATCTTCAAGGTAGTCAACACCTCTGCCATCCTATCCCAGGAAGCCCTCAAATATAATCACCAACATTTGGAGTCGCACAAAGCAATCTGAACGAGTAGTTTAGTACGCACAATGAATGAAAATCTTCTCTCTCTATAAATCACCTTAACAGCGTGTGGTCTCTAGATCAATCAACTTGTTGTTGAGCTCTTTCAAATGAGCTCCTATTTGTAGGCTCGGTTGGAATGGTCAGATCCCTCCTCCAATGGTCATGTTTTCCTTAAATTTCATAGGGAACTATACATGTGTCACTCAACCAATGGTTAGTTAGAAACATAATGGATGACATCATTTTATATGTGTAACTAAATGCACGACATCATTTTATAATGAAACAAGTGTAAGAATAAGCATAACTAATGTTCGTAATGTAAGAAAAATATCATAGTGTAAGAAAAATATCGAAGTGTAAGAAAAATATTGAAGTGTAAGAAAAATATCAGAGTGTAAGAAAAATATCTAAGTGTAATCAATATATCGAAGTGTAAGCAAAATATCGAAGTGTAAGTAAACTATCAAAGTGTAAGCAAAATGTTGAAGTATATGCAAAATATCGAAGTGTAAGCAAAATATCGAAGTGTAAGAAAAATATCAAAGTGTAATAAAAAGATCAAAGTGTAAGAAAAATATCGAAGTGTATGGAAAATATAGAAGTGTAAGCAAAATATCTAAGTGTAATCAAAATATCTTAGTGTATGAAAAATATGGAAGTGTAATCAAAATATTGAAGTGTATTCAAAATATCGACGTGTAATCAAAATATCGAAGTGAAAGAATAATATAGAAGTGTACGAAAAATAAGGAAGTGTAATAAAAATATCAAAGTGTATGCAAAATATCAAAGTGTAGGCAAAATATGGAAATGTAAGAAAAATATGGAAGTGTAAGATAAATATTAAAGTGTAAGAAAAATATGGAAGTGTAATAAAATATGGAAGTGTAAGAAAAATATGCAAGTGTAAGGAAAATATGGAAGTGTAAGAAAAATATCGAAGTGTAAGAAAAATATCTAAGTGTAAAAAAATATCGAAGTGTAAGAAAAATATCGAAGTGTAAGCAAAATATGGAATTGTAAGCAAAATATCGAATTGTAAGCAAAATATGGAAGTGTAAGAAAAATATATTTGGAGTCTATAATAAAAGGATATTCAGATTCTGTTTATTAGAGATTTCATAGTTAGAATTCATGATCAGAATTCGTAATGAGAATTCTGCACTGGAATTCGGAATGAGAATTCTGCACTAGAATTCGGAATGAGAAATCTTCATTCGAATTTGTAATGAGAATTCTGTATTAGAATTCTTAATGAGAATTATGATCCTAAAATAGAATAATTCATATCTAAGTATTTTATGATTACGAGAATATAGATATGATTCCTATTTTTATTCTTAAGAAAAAATATTGATATGAACAAAGAAAACAAGATAGAGGTAAATTTCCTAAAGGAAGAAAATTTTCCTTATAAGAGTAAAACAGGGGTAAAAACATATTTGCTTAAAGTTAAGGAGTTTGTGATTTTTGAAACAAGATGGAATGGAAAAGTCATAAGGAAAACCTTATTGACTCAACAATCTCCCCCTTTTTGGAAAGCACAAACATCCTTACGAAAAAGAATATAAGGACTAAGAAAAATTCCCAAACTTTTAAATTAAAACTTATTTCTATTTGTTCATGGATGATAGTGAATACAACAAACTCCCCCTTAGGCATTGAAACTATAAGGATTGTATTATGAATTTCTAGAGTGGAGTTTTCATTATCATGGGAATGAAAAACATCGTAATGAGAAACACCCCCTTTCTTTAAGGATATCTTCACTTAAAAATTTTCCTTCTCCATTTTAAAATTTTCTTTCTCCACATTTAAGTAGTTATTTTTCCTTCTCTCCCTTTGTGATTTTCAACAATAATTTAAGGGAATGGAAGAGAAATAGAGTACCTGAAACAATAGTATATAACAACACAAGATACAACTAACCAAAAATCTCATTCGAGTTAAAATAATTTTTACAAGGAAAGACAAATGCATCAAAATATCAGATTTAGTCTATATGTCTTCCTTGTCTTTCGGGATTAACTTCTTCAACAAGGTTTTCAGCTTCTTCAAATATTTTTTATCCTCCTCAGCTTGCGTCTCCAATGCTTTTATCCTTTCATCTTGATCTTTCAAAAAATCCGTTTGAGCCTTCATAAGATAGACACACCAAGCTTGCAGCCTTGGTGTAAGAAAGCATATCTCCCATAAGACTTGAATGAAAACTACTCTCTGCCATCTTCTTTAAGGAAGGAAACATACTCATAAAACTAAACATGAAAATCTGTATAAACTGGATCCTGTTTCGCTGGCTTTGATAAGCAAACATCCTCCCAGACATTCAATCTGATATTCATAGATATAAGAGAATTATACCTGTAGAAACTCGGATTCAGTAACCTCGCCCTATAGACTAATCATTTTGAGATTGGCTTCGTAGTATAAATATCTTGAGAAGTAGATTCATCAGACATTTAGAATGAAGAGCTCTGGAAGATTTGGAACGAGCATTAAGAAGGGAGGAAAAAATTCAACACGCAAGAGATTGAAGATCGATGTGGGAAAATCCTCAGGTTCCCCCTTTATATAGGTGATGAATGTGACCTTTGAGTTTCCAAAAACCATCTAGCGGTTGAAAAACTCTCTGATCTGATCTGACGGTTGAAAACATACCTGCAATGAAATCTTTAATCTTATCTTTTAAGGTTTTAAGAAAAACAATCTGATTAAAGAAAACTAGAATCCGATAATTTTTTTTAAACTCATAAGAAAATACTAGCAAGAAAAATATGACTACAAAAACATATGTAAAGAAATCATACCCTTCAGATTGGCCAGGATGTTTTTTTCATAATAAGTGATATTATTCTTGATGAAAAATTTGACTATGAAAAACTAACTACAAAAAACATAATGTTGAAAATAATTTGAGTAACAAAACTCTAGTAAAAAAAGTATAAGTATGAAAATCTCAGTTTAAAAAGTATGATTACGAAAAACTCAGTACGGAATGTATGAGTATGAAAAATTTCAGTACGAAAAGTATGAGTACGAAAAATTTCAGTACAAAAAGTATGACTACGAAAATATCAGAACGAATGTTCCAGTTCTAAAAATTTATATTACGAAAATTTCAGTTCCGAAAACTTCATTACAAAAATTTCCAGTTCCGAAAACATCATTACAATAGTTTGCAGTTCTAAAAACATTATTACGAAAAGTTTCAGTTCTGAAAACTTCATTATGAAAGTTTCCAGTTCAAAATTCTTCATTACAAAAGTTTTAGTTATAAAATATTGAAAAATTGACTACGAAAACATTGATTACAAAATATTTAAATAACTGATTATGAAAATTTTTATTACAAAAGAAAAAAAAACTGATTAAGAAAATTTTGATTACAAAAGCATGAAAAACTGATTACGAAAATTTTGATTACAAAAGAAAGAAAAACTGATTATGAAAATTTTGATTACAAAAGCATAAAAAACTAATTACAAAAATATTGAATACAAAATAAAGAAAAATTTATTACGAAAATTTTGATTACAAAAGCATGAAAAAATGATTACGAATATTTTGATTACAAAAGCATGAAAAACATATTACAAAATTTTTGATTACAAAAGATTGAAAAACTGATTACGAAAATTTTGATTAAAAAATCAAGAAAATGTACACCCCCAATGAAAAGGTGTTTATTACTGTAAGGAGAATTGATCAACAAGAAGTTAATGAAGAAGGATTACCTTATGGTTATCATTCCTAACTAATATTTAATGTATTCAAATCTATCGGAGGGTAATGATTTTGTGAAAATATCAGCAAGTTGATCTTGTGTTCCAATAAACTATAGAATGATATATCTTTTAAGTGTGTGATCCCTATGAAATAAAACATTTGAAATCAACATTTTTTCCAAGAAGAACAATGTTACCTATACCAATAATTTCTTCCTGAGCATTATCTCTGAATGTGACTTTTCCCCAATTTGTTCTGATAATCTTTTCAAAAGAGTCTTTATTACCAGTCATATGCCGGAAACATCCACCACCCATGTACCATGTATTATTGGTGGTAGTTTTCTTTTTTTCAGGAAAATAAGAAAAAGGTAGGTCTTCAGAATCCCGACTTTCTTGGATCTAGAATTGTTAGATAACAAAATTTTGGGTATCCACATTTGTTTAAAAAAATAAGATTTATGAAACCCATGATATTGAACTTTATTCAATGAACAATTTCTCTTCCAATGCCTGCCACATTGAAATTTAGTGCAAAAAGGGGCATTAGAAGGAACAAAATTGTTGTTTTTGAAAACTGGTTTTTGGTGAGTATAACCTATTATAGTAGTGTTTTTTTGAGGTTTAATTTGAAAAAACATCTTATCAAAATTTTCCTTCCCAGAGGTAAATTTTTCAAGAATCTTCTTAAGAGAAAAAATTTCATATTTTAGTCTAATGACTAAATTCATATCCTCAGGAATCATTTCCTTTGAGTTATATTTTTCCTCAAAATTTTTTATTTTTTAAATAGATTTCTTATGATCTTTAGAATGTTCTTCCTTATCAGAATTTGCGTTCTCAAGGTCATTAGAAAGTTTTTCTATAATCTCTTCTTTATCTTTAAGATATGAAGAAAGATCGAAAATATCTTTTGTAAGAACATATTACCTAGTATTTTCCTCGTCTAATTTTTTAGAAATTTTACAATTTTTTGCTTCATGTAACTTGGAAATTCTAGATTCTTTTTCATATGATGGTTCGTCATTTTTTGAGGATGAAGTATCTTCATTTGATGTAATATTTTCAGAATAGTAATTCTTATCAAGAGATACATTTTTTAAAGCCTCGGCAGAGCGTAACTTCGCCATAAGACATGCATGTGCAAAAGAAGTATTAACAATGAATCCCATATTCTTCCATGGCGATGAATCATATTCTGAAGATTCAATTTCTGAAGAGTCTCCACAGCTAGCACTCCATGTATTATTAGCTTTCAGTCTTTTCTTTGCTTTGGCTTTGTAGAACTTCTTCTTGTTCCTTTCAGAATGCATCTCTATTCATTCTTTCTTTTTAAGCATATGGAAATCTGGTCGTATGTGTACACTTCTATTGCATTCGTAGCATGTGACCTCTGAATCATTATTATCTTTCCTTTCCTTCTTCAAATACCATGATTGGAAATTTCTCTGGCCAGCTATCATGTTCATCCTTCGAGCAAGTTTTCCTAACTCATTCTCTGAGACATCAATTTCACTAGATTCGGATTGGATAGTAACTTTCTTAGACTTGGATATGGTTACTCTCTTAATAGTCTTAGCTTTCATGTGATTCGATGTTGTTGTAAAATCAACAGTACCATTCCCATTCTTCTTTTTGATATTGTCACCATCTCTCTTCATTCTAGTTTCATGTTGGAGAAGAGTTCCAAACAACTCGTCTAAAACAATTTGAGTAACCTTCCTGTTCTCATCAATAGCTATTCTCATTGATTCCCACTTATTGGGCATAATATCAATGATCTTTTCCAGAAGAGCTTCATCATCTAGACCTTTCTCTCCCATAGATTGTAAGTTATTCATGATAGTCATAAATCTTTGTTGAACTTTACAAATGGGTTCACCATAAGAAAAATTGAAACCATGATACTCAACTCAAAGAATGTCTCTTCTAGTCTCTATGACTTTTGATGTACCAAAATGTGTATCTTAAAGTATCTTCCATATACAATTAGCTATTTCACTAGAAGAAATTTGGATATATATATTCTTAGTCATTGAACATAGAAAAGTGTTGCGTACCTTATAGTTTAACTGATAATCATGCTTCTCTTGGTTTGTGAAAGTAATAACTTCCTTATTAGGAATTTGATAACATCCAGTAAGAATAAAAATGTTATCTACCCCAGTATTGATAATGATAGTCTTCATTCGATCTCTACAATATTCATAATCATTACCATCAAAAATTGGTAGTCTTGTAGGATTAAGGATGTCGATAGAACCCATATTCATACATTCCATCTATAAGAAAAACTTATTCCCACATAAATTTGTTAATAACAAAAGTTCAGAATGAAGGAAAAGATTCCTAAGCAAGGAAAAAAAGAACAATGAAAAACTGAGCATGAAAAACTTATATGTGAGTATAAGTATTTCAGAGACCCCCTCTGATACCAAATGTAGGATCGAAATAATGATGTAGATGCTCAATATACAAGAGGGGTGGCGGTTAATTGTACACTATAAAAATTTCCTTAAACATGAAAAGATTTAAGCATAAAAAAGTTATGCTAAGAAAGTTCACAGCACCTCTAACACCAAGTGGAGAATTGTAACAAGGTATGAAGTTATAAACTTCTAGTTCTATGCACTTTCTTGAATATAGAATGTGATTCCAAAAATAGGTTCTGGAAATATTGATCCAGAAATTGAAACTTAATCAAAGTTTACAATATAATATTCTACCTTATAGCATATAGAATATAAATTAATCAGAGTACAAGTGTAAGGAAATATAATAAGATTATACTTTCCTTACAATACACAATTCAGTGGAAAAACATGTATCAAAAACAAGTAACAAGATATAAATCTTTTAACCCAAAGAGAAGGGTATCCAACAAACTTGGATAAAGGTCCCCTGATTTATACTTTCAAGCATGTCTGTCATACCCACACCAGGTTAAGCCATCTATATGATGATCGAAGTCTCTGTCTTGCTATCCCTGTAATCCCTCAACTTCAAGGTAGTTGGTACCTCTGTCTTCCTTAGCAAGGAAGCCATCGAACATCAAAGTAGTCGTCACCTCTATCTTCATATCCCCGGAAGCCCTCAAATGTAATCACCAACATTCGGAGTCACACGAAGCAATCTGAATGAGAAGTTCAGTACACATAAGGCATGAAAAGATTCTCTCTCTAGAAATCACCTTAACAACATGTGGTCTCTAGATTGATCAACTTGTTGTTGAGCTCTTTCAAATGAGATCCTATTTATAGGCTTGGTTGGAACTGTCGGCTCCCTCCTTCAACTGTCATATATTCCTTAATTTTCGTAGGGACCTGTACACGTGTCACTCAACCAACGGTTAGTTAGAAACAGAATGGATGACATCATTTTATATGTGTAACTGAATTCACGAAAACGTTTTATAATGAATCAAGTGTAATCATAAGCAAAACTATTGTTCAGAATGTAAGGTAAGTATCAGAGTGTAATCAAAATATCGAAGTGTAATAAAAATAAGGAAGTGTAAGAAAAATATCAGAGTGTAAGAAAAATTTCAAAGTGTATGAAAAATATCGAAGGGTATGAAAAATATCTAAGTGTAAGGTAAATATCAACGTGTAAGAAAAATATCGAAGTGCAAGAAAAATATCGAAGTGTAAGTAAAGTATCGAAGTGTAAGAAAAATATCGAACTGTAAGCAAAATATCGAAGTGTAAGAAAAATATCGAAGTGTATGAAAAATATCGAAGTGTAAGAAAAATATCGAAGTGTAAGAAAAATATCGAAGTGTATGCAAAATATGGAAGTGTAAGAAAAAATATCGAAGTGTATGCAAAATATCGAAGTGTAAGAAAAATATCGAAGTGTAAGAAAAATATCGAAGTGTAAGTAAAATATCGAAGTGTATGAAAAATATCTAAGTGTAAGAAAAATATATAAGTGTAATCAAAATATCGAAGTGTAAGAAAAATATGCAAGTGTAAGGAAAATATCGAAGAGTAAGGAAAATATAGAAGTGTAAAGAAAATATCGAAATGTAAGAAAAATATGGAAATGTAAGAAAAATGTGGAAGTGTAAGAAAAATATCGAAGTGTATGAAAAATATCAAAGTGTAAGAAAAATATCAAAGTGTAAGGAAAATGTTAAAGTGTAAGTAAAAAATAGAAGTGTAAGAAAAATATGGATGTGTAAGAAAAATATCAAAGTGTAAGAAAAATATGGAAGTGTAAGAAAAATATATTCGGAGACTATAATACAATGATATTCAGATTTTTTATTATTAGGGAATTATTAGTCAGAATTCATGATTAGAATTTTGAATGAGAATTCTGTATTGGAATTTGAAATTAGAATTCTGTACTGGAATTCGGAAAGAGAATTCTGCATTAGAATTCGTAATGAGAATACTGCATTAGAATTTGTAATGAGAATTCTGATCCTAAAATAGAATACTTAATATTTATGTATTGTACGATTCCGAGAATATAGATATGAATCCGATTTTTATTATTAAGAAAAAATATTGATTTGAACAATGAATACATGATAGAGGTAAATTTCATTAAGGAAGAAAATTTTCCTTATAAGACTAAAACAGGGGTAAAAACATATTTTCTTAAAGTTAAGGTGTTTTTGATTTTAGAAACAAGAATGAGTGGAAAATTCATAAGGAAAAAATTATTGACTCAATACATATAACTTAGAGAATTAATTTTCTATCTTGATAGTACATGAGACAATATCTTCGTATGAAAAAAAGGAATGTGAGACTAATTATCGACAGAGAAATGATTTTAACCATCAAAGAAATGATCGGCCTTTCTTCTTGGGTTACATATAAAATCAGCATCATGCCTTGATATCCTTGTAATGTTAGCTTCATAAATTGCGACATTATCATCCTCCTTTTGCCCGAGACTCAGAAATTGTCTTTCCATATCCACTCGATGGTCATGAGGAAACTATTTTTCTAAGAATTTTTTTAAACTACCTCCATTCTATATTTTATACTTCATGATCTTACTTTGCCTTTTGAATAAATTATCACCAATGATCAACATCTCTAGTGAGGCTGTAAACATCCATGACAGATTTTTCCCTTTTGCTACTCCCCAAGGCATCAATTGTTTTCTCTATGGAATTTATCCATTGGTCAGCGACTAGTGGATTTTTACCCCAATTGAATATTGGTGGATATTGCCTCATGAAGCGATCTAACATTGATCCTCAGTGTCGCGGATCTGGGTGCTCCATACGGGTAAGGTTATTATTCATACCTGAGTGAGTTGTCAAAGAATGGTGATTATTTGATCAACATCGGTTGCATCACTAGCTCCACTATAATTATATTGAGTAGAAAGGAAATATCTACATGGAGTGTGTGCATTGATACAGTTTCCATTACTTCCACTATAAGCCATTTCTAAACAATGGAATAAAGAAGATTAGTTTACGAAAAAAAATACCTATACCTAAACTTGTAAAAAACATAACATAAATTGAAAAACTTATGGATATAATCCATAATCATAAAAAATGTTTTATTTGAATATTTATATACTCATAAACCCTTCATAATGGTTTTTAATGTAATGAAAAATTATCCTAACCATATCCGACAGGAGTGTCGTAACCAATAGTGCAGCAAGGCCCGTTGTCGTGCACCGTGTAACACCCGAGACTTTTATGTGAAATATTTTGTTTTTATGTTATATAAATCATCAAAGGAATCTTTCACTACACACAACACTACCTTGGATTTCTTTACATGCAATCACAGCCTTCCTCGATAGCTTGTGTCGTACACAATACCGAGTTTCACTAAACAATGATATGCTATTAAAATATTATTAAAACTAGCCGTTATGAATAGTAATAACCACTTTTTGCAATTTTATAAATATTATTTTTCAAAATGGACTTAATTTTTGGATTCTAAATAACGAAATTAGCCTAGGGTGAAATTTTGGTATTTTTCTGAAAACTTTCAATTTTTTATGAATAGTGAAACCACTAAGTGGTAGTTAAAAAAACTGAATTTTTCATAAAACTTAATTTTACCACTTCTGTGGGTGGAATTTCGAAAATCCGAGAGACACGGTTAATATCAAAGACTAAAATGTGGTTCAATGAGATGAAAATAATTTTTGGTGAATAGTAACTTTTTACTTTTATTTTCCACGGTTAAAAGTAAATAGGGTAATTAAGGGTAAAAATGATATTATTATTACCCTAACACATGTCCTAATTCTATTGGACAAGTGTAATTCGACCAAAACAACCTTATGAATAAAATATGACCATTTAGGCCCACTTGGATTATATTAGGACATTTATTATTATTTTATTTAAAGAAGGGTTAAAATAGTTAAAATCAAAGTTTAATAAGTACATAATTTTTAATATGGGGATATACATAAGATAAATTCAACTATAAATATTAATTAGAAAGATAAAAAGATTTCCTACATAATGGTATTTTATTTGTAATTTTTAAACATTAAATAATTTAATGTATTTATAACACAAATATGATGCAGTAAATATCTTATTAATGAAATACTGGCATAATTGATATTATAAATACCTAAATAAGTATAATTTGAGGCTTTTATGAATTAAACTAATTTTCTAGGTTAATATGACATGTTAGGATTAATTTAATTAACTTTGGTCGAAGTAATCATTCTGTTATGAGTTAAAAAAAACAACTATTGAATAGTGTCAAAATTGACATAAAATAGTTTTTAAAACAAATATTATATTATTGATTGTTATTTTATTCCTAAAAATCAAAGGTTCAGCCAAATGACTTAGATAAGGTTATATATATTAATTCAACACAACTTGGGGGTCGCTTGGATGTATAAGGTTAGTTTATTAACTATATAATATAAAAATACAAAGTGACATGTAAATGTCAATCTAATTAACTAAGAGTTAAAACTAAAAGATAAGGTTAATATAATGACCTAAACTTGTCTAAATTCTATTGGATGAAAGGATTTCAACCCATACCCACCTTATCTTAGAAATAACACAATTTGGAGCTATTTAAAACCGAACTTGACTTTATAATAAAATAATATTTTTAGTTATTCGAATGGTGCCCCTCTCCTCTCTTATAAAAGGGCACCTCCTCCCCCTCTTCATCACACCACTTTGAGCTTTAAAGCTCGGCCAACCCCTGCCAATTTCTTCTCTCCACTTCCCTAGAAACATTCTAGAGGTTCTGGTCTTCTTCAAAGACCTATTTTAGTGCCCTAAAAGGAGGTCTCAAAGAAGCAATTTAAAGAAGAGGAGGTTAGGACACGTACAAAGAATAACAGACCTAAGGTAAGGGAAATATCACAATCTCATTGTTATCCAAGATTGTTTATACTTTGGTATTTACAGGGGGTGTATTTTATCATCCACATCCATGTTTCCTCAATATGTAATATTATTTCCATTCACCTACAATTGTTTAAATCCAATTTTACCCTTCGGTGAGTTTTTAGAAAACGATATGAAAGGAATCTTTTGTCGTTTTTCGTACGATGTACTTTTTGACTTTTCTGACAAAATTACGAGAAGAATGTTGTTTTAACTTATATGGAATGAATGGATTTTTAAAACATTATTTCCAAGAAGCTTCCTTTACAATTTTTCAAGTTTATTTTTAATCAACTTCTTTTGGTTTAAAATTTTATGACATGTTAAGAAAGTAAAAAGGGTTTTAAAGTAGAAAGGATATTTTCCTCAAAAAATGGAGTTCAAGTGTTTTATCAAAATTATATTCCATCTAAGATAATATAGGGTTCTGTTTTTATCCCTATTATTACATTGATTTTATTATGTTGTGATGGAATTATTTTTATGAAT
The DNA here is from genome assembly GCA_963277665.1 of Viscum album. NCBI lineage: Eukaryota > Viridiplantae > Streptophyta > Magnoliopsida > Santalales > Viscaceae > Viscum > Viscum album. The sequence continues at coordinate 1,013,036,632 of OY728162.1, read as the reverse complement.
TCCTTTATCTTTTATGAATTGTTTTATGATTTCATGTTGTTTAAGAATCCCATTTTTATTACATGGGTTTTGTAATGATGTATGATTTATGATTTTGTGGCACACATAAGAATGGTATCATTATGAGATGGGTGGGACCTATATCTCCCTCCAATGCATTGGGTAATGATTTTATATCTCATTAGATAGACATGGCTGGAACGGTATGTTATATCGGTTCAGTGAAACAGGACTGAAACGAGGAGTGAACTCGGTTCAGAAATGGACTTTGTCCACTAAGATAGTCTTGGAAATGAGTCTTGACTAATGAGAAATGATTTTCTATTATTATGTGTGTATTCCACAAAGTTTCATGTTTTATGTTATTATTATTGGGATTACATTTCACTTCTATGATTTATCCCATGTTATGATATTATGATCTCTTTTGCAGGTTAAGATTTCCAAGAGTTATGTTCTTATGTATATGATGTGATTTATATTTATTTTGTTTACCCTTACTGAGAATTTGAGCTCACCATTTTGTATGTTTTATTTCCCCAGGTCAGGAAGAAGGTTATTAAGTAGAATATGCCAAAAAGGGACTCCAGATATGATGAAATAAATGGGAGGCAAAGTAGATGCTTTATGAACTAGTTGTTTATGTTTCTCAGATTCTAAAGACACTATACCTATACGGTCATTTCTTGGATTTGGTATATGTTGTAATAAGTGTGCTTCAATTCTGAAGTAATAACAATGTATCAAAATTATGGGTCATTATAGTTGGTATCAGAGGAAAGGTATAGTCAACCTTTGGAAACTAGGATTCGAAAGCCTTAGTAAGAACCCTAAGGACAATTCTAAGAATAGAACACAATCTTAGTGTTTTAGAAATGGCCATAAATAACCTAGGATAAGACCTTAAGTGTGAAATTTTATTCTTGATTATGTGGTTTTCCTATTATAATTAGTGTTTCTCACACTATTCTTCTTGGTTTTAGTCAATGGCTGGAACCCGAAGGAACCGTGTTAATGCGGAATGTGACGAGCAATGCAATGATTGTCCCCCTGAACAACCAAACGTTATTGGAGATGGAATGAAAAATCTTGTAGCCATGCTCACACAACTATCTCAAGCTATGAATCATGCAGGACATCCAAACGAGCAAAGGAAGGAGAAACATTCTGTTGAATCCTTCATGAGACAGCGTCCACCTTCATTCAGCGGGTCTACTAATCCATTAGTTGTTGAACAATAGATTAGTACTACTGAAAAGATATTTTCATTTATTCAATGTTCTAAGCATGATAAAGTCATCTTAGCAGTGTATCATTTGGAGGGTGATGCTGATCAAAGGGGGAATCTTATTAAGAATACGAGGCAAAGGGATGAAATTGAGTCCATAGAATGGGACGAGTTCAAGAACTTATTTTTCAATAAGTACTTCCTTCATATTCTCTGAACAAATATGGAGAAAGAGTTTCTTGAACTAAAGCAAAAGGATGATGAATCTGTAGGTACCTATGAAGCAAATTTCACAAGACTTGCAAGGTATGCTTCTGGTATTATTATCCAACCTGAGAGTAAGATCGATCGATTGTTTAGTGGCTTAAAACTAAGCCTTCGATGGGCCTTAGCCATAAGGGACTTCAATAGCCTCGAGGAAATCGTTCGATGTGCTCTCAAAGTTGAGATGGATATTTGAGTAACCCATCAGTCATATGGGTTTGATAAGAAGAGGAAAATGGAATTCAAAGGAAAATCTAAAGAGAACATTGAAAAGAAGATGAGCTTTCGCTTATTCTCAAAGTGTGGAAATAAACATGGAGGGAGTTGTCTTAAAGGGACAAGTAAATGTTTTAAATGTGGAAAGGAAGGTCATCGGGCATTTTAATGCCGCGATGATGGGAAGAAGATGTCTAATGATGCAAACAAAGGAAGGGCTACACAGAATGAACCTACTACACTTCAATGTTTCAAGTGCAAGGAGATGGGACATTATGGCAATAAATGCCCTAATCCAAGGGTTTATGATGATGGTCGACATCAACAAACTCTTAAGGCTAAATACAAAGGAAATTCACATCCAATTTCTATCAGTGATGTGAAGTACGATAACGATGTGGTGAAAGGTACACTTACCAACCACTCTAAAGTAGAAAATGTTTTATTTGATTCTGGATCCACCCACTCCTTTATTTCTGAAGCATTTTCTATGGGTATCACCGTATTACCTCAACAATTAGATGTTGAGTTAGCTGTGAAAACACCTAATGGAACAACAGTCGCATCAAAAGTTTATAATTCTTCTCTGATTGAAGTTTGTGGGAAAGTGCTTCCTGTAAATCTTGTGATCCTTCCTATAGTGGAATTTGATGTGATTTTTGGCATGGATTGGCTTTCTCAACATGAAGCTCGTATAAATTTTCAAAGAAGGGAATCCACATTTCATAATCCAGATCAATCTATGATCGTCTATCGATGCAAGGATGAACATAACCTTCCAGTGGAAATTTCTTCCATTTTATGGGTATTGATTCCACTAAATGAAGGTTATTTATCTCAAATGGTTGGTGAGAAACTCACGATTAAGAATATGTCCATTTTATAGGAGTTTGATGATGTCTTTCTGGATGAATTACTGGGTCTTCCACCGAATCGTGAAGTTGAGTTTTCAATACAACTTGTACCGGGTGCTTTGCCTATTTCAAAGACACCTTATAGAATGGCCCCAATTGAGTTGCAGGAATTAAAGAAGCAACTCCAAGAGAATCTTGATAAGGGGTTCATACGCCCTAGTGCGTCACCTTGGGGAGCACCTGTTCTATTTGTTTAGAAGAAAGATGGATCAATGAGACTCTGCATTGATTATCGAGAACATAACAAGATCACTATCAAAAACAAATTTCCTCTCCCGCGCATTGATGACCTATTTGACAAACTACGCGGAGCTCAATACTTTTCCAAGATTGATCTTCGTTCAGGGTATCATCAATTAAGGGTCAAAAGGGAGGATATACCAAAGACGACTTTCCGTAAAAGGTATGGACACTATGAATTTATAGTGATGCTATTTGGTCTTACTAATGCCCCTGCTATCTTCATGGATCTGATGAATAGAGTCTTTAGATACTATCTTGATGAATTTGTGGTAGTCTTTATAGACGATATTCTTGTCTATTCAGAGAGCAAGGAATAACATGACGATCACTTGAGAATTATATTGAAGACCCTAAGAAATGAAAAGCTTTATGCCAAATTTACCAAGTGTGAGTTTTGGCTTCAAAAAGTTGCATTTTTGGGTCACGTAATCTCAAAAGGCGGGATATCTGTGGATCCAGCAAAAACAAAGGTTATCGAAAGATGGTCGAGACCAACAACAGTAACTGAGATCCGAAGTTTTCTTGGTTTGGCTGGATATTATCGACGTTTTGTCAAAGATTTTTCACGATTATCTAATCCACTCACCAAGTTGACTCGAAAAGGAGTTATCTTTGTCTGGACGGAGGAATGTGAAGAGAATTTCAAGGAGTTGAAAAGAAGGTTATCCAGTGCACCTAGGCTCACACAGCCTTGTAGTGGAGAAAGGTTTGTGATCTATAGTGATGCATCCAAGAAGGGATTGGGGTGTGTTCGTATGCAAAATGATACGGTGATAGTTTATGCCTCACGACAGCTGAAAATACATGAGAAAAATTACCCAACTCATGATTTGGAGTTAGCTGCGGTAATCTTTGCATTAAATATTTGGAGGCATTATCTTTATGGTGAAAGGTGTGATATTTATACTGATCATAAATGTTTAAACTATATTTTCACACAAAAGGAGGTGAATATGCACCTAAGAAGATGGTTGGAGCTGATTAAGGATTATGACTACTCAATCCATTACCACCCTGGGAAAGCAAACAAGGTGGCAGATGCATTAAGTCAACAAGACCATGCCAGTTTATCCATGATGAGGATCACAAAAGATCCAATATTTATGTATTTAAAAAGAATGGATCTTGAAATTATATTGGAAGGGGAAAAATCTTATCTTTCTCAAATGAATGTTCAACCATCTATACATGTGATGATTAAAGAGGAACATAAAGAAGATGTCGAGTTACAAAAGAAGGTGAGAAATGTTCTTGAATTCAACCTTGATTGTGATGGGATAATGAAGTTTAGGAATCAGGTTTGTGTTCCTCCCATCCCCGAATTAAAGAAGGAGATACTGGATGAGGCCCATTGTTCTTCATTCTCAATTCATCCTTGAATCACGAAGATGTATAGGGACCTGAAAGAGTACTTCTGGTGGGATGGCATGAAAAGAGATGTTGCTGAATATGTCTCTCGATGCTTGGTTTGTCAGCAAGTTAAAGCTTAGAGACAGAAGTCTAAGGGGATGTTACAACCATTACCAATACACGAATGGAAATGGGAAAACATCACTATAGACTTTGTCACAGGACTTCCTAAAACATCCAATGGAAATAAAGCTATCTGGGTCATAGTTGATCGTCTTACCAAGTCTGCACACTTCATTGCTATTAGAGAGGATTTCTCTCTGGATCAGCTTGCCAGGATATATGTAAAGGAAGTCGTAAGATTTCCTGGAGTACCACTTTCTATTATATCTGATCGGGATCCGAGATTTACCTCGAAGTTCTGGCGAAGTCTTCAGCATACTCTGGATATAGAGTTGAGTTTCAGCACTAGTTATCATCCTCAGACAGACGGTCAGTCTGAGAGAACAATTCAAACTCAAGAAGATATGTTGAGAGCTTGCTCTATGGATTTCAAAGGTGGTTGGGATCAACACCTACCTTTGGTGGAATGTTCTTATAATAATAGCTTTCACTCTAGTATTCAGATGGCTCCTTATGAATCTCTATATGGAAAGAAATGTAGGACTCCAACTTGCTGGGATGAAGTTGGGGAATGAAAGCTATTAGGACCTGATCTTGTTGATGAAATGGAAGAAAAGGTCAGATCTATTCAACAACACATAAGAGCAGCTCAGAGTCAACAAAAAAGTTGTGCCGACAACCGAAGAAAAGACCTAGATTTTGAAGTGGGTGATAAAGTGTTCTTATGAATATCTCCCTGGAAGAGAGTCATGAGATTTGGAAAGAAGGGGAAGTTGAGCCCTAGATATATCGGTCATTTAGAAATATTGGATCATGTTGGGAAGGTAGCTTACCGATTGGCGCCTCCACCGAATCTCTCTCAAGTTCATGATGTGTTCCATGTATCTCTCCTGAGAAATTACATACCTGATCCTTCACATGTACTTAGCTCAGAAGTTGTACCGCTGGAGCAAGATCTTTCTTATGAAGAACAGCCGATAGAGATTCTAGATCGTAGCGAAAATGTCCTACGAAACAAGACCACTCGATTGGTGAAAGTTTTATGGAGGAACCACCAATTAGAAGAAGCTACATGGGAGCTTGAGGATATGATGAGGGAGAGGTATCCTCATCTGTTTGTGACAAAGTGGTGAATTACGAGGGCGAAATTCATTTTAAGGGTGGTAGAATGTAACACTTGAGACTTTTATGTGAAATATTTTGTTTTTATTTTATATAAATCATCAAAGGAATCTTTCACTGCACACAACACTAGCTTGGCTTGCTTTACACGCAACCGCGGCCTTCCTCGATAGCTTGCGTCATACGCAATACCGAGTTTCACTAAACAATGATATGCTATTTAAATATTATTAAAACTAGCCGTTATGAATAGTAATAACCACCTTTTGAAATTTTATAAATTTTATTTTTCAAAATAGACTTCATTTTTGGATTCGGAATATCAAAATTAGCCTAGGGTGAAATTTTGGTATTTTTCGGAAAACTTTCAATTTTTTATGAATAGTGAAACCACTAAGTGGTAGTTAAAAAAACTGAATTTTTCATAAAACTTAATTTTACCGCTTCTATGAGTGGAATTTCAAAAATCCGAGAGACATGGTTAATATCAAGGACTAAAATGTGGTTCAATGAGATGAAAATAATTTTTGGTGAATAGTAACTTTTTACTTTTATTTACCACGGTTAAAAGTAAATAGGGTAATTAACGGTAAAAATGATTTTATTATTACCCTAACACATGTCCTAATTCTATTGGACAAGTTTAATTCGACCAAAAACAACCTTAGGAATAAAATATGACCATTTAGGCCCACCTGGATTAGATTTGGACATTTATTATTAATTTATTTAAAGAAGGGTTAAAATAGTTAAAATCAATGTTTAATAAGTAAATAATTTTTAATATGGGGCTATACATAAGATAAATTCGACTATAAATATTCATTAGAAAGATAAAGATATATCCTACATAATGGTATTTTATTTGTAATTTTTATACAATAAATAATTTAATTTATTTATAACACAAAGATGATGCAGTAATTATCTTATTAATGAAATACTGACATAATTGATATTATAAATATCTAAATAAGTATAATTTGAGACTTTTTATGAATTAAAATAATTTTCTAGGTTAATATGACATGTTAGAATTAATTTAATTAACTTTTGTCGAAGTAATAATTCTGTTATGAGTTTCAAAAAAATCAACTATTGAATAGTGTCAAAATTGACATAAAATAGTTTTTAAAACAAATATTATATTATTAATTGTTATTTTATTCCTAAAAATCTAAGGTTCAGCCAAATGACTTATATAAGGTTATATATATTAATACAACACGACTTGGGGGTCTCTTGGATGTATATGGTAAGTTTATTAACTATATAATATAAAAATACAAAGGGACATGGTAAATGTCAATCTAATTAACTAAGAATTAAAACTAAATGATAAGGTTAGTATAATGACCTAAACATGTCTAAATTATATTGGATGAAAGGATTTCGACCCATACCCACCTTATATTCGAAATAACTCAATTTGGAGCTATATAAAACCGAACTTTACTTTATAATAAAATAATATTTTTTGTTATTCCAAAGGTGCCCCTTTCCTCCCTTATAAAAGGGCACCTCCTCCCCCTTTTCCTCACACCACTTTGAGCCTTCAAGATCGGACAACCCTTGCCAATTTCATCTCTCCATTTCCCTAGAAACATCCTAGAGGATCTGGTCTTCTTTAAAGACCTATTTAGTTCCATAAAAGGAGGTCTCAAAGAAGCACTTTAAAGAAGAGGAGGTTCGGACACGTACAAAGCATAACGGACCTAAGGTAAGGGAAATATCACAATCTCATTTTTATCCAAGATTGTTTATACTTTGGTATTTAATGGGGTGTATTTTATCATCCACATCCACATTTCCTCAATATTTAATATTATTTCCATCCACCTACAATTGATTAAATCCAATTTTACCCTTCGGTGAGTTTTTAGTAAAGGATATAAAAGGAATCTTTTGTCGTTTTTCGTACGAGGTACTTTTTGACTTTTCTGACAAAAGTACGAGAAGAATGTTTTTTTAACTTATACGGCATGAATGGATTTTTAATACATTATTTCCAAGAAGCTTCCTTTAAAAGTTTTCATGTTTATTTTTAATCAACTTCGTTTTGTTTAAAATTGTATGACATGTTAAGAAAGGAAAAATGGTTTTAAAGTAGAAAGGATATTTTCCTCAAGAATGGAGTTCAAGTGTTTTATCAAAATTATTTTTCATATAAGATAATATAGGGTTCTGTTTTTATCCCTATTATTTTATTGATTTGATTATGTTGTGATGGAATTATTTTTATGAATTCCTTTATCTTATATGAATTGTTTTATGATGTCATGTTGTTTAAGAATCCCATTTTTATTACATGGGTTATGTAATTATGTATGATTTATGATTTTGTGGAACATATAATAATGGTATCATTATGAGATGGGTGGGACCTATATCTCCCTCTAATGCATTGGGTAAATATTTAATATCTCATGAGATAGACATGGCTGGAACAGTAGGTTATACCGGTTCAGTGAAACAGGACTGAAACGAGGAGTGAACTCGGTTCAGAAATGGAATTTGTCCACTAAGATATTCTTGGAAATGATTCTTGACTAATAAGAAATGATTCCTTATGATTATGTGTGTATGCCACAAAGTTTCATGTTTTATGTTATGATTATTGGGATTACATTTCACTTCTATGATTTATCCCATGTTATGATATTATGATCTCTTTTGCAGGTTAAGATTTCCCAAAGTTATGTTCTTATGTATATGATGTGATTGATATTTCTTTTTTTACCATTACTGAGCATTTGAGCTCACCCTTTTGTATTTTTTAGTTCCCCAGGTCATGAAGAAGGATATTAAGTAGAATATTCCAAAAAGGGACTCTAGATATGATGAAATAAATAGGAGGCAAAGTAGATGCTTTATGAACCAATTGTTTATGTTTCCCAGTTTCTAAAGACACTATACCTATACAGTCCTTTCTTGGTTTTGTAATATGTTGTAATAAGTGTGCTTCAATTCTTAAGTATTAACAATGTATGTAAAGTATGGGTCGTTATACACCGGTTCCTGTTCAAGTCTAGCTCAAATCGTAGTTTTTGGGTTTTACCCCTAGGTACATTTGTGCCAGAGCTTCCTTTACCTTCTCGTATCCATACAGGGATGTATTTCTTGGAAAACTCACAAAATATTTACAATCCCAAAATTATAGGACGTTGTTCTATACTAATCCTCAATGTCTATCTTAGGTCTATGTGCTCTAATCAGAGTTTATCTAAATATATTTTCCGTGAATTATACTAAACATCTTCAGATATCAACTATAATGCCCTGACCCCAGAAGCCCAGAGTCGGTGCATTATTAAGTATCATTGGCATGATCACAAAAGATCAAGTCTCAAAAGACCGATAAGTTTTGTAGCCTTGGAAGTACGATATATATTTATAAGGTTTACATTAAATCCTAAAATGGTAAACTACAAAAACATTTTTTTCATTGAAAACACTGATATCCCAGAGTCTATCCCTACAATTCAGTCATAATATTATTCTTCAAATCATGGGAAAAATATAACATAGAAATGGGTGAGCTCAGATGCTCATTAAGGATAAAAATAAAGTGAAAACATTCATAAATAAGTATAAACATTTAAGGAGATGTATAAGATTAAACAAAAGACTTTTAAACATGAACTTCCATATAATATGGAAAAGATAAAATCAAATAATTCTATTTACTTATTCACATGGATATTCTACTAGTCGAATAATCATATGGAATATCAATAGCCATTTTCATAATGATAGAAAGCATAATGAAAAACTTCATAACCACATTGTCAAGGCCTTGTGCCAAGACTACAAATAAGATTTTGTCAAGGCCTCATTCCAAGACACTAATTTGTCTCATGAGACATACGGATGCATCGAGGAGCTATAGCAGGCTCCACCCGTCACATACTAAGTCCAATTCATTCCGTATATGAAAAGGTTTATACATAACATAAAAATTCATATTAAAACCACAAAATAAAATTTCAATAATATATCCATAAACCATGAATGGTGTAAAAATAAAACATCCACAATCAAACATATCACAGAACCTAAAATACATTATGGATGTTTTGTATCATAATAAATCAACTTCAAATAAGGTTAAAATAATTCAAAGGATGGTGACATCGATGAAATCAAAACATTTTTTCAGAGAAATATCTTTTTCGGTTTAGAAGTCATTTATGAAAACATTTATTTTTAAAATAATCTTATAAACATTTATGGTGAGATTCGATGATGTTATAACGGTAGAAAATAGCTGCACCTTTTGTTTAAGTTAAAAAAATATTGTTACCTTAAATTTACCGAAAAGGTCATAAAGTACATTTTTTTGGAAAACGAAGGAATGATTCCTTTCAAAACATATAATGTCAAATAAGGGTATAAATGACTTTACCCCATTGTATAGTAAATAGTGAAATGTTTTGAAATGCATTTTTATGATTCATGGATGTGGATGATTAAGAGGCTCCAGTAGATAATTATGTATAAACAACATCTGATAATTAAAAGATTGGGAAATTAACCCATACCTTGTACTATCCCCTGAATGTGGGTTGGTTAACCTCATGTAAAATGGTGAAATAAGTTTTATTAAACTTTAAAAGAATCATATACATTAATATGATATCATATATGATCTTTTAACACTTCTTTGTTAATAATATCTTAGTATTATCGTAGTTTCGGGTGTTAACTGGTTCATTTTCCTTTATATTCCTTTTTATGTAAGTAATGTTTGTTATGGATACAATGTATCTTATTCATATTCATAATGATATTATGTTTTAAAACCATATTTTTAATCATCTAAGGAAAATTATTCTTGAATTGCTACGATGGGGAATGAGTCTCATCGTGTTCGTGGAGACGGTAATCTGTACGTACGCATGAGTGAAAATATCATTATTTTGATGTTAAAATAATATTAAATTGGATGGTATATCATATATAAAGAATAATTATCATGTTATATTTATTATTTACATCAATTACACATCAATATTATATCCATCCAAATAATAATGTATTGAATAAAAATTACACGATGACGTGGAGACAGTAATATGTACGTATGCACGTATGGTGACATGTCATTCAAAGGATGGATATAATAATAAATATGGTTGTACCATATTTATAATAACATCTAAGTATAAATAATATACTGGATTTATTATTTTATAATGGAAAAAAACAATGAAAGAAGAAGTGGAAGACGAAAGGAACTTGAAAGAGGTGATGAAATATTTACCCCTTCTTCGGGTTCTTCCTTTTGATTTTATCAAAAGGGATCAATAAGAATGCATTCTGACTAAAGGAAGGCCTCTATAATTAAGTGAGGACATTTGAGAGGGTATTTGGCCAGGGGTTGGCTGACCCAAAAGTCTTTGAAGATGTGAATTTTAGGTGAGGGGGAGAGGCCTTTTATAGGTGGGGTGAGGGGCACCTTAGTAAAAGCTAGAAATATTATTTTATAATTAAATCATTTTCAGCTTCTAATGGGTCAAAAATGATTTATTTAAAATATAAGTTAGGTATTGGTAGAAAAATACTCAAATAATAGTTTTTAGACTGGTTTGGGTCACTATATTAACTATATCTTTTACATTTAACTCTTAGTTAAATAGTTTGACATTTTCCATGTCTCTTTGTATTTCTATATTATATGGTTAATAAACTTATTATAAGCTTCCAAGAGAACCCCAAGTTGTTCATTAATTACATATATAATATTATTTATGACCTTTGGACAAACCATACATTTTTAGAAATAGAATATAAATTAATATTATAATATTTGTTTTAAAAACTCTTTTATGTCAATTTTGACACTATTTCGTATTTTTTTTCTAAATTCATAACATCATTATTACTTCAAAAAAATCATATAACCAACCCTAAAATTTCATATTAACCTAGAAAATTATTTTAATTCATAAATATTCTCAAATTACATTTACTTGGTGTTGACACTCCTTTTTGTCACAGAATCTAAAGATCGAAAAAGGGAATATCCGAGCTAAAAGTGATTTCAACCTTTGAAGAAAACATCAAAAATCGACAAAGGCATGAACACAGGATCAAAAGCAAATGCACCGCGCAAGTTTTATCACTATCGCGCAAGTGCACTTGCGCGGCACCCTTGGTCGCGCAGGTGACTTGCGCGACCTAAGTGTTAACCGCTCGGTAACCGCCCTGGGTCTTCTTTTGCCTATAAATAGACCCTGTGGGCCCCCCATTCGGGAGGATCTTTTTCCAGAAACTCAGATTGAAGCTCCTGACGCCCAAGTCTCTTCTCAAAGCTTCCGGAACACTTCTAAGGTAATTTTTTACCTAGAACGGAAGATCTAAAGAGAAGAAGGAAGGCCTAAGTGTTGAAACTTATCAAACACTTGCGCGCCGACTTATTTCCTTCAATATAACTTGCGCGTCCCTTTTCTGGAAGAACCTCAAGAGGATTCTAAAGTGATTAAAAAGAAGTCGCTCAAGTATTTCAATTCCTATTGAGAATCGCGCAAGTACCCCTCATGTCGCGCAAGTATACTTGCGCGACCAATACTTGCACGCCGCCGCAATACTTGCGCGCCTTTCAAGACTTGCGCGCCCCTACTTTTTTGGGTGCCCATCTTGCCCATGTCACCCATCTTAAGCCATCATACCTTTCCTTTTCAAGATTCAGTCTTCAAGACACTCTTCAAAGCCACTTATGGCATGATTTCTTGATTTGACTTTCTTATCAGAAAGGAATTCTGTGGAGTATCTCTCAAAACCTAGTGATTTAAATATCCTTATGTCACTAAATATGAAGATTTCATTCATTCAACCTCATCCTTTAAAGATGAGAGAATCCTTAACCTGGGTCTCCTTTTTAGGAATAATCGCCAGTTATAAGTCCTTTAACTTGGGCATCCTCCTCAGGAGTAAGCCCCAAATTCTTAAAGTTCTCAAACTTGGGCATCCTCCTCAGGAGTAAGCCCCAAACCTTAATTCCCAAACTTGGGCATCCTCCTCAGGAGTAAGCCCCAAACCTTAATTCCCAAACTTGGGCATCCTCCTCAGGACTAAGCCCCAAACCATAATCCCTAACCTGGGTCTCCTTTTCAGGAATAAGACTCAGTCATAACCTTGGGCTTCCTTTTCAGGAATAAGCCCCAAGTCCCCTTAAACTTCTCTTAACCAGTCATAAATTACCTTTGATTTGGGTTTCCTTTTCAGGAATAAAAACACAATCATAAGTCCCCTCCTAACTTAGGCATCCTCCTTAGGAGTAAGCCCCAAGATTAGAGTATTCAAATCTCCATGAAGCACATATAACTTTGTGGACCCTGTTCATGGATTTTCTCCCTAAAAGTAAATCCTAAACCTTCATCTATCTGGTCAGTCATCTATACATAAGCCCCAAAACAAATTCTTATGATTGCATCTTTTATGGCACAATTGTCTAAATATTACCAATACCTCTTGTTTCTCACACCGAGCATGACTCACGTGAGCTTAGAGTGTAAAAGTAATTATGAAATTCATCTTTGAGCCATCAATCATAAACATCATACCCCATTCCTCGAACTACGTGGGTTCTGATTCCTTTTCCAAAAGAAAGGATACGTAGGTAGCCCATTTATGGGTTCGATCCCAACTTTGAAATAATCTCTGTCCTTCTGAATGACAATAAACTTCAAGTGCCCCACTGAGTGGCTTTAAAACCAGCCTGGTCATCATAAATGACCAAGAGACTTTTATATAAATGTTTTGAAGGATACCATTGACCAAGAATCTCTAAACAGATATAAATGATTCTCTATTGATGAAGAACCTCGAATACCTATAAAAGATTCTCTAAATTTCTTGCATATTTAATCATTGATTGTTAAAACTAATGGAAAGCACATTTTATACTTGGTAATGTAATAAGGATTCACGAACATAACATAAATCTTTAACGAGAGTCCCGGAGTAGACAATAATTCCCCTCAAAAAGGTGTGATGAGTCCGACCTCCCATCCTCTCGACCAATGCAAATTCCTAAGTCACATTAGTCCACAAGCTAATGAGCGCCTGCCTTTGGAAAGTAGGTCCAAACGGATGTGGAATCATTGGATGTTTCCGGTTCTACGAACAAACCCGTTAGAAACTGATCGGAACGTATGAATCTCACGTCCAGGAGGTCATCCCCGGATTCCGTGCGAAACAAAAATGGTGAACCCGACGTGAATCCTTAACCAAGTGAAAGTGATGTTCTTCTTATTTGTTAGGCCCCTTGGGCCAACAAAGCAATCATTGACATATGCTCATCCAAAAAATGCAGTGGCCGGATTCATCTTGCTTATGTCTGTTACATGGAACATGCACTATTTTTTCTCAAGATCTTCTGCAAAATGGCTTTCCATAAATTCACCCCTGTGAATACTGCTGCTGTGAACACCTCTACTGTGAGGTCTGCTGCTGTGAAAACCAATGCTGCTACTCCTGCTGGAACGTCATCCGCTCTGAGGATGACATCACCAACTCAGCGTCTTCAACGCTGGGTTTCTAATGCATTGGTTAAGGAGTACCATCGCAACGGTACTATCCCAACTCTGGAGGCCGCTCGTCAAGCCCTCCAAGTTAACAATTCTACCTGGTCGTCCGGACAACAGCGGCTAGCAATCAAGAAGTAGGCGGTGCTGACTACCGTCTCCAACCGTTTCGGGTCGTTATCCCCGGAACGCAATTTCCATTCACTCTTTTACTCTGAGGAAGTGAATGAGCAGGTCCCTCAGGGCCTTAATTCAAAAAGACTGGAGTCCTTCCCGAGGGCTCCCATCATCAATCGCCGCCAGACTCGTGCGGTAGTGCGCCCTCAACATGATGAGGGTACCGACTCCAGGCATTCAGCTCAGGTTCCTCGAACCCGAGCAGGAAAGATGAATCACCAGAGATGGAATCCGGTTAACAATAGGCAGGTTGTCATCCCTACCATCTCCGGAGAAGTCCACCAACCTAACTTGGTGGCAAGCAACGAGCAGGCATACACACCTGTCCGTTTTAATTCAGCTGTCCAGCAGACTCGTCTGGCAACATCAAGCCAATCCCGCCAGGCAATTCCGGCGGAGTACCATAGGCAGGAACATACACCTGCTTATACATCACCAGTTCGTCAGCAGGCTCGTCTGACTACATATGATGGATCTCATCAACCGCGTTTGGCGAAGTGTATTCAGCAGGCAGATACACCTGCTCATTCTAATCAAGCCTACCAACAGTCTCGTTTGGTAGCACACGGAGAAGTCAGTCGGAAAGTCCCGACGACAAACAGGAGGCAGACTAAACTCTCTGCCTCCACACTTGAGTACTGTCAGGATTCACTGACAGGAAAAGGAGGACAGGAGCAGGCACATACACCTACTCCAAGCCCGGATTGGACGTATATCCCTATTCCGGCGGCTGAAGTCACCAAACATATTTTGTCAATGGTGAAAGAGCAGAAGCAAATTCCTGCTCATATTCTGGATGCTTGCCAGGATATCATAACAACTTCAGCATCATCATAGGGACAGACACATAAATCTATCCCTAGCAATAGAGTGACACATCAACGATTCACTCCGGAACAGACACACACATCTGTTCCAGTCCAAGAGGGTTATGGGGCATACTCCCCCATATCATACGGACAACCAAGTCAGGCACATACACCTGATTTGAGTGGAGATCGTCAGCCTAACCTGACCAACTTTCCTGATTAGGCACATACACCTACTCAGAGCAATCACTTTCATCATCAAGTGGTTTCTAAAGCGAGTAAGAAGGCATCTAAGAAAAAGATCCACCCAGCATAGTCAGGAGATCAAAGGCCAATCTGCAACCAAGCCTTGCTCGATGCTGGAGTTCTTGAAGCCCTCAGACATTTATCTGTCGGAATTCAATATTCTACTCCCTCAGTTCCCAATAACAGGAACATTAATTTTGAAGGTCTTCAACAGACACTTCCTCATGAAGACTTGCTTCATGAAAATTCGGTCAATCTTGAAGTTTCTTCTTCAGATGAGAGCCACAAGAACCCTCTGTGTGGTCAGAAGACCAAGGAGCAAGAGATTTCATCTTTTGCTGTAACCCATCATGACGGTCCTCCTCATGGTGATGAACTTCGCTGCGAAAGTCCTCTCCGCAGTAGTGATTCACATTGTCTCGAAAATTCTTCAGAAGGCAATGTAGTGACGAGAAAGCCCTCCTATCTCGAGGCACTTGCAAACGTAAAACCAGTCATGTCTGAAGCTTTACTATCAGTAGGTGAAACTCTTTCTCCATCAGAAGATAGCTTGGGGTTCAGGTTATTCTCCGAACCATCCCTGGGTCATTCATCTTCCGGCATGAATAGTGATATCTCTACCAATCTTGTTGAATCCGATGAAGCAACAAGGAAACACCAACTCTGGTCCAAACAGGTAGAAGAATCTTCATTTAATGATAAAGAGGAAATACTGAACATGAGGAAAAAACTGGCAAAAGGTGAAGTACCAGTCATGTTTTGGCCTTTGGCTGACTCCCAGTATGACATTCCAAAGATGTTGACGGATGATGGAATCCATGATATTCGTCTCAACATATGGAAAAATCTTTCTCAATTAAAGAAGAAGATATTATCTTACGATGAATATGAAAATCATCTTAAGATAATAGAAGGGTTACAACGCCAGATTGATTTGTCATCTCTATCAGTCTCTCGGTATCCGAAGGCTGAAAAGCAACAGAGAACCCTTCAACGTTCATGCCTTGGCGCACTAAGAAGATTGCATCAGTTAATTTCCAATGCTCCGTCTAATGTTCATATCAGAGGATGGGGTGTTCACGGAGCACTACATTTCACAGTGCTTTCCGGTCAGCAAAGCCCGCCGAAAATGGTCTCATGCAATGTTATTGCCCATGGCCGGCCACATTCAATGGGCTTTGTTCATAATCAAAAGCTTGCTCGAGAACAAGATTCAACTAGTTCCTCTCAAAATCAAGTATATAGAGAACAGGTTGTTGAATTGCTCCTACATCAAGCAGGCGAGAATATTGCACAAGCCTCTCGTCTGGTGCAAACACGTCATCAAATGACGGAAGTTTCGGAAATCATCCAACGATCTGTTGAACCAGGTGATAAAAGTGGATACAGGTTAATGCATCCAGCTAATTTCCGAACTAAGATTCGCAAGATCAAGAGAGATTTCAAGAAGATCTCAGACATAGCATGTCAAGAGACACCCCAGCTTGCCAGACTGGGGATTTCTCTAACCCAACCCTCAGAGTCAACGAATGGGATTCGAGGAGTTGAGCGGAAGCAGCAGGAACACCCCCAGTCCACCGGATTGGGGACTTTTTCAAATCTTCAATCCTTCCCTCAGAGAAAGTCAGTATTCTCTCGATTAGGGAATAAGCCTCAATAGGAACGAAGAGCCAAGCTGTCAAGAGATTCTCTCCAAGTGACGGTTCTCCAAGAAATTCCTGAGGGATCAAGTCAACGGAATGCCATGTCTCATCATGGACATAGAAGGAGACAATATCACAGAAATGCTGATAGAAAGGATTCCATGCAATATGTATCCATTAATGTCATCAATGTCGTTGCTGCTGATTCACCAGATGAGGCTCATTCAGAGGGATCAGACGAAGAGGTTCCTGCTAAAGAAGTCGCGCACACAGACCTAAATGAAGAAGGTGTGCGCACACGTAATCAAAGGCTTACCCAAAATCTGGGTATTCCTTCAAGTAACCCACTTCCCCCTCTCCGAAAAGGATCCAATAAGGGGAAAGGTAAGAATCAGGTTACTTCTCACCCTTCCTATGAAGGAGGTCAATCGCTCTCATTAGAGCAAAGGTTTGCACAACAGGAGGAAGAAATGAAAGAATTAAGAAGGTTGAATGCAGAACTACTTCAGAGTAGTCTTCTTCTTAAGAATGCTGAAGTCCGACAGCCGAAGTAATTTTTTGTAACTACTGAGATGGATCAAGAATATCCTCTTTTATCAGTACACCCACAGAGGTCTAATCCTACGGGTCAAACGCAACAATGGTTGGCAGCACTACCATCAGTTGCAGCACCAACCACAACGTCTGTCCAAGCTCCATTCTTTGCACCTACCCAAAACCAAGTTCAACCTGACGTTTCTCAAAAGTTAATAACTACTATTGAGTCATTAACAGCTCGGTTAGAAACTATGGAAGGGAAAAGGGCGCAAGTTCAACCTGAAAAGAAAGTTTACCCTGAATGGGTAGATTCAATTTCTCCTCCATCCAGTTTTGGAAACCCTATTTTCCCTACTTTCAATGGATCAGGCGACCCTGAACAACATTTGACGCATTACGTATCTTGTTGTGATCCTATGATGGGAACTCCAGAGCAGCAAGAAGCAGTGAAACTCAGATGCTTCGTGCGAACCTTGCAAGGACTAGCTTTTGTCTGGTATACAAGTTTGAAATCCCGGTCAGTCATCGGATGGGAGGATCTTCGTCAAAAATTCCTTCTTCAGTTTAGCTCAACTTTGCCAAAAACGACAGTTTTCGATCTTACAAACTGCAAGCAAAGGGAGAATGAAAGAGTCTCTGATTTCATTGCTCGTTGGAAGGGATTAACGTATTCCTTGAGTTTATCACTCCCTCAGGAGGAATTGTTGCCAATCTGTGTGGAAAATTTGCGTGACGAATTACGCACGCCATTGATCCCTGTGAAATACACAGGAGGGTTTTGAGACCTTACTTCAATCGCTCAACAGATTGAAGATTCCCTTATACAGGCTAAGGTTAAATCTCGTGTAATTACATCAGCTCCAGGAAGAAGAATGGGTAAAGCAGAAACTGCTACAGTTATGCTTAAACAGGCACCTGTACCTATTTCTACTTCAAAACCTTCATCTTCTCGAAGGGCTCCACCTCCTGAACGCCAACAACAAAGGCTGTTTCGTCCAAATGATCAAAAAGATCAACGACGAAAACAATTTGAGGATATGAAGAGTAAAACATACTCTTTCCGAAGTGAGCAAGTTCCTGGTTACTTCATTTCAGCTTTGGAAAATAATTTGGTTCAATTACCAGTGCCGAAGACGCCAAACAAGGAAGGAGATGAAGACCGTCCCAATTATTTTCCCTTTCATCAAATGTTGGGGCATCCTATCCAGGAGTGTTTTGTCTTTAAAGACCTCCTGCAAAAGATGGTCGACTTAGGACAAGTCAAATTGAAGGGTTCTTCAGCTCATGTAGCGTGTATTACCGCTACAGATCCAGAAGAAGGAGGCGAGTGGCAGGAAGTCAAAAGCAAAACTGCGAAAAAATATGATGATTGGATGGTCATAAAGACAATCAATCGGACCCATTCCATTTTGCGAACACAATTGAAGAAGCCAATTGTGTCTCTTACAAAAGCTGCAGTAAAGCCTCCATCAAAGGAGAAATCCTCAAAAGGGCAGCACAATTCAAAAAAGAAAGAGGAATCAGGAGAAGATGAGTATGCATCAAAGCCTAAATTGTCTTTGACTCTGGCAGATTTCATGCCAATTACTTCAAAGCCACGGGCACCGTCCCACCAAACGGCACAGCCTAAACAGGCTAACCAGGCAAAGTCTTTATCAGACGAAGAGTTAGTCTTTGGTTCTGTTAATATGATTCAATTAACAGATTCATATTCCAGTCTTGATGAGCCTGAATTCCCTGTATCAAATAAGGGAACCCGAGGAAGTTCTAGAGGTTCAAGATATAGGGGAAGATGTGGATCTTTCCGAAGCCACTACTCTAATTCTACCACTGCTAGCACCGTATATGCAGCAGAAACTCGTGGTAGAGCCCTTCAGCAAGCTCAAAAAGAACAAGCAAGTTCTTCTGCCGATGGCCAACTCAGTTTTGGCACAGTTATTTTGGAAGACCGATTAAAGGTTCCATCTTATTTATCTCAGAAAGTAAATGGATCTAATCAGTCTAATCTTCCAAAACCTAGGATGTTGCCAACTTCAATACAAGATGCATCAGCTTCCAAAGCATCTGCTTCCAAGGTACCTGTTAAACTGAATATTCCTATTGGGAAACGCAGACCTCTAGATCAAAAGTATGATATATTGAAACACTTGGCCCAAGTACCAGCCAAGTTATGAATTTTGGATGCTTTGAATCTATAAAGAGATCTTCGGGAAGCAATCATCGAAGCTTTGTCAAGTCCTCAGGAGTTTGAAGCTGAAATTGCTGCAGCTGAAATCTATCACATAGAGAATAATCCTGCAGAATGCCATGCAGTGATATCTTTTACTGATAAAGATGAAGATGATGTTGTGCATGGGCACATAAAACCTTTGTACTTATCTGGAAAAGTCAATGGTGTAGATGTTCGAAGAGCTTTCATTGACAATGGTTCAGGAGTCAACCTCATGCCCATTTGTACACTTCGTCGATTGGACCTCACGGAATCTGATTTATCTCCTTCTACCATGATGTTGCAAGGATATGATAAAAATGAACAAGAACCACTGGGAGAAGTTACGCTCAGAACTCAGTTTGGAGATCTTGTTTCCAATTCGGATTTCATGATTGTTGATCAAGACTCAGCTTTCAATATCTTGCTTGGAAGACCCTGGCTACATCAGCATGCAGCTATTCCGTCATCATACCATCAATGTCTCAAATACTGTTTCGATGGTCAAGTTGGAACATTGTATGGTGATAAGGCCCCGTTCAAGACATATGAGTCTCAATACATTGAGGCGGAATTTTATCACATGAAGGGAAGAGAAAAATCTACAATGAAGGAAATTACCAAAGTTAATGCTCCATATGGTTTGGAAAAAATTCCAATAAATCCATTTTCACATGTGAGTACAGATTATGTGTTACCTATCAGTCAAATTGACAAAATAGGACCAAATCAAAATACTCTTATGGAAAGATCCATAATGTCAATTACGGCAATCGAGCCAGACAACATGGGAGAAATTGGTAACTTACCAAGCAGTGATGAAAGCATAAGTGGTGACGTTTTCATTTCGTCTGCTGAAATCCAACAAGTCTATACTTCGCTAATCAGGCAAGAAGAAGTTATAGCAACACCAGAGGTGAATATTGATGACAATTCTCAACCCATTATCTCCTCTTTATTTCCCAAAGAAGACCCTTTTTCATCAATAGGGTCGGAAATGGAAGTTTCTTCTTCAAAATGTGAAAATTTTGACATCTCTTATGATCATGAGAATTTCGTTGTTTCATCTACTTCACAAGTAGAAACAGAAGAAATAACACATGATGAAGAGGAAGAGGAAGATCTTAGAGATGCTCCTCCAGCATTTGAAGAGGGTATCTCTACCACTGTGGATGAACTCAGAGAAGTAAATCTGGGTACAGAGAAAGATCCACACCCCACTTTAATTAGTGCGGCCATGACCCTTGAAGAACAAGAGATGTATATTTCTTTTCTAAAGCAAAATAAAGATATTTTTTCTTGGAATTATACAGAGATGCCTGGCCTTGATCCTAATGTTTCCACCCATCATTTGGGTTTGCCAAAAGAACATCGAGGATTCAAGCAAGTCGCGAGAAGAACACACCCAACATATGCTTCCAAAATCGAGGCTGAAGTGGATAAGCTTATCAAAGCTAACTTCGTCAGAGAAGTTCAATATTCCAAGTGGTTGGCTAATATTGTCCCTGTAAAGAAGAAGAACGGACAAATTAGGGTTTGCATAGATTTTAGAGATCTTAATCGGTATTGTCCCAAAGATGATTTTCCAGTTCCGATTACAGAACTCTTAATTGATGCGACGGCTGGCTATGAAGTACTTTCTTTCATGGATGGATATTCTGGATATAATCAGATCCGAATGGCCCCAGAAGATGAGGAATATACAGCCTTCAGAGCTCCTCAAGGTGTGTTTTGTTACCGGGTGATGCCCTTTGGTTTAAAGAATGCAGGTGCAACATATCAACGCGCCATGCATCGTATCTTCAATCCTTTTCTAGGGAAATTTGTTGAATGCTATGTAGATGATCTGGTGGTTAAATCCAAACAACGTTTTGATCACTTGGCTGATTTGGAAGTCGTATTCCACAAGCTTCGACAACATAATTTGAAGATGAACCCCTTAAAATGTGCTTTTGGGGTAACCTCAGGAAAATTTCTCAGCTTTGTTGTACGCCATCGTGGTATTGAAGTCGATCCTGAGAAGACCAAATCAATCCTTGGTATGTCACCTCCTCAGAATTTGAAAGAATTAAGAGGACTTCAAGGACACTTAGCCTATATTCGGCGTTTCATCGCCAATTTGGAAGGCAAAAGTTTACCCTTTACCAAATTATTGAAGAAAGGAGTCACTTACCAGTGGACTGAAGAATGTCAAGAAGCATTTGATGTTCTCAAGAAATACCTCTTGAGTCCACCAGTACTCATGCCACCTGTTGAAGGTAGGCCTCTTATCCTCTATGTGACAGCTTTAGAGCGATCATTAGGTGCCTTTCTCGCTCAAAAGAATGATGCTGGGAATGAAAATAGTCTCTACTATCTCAGTAGAACTATGCATGAAGCAGAAACCCGGTATTCGAGTATTGAAAAGTGCTGCCTAGCATTAATCTTTGCAGTTCAGAAACTGAGACACTACCTGCAACATCACGAGGTCCAATTGGTATCTCGTAATAATCCACTCAAATTCATCCTTAGTCGTCCAATGCTTACAGGACGTCTGGCAAGGTGGGCGGTTATTCTACAGCAGTTCGACATTCAGTATGTGTCTCAAAAGGCAATTAAGGGCCAAGCTCTGGCTGATTTCCTGGCTGAACATCCTTCAGTAGAAGACACGTATTCAGATATCGAACTCCCTGATGAGGAAGTTTTTTCTATTCAAGAGATTCCTCAAACATGGGAAATGTATTTTGATGGTGCTTCTAGAAGTCCAACAGGAAAGAAAATGGAAAATCCTAAATTCAACAAAGTTGGTTTAGGAATTGTGCTCATTTCTCCAGATAAGGCAGTGTTACCTTATTCCTTTTTGTTGTGGGAAGGTGGTACCAATAATGAAGCTGAATACCAAGCTCTCATTGCAGGCTTGGAGTTAGCGCTTCAAGCACAAGTGAATCACTTAAAGGTGAAAGGAGATTCAGACCTGGTAATCAAACAAGTCAATGGGGATTATGCCATCAGAAAAGAAGAATTAATCCCTTTGTATGATTACGTCAGAGAGTTAATGTCGGAATTCCCTTCAGAACCGACATTTTCTTATGTCCCAAGATCACAAAATGCTCAAGCTGATGCACTGGCTAATATAGCCACAGCTTTAGCAGATCCAAATCGGGACGATACAACCATCGGTATTGCCCACCGTCGTGCAATTTCACCTTATGTTCAAGTCAGAACAGAGGAAATTAATGAAATTAGTCCCATTCCTGAACCGTATGGTCATACTACAGGATGGATGTCACCTATCAAGGAATACCTTCAAAATGGAACACTTCCATCTGATAGAGCCGAGAAAGAACAAATTCGGCGACGTGTGGTCAATTTTACTCTTTATGATGGTCCAAACCACCTCGAGAAAATTCTCTACAAACGTGGTTTTGATGGAGTTCTCTTCAGATGTATTGATGGTGAAGATACAATGGCTGTCATAAAAGAAGTACATGCAGGAGTCTGTGGTGCCCACCAGTGTGGACATAGATTGTCTGATCAAATTCGAAGGCTTGGATACTTCTGGCCTTCAATGATACAAGATTGTGTTAATTTCACAAAGAAGTGTCATTCATGCCAAGTATATGCCAACTTCATTCATCAACCTCCAGAGTTGCTTCATACAGCTAAATACTCATGGCCATTTTCCACATGGGGAATGGATGTGGTGGGACCTTACCCTTCAGCTACAGCCAAGCAGTTTAAGTACATTCTTACTGCTACTGATTTCTTTTCCAAATGGGCAGAGGCAGTACCTCTCAAAGAAGTCAGTTCTAAATGCATTGTTAGCTTCATCAAGTCTAACATCATTACTAGATTTGGTGTCCCTCATACCATATTGACGTACAACGACACCAACTTCTGTTCTTCTGAGGTAAAGAAATTGTATCAAGAATACAACATTAAGTCCAATCATTCATCTCGATATCATGCAGCGGCTAATGGCCAGATAGAAGCCTTCAACAAGACTCTTTCAAATATACTGCAAAAGATGGTGGATAAAGATAAGAGGTCATGGCCTGATAAACTCTTTCATGCTTTATGGGCTTATAGGACTACCACTCGCAATGCGACGCGGTCAACTCCATATTCATTGGTATATGGAACAGAAGCAGTCTTACCAATTGAAGTTCAATTGCCCTCACTCAGAATAGCCATTTGTGATAAGTTATCTACAGATGAGAATTCCCAAAAGCGGTTGAATGAATTGGAACGGTTAGACGAGAAAAGATTGTGCACTTTGCACCACTTGGAAATCTATCAGAATCGGATAGCACGAGCTTTTAACAAAAAAGTTCATCTTCGTTCATTCATTCAGGGAGAACTGGTATTGGTTCGTAGAACACCAATGAT
Organism: Viscum album; assembly: GCA_963277665.1. Lineage (NCBI taxonomy): Eukaryota > Viridiplantae > Streptophyta > Magnoliopsida > Santalales > Viscaceae > Viscum > Viscum album. The sequence continues at coordinate 1,013,012,655 of OY728162.1, read as the reverse complement.
ACCAGGAAAGAAGCCTCCCAAGCTTGAACCAAAATGGGAAGGACCTTATTCAATACATAAGGTCTACTCCAATGCAGCATATTCTCTGATCTCAATGGATGGAGAACACATCACGACTCCAACTAATGCCAGATTTCTGAAGAAGTATTTTGTATAAACACAAAATATTGTTCCCAGAACCAAGACTCTTACATTTGGTTCATACAGTAATGGTCCGGTATGACCTTAAACTGCAACTATGTCCCACACGACATTAAACTGTATTATGTCCTATCTACATGACATTAAACTGTATAGAAGTTCCTTATATTGTCCGAGATGACATTAAACTATATTTTTGTCCTAGCAACATGACATTAAACTGTGTGGCACTTTCATCGTCCAACATGACGTTAAACTGTGTCAGTACCCTTATCGTCCAAACATGACGTTAAACTATCACATTGGTTACTAATACGTCCTACATGACACTAAACTGTGTATGTCCGAGATGACATTAAACTATATTGTGTCCTAGCAACATGACATTAAACTGTGTGGCACTTTCATCGTCCAGCATGACATTAAACTGTAAAAAAGTCCCCAGAACTGATATCCTCATATTGGTTCACCTTAGTCCTAGCTACATGACTTTAAACTGTACAGCAATGGTCCCGTATGACCTTAAACTGCATCATCCCTGGTCCATGTATATGACCATAAACTATTTGCAAATCCCTTATGTCCAGCAAGACGCTAAACTGTGACGTCCTAAACTACATGACACTAAACTGTATAAAAGTCCCTCAAGTCCGGAAAGACGTTAAACTATATAATCATCAAAGGTCCAGCATGACATTAAACTGCACCATCCACGGTCCATGCATATGACCTTAAACTATTCACACTTTCATCCAACATGACATAACTGGTGTGTTATTTTGTCCTTACGGCATGACATTAAACTGCACAGTCCCCCTTTCGTCCAATATGACGTTAAACTATTTTATCCCCATCGTCCTAACTACATGACGTTAAACTGTACAGAAAATCCTTGATAGGTCCTACATGACATTAAACTGTATTTTGTCTCTGCTACATGACACTAAACTGTGCAGCACCAATAGTCCTAACTGCAAGACTTTAAACTGCATAATCCCTTTTATTTTATGTCCTACATTACATTAAACTGTGCATTGTTAAGGTTGTTATTACCTCTTGTTTCTCACACCGAGTATGACTCACGTGAGCATAGAGCGAACATCAACCATAACACTCCCTTTGGGCCACTAACCATGTGTAAGTCCAAACAACATTTTTTATTAGATCATTGTCCCCAAGAATAACTTGATCATTGATTCATTCTTTAATTGAACTACACGGACTTTGATCCTTGCCCTCCAGGCTGGGTATGTAGGCAACCTCCCAGGGTTCAAGCCCAAAAACAATCTCTTCACATCGGTTCACCACCATCTCATATGATGTTGATTTGTGAAACCGCCCCTGGAATCAATATCATTACATTGACTCACTTTCGTCCTTGTTATATGACGTTAAACTATACAACACTTTTTTCCGGTACGACAATAAACTACAATATTCTTTGATCTCCTCACTTGAGAGAGAACTATTATTGAAATTGATTGTTCAATCATGGTTCATTTCAAAAAGACTACGTGCATACATGGTAATGCCTAAATTTTTTATCTCAGGTTAAACCATCATTGCAATAAAGTCCCCTTTCACACTTCACATGTACGAACCAAATTTATACAAAGGGTAGTTCTAGAACTACGTGGACATGATTCCCATCCTTATGGGATACGTAGGAACATTCGAGTGTCCCTCGAATCCAGTCCCAAGTCTTTTGGGCCTAACCCCAAATTTCACTTTCAGTCCCTTGGCTGAAAAGTCCTCATGAAAACACACACTGTGTATTCATTATTATGGTCTGAATTCTATGACCCTAAACTAAGATCACTCATACTTTCGTCCTGCACGACGTTAAACTACATTTCAAGAACTACGTATGGATTGATTCTCATTCTTATGAGATACGTAGTGAAGTCCAAAATTTCAATTTACGACTCAGCCACAACATGATTATGGTTTTCATTGACCTATGTATCTCTATATACATTGGACAATACCCATATTTATGTATTATAATCCTAACCTTAAATATTTTCAGATCTTCATAACCCTTTTCATGACTTCTAGTCACAAAAATGTCAAACTTATGAGAATTCTTTTGCCTGACTATGCAGCATGTGCCCATAGGTGGCCTTGCATAAACAGTCCACATAACGGACTTTTTAGGCAAAAGATGCTATTCATTTGACCATGCAGCTAATGCCCATAGGTGGCCCTGCATATTTCAACCACCTAACGGGTTTTGTTAAATAATAGTAACTTCATTCTTGGGAAGAATGCCTCTTTTGTCCTTATTTGTCTTAAAACGACAGTATGTAGGGATCCGCAAAAAATAGCCATCCTTAACATATTTGTCCCATATCATTTTCCATGATCTGAAAGTATTCAAGTCTATGGTTTATTCTTCTTCCCTACGTTTGGGTCAGACCTTCGTAGGAGTGATATTCATCCAGTTCTTCGATATTCTTGTTTGGAAATATCTTCTCCATATTCAAGTACCTCTTTCCATACAACAAACTCTATGCTTTAGAAAATTTGAATCTCCATAAACTTTCACTGGCTTTTAGCACTAGGAAAGTAAATTTCTGGGAGTTCTTTTGACTGACTATGCAGCACGTGCCCATAGGTGGCCTTGCATAAACAGTACACATAACAGACTTGTCAGCCAAAAGATGCTATTTTATTTGACTATGCAGCCAATGTCCATAGGTGGCCCTGCATATTTCAACCCCCTAACGGGTTTTGTTAAATAATAGTAACTTCATTCTTGGAAACTACTTCTTCTAATGCCTTTTTAGCTCTTTTTCATATCATTCCTCAGATTCAAATATTCTTAAGCCAAAGTTTACATTTTTTCCCTCATGCTTGAGTATGGTAATATGTTTTCAGATAAATTGTCAAGGAATTGAATCCATTTTTAATCCATTTCGGTCAAAGCTATTTCGACCTTAAACATTAGCCCCTTTATGTCCGGTGTGCATGACTTTAAACTGCCCACACAAAAGACAAAGGAACTCTGAATAAAAGTCAAGTTCCAGCTCACTAAATATACATTTTAGTATGATTTAGGTAATATTGAGTAGTTAAAAGGTTCAAAGTTTGTAGGATTATTTGTAATAATCCTAGTAAAAATCAAACTATTCTTACCGGGCCCATTGGCTTAAGTAAATTTGAAGCAGGTAATGAAAGAAGGCAGGTACAAATGATCGGAGACGAAAGTGTTTTTCATTGATACACAAGAGTTAGAAGGACATCCACAGACTGGAGTCTCTTCTCTTTTTTCAAGAATTACAGAAGATTGTCAACATAACACTTCATATGATTTACGGCATCCCGAGCTTCATCAGCAACCACCTGGAATTCATTCATTCAACTGGATACAAAAAGAGATGTAGTGATACCAGCTCTTCTTGAAAAAGTTGTAAAAGGATGTTCTTGAGTGCGGTTTGAGAAAATTTTCTGCTGATCAAACAGTGACTCTGTTTCTGTCCAAGAGACTTGGAAGATGGATACATGGATTTGAAAATGGAGCATTGGAAGTAAAGAGCCATTTGAAGAGAGTAATCTTTTCAGATATTGCTCTAATACCATGTTTGTCTTCTCTCCACCAACTGGTAGTGGAAAACATTTCAGCCCATGGGTTTGCCATTTTCATATCTACAGGAAAATGGTTTGGAAGGAAAATTTGAATGTTCACACCATTGTTGTTGCTCTTAATGCACAGCATAACCGAAATGAAAGAGTAGCAGTGCATCTGCATTTCAGATGTATAGTTGTTTGCATTTTGAACATTGACTCCTTGCAAGTGACCATGACCACATAGAGACAAGTAGATGCTCTGTGGGAAGTTAAGAGGATATTTCTTCAAATACTTAGCCAATTATGGGAAGGTGCTGTCGCAGATGTCATAGTAATCATGGACAATGATGTTCATCATGTCATCAATCTGCTTGCTAGCTAGTTCATAAGCCATTCCAATTCCCTTGGGAACCACTGAATCTGCACAAAAGATGAATAAACTAACTCTTAAATGGGTTTATTTTTCATAAATTTTGTGAAGAAATTTGAAAAATGGCTAAGGCATTAAGACGCGAAAGTCTAAACATGGCGCACAAGTATTCACGTGCCGCGCTAGTTTTTGCCGCGGAAGTATAAACCACGCAAGTACGAATACCTTTACAGGAGCGCGACATCAAGGAAAACAGATCAGACTTGCGCGGCTTAGCTGACCTGCGCGGCGAGAGCTCGAGAAGGTATGAAGTCCGGAAATCCGGATACTTGTACGGAGGTAAGGCCGTGTATTTATAGGCTCGGAGGCCTATCTGCGCGCCGTACCCAGAGCGTTTAGGGCCTGCGCGACGCAAACTTGCGCGCCGCCCTCTGCGCACTGAACACTTGCGCGCCACCCTTTTCCTTTGGAGGGATTTGATTTCCTCAGAGTCAAATCCTCATTTCTCTCCGGATCCAACTCTGAGGGGGGACTTTTGTTGACACTCCTTTTCGTCACAGAATCTAAAGATCGGAAAAGGGAATATCCGAGCTAAAAGTGATTTCAACCTTTGAAGAAAACATCAAAAATCGACGAAGGCATGAACACAGGATCAAAAGCAAATGCACCACGCAAGTTTTATCACTGTCGCGCAAGTGCACTTGCGTGACACCCTTGGTCGCGCAGGTGACTTTCGCGACCTAAGTGGTAACCGCTCGGTAACCGCCCTGGGTCTTCTTTTGCCTATAAATAGACCCTGTGGGCCCCCCATTCGGGAGGATCTTTTTCCAGAAACTCAGATTGAAGCTCCTGACGCCCAAGTCTCTTCTCAAAGCTTCCGGAACACTTCTAAGGTAATTTTTTACCTAGAACGGAAGATCTAAAGAGAAGAAGGAAGGCCTAAGTGTTGAAACTTATCAAACAATTGCGCGCCGACTTATTTCCTTCAATATAACTTGCGCGTCCCTTTTCTGGAAGAACCTCAAGAGGATTCTAAAGTGATTAAAAAGAAGTCGCTCAAGTATTTCAATTCCGATTGAGAATCACGCAAGTACCACTCATGTCGCGCAAGTATACTTGCACGACTAATACTTGCACGCCGCCGCAATACTTGCGCGCCTTTCAAGACTTGCGCGCCCCTACTTTTTTGGGTGCCCATCTTGCCCATGTCACCCCTCTTAAGCCATCATACCTTTCCTTTTCAAGATTCAGTCTTCAAGACACTCTTCAAATCCACTTATGGCATGATTTCTTGATTTGACTTTCTTATCTGAAAGGAATTCTGTGGAGTATCTCTCAAAACCTAGTGATTTAAATATCCTTATGTCACTAAATATGGAGATTTCATTCATTCAACCTCATCCTTTAAAGATGAGAGAATCCTTAACCTGGGTCTCCTTTTTAGGAATAATCGCCAGTTATAAGTCCTTTAACTTGGGCATCCTCCTCAGGAGTAAGCCCCAAATTCTTAAAGTTCCCAAACTTGGGCATCCTCCTCAGGAGTAATCCCCAAACCTTAATTCCCAAACTTGGGCATCCTCCTCAGGAGTAAGCCCCAAACCTTAATTCCCAAACTTGGGCATCCTCCTCAGGACTAAGCCCCAAACCTTAATCCCTAACCTGGGTCACCTTTTCAGGAATAAGACTCAGTCATAACCTTGGGCTTCCTTTTCAGGAATAAGCCCCAAGTCCCCTTAAACTTCTCTTAACCAGTCATAAATTACCTTTGATTTGGGTTTCCTTTTCAGGAATAAAAACCCAATCATAAGTCCCCTCCTAACTTAGGCATCCTCCTTAGGAGTAAGCCCCAAGATTAGAGTATTCAAATCTCCATGAAGCACATATAACTTTGTGGACCCTGTTCATGGATTTTCTCCCTAAAAGTATATCCTAAACCTTCATCTATCTGGGAAGTCATCTATACATAAGCCCCAAAACAAATTCTTATGATTGCATCTTTTATGGCACAATTGTCTACATTTTACCAATACCTCTTGTTTCTCACACCGAGCATGACTCACGTGAGCTTAGAGTGTAAAAGTAATTATGACATTCATCTTTGAGCCATCAATCATAAACATCATACCCCATTCCTCGAACTACGTGGGTTCTGATTCCTTTTCCAAAAGAAAGGATACGTAGGTAGCCCATTTATGGGTTCGATCCCAACTTTGAAATAATCTCTGTCCTTCTGAATGACAATAAACCTCAAGTGCCCCACTGAGTGGCTGTAAAACCAGCCTGGTCATCATAAATGACCAAGATACTTTTATATAAATGTTTTGAAGGATACCATTGACCAAGAATCTCTAAACAGATATAGATGATTCTCTATTGATGAAGAACCTTGAATACCTATAAAAGATTCTCTAAATTTCTTGCATATTTAATCATTGATTGTTAAAACTAAAGGAAAGCACATTTTATACTTGGTAATGTAATAAGGATTCACGAACATAACTTAAATCTATAAAGAGAGTCCCGGAGTAGACAATAATTCCCCTCAAAAAGGTGTGATGAGTCCGACCTCCCATCCTCTCGACCAATGCAAATTCCTAAGTCTCATTAGTCCACAAGCTAATGAGCGCCTGCCTTTGGAAAGTAGGTCCAAACGGATGTGGAATCATTGGATGTTTCCGGTTCTACGAACAAACCCGTTAGAAACCGATCGGAACGTTTGAATCTCCCGTCCAGGAGGTCATCCCCGGATTCCGTGCGAAACACTTGGATATTTATAATTTGAATTATTTTAATCATTCATTAATATAGTAATTATTCCATCATCATTTTGTCATAAGTAAATTTAATTATTAATGTATAAAAATTATAAATAAAATTCCATTATGTAGGAAATAATTTTAGATTTCCAATTAATATTTGTAGTCGAATTTATCTTTTGTATATCCCTATTTTAAAAATGTTTTAATTATTAAACATTGATTTTTACTCTTATAACTCTTTTTTAAATAAAATAATAATAAATGTCCTAATCTAATCCAAGTGGACCTAAAGAATCAAATTTTATTCCTAATTTTGTTTTTGGTTTAATACCACTTGTCCAATACAATTAGGACATGTGTTAGGTTAATAATAATATCATTTTTACCCTTAATTACACTATTTACTTTTAACCGTGGTAAATAAAAGTAACAAGTTACTATTCACAAAAACAATTCATCATATTGAACCAAATTATACATATGGATATCAACCATTTCTCTCATATTTTTGAAACTAAACTCACAGATGTGATAAAATTATGTTTTATGTGAATTTGAAAATTCCCATAGGAGGTGGGTAACAACCGGTAAAAAGTTCAATAAAAATTTTATATATCTAAAATTATTATAAACTGACTTCAATTAATTACATTGAACATATATAGGTATTTTATATCTATTATGCCTAAATTAAATTTAAAAAAAAATAAAATATTAATAAAATAAAAATTTGATTTTAATCTATAACTCAGTGTTTTCACTATTCATCAAAAATTGAATGTTTTCAGAAAAATATCAAAAATTTACCCTAAGCTAATTTCGATATTTCGAATCCAAAAATGAAGTCCATTTTGAATAATAAAATTAATAAATTTTCAAAAAGTGGTTATTACTATTCAAAATGGCTAGTTTGATTGGTTGTGGTGTGGTAGAACTCGATGTTGAGTACAACACATGCTATTGTATTATTCATAGAGAAGTGTACCATGGAAGTTTAGGGTGTTACATTAGGAAGGTTCAACATTTTAAAGGAATGTAGATTGTGAATTACACATCATGTGCCTTGTCTGTTTAGGATCATTCTGATCTCTGATAATGTTGGAGTTATAAATATCTCCTCTATGATTTCTCTTTTGGGGTTTGATCAAATTCTCTCTAGTGATAACTTCCTCTCCTGAATTTTCTTCTAAGTCGACATCATGATATCTATCTTGAGAGTTTTTTATGCCTTATTCTACCTCTGTATTAGTATTTGTTCCATGTTCTCATTATATCTGATTTTCAGTCATACCATCATAATAATTCCTTTAAGAATTCGTGTTTTTCTCTTCAATGATATTAACATCACAGCTTTCAACAAGTCCTTCCAAGGTCATATTAAAACACTTGAAGGATTTTTTGTTTATTGAGTATCCTAGAAATATTCCGTCATCTACATTGTCTCCATACATCGCTTGATTTAATTATTTGATTTTTGAAGAAACATTTTCTTCAAAAAAATATTTCAAAGTGGGATTCTTTCCATCCCATTGTTCATATGGTGTTATAGTCTCACCCATATATAGAACTATTCATTTTTTAATATTCACTATATCTTAAACTGCCTCTTTCCAGTAATGTTGAGGAAAACAACTCTCAATTAACAAAATTTTGTCAATATTGTTTACTTATTGATTTTTGCACTCAACAACACCAGTTTTCTGTCTAGTTCTCACAACATTCACCTCAGGTTATATCCCATTCCTCTCTAGGTAATATTCAAATTTGATGGACATGTATTACCCTCTATTGTCATATCAGAGGACATTGATCTTCCATCCGATATCATTATTAGGAATTCATCTATGGGTTTTCATGCAATCAATCACTTTCAACTACCAGTGTGTAATTCCGAGTCATTACATTCTGCAGTAATCAAATATGAAAAGAACAAAGTGAATTTATCCAAGTGTTCTAGAAACTTTTATTGGCTCATATATGTATGTATGAATGAAATCATGGATATTAGATTCTATTTTCTTCTTTCATGAGTCGGAACAGAAGACTAGCTTCCCTTTCATACATGCATAACATGTCTTTTTAATTCACGCTTTAGATTAGGGATATACATGACTAACTTCTATTTAGATATCTTCTCCTTGTCCTACTGATTGATGTGCCCCAATATTAGATGCCACCGATTGTTTTCCTCTTCAACTATTAGGTAGTATATGTTCAATTGGATGTAAACATGATATATGATTCCATCTATTTTATAGTCTTTCATGAGAGGATTCCCCGACATTCCACTTATAGTACAACCATTTTGATTGAATGTTAAAACAAGACTTGAGTCACAGAGCTATGTCAGACTTAGAAGTGTGTGATGCAGACCATCCACATAATGGACTTTAGTTTTCTTCAGCTCTCCATTAGCTATGTCCATATTTCCCTATTCTTTTATCTACAAAGCAGCATCATTACTGAATCACAGTGTTACATCGAAATTTATCTTCATATCATTTAAAATGAAATCATCACCAGTCGTGGGGATGAACATCCTGTATCAATAATCTAGGTCCAGTTATTAATTATAGTATTGAGACATACTTCTGAAGGATTAGATTTTCCAATTCTCCTCTATTATTTCCATGTGTTATTGTGCTATGTTTATGACACTGATGGCCTTGCATATATCTCTTCCTTGTATGTGGGATTTTTATATTCAACAACATTTTCAATAGTGGAAAACCTGTTTGAAAGATAAACACAATCTTGTTGATGAAAATTGATTTTTTTTCTAACATCGATATGAGGTTTCTATTTCACTCCTCTACCTACAATAAATATAATTGTGGCCAATGTTGGAATAATAAAAAAATATCCATAGAGGTGGTTTCTTCTAAAAGAACAAGGAACTTAATTTGTTCTCCATTTTTTAACTTTAATCTCTTCTCCATTCAAATATATCAATTCCTCTTCGCAATAAGACATGGTTTGGCCTCAATATCAATAGAACTAACAATTTATGAGAGAAAATGTCTTATAACTTCTATTTATCCTAATTCCTTCTTTTGTGGGATAATATTTTGACTGTCTATTATTTTGGAATTCTCTAGGATTGGCTTCTGTTATTCTATAACATTGAATTGGGGGTTTCTTTTTAAGATTTTCAATTAACTTTTCCACAAGACATACTTGCAGATTTCATTTATTTCGGTCACCTTTATTTGTAGCATTTGACGATTCGGCCCCAAAATTGATTCTACTATTTCCCATGGTAGTTGGTCATTAATCATACAAAATCTTTTCAACTCTATTTAGTCCACATTTTTCTCTATCCGATAGTTCAGAATGTACGATCCTTCCAAATTTTATTTTCTTTCCTGATTCATTTGAAATTGATTCACACTAATGTTTAATATTAATAGTAGAAACTTCCTCTTCAAGACCCTCAATAATCCTAGACAATTCTTCTATTCTAGAGGTGAGGTCATTGATGGCATTTTCCTTCTCATCAATTCTCAGCTTCATATCCACTACATTAGAAGTGATTTCAATGATTTTGGATTGTACTGTAAAAAATTCTCCCAGTCATTCAAGTTCATAATCAAGTTGGTCAATATATTCAAGTGATTATTATAAAATTGGTTTCAACTCGTTAAAAATCTTATGTTTAATCATAAGCTTACTAAAAAAATCCTTACGTTGGATCATGGGATTTGAAATTATTGTGAACTTATTATCTCCACCATTATCTTCTGATGGATCTAATTTTTCAACAGTTTCCATCATGGAAGCATGTTTTCTAGATTTAAATTATAGTTTCTCTTCCTCATAGAAATCAATATCCCCATCATTTTATTATCATAGAAAACTCTTTTTCTGTAGTTTGTTAGAAAATTTTTATATTTCCATTTTTTGAATAACCTTTTAGGAGGCTTCTAAATGTTTTATCTTCTCTCTCTTAATCAACAAATTTTTTTGTGCACTAAGAGACTATGTGCCCAAAATTACCATTATGAAAACATGCCAGATGTAGTTTTCATTTAAATTTTCCATTTCTCTAATTGGATTTCATAACAATTAGAGGAAGAATTTCTTTTTCCTCATCATCGTCAGTTCTAATATCTTCTAAAATTTTCGGTTTTTCTATAGCTTTTAATTACATTTCCTTACTCACACATGTTGTAGTGTCATCCTGTTAGGCTCTAATTTTATATAAAACCTTGCTACTCAGTAGATTATCTAAAGATATCATGGATAGATCTCTTTCATAAAGGTATGACATATTTTCATTTTAAGGTGGTGGATGTCATCTCGTGATTTTATTTATAATGTGAATGTCATTGATTTCTTTGCACAGTCCTCGAACAACTCCAAAAATTTCAATAATTTGAATAAAGTAGAAGTTTACATTCTCCGTAGAGAGCATCTTCAAATCATTAAAATTGTTGTGCAGTACATAAATATTATTCTCCATCACATTGATATCACCGTCATATATATTTTCATCTTTATCCCACAAATAAATTCCTATGGTTAAACTCATCACCTTTAGATAAATCTGATATGAAATATCGACTGTGAGAGCTTTCAATGCCTTAGCATACGCATCAAGAATATTTTTTTCTATCTCATTCATATCCATCCATGTTTGGTAAGTAACCTATATTAAATGCATAGAGTCACGTATGACTTCCATTCTAATAGATCTTAGAAGATATCTAATTCTATTATTTAAAATCTTTAAATTACTTCTATTATAGATGTGGACACCCATGACATGGGATGAATTCTACATGATGTTTTGGGACACTCTAGGAGGGGAGGGGTGAATCAGCGTGTCAAAATTTTATTTTGAAGTATCTAATCATCTTCCAATGTTTGTAGGATTGTGTTAAACCTGTATGATGGATTTCAATAACAATAAAAACATCACATGCAAAGAGACCACATAACACTATTATATGGTTCACCACAAAGGGCTTAATCGATGGAGGATACACCAAAATTGTGTTGGTCAAACCAAAATCCACTAATCTTCAGTATTTGTAGAGTACAAGAGTTTGGACATAGTCACTATGACCCAGGAATAGTACCTTTAAAATAATTTGGGGATAACTCACTATGTCCCTTGGAACACTTCAGTCAAATCCACCTTTCTCACTACCATGGGAGAAGTCTTACTCTATTTATTGAATTAAGGGACTCATCAATAGATTTTCAATGAATCCATTGTATCAATCCAACATGAGACATTGCTAGCATTCATATCTTGAATTGTTCAACTTGAGGGAACTAATCTCAATAAATGGATATTCAGGTGCTTTCATGATCATAACACCACACTTCCACCAAATATATCATGATGTAAATAATATTTTGGAATTTTCTTGAATGATGACTTTCTTGCAACCCCTACTTTCTATAAAACATTTATCTTTCTCACAATGACACCGAATTGTTCACATGGTATTTTCAGACTAAAGGAACACATTATGTACAAGATTAACTCTACGTAATTCTTCTGCGAACAAATATTTTTTATATTAGAGAAACCATATTTTTGTTGGAAAAGTATGATGTCCTCCATGGGGGTATATGCCTACATAAAGGCCTCAGTGACCCTATATACATGTTTTTAACACGTCATTGTTGGTGAGTGCATGATTCTTCCTGAGCAATCCAAATTCCTTTTGACACTGCAATGGGCACATAAGATTCTTTTTCCTAATACATGTTTCACCCAAATTTAAGTCTTGCATAATCTTTTTTCATTCTCCATACTTTGACATACTGATCCCAAAACAATCCTTGCACGCATTTTTTGAAACACACTACAATCTTTCACATAACTCCCATCTCCAAAAACACTTTTCTCCATATTCAAATATTTGGACCCCAGAATTTGGAAAACACTGAGAAATGAAACCACCTTCATTATTGTTTCATTCCTAAACTACATGATCCCTTTCTTAGGAAACATCATAAACTTCTAATGATGATTTAAAACAACATAAAAATTTCATGGTTCCAACAATCCCTTCTTACCCACATACTGATCAATAGTATTTATTTTCATGCGGGGATATCCACAAGGGATCTTAATATTCCCTCCTGGAAATTCCAAAAATTCATTTCAACATACTATACATTCATAGGTTTTGATAATGATCACCATTGAAATATGAATAATGTTCCCAAAAATAATGGTTTTGGACCAAATTGGTTAATTTACCATTGCTGGGATCACACCTCAAAGGATCCTCACTAAAATATTATAGCTTCCATATTTTTTACTATAATAAAAGATGATCATATAATTATTCCCCCTATCCATGACCAGCATGGGTATATAACACATGACACTAATAGGATCAGTAGTTGTTCCTCAGCCATCAATCATTCTCATTTATTCTATATAGGACTTGGAAGTCATGGTATACCCTCATGATATGTCCCCAAGCCAGTCACATTGACCAAATATTATATATAACACCTAGAAAAAATGTTATCTTTGTACCAATCCTTGTTTCTCTCATTTATCATGTTTTATGAGGGATTATGGGTTAGGTTCGAATTAACCTATGCCTTTTTTGGATGCATGAGTTCCTTTTTTTGGAAAAAAACTCCATGACCATGAACTAGGAGTCTAGGTCTATTAATCCGGACTATAAACTGTGTGAATGTTGTCATATGGATGTTCTTTATAGAAAAAATATTTGGATCCTTTGTCAGGCTGTGTGAACATACATCCAAGACACAAACCCCCCAGATACAACCCCACAGATCAATAATTATAAACTAAAAATTATTTTAAACTCATGGACTTTGTATCATGACCTTTAAATATTTTTGACATTATGCCCATGTATTATGAACTTAATCTTTTTATGACATTCTCACTCTCAGACTTATGAACTTCTCATTCCTAATGAAATAGAAACATATGTATTCTTGTTTGTAAAAATGTAGGGGAAACGTATGAAATATTTTGAATATTGATGAACATTTAAATATAATGGTATTTTAATAATAAATGTTTTCAATAAAATGGTGAAAAACTAGTGGGACCATCCTTGGGCCCTAGAAATAATCAAGTTCATTATTTCTAAACCCATTGGTTAATGAATAAGTTAGTTCCAAATCTCATATAAAATTTCCCCATGAGATCGTATATAATGATCTGCCCATGTATTTCATGCTCAGGCATCCCACTACAAGGACTAGATGTTATCTATTCTTAATGGTTCACATATCTGGTTCACAAGACACTAAAAATACGTACCAGCATCCTAATCACAGGAAATTAAATTGTGTTATCTGTCATCCTCATTGTGAGATATTAAACTATGTGTGAAATGTATTTCAGTAAGATGTAAATATTTTCACCCTATGTCATCATTTCATGATATAAAAATGCATATCATCTGATTCCTTTTCCTAGGAATCCATTTCCTCCCATCGGTGATGGTCACCCACAACACCACTTGAGTTCAACAATCACATGGAATCTAAGATGATGATCACATAGTAATTTGAGTCTAACTATTGTTCTACATTTCATTCTTACCAAATGTTCTCAATGAATTAGTGTTGTAATAATAAGAGTTTTGAACTACATCTCAAAATTCCACATTTCTTCCTTAGGATTCCAATATAGATAAATTTGGATCCCCATAATTTTTCACATCTATATGAGGACCCAATAGTAATAGTTTTTGGTAGTAGTAGCAAATCTACCATACTGGGAACACACTCTAAATGAATTCTAGCAACATTTTGATAAGTCCCATGTTTCAAAAATGTTTAATAGTGATCCCTTATTTGATTTCACCCATAAATTTAAAAATTATAATGTAATACTAATTTCAAACATGGGAATCTATCATCATTCATAATCAAATCAAAACATTCAAATTATAGTTCTTGAGATTACCAATTCATACACTTCATATTTATCATTTGTTTTTGTTGAATTCAATTCCCCTAGTATTTCATAAATTATGAAATAGAATATATTAAGATTTTGGTTTTTAGAGTGTCTCATGATCCATCATATATTTTATCGGACAAGATACACTTAGTGTTAAATAAACATGTTCAGACCAAGAGTGCTTGACACATGTTAATAACTCTTATATAAATAAAAATACATTTTTGGGTCCCTTGTTTTACACTACAATAATGAATCATATGGGATGAGGGATTAATTATTATAATTCTTATTGATATAAATGATATTCAGAAAAAATAAAACATTATGGAAAACATTGAATTTAAAACAAACCATTCCAATATATATGGAGGGTTATACACATATTGAAACCTCTCCATTAATTCAATGTGAAATAAATTTTCATATGGATCATCCCCAATTATTGATCGCACAATCTTAGCTAACCTCTATTATTTAGCGAATAGATTCCACTTGAACTCTTCCAGATTAATCACCTCCTTATCAGTGGTATTTAGAACATTTTGGACCATATTTCACACCCAATTAAATTCATAATGACACTTATAAATGAATGAAATTTCTTTTATCAGCATAGCCTCAACCAACTCCAATTCATAGATATAATGAAATAGGATCCAATCATCAGTAGTGATGATGGTTGTATTCTATCAATCAGTGACATTTAAGAAAGAGATATCAACATCAACCTCATGGAAAAGAAATGTTTCCATAGTCATCTTCTTGTACTAGGAAATGTCAAACTCCTTCCACTTCGTACATTATCATCCAATAGGATCATCATGAGATAGTTTAAGGAGGTCATAAGATTCCTCAGCTTCTATCCCAAGGAAGACTAACTAATAGTGGGGATATCCCACGTGTTTTGGAAGATTAGCTAGTGGAAATGAGTTATTAAAGACAACACACTATGCTATTCCTTGAATAAAATGTCTTAGTTATCAAAGGAAAAGTTTGAGTTAGAATCCTTGAATTGAAAATGTATTTCAGGTTAACATTGGAAGAAGGATTCTAATACTTCAGTGGAAGGTCCTTATATAGGAAAGTCATTGGTGTGGCTAAGCATGATGTCTATCAAAAATGCATCCTCTCTTGGCCATGCGCATGTAGTAGGAGACCCCAATACCTTATGTTACACCTATGAGGATTTATTTATCCACCACAACCTCCACAGTTTCCACTATTAGTTGAATGATCCCAAACACGTTCATTGAGACATTATCTCTAGTAGCCTCTATCGATGGAATTTATTCGGTATGTGTAGTCATCGTATCCCCCTAAACTAACCATTTTTTTGGCATGATTTAAATATAAACTATTGAGTCTCCAATCTTTGAAGCTTCGTAATATTCTTCCCCTATTATTATCCCAACCACCACAGCCTCTGTACCCATCCTTGTTGAGACGGTGGTGATCGACATCCCTTCCATGAAATCAAGATACATTTAATTTATTTTCGGTACAGGCGGATGAGCCCTGAACATGTTTTGAAATATGATTTAAAATATAGGTATATTCAAACCAGAGATATGGGTACCAAAAAGTGTTGAAATTGGAGGAGGAATAGAGGAGTGGTGAAATCTTACCAACAACTTAGGTAGGATCACATGTATTCCCACAGGAGATGACATCCCCTAGTAGTCAACACCAAATTCATTATGAGTTTTCCTATAAATAGATATAATTAATCCTTCCAGAATAAGAAAAAAATTTCCTCATAGTGTCAAGAATGAATCCATTACTCCATTCCATGGAATATGGGTTACCAAATGACTCTTGGGGTGGTTGATCCATCACCCCAGTTACCTGTACCACATCAACTGATTGTTGACCATTTATAACCACAACATTGAGGAGATTTACTATACTCACTTGATCAAGGGTTGGGGATCCCTCATCCTATTCCTAAGATTCTTCATGAACACCCCCTTTTATATTCTCAATAATTCCTCCACAAATGAAAAATTAGTTAGGTACATATCATATGTTCTTGTTGTTATCCAAGACACGGAAGATTAAAATATTTACCTAATAAATGGGAGGATCTCATCCTATAGGGGATTCATGATAGAAATTTGATCCATATAACTCCTCCTTTAAACCCCTAAAAAAGGAACACAAGACGCTATCTCACCTTTTAGGAGATCCATGTTAGAAGGATTACCCGACAACAAATTCACTTAGATGGTTATGGGATTTTCAATTCTATGAGAGTGGACAAAGTCTTATAGATCTAACATGTGTTAATTTCCCACGTATTGGGAGACATTGAAAAGTAACCTTATATTACACATCTTGTATGAAATATCTCATTAGTGTTTAAGAAGCAATCACATCCTATTAAGAGTGGTGATTTGTTTGTGGATCCCAAAACTATCCAAGTCATTGGGAAAACAACATCATAAGGAACATATAGAGGAAACATTATCTTACTAATAACATGGATGTGTTCCCTAATAACTAATATATTGGGTCTTACTTCAACATATAATAAACTTAACGAGGACAATTGATCTTGTTACTTCCCCCTCTCTGGAGATTCCTCTTAAACTGAACTATGAATGGATAGAGCTTGAAATATTACCATACCTACTAGACTTTATATACCACAATGATGATCTATACCAAAATATAACTATAGAATCTATGTTTTTGAGACCCTCCATCAAAATTTCTATGTTTTACTATCTGCCTTATCATGCCCCGAGAATATTCTCTTTATTATCTTTGTGAATATTTGTGGATGATCCGATAATAAACAATGAGCATTGAAAAATTGCTTTTACCATTAAAAATTCATTAACAAAATGTGTAATATATTTCGTTGATCTAAGGAATGGATATCACTATGTAACCTAGTGTATACATTCATTGTGAGCTACTAGAGGCACCGAAATGACTTCATGAACTAATATGGGGAGTAATAAAAAAAATCAGATTCGAGCCTACTATGTCAACCAATACATTGCCTTGAATGGTCAAGAGGTATGATAATGGTTTGATGGTCGAATGACATAATTTGTTACCATTACCATCCACATGGAAAATAGGTGCTATATAAAGAATTATACCAGTCCAAACCTTGCCAAACATTAATAGAATCCATGTATATATGAAAACTACATGTGATTTCCCGGATTGATGGAAAAATGTTTTTTACATGAGGGTAGATAAGGTTTAGGTTATCATATCCCCCATGTGTACAACAATTGAGCTATAATAAAATTGGATGGTCTCACCCACCCAGAGGGGTGTTTCCCCAAGAAGATGCAGAGCATCAAATTTTAAAACATCTCTATGATTGGATGACTCATTTTAGGCATTTATCTATCTCAAAAATTTCATCGATGATGATGGTTCTTGGTCACACCCCCATGTGAGCATCCCAAACTCTGAGAATCCACTCATTGAATAGTGTGACAATAAGTCCTAATATAATGACCATGATAGCCTATAGATTTATATTATATACTCCCAACCTATATTTTATTACCTGAAGTATTCTCCATTCCAAATTCTCTATGCCTCTTCAAATTTACTATTTCCACTAATGTTACCTACCCAATAGACATTATACTGGTCCAATTAGAAAATTCATGATCCATTACTTGAGTGGGATATCCTTCATTCATGTATTGTGGTCACTCACCCACAAATAAAAGATAAACAACAACCATATGACTATTAGAGTCTTTTATTGGTCCTACTAGAAATATTTATATGAGCGAAACTCATCATACAAATCCCCCAAGTTTGTGAACCCAGTGATGTAGTTGAATTCATCTAAAGTAATTCCAACCTCACCCCCCATGATATTTTTGAAACATGATGGTAACTGGTAACCCCATGCCAATTTGTTCAAAAATGATGTATTTGTGGTAGAAAACATGGAACTATGAGTTCAACAATGCAACGTAAATCACAACTCACATCATCTCCACCTCAAATTTAGAAGGTTTCTATATTACCTTATACTTATATATGGTTCAGTTCATCATTAAATTTTCCACTCACATTCAGGTCCTAGTATTTTATCCACCCATTTTTATCAGTTCCACAAATGGTCCCTTAATTTTAATGTAGGGGTACTTCAGCGTGATGCATCCACCATTGAATATTATGGGTATTTCTACCACGCTGATGGGTACTAAAAAATCGGGAGAAAATACTCATTAATGGGTTCAATCATATTATTTCCCCCAATGATATGAAATCCACATCCATATATTCTGGGATAGATTTGAACATCAATATTATCCTCCCATTCAAATAGTTTGAGCACACAACCCTAAACATGGGGACCTATTTCATTATCTCAAAAAAGTATAATTTATCATTTTTTATATTATAATCCAACACAAGATATTTTTGAGCAACAACATGTGGCCTTACTCCAATAAAATATCAAGGTATCCACGACATGGAAATTGACCCACTGCACTTCCACATGTTGAAAATTGTAGGGTTAACTCAGTTCATGATGAATTGAAATCAGTGATTTTATATCAATTATAGGTATCATAATTTAATATCATGTTGGATGGGATCGAAATATTTTCATCACCCTAATTTATATAAAATCAAAACACCTCACCCATGACGCCAGATCCTCTAGAGATGATGTTAATTCCAAACCTCACTCCACCGATCTAGAAGTGTCACCTCCTCAATGTCATTTTCTTATATCAGATGATGATGATTCCAAGTATGAAACCCATACTACACATGAATATGGTGTCTCCAAAACTATTAATGAGTCGATATATGTAATCCTTATCACTAGGGGATATCCAAAGATGATAATTATCAATGCAAAAATATCACTATTGTTAGAAGAGAATTATGTGGCCTCCTAGATAAAGCATTGTGTCATGTTGGTCAAAATATATAATGACATGTCAAGCCTTGATACCGAGTTTTTCATTCATTATATTTTCCACCTAGTAGGAATCTCCTTGTTCAAAAATATACCCATAAATAGGCACTCCTACTAGGGATACTTGGTCAGTTCGAACTTGAAAATATTATTAATGACAAATTAATTAGGGAGGTATCATACCCCATGAAGGGGGATACAATTATTCTAGTGAAGAAGAAGAATGAAAATATCAGGTGCCAAATTAAATTTCAATACCACAATCATCATTTACCGAAGTCCGATTTTCACCATCTAGTGATGGAGTTTCTCATTAAATCTATTGATGGGTTCCAATACCTCCCCTTCATTGTTGGATATTCCATGTTCGTTCAGATCTAATAGTATGTGAGGATAATGAGTTCATAACTATAAATGCACCATGTTGGACCTTCTTCTATTGGGTGAGTCTTTTGGTTTGAAGAATTATGTAGCCACCTAATATAGGGATATTTACCTTATCATTATAATTCTCCTCGAGATACTTGTTTAATGTTTCATGGATGAATTTTTTTAATGTGCAGCCAAATAAACCTACCTCTCAATGATCTTGGTAATGTTTTTTTCTTCCTCCGTTATCATAACTTTTATATTGTTGGAACCACTAAAAAAATCCAACAAGAATAAAATGTTTATTAACTTGATATAGATGCATGGCTTGTTTCCCAGAATTCAATTTGAATATTGATGGATCATGAATAGAGTTACTAATTAGAAGTTAATCTCATTTGATTTCATGTTAGTTAAATAGGTTTTAGATGATCCATTTGTGAATTTCAATTCATCGATTTTTATTTATGATTGTATGTTCATGGAGGTCCAATTATAAGAGTACCTTTCTTAGAGTTCCAGTATGTAGAGGTCTTTTAATCAAAGATCCTATCACGAGAACATGAATGTTAGATGATAAATCTCCACAGGAATGATATTCTAGGCCATGATGCCCAGTGATTCATTTAGATCACATAGCATAAAATATAAATAAATTAATTTAATTACCAAAACATGAAAATACCCCCTCAGGAATTTATTTAGAGGGTAAGATACGACTGAGTTGTGAAATCACTCTCGGTATTCAGAAGGCTCCTGGGATTCATGATTTAGTCATTATGGAAGCCCCTTGGAATTAAAGAACCTCCTATATTTCAATCATAAGATTTTACACCCAATGTGGAGATTCCATTCATGAAGGTCCATTACCTCCATTCTAGAATAATTCAATTTTTAGGACTTGAGGATTCGTGAATCATTCATCCCTTATGAAGCACATCCCTATGAATCAAGAACCCCTTAGTAATATCATGTGGTCTACGAAGCACCAATATTCCAGAGACCATGTGCTCCACAATTCCCCATCTATTAGGAAGCCCAATACTCCATTAAACTATATACAATATGAATCTCATATCTCCATGCTCTCTGCTCTATACTGCGGGATATGCATCCTAGGACCCCACTTGATAAAAATTCCAGCCTAAATTCTTAGTCATCTATCCCAGTACCTTCACTACTATCCCTAACTCCCTAGAAAAATTGTGAGTTGAAGCATAATGTTTTTTGGCTCAGTTGAAAATCTTTTTGTTTTCACATTATATAGCCTAAATGTGAACCCCTAGAGTACCAAGATTCAAGAAACTCTAATACACCACCAGAAAACCCATGACATGACTTACTCTTGTTAGTAACTTCCATGTGTCATGAGTTGAGATTTTGATCTTGGATTCCCTGAGAACCATGAATTGAAATACTCTCCAAGAAAATTCTGTATAAACATCACCTAAATCTTATTATAGGTCAAAAAATGTAAGGTCGATTTTCAATAAGTCCGACAATAGCCATTTCAACGAATACTATACCCAGTAGTCCTCACTATATTACTATAAACTATAAAATACCCTGTAATTATAGAATATGATTCTTTGTTAATAAGTTATAAGATTCCTCTTTCAATGATATTGGAATGAACAACAAATTGTAACAATGCGCATCCTCATAAGGTGTAATCCTTAATCATATACCTTGATCTACCAGCGAGTCGAGATGCTCTCATGACCCGACATGAGGAAGCTTTATATACATCACAAGAGTTCAAGCCTCACATGTATCCCTATAACTCCTAATATAATAACATGGACCTACTTCTAAGGTGTAATACCCAAACCATGTCCCTCAACCCATCTATAAGTCGAGATTCCCTAGAGGTCCAGTGTATGGATTATTGATAAGATGCTTATATTCATAATCCCAAAACACTACATCCTTCAACATGAGATTAAACAATATCCTTACATCATTCAATGCACATGGGATTTCAACGTGACCTGAAATGGGGAAGAAATGATTGAACAATCATTTCGTAAGCCCCACATACTATGTCATTTTATATTATGTTAAATAGTATTCTTACATCATGAAATGCACATGGGATGACCTACTGGCCTAAAATGGGGATGACACCATGGAATATCCAATGATTAAGTGTCATTCACATCATTAAAGCTCAATAGTACCACCCTAGAATCTTTTACGTGTAATCATCATCTATATGAGATCTATTACAAGGATCCTTCAATATTTTAATGCATAATCCCCACACCACTCCAAACAAGACCAATCCATTTGTAATCGCCATAGGCACAATCATGGATTATCCTTTTCTAATGTGAGTTTCCGTAACACATGATGTTAAAATGAATGGACCAGTCCTATAAAACGTCCTTAAACTACCACAATAAACTATATGGGGTTTTTATGCCTTATAAACATTGTACATTAGATTCCTCCCTATGGTTCTATCCTGACTATGATAAACTCATGGTGTTCCAAATACAGATGTGTTTCATAGATATTCCTCAAAGGGTATTCTGATTCAAACATCCAGGTGGCTCATCATCTATCCTAGGGATGAAATGCATAGATCTACCTTAGATACTTTCGGATCCACAAACCTAGATCAACCTTATGATGCATTCTTATCAAAACATCTTGGTGTAACATCATCCATCTTAGGTACACACCTTATGGATCCAACTAATGTTGAGTTATGATCTTTATTTAAAGGCATGATATCATCCCTCCAAGAAATTCACCGCCATGATATAAAATATGATGTTTTTATATCCACAATCCAAGATCCACCTCAAGTGGTGTCTGGATCCAGACTTCATGGTGTGACACCACCCCTCCAAGGGATGCACCATATGAATTCACCTCAAAAGGAATTATGATCCATATTCACATGTGTGACACATTCCCTCCATGTAATGAAACATATCATATCAACCACAAGGACATTTCTAGTCCATCCAATCTGAATCAGCCTCAGGGGGCGTTTTGATCCATCATACACAGATCAACCACATGGGGTCTTCTAAACCATTAATCCATAATATTCCGGAAGGGGATTTATAATCAACCTCTTGGGTCTGTCTCGAGGGTAATTCTATCCAATGGTATACATATATACTCCCTCCTAGAGATGCACCTCCCGAATCCTTACTAATGGGAATTCTGGTCAACAATCCTGATTAATCTCAAAGGGTGGTCTGGTATATCCATCCTATATATTCTTCATGTGGAGTTCTAATCCATCAATCATCATGTGGAAATATATCTCTTTGTGACACAAACTTTGATCAGTATCAAGGGTAATTCTCACCCATAATCTAGGTGTGGAATCATCCCTCCTAGGGACACACCTCTTGAATTCATCTCAATAGTCATTTGATCAATCTACCGGGTCTTACTCAAGGTGAATCCTGACTAATTGTAATCTAAGGTGCTCCCTTCTAAGTACCCACCTCCCAGATCATCCTCATGGGGCATTCTAAAAAATATTCTAGACATGTCTTCTGAGGCGTTCTGATATATCCATCCAGGGTTCTCCTTAATTTTTTTTCTCAGTCATCATAGTATGTCTGGAGACATCCCTTATAGGGATGAACCACCACATTCTCACCCATGAGGCATTTGATCCGCCCAAACTATCCACATAAGACATTAATCATGTTTTTATCACCACATGACATTAATCATGTTCTTATCACCACATGACATTAATCATATTCCCTAATCCATATACACAAGACATTATGCATGTTATTTGGTCCGTCTTGACTAGAGACACATATTTGTCTCCATGTGATGTTGAAAATTAGACGTAATCTAGATAAATAACCCATGAATTTGTCTGGTATTAATGAGGTAAGATATGTTATAATAAATACATACATATTATCAACTACCTCATGATTGATATGGAATTCCTTGGGGTTCATTTCTATGATGCGTCATGTGACGTTACCTTAATGAGGATGAACATAATAGTGCCCAACACACATTGTGTCTAGAGATCTTGTTTACAAATATTACCATAAATTTCTAACATTACCATCTACATAAAAAAGGATTCCTCTCTATTTATAAGAAATAAGGGAAAATAACTGTCATGAACCTCGTTATTGAAATGTGAATGAGTTTCCTTGATGCAACTTAGATCAATATGAGATATCTGGATTATGAAATGATGTACAAGGAATAAAAAAAAAGGAACCAGCATCCCGTCATCAAATTTTTATAACCTTGATGTGTTCATTCATTCATACATTTAGAATGATTCTCATCATTGTCTTCTAAAATATATGAATTGTGATTGATGTTAAAAAAATCAAGGTTATTAACAAAATACATCCTTCACACAAATATTGGGTGTTGTGAGGGATCTATAGACACTAATTATATATTTTACTATTCCTACCCAATCTACATGGAATGTGTAATCCCTTTTCAATGCTCATTATGAATCAATTCTTTTAACAATGGGATGTGGACTGGAAGAATTCCTTTACTATCATTAATACGTATCTCTAACAACCTTCAGTTATAATTTAATTTATCATAGTGAAGCATTTGATTAATTTCAGTGAATACTGTAGAAGAATCACTTAATTATATTTTTTCCCCAATGAAAAATGTCTACATGGAGAAAAACCTATCCAATATCAGATGCATGATCCATGATATTTAAAAAAGAAATGCTCTTATCAAGAAGATGTGTCTCACACTGGTCATTACAGTGAAAATTTTATTGAATTACTTATAGTTTCATATGATATAGTTGATGTATCATGTTTACCTACTATTGTACATCCTTAATATCCTCATTCTGATAGAGATGTTATCAAACATTTTTGTGGTATTATACTAGGTTTACGTAATTTTTTCCCTAGAGAAATCCTTCAAGGGACAATAAATAGAAAAATTACTAACAACTCACCCAACCGCAAATGAAATACCACTAGATGTTGATATCCAAGATGAATATATTATCTCAGTATATTAGTCTCTACCGTGTTGGTAGATTCATTTGTATGGTTCCTACAAGCGTTTTATTTTAGAAGACTCAATGATTGCTTACTTAATGGGGAAGGACTGGGGACTTTATTCCTAGGACCAACATAGTCCATCGTATCATTATAATTTTCATTTTTGAATTGTTATACAAATAATGAGGTAGAGTGTCGTGCCCTTATCATTGGCCTGGATTTGGTCCTTGGGATCGATGATCCCTAATTTTATGTTAATATAGACACTAAGCTAATCATACAACTAATAAATGATAACAATATGATTATAAAACAAGATGTCCTTATTTTGTAAGAACATTTCCACAAGTTAATGAACTATTTACCATCACATTAAAAGGAGGCTCATGTTCCATGGTCATAGAATATTCAATATAGTACTCTTCCTATATTATATTAATATCTAGTATAGCATAATCAAGAAGAATTTATCATTCAGGTGGCACATTGTAGTTTCATCACCACCACCGGTCCGTATGCCAAAAAAAGAATAGGTATAATTCGTAGTCACTATTAATTCTATAAATGGGAACCCATATTCCACCATGGTCATGATTACTTCTGATCGGAAGAGTCCCTTCATTTAGTGTCTTCATCATGACATTATCCCGCAATACTGGGCTGAGCATGTGATGATCTATCGAGTTGTAGTACAGTCCCCCCCAAGAGTTTCCATAACCATAAATAAACTTTATAGATGTTTGATTTTGATATAATTAATTTTAGATACATTCATGGGGATGATATAACATATGACCATTGACAATATAATTTATGATCTTGAGAATCCAATCAATAAGTATGGAACCTATCAAACTAAATTCCGAGTTTTTGTTAATTTAATCCCACCATGGTTCGTGAATGCATTAAATTCACAATAAGGTTTCATGCATTGGAAATCCATTCCAATTTGGCAGAAATACCATTAGAGTTCCACTACAATGCAAAATATACTATTTCCCTTTATATTCAACGAAGTCAACATTTTGGGCCCCTACCTTCTAGAGATGAATGTGTAGCATAGGTTCATTTTTGCAACAATGAAGTACATTTGAATGTTGGAAGAAGTGGTTCCCAATTAAGTAGTTAAGACCATGTTATTGAATAATATTTTAAACTCGCACACCATTCAATAGTTGGAGGTACCTCATACCATTCTATCTATGAATGGAACTATCTTTTGGTTTGTTGATAAAAAGATATTATATTCCTTGTACAAAATTTATTCAATGAAATATTTTTGTTATCATGCATATGATTATATATTTATTGATGCATTAATAAAAACATCTTTATCATCATATAGAATGTGGTAGTACAGAATATTATGTGTTTTCTTTTTAAACTTTATAACCCCCCAACCTATCAAAAAACAACTCTATGTTCCACCCAGGGAACCTTGTTCTCCCTACTGTACTTAACATAGGATGTTTCAAAAATATTGGTTCAATTTTTATCACTATGAGCAACAATTTATTTTCAGGTTACTCCAGAAATAATAGTGTAAGTCCATCTATAATTTCATTATAAAATCAAGGAAAAAAATATATATGTGGTATATAACATGGATTGGCACCAAAACCAAAAGGAGTGTGCTTCAATAAGATGGATTTCCTCCAATAATTCATCCAAGGGGCCATGGTACAAGTTCTTATGATACCAATGATACCTATTAAGAAACCACTATAGTTATAAAAAATTGTTAATGACCATAAATTAACTGCGAGATTCCCTTAAATGTTTGATACTCTTAATTCCCTTGGATAAGAAGTGCATCACACCTCCCAAAAACCGCATGTTTCTCTTGTGACACATCACAAGGGAATACTTGGTATGTAATTCATAACCTTAATCTAGAGCCATACATAGTGTGATCAATAAAAAATTATTATATATATACTTTATTTTTCATTACATTGTATTAATCTATAGACATTCCATATTCAAAAAACCCAGTATTCCTCATTTGATAAATGTGGGAAGAACAAAATAATCATCCTTAGAAAATGAAATAAATTATAGTCTTACCTTACATGATAAATAGTGGAATCCACATATTAAAAGTTTGATATTAAAAAATCAACAATCTTAGGAACATAATGTTAAAATTCACCCTAAAAAAATTAATAAATATAATATTCCTCATATGTCAAAAGTGTGATGGACCCAATGTCTTTTGAGAACAAAGTAAAAAATTATCCATACGCTATGTGATCAATAGAGGACTCCTCACGTGATTAGTATGAGATGATTCCATTTCCTGATCATATGAATTCATCTACATCAAATCTCAGGTAATAACCATAGGGGAAACTACCCCCATTCCCAATTTTTAACTACCATGTCATATTCTAGAACTACGCAAGGCTTAACTCCCAGCTTCATGGATAACATAATGATGACTATTGTAAGAAAATATCATATTTCCCTCATCAATAGGTGAAGTACCAAATCATGACCATTGACCTGTTAGAAAATCAATATGCCCTCAAAAACTAAGATGATGAAGAATGAATGGAAAACTCAATTCACAATACCACCTCATTTCCTTATGAAACAACCTTATTGCATAGCATTAACCTATTTGAGAATCCCATGTTTCCTCAAATGATAAATGTGAGAAAACCAAATTCAAAAAACTCAGAACATGAGATTAAAAGTTATCTTTATTCCATGTGACAAACATAGGATGCCTCATAAAAAAACTTTTAGAGGACCATATCCAACTACAACATCACATGATGTTAGATTATTTCCTTATCCTATGTGGGGAACATATGATTCCCCATATGAAAAATGTGAGATGACAAAAAAATATATCCTCAACACATGATGTTATACTATAGTAACACCCTAATATGTAATATATATTGGATTCCTCATATGATAAATATGAGATGATAGCTCATCCTCACTAGAGAGGATGGATCAATTTAAGATTGTTTCACCTACAAGAACATATCCCTCAAATATGTGTGTTTTGATTACCATTAACATGTGATATATATTGATATTTTTATCTCAAATTTTGGAGACATATTAATCTCCAACTCAATTTGGGATATCCCCATTAGGGTCAGGTTTATCCTTACCTTTTGAATCTCTCATCTAGGATGTTCAAGAATATGGTAAAGTTGTCCCCGAAAATATCTTCCATGGGTTGTCCTCCACTTAAATTTTTTATGATCCCTTTTATTGATACCTTAAATACCCTATAAATTTAGATATCCATCATAAATAGAATAGAGACATTCCATATTACCTCACTTATATCCTTTTAACATTCCCCAATGAATGTTTAGCTGTATTTAGGGGTCCCCGTGCTTTAAAAATGTTCAAAAACTAACCCTCATCTATAAATCCCATCCATAATAGGTGTTTTACTGAAACCGGTGTTTCAAACATTGGAAATAGAGGTCCATACACATTAGTCATTACTATATTCGGTGCATGTATTACATGTCATGGTTTACCTTCCATTCCATACTCCTTTTATCTAGTGGTAATTTCTATACCCTGTGTATAATTCTACCAAATGCTCACACGTGATTAATAAGTAAATTATAATTATAGTGACATATCCTAGTCATCCTATTTTCCCCCTTATCATCCTCTACCATCCAATAGTGATAACATCATATAAATATTTGTTTCAAACACTAATCATGGATTATTAGGGCATTTGATTGAATGATAGGCTTCTATAATCAAGGTAGATATGTATGATAATCACTTAAATTTATTTCCATGCATTTTCCTTCTATATCAATGACTATCAATGTGTAGAACAATTTAAATCATCATGAAAATAAATCATGCACAAAATTCAAAGGTGATGTGGCATGTGGTATTGATATTCTATGCCCTTCATTTTAATCTAAGTTGACACACTTTTAGGATCATTTCACTACTATTTAGTAATAGAACCATTACTCTAATCTATGTGATAGTTTTCTCAGAGATGCTTCATGTAATAATGATCCCATTCGGCTCTCTCTTCATGTCACCTTTCTATTTCATATGTGTCGCATAAATTTCATTGGGATTATTGAATAACACCCCTTAGTTAAAGATACATGATATTAAACTATATCAACACCATGTACAAGAATTATGGAATTAAAATATGTATAACTACCCACATGGGTACCCCAATACACATGTAAATTTTATCACATGTAATTTATAGGAAAAATAATACCCCTTCTATTTACATCATCCTCATTTG
The DNA here is from genome assembly GCA_963277665.1 of Viscum album. Taxonomy (NCBI): domain Eukaryota; kingdom Viridiplantae; phylum Streptophyta; class Magnoliopsida; order Santalales; family Viscaceae; genus Viscum; species Viscum album. The sequence continues at coordinate 1,012,983,349 of OY728162.1, read as the reverse complement.
AGGGTATTTTCTCTCTGTCACGTTGGTTACCTACAATGATGCATCATAGAGCTACATGGTGATTGTTTCCAAACACATGGTATATATATTAACTCCAAGAATAGTTTCCTTTAGACCTTTAAAGATATCACAAATACTTTAAGACAAAGTCATTAATAGTTGACCATCCTAGTCCAATGATAGTGACTAGTCTTGGGGGGTCTCTATAAGATACATGGCCACTTTATCCCTTCCATGATGACATGTTTAAACCCCCTAAAACTATCCAAGAATCCATGGTGTATTATAACCTTGTCTATGAATTATGACCTCAATATATTTCCAACATCATGGTCTGACTAATATTACCTTAAACAACACAGTGAAAGAGGCACACAAAATTTTCCTTTAGAAAACCCATAGGTGATATCTAGGTAAGAATCAGAATTTCACATTCTAAAACTACATTAGGATTTTCAAATAAAATATTCCATAAATAAAAATCAGTAAAAAACTAGTGGGACCCATCATAGACACCAATAAATACCCCTTTGTGCTCATTGAACTGATTGGATCTAGAAAAAGTTTTGGGAAAACCTTGATTCCTTCCTCCATTCAATTCATATTATTCTGAGAAGACAATATACTTTAATACATATACACTAACCATATAATGTTACACTATGTAGAATCATGGTTAATTATATTTAATAATAAACTCTAGAAATCAAAACCTCTCTATATTATGTTAAACTAGGTTTTCATCATCCTTGATGCAAGGTGTTCAAAAACATGCCTAACATTTACTTTAGATGAAATAAAATTTCAAAGTGTATCAGGATCACTAATAAGGGTACCTTTACTGCCTTATGTGTTTTTCATTTACCACAAAACAACAGTCCAAAGATAGCCGATGGATATCTGAGATGGCATCCAACCCCAGAAAATAATTCTTGATCATTTATAGATGATTACTAACACATGATGTGTTGATAAACATATTTTCATGAATTAAGTAGTGTTGAAATCCATATGAACATCCAATTAGTATGCCCTCATTCTTCATGTATTCCTTGATCGTGATCCTCCCCATATTTAATATCTAAATGGGACCAATAGAGATAATAGTGCATTAAATATATTGGATGTAATTATGAAAAAGGTACACTATATGTTATATCCTCTACATTGTATAACAAATAATATGTTATCCTTAGTACTTGACAGCAATTATTGAAAAATCCAACTCATCAATCCGTTGAGGAGTGGCCTCCAATACTATATATTAAGGGGATATCTTTTATGATTTCTCATATTCCCCATTATAGAAATTATCACCACAAATATGAAACCAATGCTAGTCAACCTTGAATTCGGTTTCCAATAATGATGACCCCACAACCCAGGACTCAACTATAACAAATTAAACCCTTAACTAGTTAATGGTATCCATGTCAGTAATGACCAAAATCGCATGCTTTCATAGTTGTTCATCTTGCTACACAAACCCTTGTTTAGATGCATGATGCACCTTGGTAACTAATGATTTCATCATATTTGAGGTAAAATAAAATTCATGAGGTTTTTTCTACACCATCCAAGGATGGTAGTGACAAGAAATTATACGGATAGAACGATCATCCACCACTATAGTTCCCAACATCAACAACCAATGGTATATGGGCCCCTATCTGACTCACTAGAACCACTTCTATAGTGTGTGTGATGAAATTATGCATGATTCTCCATTCCCTTTACTAGATTAAATTGTTATCCTCTATGAGATTAAACATGGAGTCCTCCAAATCCCCAGGTTTCATAGACTCGTATTTAGGGAAAGCTGTGAGGTTTGTGACAACATGGTACTCCTCATGTAGCACCATGGAGGGGCTAATCTCCTCATAAGTGAGATGTTTTTCTTTATACAATACGTCTATAATAGATACACATTCTATATCCTCATTTCCAACCTACCTCATATCTATACCCACATATATAATGTTTCTCCCTCTTGGTATTGCGATTGGATCACCCTGAATGGATGAATACATGATAGATGGAATGACTATTGGAGTGGTTCCCCAAATCCCTCATCCATTCATTATTCTAAATATACATTACCATAAGTATTGTTTTGGTTAATTACGTCACTGTTAGTTCATCCTATAATAGAAAGGCTAAAAAAGTATGTGAAGAAAACATACACAATGTAAGGGTTTCATAGATATCCATGTCTCGGGCCTCAAAATAGAATTCCAAAATTGTAGACCCCATCGGTATTGGACTGTACATCAATATATTTCCTAGGATCCCTCATTAATGCATATGTAAAACAAAAATGAGGAAAATAAATGGGTTAGTAAGGTAAATTTGAAAAAATATTATTTCATCAGGATGAAGATTTAGATGGGACTTGGAATATCATCTTGTGAAGGTACATGGATCAAGATGATCAACCATCTTAGGTGGCCTCCCCACCATATCATGGACTGCTTCTATGATGTCAGGAAGTGGGCCATCTTATATGACAAGGAGGGCCAAATCCTCAATGAGTTCCCATGTATTATCTTTTATGGATGCTTCTTCTATTAAAGTTTAAAAAGTATACCCTATGTCAAACTCCTCAGTGCATCAATGAAATCTATTCACTATCATTAGAGGTCCTCTGACTCTCCTCTTATAGTTTTGAAATGATTCAATATTATGGGTTAGAAGTATAATGAAAAGGAATGATGAATATTGTAGTTGTAGGAAATTACCTCACCAAAATATTTCCCAGTTAGGTCATCTTCTTAAGGAGTGACATCCAAACTCTATTGGGAACATTCTCAATCATTGTTAATTCCCTTGGACTATATATCACTGGATCACATTGAATCAAAACTGATTTGTAGAACATGTTGGGTAGTGACTGTAAAGAAATTTTCTTCTTAGTCCCTACAACAACAGTATTGTTATCATTAGGTGTGGTAGTATAACCATCCCCTCAAAACAATATGAAGGTTTCCATGTCCACAAGGTAATCAAACCATGACCACAATTCAATTTGACATGAGAACATAATTATTAATAAATATTGCTGCATGATCCCATATGTATAAATCCTGCTCAATACCAGCTCTACTGATTGGTACTTTTGAAAAAAATGAAATGACTTACTATGTTCAAGGAATTAGTAATCATCATATGGGTAAAAAATGAAAGAGAAAATATTTCCAAGGGCCTCCCCTGGATGACTTTCCCAAACATCAATGATCCCTTCCTCCTCTTATTGAAATTTTGAAGGGATCTCCACTACCCAATAGGGAAGATCTAGTTTGATCCCCACAGTTATCATCCTGACATAAGTTATCACCCCTTCTATAATGGGTACACATTAAAGGGTGGCCCACATACCACCCTACTACCCCAATTCCTCATTTTTTTGATCTCACATTATTCACCCACAAGATCATTATTAATCTCAAACAATTTGAAACCCAATGATCGGTGTAATTCTTAGAGAGGACAGAATAAAGGGTCATAGGTCACCGTATGATGTTATCCATTGTGCCTATAGACATTAACATCCACTAAAAATGATAGAGTATACATGAATTAATTTCCTTTAGATCCCCAATGTATATTTTATTGACTGATAGTTAGATTCATCTGAACTATTGAGATAATTGTGATACAGTGTATGTTTTATATGAAATGTTTCCATCTACCCTTGTGAACAACACTCAAACTCGATAGTCCTAGATATATTTTTCATACCTAAGTGTTCCTAATTATTATCAATCATCTCTCTAAAAGGTGATATAAATTGATGGATGTTGAGTATCATGACTTTACCATTCACACTATCATGATAGATTTATTGAGAAAAACTGGTAAAACAAAAAAAATGGTGAGGGGAGAAGGCTACAGGTTTGAATTTAGGGGATTAATGGGAATTTTTAACTCATACCCATTGAAGTGTGTAGCATTGAACACTCATAAAAACTAGAATGTACTATATATGTTCATGTTCATATTCCCCCTTGGTACATACCTTGTTTGACAAGAGAGATGGGAGATCAACATTACACATAAATTAAACTAACTTAAAAATGCTAGTATCACTACAATCACTAGAATATAGGGTTCCATGCACATCTATTCGTGTCTGAAAAAAATATCCAACCAATAAATATTGTGTACATGAAATACTTTTATTTTTTTATTCGAATCCAAAATTAATGTTACAACATAATTTCTGGGAACATCCTTCCTTTGGAATCATTTTTTAGGACCCTGCGCTTCTCCTCTGTTATGCCCCTATACACTACATCATCCACCTAGGTAGTGTGATAGACAATTTATATAGGAGAAAACCTAACCATGTATTTTATTTAATATAATTGTAAATGGAAGGATGATGATTAAATTACATGTTCAACTGATCTATAATGATCAACACTATGATGGGGGTCTACTCACTCTTCCAACTTATATTAAGTGTAGGGAAAAATTCTCCACACTTGATCCATTTCAATAGGAACCTACTGATATAAGGAAGATCACATATGATAATTCACACGTACCCATTATGAAGGTGTAAGGTGGTTATATATGGTATCCACCTTTTGTGATGCACTATAATTTTTTTTGTATTGGTGGTAGTCATGGGATTGAGATATATGCACTAATTTATATAAATAAATATATTTAGAACATTTCCATATACACTTGGATGGTTTTTATACCATGTAAACCCATCCTACACATTACTAATTATACCCTCATATTTTAGTTACCAGTCCTCATATCATCTCAAGATTTTGTTCTAAAACTTATATTGAATGATGCTTACAAAATGGGTGTTGAATTATTTATCCACATGTTTTTCATTAATCATCTTCCATGCCCTTCTACTCAAGGTGAGGATAACAACATATTCTATCTTACCTACTTTATTACCAACAGTAGGGATATTTCGTCAACAATATTCATTATGTCATGATAACCATAACCATAGCATGTTCAAATCAATGACATGGATGGACACATCATCTAGTTTCCAAAAATTTTGATGATAATTTCTTTTTATTAGTATATACTCTATCTAAGACTCTTTCAATAAAAATAATAACCCTGAATTCGTAGATTTGTTTTTTCTCATGTATTTTTGGGCTTCTCAACTATCTCTTACCTACGTATAACAACATCCATATTATCAACAAGGCCATAAATGTTTTAGTCAATCTGGAGGTTCTAAAACATTGGTTCACAGAACTAATTGTTAACACAAGATTCTAGGATAGTGGGGTAAAAGTAAATCTATATTAAATAAATTTATATCATTGTTGTATTTTCATCCACAATTTGTTGACCCACTAATAATTACGAAATTTCATCACCAACAATCCGTTCTCCCTTTGGATTCTTAACATCATCGTGTGTATAATACATTGTATGATTGAGTGTCCATGAATTTAACTTTTCTTGAATAAAAACTACTTTAACAAAGATAAAATATTTGAGAAGGATCACAAGTATGATATATTATAATACTAATTAATTCTTTAACCCTATCTTTATACTAATTTTTCTAATGATTAGTATAGATAAATTTTCAAAAAAAATTTAAATTTAATTTATGAAATCAATTACTCTACTAATGTATCTATTATCCTATTAATTCATATAATGTTGAAATTTTTATACAACTATCATCATGATCACTTTCGCCTCCCAAACAATGACTACTGATTTTTATCACATGAGACTCATCATTCATCCCTTCTAAACATACACCATTTTTCTTGAACTAATTTGATTAGAATTCATCCCATAATACGTATCAAAAATCAGTTTGGATAATTATTACAATGTGAAGTTTTAGAAACATATAATAGATGATTTATGAGTCTTAAGGATAAAAATGAAATAATAACTTCTTAGAAGTTGATGTTGGTGACGATTATAGTACCATAGTAGAATGGTTTAAATTACCATATCATAATCTAGAATTTTAAATCTCACCTCAAAATGATAAAAGGACCTCAACACTACCATGAAAACATTAATGCATACTCACTGAACTGAAACGACACTAATCTAATTTAATAGTCTTTTTCCCAGACCTATTACTCAAATATAAGAGCTCTATATACCCTGAGGATCATGTGATGTGTTTGATTATAATAATAAATGAGTAGATACTAATATGGAAGCTAAAATATAAAACAATTAATATATTTGACATTATATTCAAATTTGTATCACTAATAATACACATGTATGTCAATTAATTATGTTCTAACTAAAACACCTTGAAAATCAAATGTACCAACTTCATTTCATACCAATTAATTATACTAACCAAACCATAAGTTTATACCAGGGGGTGTCCCTAAATTTAAAAAAAATCCTCTAATAGTAGGTTAACATTTGAATCATTAGAGAAGAAAATATTAGTTATATCCCTATAAAAATAACCACATAATTGGTATCATCACATTTGACCTCAGACCCAAAGCATCCAAGACTATCCACATGGAATAACCAACAAATTTTCTTATAGCTTCAAAAATATGAAATTGGTATAACATACACATTTTTTATAGGATGTTCATCCGGAATATGAGGAATTATTAACATAATCGGATCCCTTAGGGATCAACCTCACAATAGGTTCCACAATACATTAGGTAACTAGACTTCTAAAAACCCATAATGAAGAAAAAAACCCAAGCATCACAGCAACCTCCCCCATCCGAAGACAAATCACTAACAATTTCAATAATAACACACATTATAACATAACATACATATCCCTCAAATAATACCCATCATTTTCTAATACATGATAAAAATTATTTCTACTACATCCAAATATGCATATCATGTAGAAAAATATCTAATTCCTAGATACAGAGGTTTATTGAAAATAATTTCAAGAAATATTGTCATTATTAAAAAAATATTATAATGAATTAGTTATCTAAATTTAACATATTATTTAGAAATATATTACCTTTAAAAAAGTAATTTTAAAAAAATACTCATCAGAAAAAATTACGAGACATGTAAATAAACAATTACTTACCCAATTATTAAAAAATGAAAGCAAAGATAAAAAATAAGTCTTTATAAATCAAATACAAAAAACTTTTCCATTTCATAAAATTATAATGTATAGAAAAAAAATCATGTTACATGTTCATATTATTTTTATAGTTCCATTAGTCACAAAATAAATTATAAATTTGTATTGGTTAATTTTACAATATGAGGATTATTAAAACAATATTTTTTTATGATTACAGGAAAAAATTATTTAACAATTATATTTATCCTATCAACATATATACACTATGAACCATTTCATGTGAAATATAGAATATTAAATACATATATAAAAACAATAAATATGATGGTATCATAAAAATTAAATTCAATAATCAAATAATAAAACATGTTAGTCAATTAAGTATTTTCAATATAGTATGTGTAAAACATAATAATTGATCAAGATTCTATAAATCCCATGATTAATGAAATAAAACAAAATTAAAACCATTCATTATACTTGATTATTTTCAAAACCAATATAAAACACTTTTCAGAAGAGTTATTGAATTATTATTAAACTATTAAAATGATGAATAATATATTTCAATGGTTAATATAAAATATATTCTCTATTTTAAAAAAGTTCCCTAAAAACCAAACGTTGTAATCTCTTACATTTTGTACATGACTAAAATATTTTAAAATGTGCTCAGATTCCAAACATGGATAATTTTTTCCACCATTTAACAAGGGATGTAGTTTTGAGAAATAAAATTACCTATAAAAATGATTAATCCTAAAATAGGCATGGTGGATGGTGTAGAAATAGTACCCGACATCTGTAATGGTTGATCAATTGTAACTACAAAATAATCCAATGTTGTGGGGCTCAATGTTACTACATTTAATATTACCTATGATAAATAGGGATCCTGAAATTTCCATTTTGAATACCATGGTTATATACATGAAGTACATATATGGCCTATATGAAGGTTGTTTATAGTGCTTTTTTAAGGTAAATTATACTGCATAATTGTCATGTGAATTCAAAATGGGAAGTGATAGTGGATCATGTTGTATTGGTCACAACATTGGACATACAATTAAACTTCAATAAATGTGAATACCCCTATGGTTATTTTAGTAACCATATTGATCATTTGAAAAGTGCATATTAGGATTCGAAGAATGAAATTGAAATAGGTAAGTGGTGATAGTTATGAGCATGTTAGAGAACATTTTTCAAATAGATTCACTATAAAACAATATGGTGTCATGGTAAAGTGTGTTTTTGAGGATGTAGTTTATTGGATATAATTTTCTAAATATATAAGTTTCTTTAGGAAAAAACATTTGGAAATTACAGTTTGATATAAATACACATAATCTGAATCCTATAGTGTGAATTTCCTAGATAGAAAGAAAATATATGGTTTTGATGAAAAATTAATTTGATGTTATATTTAAATTTTAATTTTAAATGGATGTTTACATATATATATATATATAGATATTATATATATACGTAAAAAGAGATATATGAGGACACAATATATCCTAGTTTTATAAGTGTAGGGATTCTAGATGGGGGGGTTTGAATGAAAAAGGAGAATGATTGGAATGTATTGAATAGCAAAGGAATGTTGAGAAGAATAATGAATCATTCATTTTTAGTGATGATGTCGGGATTATACGTTGATTTTATTATAGCCTTGAAGAAGATGATAGAACCTAGAGGGGGCACATGTTTTAGGAGATTTTGGAGAGAGATTATGAATCATGACTAAATCAGTTGCATTTATAGATATTTTAAATAGATTGGGGTCACCTTTACCAGCGCTTACAAAATAGAACTACTAATGAATCCATTTATCATAGATAAACTGATAATCACCAATAAAAGAAATATTTATGAGCCCTTTTTTAGAGCTGATAGAGGTCGATCATTATCATTTCTAAAAAAGTGATGATAAAATCAAAGTTTATCTGTGCATATGTTTTAACACTAATAAAGATGTATTTTATCCAGTCTTGATGAGTGTAGATAGTCCTCTATTAGTATCAGAGCTGGAGATCCACTTATAAATGGGACCTTAATATATTCTAAAACTATATCGTTGATAAAGGGTTTATAATTAAAAATCTAATTAAATATTTTGTTAATATATATATTTTTATTATTAATTTAAAATTATTTAAAAATATAACTAATTATTAAAATTAAATAAATACTTTTAAAAAATTGGGGTTATCTTTGTAATTATAAATATATAAATTTGATAAATATAGTAATTATACAACATTAAATATATATACATATAATTTTTTATTTATAATTAAAAATATATTTATATCATTATATAGAAATTTATATAATTATATTTATATATATATTAAATATGTATAAGTTTAATTATAGTAAGATTATTCATCATTTAAATATAATTATTATAATGTTATAATGTAAATATATTTATATCGTTATATATATTTATATCATTATATATATATAATTAATATATATAAATATAAAATTAAAAATAAATATATTAAGTATACTAATAATATAAATATATATTTTTACATTATAAATATTTTAATATATAATTATTTATTTATAATTATATGCATTATTTAAAAAAATATTAAAATACTTATATCATAATATATATTCATATAAATACATACGTATATATATATATATATATATATATCCCATAGGGTGCATCCCAACTATAGATACCCTTGTGGGTCCAGAGAAGGTCTTGATTCCAAGTCCTACCGAGTACATCCTTATATTGAATGTCATTTTCTATTTTTTATAATGTCTCCCCATTACCCTAATAAACTAAGGCATTTTTCTAAACTTATGAATAAATATAATAAATATATATATACATATATATATAGTATCCCTATTGGAAATTGATCTTATACACACTTTTTCAGATAAAATTGTGGGTATAGGGATTGATTAAGAATCTAATCACACAGTTTTGGTTAATTGTGGGTAGAGGATGAAAAATCCATCCTTTAGCTATGGTTTTTTCAAAACAATGGGTTTAGGGTTCGGTTCAAGACCTATACTCACATATCTCAAAAAAATTGTTGTTATAGGTGTTGGTCGAAAACATATAACAATGGTTTTCAAAGATCATGGTTATATGGGGGACATATACTGATAGTTTTTTGAGAACTGTTGGTTTAGATTTCCCATATAAGCATGGGAAAAAAATTCCTCAGGAAACAAATATTTTTATTATAAAACCTATACTCATTGTTTTCCTCCTATATCCATGGTTAAAAATAATAAACATAAGTATATATATATTTATATATGAATACTTCGTTTTTGGGGAAGTGGTTAGTTGCTTCAACTTTGAACAAGCTGTCTAGGGATCAAATTTGGCACCTAGATTTTTTTAAATCTTATTTACGCGGTTTGATAACCATGGGTTTAGGGTTATTGAAAAGGGTGGAAATTTACCACACTCCTATTACCATGTTTCATGATCTTTGGTACAAATGTTTTCAATCTATGTGTATATATTAGAGCTATTCTAAATAATTCATCCCCTACGATTCATTAAACCGTGGGTATAGACTATAGAAACTGTTTTTTTGGGCTATACTAATGGTTCAAAATCATGGTTATAGGGCCAGCTTCTAGTATTTTATATATATCATTGAGAGATGATTATTATAATTTTATATTTAAATAATCATAAAAAATTATTTATCTATTATTATATAGATAATATTAACAAATGTAATATTTTTTAGAATTTAGATATGGGTCAGAAGGCCCAATTTCATTTATTAAAAACAAAAGAAACATAATATAGAATTAAAGATAGAAAAAATATCCCACATTAAAAAAATGAATCAAATACTTCAATGAAAACCCGAAAAATAAATAGAAAACTGAAAAATCAAACCCATGTGAATGGTTTCGAAAACGCCCACCCCTACCACTATGGAGTATTCTACGCATAAGTCAGCATCGCTTCTAATGAAATTCTCTATTCCTTTTATATTGAACATCATAAAACGATCTCACTGCCTCTATAGAATCATTAAATATAAACATCACCCATACTTGTGGTATGATCATTTTCATCTCCTTGATAACTAGAACCAGAGACTCTAGGGGTACCTCTTTCAAAAATCACATTTTTTTACCAAACATCTGAGTGAACTACATCATCCTACTAATTAGAAGCATCCAAAACACCATAATCATGTTTATACACACTCTTTTACATTGCCTTCAAATTCACCCCTCTAAATAATTCTTCAAATCCATAGAATAATCCCTCCTGTCAATCATAGAATCACTCTGTTGTATAACCGCATCAACTTTTTGTTTATGTAAATAATTCAAAAGATTATAAGAAATAACTACTCTTGATAGAATATTAGGAACCTATTTATTTTCTAATGTAACATACCCATCCATAGAAATATTAGTATGAATCGTACCACTACTTTTTTCTCAAAGAATAGTAGAATGTTTTATGACCATCATAGCATTTCTTATAATTATAACATCTTTTTTTGCCCCAACAGGTGACTTAGTTTCCAAAATGAACAAAAAAATATCTCTAATGATTTATCAAAAATTTAATCATTTGAATAATCCTTCTATTTATTAACAATCTATAAAATCTGTACATTAGGTGAAGATTCATTATGTGTCACCACCTTATAGCCTCTTCACCTTCAAAGTGTTCAGCTTCCCTAAAAAGTATTTCTTGGAATCCGATCATCAATAGAGGTTTTATCCTAATTCAAAAGAAGAAAAATTGTAATCTTGAGTTTATATATATCAATTACGTGTCTATATATCATACAATTAACACACAAAAGTTCTTTAAAAAATTTATAAAGATAATTCAGAATAGTATAGCTTTTATGATAGAGATTGGGATGATTTTCAATATCAATATGCAACTTGAATCGAAAAATATGGATATATATTGGGGTAAAGATAAATATATATATAAAATACTAAAAAATAGAAAATAAATATATACAAATAAATATTATTAAATTATTAGTTTCAAAATAAAATAAAATATATATAATATTAAATATTAAAATTGAATAAATAAAACCTAATTGTTATATTGTTAAAAATGCATGAACAAAATTTATAAATTAAAAGCACAATATATTAAATGTATCATGTTGTAATGATATTCTAAAATATAGTAAAATTATAACAAATTACATAATTATTAGTTATTTGTGTTTCTATGAATGATATCTTCAATTGTGTAAATATTTTTGTGTGAGATTTGTATAAAAAATTGCATTAATTATGTATATGTATGTGAAGTCAATGGAAAACACATTTGATATATGTATATTTAAAAAATAAAACAAATTTAAAAATTAATAATACATGAACACTTTTATAATTATTACATTTTATTAATTTTAAAAAAATTTATTTTAAATATATATTATTTTTAAAATTTATAATTAATATATATTTTAAAATGATTATTTCTTAACAATTTTTTATTAATTTTTTTATTAATTATTTTATTTAATTATCTCAATCATTCAATTTTATTTTTTCCGTTGAATTATTAAAATTCATTCATTTGGTATATTTATTTTTAATACAAACTTTTTGTTGATATTAATAGTAAATAAATATATGTATATTATATTTATCCATTGTTGTCAATAATTATTTAATTAAGAAAAAGTATAATATTTTTTATAATTTACTCATTTTTAATTTTTATTTGTTTAATTATATCAATTTATTCTGCATATATATAGATATATAATATTATTTTTATTACTATTTATAATTCATATATATTTATATTCAATTCATAAATTTTAACAATAACTATTTTTTTATTAATAATATGTTTTTAATATTTATTTTTTTAATTGTTCATTTTATTCTAGAACATTATCATTCCTAACAAACCAATGATAAGGGCTACGATATTTTGTTCTAAAAAGAATCTAAGATAAAGGGTACTCTTGATTGGTGCTTTTATGTTGTGATAAAGGTCACTTGTTTCAATTTTTTTGGTTAGCACAACTAAAGGCCAGTTTTTATAAATGAATGTACTATTGTAGTGTGTGAGGACATATATATATATTTCTTTCATAAGACTTATGATTCAAAAGGCACTATCTCATTTTATCCAGATTTTTCCAGATTTATTTCAGATGATGAAATATAAGGATCTTCCTATTAGTATAGTCATGAAATTTATTATATATTATTTATCTATTTAAAATACATGTTCTCCATTAATTTTACACATATTATGTATTCAAGAGTTCAAAAATACTTTTTAAGAAACACTAAAATCATTTCTATCTTTCGTCGAAAAAATATGTTCTTTTATATCCATTTTGTTAAAAATGGTTTAAAGGAGGGTTTCTGTATATTCATATCATTGTTCAATGTAATTTTTACCCATGATTGATGTTTTTATGAAATTGGGTTAAAATAATCCTTTTTATAATTCTTCAAATTAGTTACATGGTGATTTTTTGGACGATGGAAAAATTTACTTTTTTAACTTATATGACCTAAATAGATTTTTTTTCCATCTTGAATAATTAGTTCTTTTAAGATTACTTTATATGTTTCAATGGGTTTTACAATGAAAATTGTTAACTTTATATTTCTTAGTTTTTAAAATGTTATTTCAAAATGGAAAGGCTATTTTACCCCAAAATTATCTAATAATATTTAAATTATATTCTTATTCATCAAATAAAATGTTATTCAAAATAGGTTAAATTACATGAGTCAGGGGAGGTTGGTTAATCAAGGTACGTATGATTAGAAAAATGACCCCTTTTGATCATGTTTCATCTTTAATGAAAACACTAATACTTTACTTTTCAATAGAAATTTATGAATAGAAATTAAAGGATTCATGACCCATCAATTTTACATGGTCAACCTTACTAGGCTATATCCAAGGTGCATAAAATGAAAATGTTCTGATGTACCAAATCCAATATGACTCACTTCCAAAATATAATATTTGGTATAGATCATATATATGCCCAAGATTTCAACCTTTACAATGTTTAGGATCATGTCACTACTTTCCCAATGGTAACTCCAAAAATCTATTTTGGTAAAACATTGCTGGTGGAATGGATAATCGTTTACCCAATCCATTTCCCTTATTTATAAAATACCCACTCATAATTTTTAGTCATGTAAGTACCTTCATTTTCAATAATTAAACCATCCTAAATTGTACTTATATTATCTGTTGAACCTCTATATGGGTTTCTTGTACAATTATACAAAAACAGCATGATGAAACACTTACACATTCTACACAACAAGAATATAATTCTCTTGGATGTAAATTCAAAAATTACATCCACATATGTCACATCTTATTTTTTTTATCAATATTCCATTCAGTAACTGGAATATAGAAGTGAATGATACCATTTTGAAATTTTTTTCTAATGGGTCATATACTATATATTCATATTGTCATTAAGATTTCAAATTTGAAAAATGATACCATTCAAATTGAAATGTTATCATGTGTCTCCATGAACAAGATTATAGTGTGATACCCCTATGTGTGATCATTGCGTGTATCCTCTTGCATGATATCTTGGGGCATATCCACTTGTGCAATACCCTAGCATGAGTCCCATATTGTTGTGAGTTCCTTTTGGGTGTTTTTATTCACACTATGAATGAGTTTATGGTGTGAGTATATTTTACACATTGCATTAATCCATGGCATGAGACCACTTTCATACATTGCGTGAATCCCATGTGTGAGACCTATCTTGCAATTTTCTTGAGATCCTGGAGTGAGTCAAATTTTTCGAGTACACTAATGCCAACCCTTATCTAAAAATGTATTGATTTCCTAGTGACAACCCTTGACACAAACCCTAGGTGTGAGTAATATCTCATGAGTCTCCTAGCATGAGACAATATTCAGGAATTTCTTGAGATCATGTTCAGATCATGTGCAATACTTATGCGATGTTAATCAGATATGCTCTATTTTAGAACCCTCCACAAATCTCCTATTTGAGTTTTCTCAAAGAACCTCCTCCCTGGTAGAATCTTCAGATCAATAATTTATGTACAAATTTATCAATGTTAATATATGGATTATGGTGTTTTTATGGGTCCTTAAATAAAAAAATCCCATAAAACCATCCAACTCAAAGGAGTCATGTGCTCCTCCAGATCTAAGTACGATCAACTAGAAATAGTCCATAGTCTGTATTCACCCTTTTCACGAGTCTTTGGACTATATTTTCATGTTAGATTTGTGCATGTCCATGGTAATCATTTATGATTTTCACTATCCATCATCTACATTCATATTCTTTATTTTCTTGAGTCTCTGGTCTTCATTCACTATTTCCTCAAGATCTGATCACACATTCCAAATACAATCAGGAGTGCTACATGAGAACCATGCATGAAATCCAAAGTGAATCAGGAGTGTCATGTGATATCCCATCACTATATCTAATAAAAACCATGAGTTATATAGGATATTCAACATTGAGAATGAAATACAATAATGATCATCACATGATCCCATCATGTGATAACTAGTTAATCTTGGGATTTTCATTTTTGTTGTCTTGCAATTAATTTCATGTCCCATCGTGAGTTCTATAGAATTTCATGAGCACAACATAAGATACCATCATGAGAGAAGTTTATACATTCATGCTCCATGATATCAATCCATAACTCATGCTTATGAAGGAATATATATTCACCCAAAACCATCATGACATTTTTTAAAACCAACCATAATGATACCACATTAAGGATTCATCTAAATTATTCAAAAATTTCTCTTTTTGGGTTTCTGATAGTGATCATAGATTTATTTAAAACACACCCAATGCCCAAATAAACCATGATCAGAATGAGAAACATGATTATAATGAAATTTTCATCAATGAAACACATCATTCCAATATTGATCAACTAATTTCATCCTAAAACTCACTTGTCATGATATATAACCTTTAATCGATCATATTTAGAATAATTATATTTAAATCCCCCCTTTATTGCTACTATCCCTCTTAGATTCTCCCTGTATCCTGATTAATACATTTTCTCCACTTTCAAAAAAAATATAATTTTCAACGACTATTCAAATAAGTCTAAAGGTCAATTCACTGTAGAATGTAATAGAGTAATGATCAAAGATCACCATATGATAGAGAATAACATTATAGATCTGGGAGAAAGGGTACCACAAATTCACTTTTTCATGTGTGGGGAGTCATCTAATGTCAATGAGCTAGTCAATGATGTGCAATTCATTATTTTTGTAAGTTCATTATTTGAATATCTGTAACATGGAGTTATATATAAATATACACCAACATCATAGACATATGATCCACCTTCTCCTTCATAAAATGATACTTTATTTCAATGTTATTTGTCCATGAGGGTTGGAAAAACATTTACTCATATTTATAGAACTTGAATTATGAAATTGGATTCCAATTAGAGACATATTTTGGATTCGCATACCATCAAACTGCTACTTCATCCTTAATAATTGTTTTCTTGCTTTAGTGTTCACTATATATTTAGCATCTATGACATTCAAAGAGATGAATTCTGGTTTCTTTATTATCCATGAAATAAAAAACATTTATGATATAATTCACCATATTTCACTGATTTTTTTCATTTGCTGATCAGTCACATTCTAAAAATGTGGAAATCACTCTTGCAGTGATTCTTCATTTAATAGAAAACTAAAATACACCATGTCACTGATATAAAAAATTAGTTTTTCCACTGAAATATTGTTTCTATCTAATGTATTTCTTTTATACCATGTATCATGGAATTTATAAAAAATATCAGGTATTGTCACTATCAAATATAGTAGACTACCAATGAATTTCTCATATTTAGTTACATTAATTGCAATACCATCATCATCCCAAGATAGTTTCATATGGGTAGATAAAATATTTTTCAAACCATTAGAATTATCCATTCAAATTCATCTACAAAAATCCATTTATATTAATATAGAGGAATGAATATTCCCTTTATTCTTTGTGTGGCCTTTAAACTGATGCAAAATGTTAGTTCACCAATCATTGAATTTTAAAATTTTTTAAGAATATTTTTTAGTCTAATTTCACGCCACATCATCTGATCCACCAAATATTATGGCATCAACATATTCCAGGACCTTCATTATATGATAAATTACATTATTGAAATATTTGTTTTAATTTACATTGCAACATTGAAAATTGAGCATCTTCAAAAACTGATGTAGTCTTGAATACCATGAGATTGGTTCTTTATTCAACTTATATAGTGCATTCTTCCAAAAAACTGAATTTTATCTTCATTAATGAGAAAACCATATGGCTACATACAAATGTTTCATTCTTCTAAAACACCATTCTGAAATGTTGTCTTTACTTCCATCTAGAAAACATGAAACCTTCTTTTCACTACTATGAACAAGAATAATTTGATTATATCATTCAATACAATAGGTAATTTTCTTTCATACATTTAAATACCATCTATTTGGGAGTACCCTTTCCACAGAAGATGTGATTTATTTCGAATCAATATTTCATTTTCATTCATCTTATTGTGAAAGACAATTTTTTTAAAAATAAAATTCTATTATATTTTCTTTGAAACAATATCCCATGGATCATTATTATCAATTTGGTCAACCTCTTCAGTCACAGCCTAGACCCAGGTTTCATCTATAGTTACTTCTCAAAACATTTACACTCTACATATAATAATAATGATTCTTGTTATATAGTCATCATCCTATATTTTTACACTTGTGATTTTTGATTACCAAATATTTTTTTGATTATAAATTTAAATGCTTCTCTTCGATCTTTATATAATTATATGCTTGTGTTCATACTTCTAATTATACAAATATTCTTCTAAGTCTGCCACTAGGACTAGAACATCCTTGGATATACTAATTTATTAAACTCTATACTCATAAGACTGATCGCATATTTGCTGAATAGTCAGATTACTCTCTATTATAGTTACATCATTGTTTTAATCTACCTCTCCAATCATCTAATTGTAGAAATTATATTCTTTTTAATTTTTTGAGAATCTATGAAATAACCCCTTATCTCCATAGTATTAAAACATCCTATGTATCTCTATAATGACAATATAATACTTTCTTTCATAGTGAAAATATTACTTCGAAGATGGATTCATTCAATACTGTAGATCATTTAATGTTTTATCTTCTTTTTAACCTAAATACGGTCTATTTAATGTGTAGCCTAATGTCATGACTTCTTCTTTCCCAAAAAATCTATATAACATTCTAAAATAGAATTTTTGTATCTAGGTTTTTGATAATTTGATTTATTCTCTAAACTAATCCATTCCTCTATAGAGTTATTACTTTTTTCACATTGATCCTTATCCAATGTTTCTCGTGATAACAATCTATTTTTATATTTATGAACACAATTCCATTAAATTTTAAAATATTTTATATTTTTTGACCAAGTAGCTTTTCAGCGTCCCTTCAATAAGTTGTTATGAAAATGAATACCTCAGACATGTGAGTGATATCTAAAACCATTGTCATTTGTTTCTTCAATCATCAAGAAAGAAAACATTATAAAACCTCCCATTAAATTATCTTTGAAAAATATTTTCCCACACATCAATATTAATACAGTCATGCTCTTTTTTTAACCTTTTATATTTTTCATTAAATGTATTTCTAAGGATATTTCCTTGTCTAAAATAATCACACATATGAGTACAATCACATGATAATCCTGAGAGGTCATGAGAAACATTATATTTCAACTGATATTCATAAGGCATTTGGCTCAACTGAACAAGATGTTTATTCCATAAATTTTTTTCTTTTCCCATTGAGAGAAAGCACATATCTTCTAATCCACTCACAAGGTGTAGATTCTGTTTCGTATTATTTCATTGTGAAATAACTGAACCATTATTTTTAAATGACGAAACATAAATTATTGGAAAATATTATGTAATTTCCTAAGTCACATTGTTGACATACACAAAATAAGCTGTGAATGAGAGCATCAACAACCCATACATTAGCATACCTCATATATTATCCCCAAATATTTTCTTTTCCTAATATAATAATTTTAATTCCATTATAATGACAATATAAAAAAATATATTCCCTGTCATATCTAATTAATTTCACTAGTTTTATGTTTAATATAATATGGGAGGTTCATTGAATATCAATGATACATATTCTAGTGCAATGAGATGCTTTTAAGGTGATTTATACCACATAAGCATGTTCATCTATCTTCTTTCTGATAAATGTTTTTGAACTCATACCTAATAAATATTAATAATATTGATCTTACATAATGTGTGATTGGAAAAATACATCTTTCAAATCTAAGAATCAATTTTTCATATTCATATCTATTAATGATACCTTTATATTATTTTTATGATAAAATTTCAAAATTATTTAACACATTCACTTACAAGGTCGATGGGAAATATCATTCCCTGATTTTGAATCCACTTAACCTAAAATAGTTTCCATCAAATGAATATAAAGAATATTGAGATATTTATGGATACCTATGTAGTTTTTGTTCTATTCGGCAGCTCTTGTCTTGTAACAAACAATTTTTTGGGACCCATTTTTTCATAATAATTACATTTAATGTGGCGTGTGTTATTATGTTTCATAATTGCAGTAATAATTTCCCCTTAGGTTCTCTGAATCATTTAATTCCAATTCATAACAAAATCAATCAACTATCTTGGTGCGGGCTCCTATGTTCTGACTTCAACCATTAGTGGTTTTTGTTTTCAGTCAACCATAAGACCAGTTATAGCATTCAGATTTCAATGTTACTTCTAATCTGATGGACCTCAATGATCTTCATACACCTTATCGGATGTCTGAATGATATTTTAATTGATCTCATATAATGATTAAATAGTTTTCCCCATTCCAAAACAATTATTCATTGGAAGATGACTTCCTCTTCATGTTAATTTATACATGGGACTTGATATTTTCCAGTGCTACTCAAAATATCAATTTCTCTTTTATATTCATTGAATTAGAGAATTTTCAATAATGTATTCTCTAAGATCTATGGAAGTGAATACATCCATTTTTTATTTGTTAATTCAGATCAGACTCCCCTACATCCTGTTGCATATATTCTTAGGAATCACAGACAAATTTGTTGGATTTATTTTTTATCTCTCCAAATAAATATTTCCTCAAATGCAGATTCATATTTAGCCTATATATCAACTCTTCATTTGAATTCATTTTCATAACTATAGTTTTATTCCCTTTTATAGGACCTACTGACAAAAACCACTATAAGAAATGATTTATGATCAATGCAGTTCTCCAAATCTTCTATCTAATATTAATCTAAACATCCATCTTCTTTTAAAATGGTATTCTTAATTTTCAATAATTTTTTCATAAATTTTCCTTACCTTCAACATAGGTTGAATACAAATTCATTGGAATTTATTCTTCATCCTCATCATCATCTTGAAATGTCTTATGGTACCTCACTACAAGTTTTATAACCTTTCCACATTGAATTAATGAAAGTGAGAGTTTTCTATTGAACATTACTTTTACTCTTTCTATGTTTGATGAAAGTAATGAAATGGTTTCACATGTATATTGTTCTTCATGCCATTATTAAAAAATGAGCTTATTCATGGTCTTTAATTCCACTTCATTATACATCCCCTTTTCCAAAGAATAATTATCATCAATTTTCATCTTGTATGAAGCATGACTAATGTTCAATATATCAACTTTTAGCTCCGTTGGATCTTTATCTACTAATACAAAATCATTTGGGATGATATGAGGTGTAATTATTCTCAGCATGTTCTGGTAAACCCATAAATACTCAATAACTTCTCCAAGACCACACACGAATACATCAACAAATTTCACTCACTCAAAGACTTCAAAAATATACTCATTATGGCACATTATGATATTCTCATACTTGTTCCATAGAATGATCATCTTTGATTATCATACATTTGTGTCACCCTTATAAATATCATAAAACATCTTCCACATATTATGGGACAAATTACATGACATCACCTTCATATATATAGAATTAGAATGGAGTCCCCTGATATCATAAATTTAATTAGCATCATCATCCAACTCTCATTTGTCATATTCTAATCATGTAACAATACTTATACTATAAAAAATCCATTCATCACTACCAGAAAACATCCACTATTAATGACATAATGTTTTTCTACATCTGATTCTTCCTTAACAGAAAATTGTTTCCATCAAAGATTGTAAACCTTAATTTTTAAAAAACTACATTTCTTCTACTGAGAGAGAAACACTGACTTTTTACCTTTACCTCTGATACAAATTTCTATCCCAAACCAGGTTAAATAATCATATAGGGGTTGTGAATTAGGGTCTGGTAGATTATTACAACTACCCATTTGGATCTTGTTTTTTCATTAAACATAAAACCCTTCCCTCACTTTTTCAGTGAACTATTTGAATATAAATTAAATAATGAATTATAAATATCAATTTTATTTGGTTCACCCTGACTTGGCTAGATCCAAGGAGGCAACAATGACATTATGGTGTTGTATAAAAATCCACTATGAATCACTTCTAAAATACATGGTTCAGTCATGATCATTTCTATGCCTAAACTCAATGCCTTTTCAACATTTTGGTCCTTCTCACTACTTTACCAAAGTTCAATACCTAACTCTAATTAAATGGATCTTTATAGGTTGGAAGGATCACTTAATTCATCTTCCATTTCTCACTACTCTAGGAAAGAAAAAATCAATTTTTACAGACTATTAGGTCCTTTAATTATCAATACTGAGTGAATCCTAAACTGTATGTAAAGTCTCTATTGAATCTTTTTCTATGTTTCCTCTTCACTTCTCTAAAAGAACCAAGATGCAACCATTCCACTTTCGAGACGACTAGAATATACTTCTCTTTACTATAAATGTAGAAATCACCTCACCATTGCAATGATCTTAATGTGATTCCAAGTCTTCCATTAAATACCTTGAATTTAGCATTCATTGCGCTCATTCTGAATATATTATCATATGGGTAAGATCTTATATCTTATAAATATACTATGGAATTTATATGAGAACATTATATTATTCATAGTAAAATAAAATTATATAACTTCATGAACATTCTTTTAGTGTGACACCCCCATGTGAGATGCCAGTGTGCATCCTCCTACGTAATGTCATATCATGTATCCTCTATCACCAGTCCAGGTGCAAGGCCGTAGTGCGAGTCCCTTCATGGAGTGAGTCCCTCTATGGAATGAGTCCCTTTTACATGTTATCTCTCATGATGAGCTTGAGTTCCGGATCTGAGACCACTTTCACACTTTGCACGAATCCCTATTCTAAGACCCCTTTTTCCCTTTGCGGAAATTACATGTGTGAGAATTCTTTCTCACTGTGTGTGAGATCCTGGATGAAATCCTATTTTATATGTGGCATATCATTAACCAATATTTCAATTTTCATTTATCTCTTAGTTTGAAACCCTGGTAAAACCCCCTTGAGGATGTCTAGCTTCACGAGTCCAATGGAATGAGACTAATTTTGAACTTTTTAGGAGATCATGTTCAGATCTCGTAAATTATTTATGCAATGTTAATCGCATATTATACTTCATGATATCCCTCCATGAATTTCTTTCATGAGGTCTCTTCATGATCCTCATTATTGAATGATTCTTTAGATCAATATTTTACGAAAAACTTCCTCAATGATTTAACACATGTTAATGGGTATATATAGGTATAAATATATCAACATATCTCCAAAAATCCCGAATAACCATCTAATTTGTGAGGATCATAGGTTCTTCGATGATCGGGATAGAACCCCTAGAACAAGTCCATGGGATGCATTCAATTTTTTCAAGATTCCCTAGTTTGTATTTTCATTGGACCTCTGCACATATCTCGAGACTGTATTCATGATTTGAATGAGAGTATGGTATTCTTTCACATTTATACGAGTATGTTGTCCTCATTCATGATTTCCCTGACATATGAGTACTAGATACAAAGACCATCATTAGTAATTCATGAGATACCATTGTGATATCCAATGAAAATCATGAGAAATATGTGAGATCCCAATATGAGATTGAAATAGAAACGTGAGTTCTATGTAAGATCTCATCGTAAGGCTCATATTCAATCATGAACTTTTTGAGATCCCATGATGAGTTCACAAGTCAATCTTATAATTTTCAATGATTTTTTCTTCCAATGATTTATTTGACCCATCTCATTTTCTAAACACAATCATCAGTGCAACACAAGAACACATTGTGAGACAAGATTAAACATTTGTGCACTATGATATCAATAAATCATTAATGTTTGCATATGATCATACATTCATGAAATCATTTCATTGCTTCATTGATTACCAACCATCACCAACTCTCGTTAATATTTTCAATAAACACAATCAACCCAAAAGGACCATCATTTTGTGTTTTTTTCATATAGATAAGAACCATTGATTTAACTTATGACTTACTTGTGATATTATATTAGGTTACCATTCTTTCTATTTTTAGATGGTTTATGTTTCTGATGGATTGAATCTTTTAAATGTTATTTTAATTCCATGTCTTATAATATGATAAAATATTTATGAATCATATTTCTTTCAAGATTTTATAATATTATGAATGTTTTAGATCTTGTGAGACATATATGTATGATTTTCATTACGTGATAGATTGGAACTATATCTCATTTCAATGACTTGGCTAAAGATGGATATTTAATTTGATAAATAGTAATAGAAAAGGGCTGAACTCAGTATAATGATCTATATTATCCACTATAATAGTTTTGGGAGTGAATAATGACTATATTAATGGATTGGGGCGAGAACCCCTTCCACTATGATAATCATGTAAATTAACCTAGAATAATAATGAAATGTGTTTCTATGAATATGTGTATTCCTAAAACATATGTATTATGATAATGTTTTTATCACATGGATGATGTTATTTGATTCCTTTATGATACATGTATTATGAACTATTATGATTTATGACATTAATTAATATTATGATTGATTATATACAATGTATGCCTTTCTCATTTTTTATTATGTTTTTATACCCTTATGTTATTATTATTCTCAATTGATCAGTTTTATATCACCTTCTAACACATAACTAGAAAATGATCTCACCCTTAATTTTCCTAATTTTTTTCTAAGATATGGAAAAGGGTACTATGTATAACATGTAAATGAATTGTGCTAGTTATGAATAAATTAGTGTGAGTCGATTTAGATATTTTATGATCCCGTAGTTTATATGTATGAGAATACAATATAACTATACCTATATAATTACAAATTAGATTGTTATATTATGAAATGAAAAATAATATTTTGTGATGTGATATCTATGGAACAAAAGTATGGGTCACTCTAATGCCATTAGGTTTAGACATTCATATGTATCAACCCATAAAAATGGTATAATTAGAAATTTTTTTACATGATCTTATCCATTCAATAAATACATTTTTCTTATGTCCATTATCATTTTTTGACCTAATGATAAGATCTTTATTACTCAATGATATGATGTTTCCCCTATTGAGTGTGTGTGCTCATCCTTTTCCATTTGTTTGATATTTACCTAGGTAATTAAAGAAGAAGTTTTCTATGTAATATGAATAATTGAATTTAGTGTGATGAAACCATATGGAAGAAACATATGTTATATTGTAAAATTAGATTTTTATGAATCAAATATGAAAATAAACCAAACAATTTAGATCTGTGTGTGGTTTTATTTATTTAATTTTGTTCATAATTTTGTAAGATAATGTAAAGTATATGTATATAATTTTTGGGTTGAGTCATTTTATATCAGAGTGGGGTTTATAAATTTATTAGAATCAGATAAATAAATATAAGATAAAAAATATAATGAATCCTTGGTCGAAGAAAATATATAGTAGGTTTAATTGAAGGAGTGATGGGGTAAAACAAATTAGGAATCAATTTACATTTTTATATAATTGTTTACATTAAATTATTTATGATATTATTATTTAATATTCATTGTACCTTTGTTTTTATTTTAGTAATTGTTTATAACAAACACAAAATAAGTGAACAATTAGGGTTACTAATAATTTGATGATTATCACATTAAAAAACATAATGGGATGGAGTAATTTATGATCTATGAAAAATATCATTAACCATACTGATTTCCTAAATTCAAACACTTGGTAAAAAATCAACATTGTTCCTACAAATATAAATAAATACCATGATTTATTTGATCTTTTAAGCTATAAATTATAGAGAAATTCACCAATATAATATAATATTTATTTAATATTCATTATATTTGGATAATTAATATTTTGTTTTTAGGTTTTATTATTTGGAGTGCTTATTGAACCATTAGTGGACCATTTATTAATAAGATGAGGGAAATTGAATAAATTAACTCCATGTAATGGGAGGAATTTAGGAAAATATTTATTAACTACAAATTTTCCCTAATTCATTGTATAAAAATAGTGAAAAAATATTTTACAATTAAGAACATGATGAATAATTTATTGTTTTAACAAATTGAAAACATAAAACATTCCTGTTACACCTCTATTTTCAACTTTGACCCTGAAAGTAAGATATTACAATTCATTAGTTTCATAAAACAATGATCTCAATTATAATTATCTATAAATGATATTGGTATCTATAAATAAACTGTACAACATTATCTTAAAGAGGAATGGAAACTAGATACCATCACTATACTTCTCGATTTAGTGATATAAAATAGAAATTAGAATTTGAAAAAATTTTAATTAATATTTTTTATATAGGACTTATGATCAAATATTTTATAGGATGAAAAAGCTAGATAATGAACATATAATATTCTCTCAAATGAGAAAATCTAATTTTTTGTTTGTATGACTTATCTATTAAGAATTCTTTTTGATTTGAAGAGGCTCACTAACATAATAGAAGCAATGAAAGTTACATGTAATAAATAAACCTCACATTAATTGTATAAATTCATGTATTAAAGGTGTTAAAAACTAAATTGACCAAATAAAGGTCAAATAACAAAAATAAAAATCAAGATCATCAAAAAATAATGAGAGAAATTATGATCTTATAAAATCACTACTAATGAAGTGAATATTAAAAACGATGTAGTGAAAGTCATACTTATTATCTAGTTAGTAACAATAAATGTATTACATATTTATATTTATTTAAATTCATTCATATCATTAATGTTTGACATGAATATTTATTCAACACTTTAAGGATTAGATATCGAGTTTTCTACTAAACCACCAAATGCTGTAATGAGTTAATCCTGCGTATGTAACTCTTATAAAATTGACGTTTATTTAAAGAAACATACTAATAATTATATTATTATACCATTGGTAAATATTATTGTGATAGATATAATGGATTGGATCCACCTCTATAGAGGCTTATATGAAATCATATATAGGAAAAAATAAATTAATATCTAAATCATAAAATTGTCCTATACAAAATCAATGTTGTTATGAACATCAATTAATTTTTTTTTTCTTAACATGTATGTTCATTATAGATATTTATATTTATCATTAAACAACTCAAAATATTTATGAAAAAATTCATAATTATGGATGTGGAGTTAGTGGGATTTTATTTATAACATGTATTTTCAAAAAATAAATCATATATTTAAAATAATATATTTGGTCATATTTATGAGAATTTTTATTTTATCTTAAATGGATTCTGAAGAAAAACATGACAATATGGTAGTGTGTAGAATAATAAATATTTTTAAGGAGCGGGGAGTATTTATTATTTAGTCTAAAAGATATAAACATGAATTGTTTTTTTTAAAACACTATATTCATCATTGAAACTCAAACTTTTTTTATCAATATATACAGTATTAACCAATTCCTCATGGTTGGTGGCTGTCATTGAATTGGGATAACCTAGATATTAAAAAATAAAATTTCCACATTATTCATGATGGAATCAGTGATGAATGTAGGAATTTTTTAATCAATGTTGAGTTGTTTTAGTTTCATCAAAGATGTTTTAACAAACCATTTCACAACGCAATATTAGTGTTATTTGATTCTTCCATCCATTATTGAGTTTTCCAAAAAAACCCAATGACATGAATATATGTTAAAAAAATAATGAAAATAATTCCCTAATATATTATTGATAAAAGAGTGTATGATTAACTATTAGGGGATTGTTCAAATAATTATAGTCAAATAAAATAAATGATATTCCTAATCATGGACTGTACTTTTATATCACATGATAAAATTTAATCCATTTCATAAACATTTTTAGTTTTCTACCAACAAATTCACAATAAAATAGAATATTGTGGGATAAATATTAAATTATTTATCTATAAATTATTCTATGATAAACCATAAACAATTTATAATTGAACCCAAATAAGCATCCATAATGGTATTATTAATGAACATTAATTTCTTATTTTCATTGGTCAATTTTTTATGGGAATGAAATTATTTATTTTAAAATTTGTTTTGTGAAATTTAAATTTTTTATATTATTAAATAAATTACCTCGTCTATAAATTACTACAAATATCAAAATATTGTATGGGTTTCACTAATCACTCCCATATTGTTTGTTTCTCTTCACATGAACTTGTTTAACAAATGGATAGTGAATTAGTAATAATGTTATCCAAGGGTTTAAGAGAACATATGTAAGAATCGGTGAATTGGTGAATCCATTATACCCATAGATGAGATGTCACTAATAACAGAGGAATAATTGTCTTGTTTGGAAGGGGAACATACAATTAAGAGGTTCTAAGAGATTATAATTACCTCTTTGGGAACATGAATGTATACAACATGCGGTTACGATAGTCTAAGCTGTAAAAAAATCTATTTCTATGTAATTTTTTTAGATTACATCTCATATAATCTCTAGGGTCGCATGCCTTATATCTCATAAGGTATAATGTTATAGTATAGAAGAAATATTAAACAATGGGAACCATGTTGCTAATTGTTACACAATATGTGTTAGAAATTATTTTTATTCTCCTTTTACAAGAGGATATGACGATTCAAATCCTTGTAGCCATTTTTTTGTATATCTTATACTCAATGTATCCTCACTCGAATACATTGGTTTTATACAATGATTCCTATTGAGGGTCCACATGAAAAGTGAACATAGTACATTACATGTACATAAAAAAACATTACCATGTCATCCCTTCATCCACAGATGGATACAAAAACACTATGTACATTGAAAAATATGTCATATTGTTATATATCACAATGACTGGATGTAGTAAAACACCCACATTATGAGGAACAAGCCATTACAAATTATGACTTTTCCTAAAATATATATGTGCTAGGGTATATTCTTTAGTATTATACACATAGAACACATAGAAAAAATAATAAATTCTCTATGAATATAATTAAATTATCCAAAATCCAACCCAATGAAATTTACAATGCTACAATACATAGATAATTAAAAAATATATAATGGGAAAACATCAATAATTCCAATATTCTATAATAATCGCTCCTATAAAACAGTATTAAAATGAGATAATATATTATTAAGGAAATCATCATTTTATAAAAAAAAATAATGAACCTTCATAGTGATTTTAGTGAAATATGTATAATTGAATGTTGTGTAATTTATAAGATGTAATTTTACTATTTAAATAGTTAAATGACCATTGTAATAGTAACCTAAACATTAAGAATATTAGCCCAATCAATAAAAATATCTTTTTGAGGGAAGAAATAGTAAATTGATCTCAAAATAGTAAAACATAATTTATATTAATCATAAGTAATTTATGATAATATGTATATCTAAATTAAAGAATGTAAATATTTATTAAAACTCAAAAAAAAATAATAACATTTTCAATCAATTGAATATTAATATATAATGTAAAAATCTAACAAATTTTTGGTAAATAATTAATTTATCGATGTTAAAATTTTATTTTGATAATATTATTTCAATTTTTTAATTAATAAAATTAATTTTGTTATGGTGTGTTTCTTAAAATTTATTTAAATATTCGAATTTTATAATAATAGTAAAAATTAATTTTATTGTAATCAATATCTAGTAAATTACATCATTAATGTTGTAATAATAACCTACTAAATTAAATAATATGATCCTAGAACATAAAAATATTTATGATGTAAAAAATCATCAAATTAAATTCCCAAACCTAAAATATATTTTCCAACGACTTAACACAAAATTATTTCATTAAAAAAATCAATTCTTGTACATTCAATCTTATTAAACTAATAATTTTCATTTATAATATTTTGTATCTTCCTAAAAATATTTTTTACAAATTAATAACAAAACACAATGCCAACAAAATTTTCTTCTAAATAGATTAATTTGGAAATAATTTTTTAAAAATAATTTATCCTAAAAATCCCCCTTCTCTAATTTATATATATTATTTTTCCTTACCTTTGGAAAAATACCAGTAACTAACATATTAATTCCAATATCCTAAAAAATTCCATATCATAATAATTTTATAATCCTTAGGGATGTTTTGGATTCATAAACTCCAATCATCTATGGGGTTTAGTATCACATAAAGAGAAGCATCATCTAGAAGTGAGTATGTTTTCATCAACCGTTTCTCTCATTTTCTACTTCTCTTCCACATATTATCGATTCTATCCAATCGTAAAATAACTAATATTTTTTTATGAATTATGAAAACATTATATTAATGTTATCAACCTACTTCATTGATTATATTTAAGAATTATTTATATTACATACTTATCTTTCATCCTTTTTTGACAATTTCCAGTCAACAGAAGATAAAATGCCCATGATAACATTTTTAAATCTTTATATATCATAACTATTATTGAAGATTAAATAAATTAATTACAATATTTTAAATTTTAATTTTATGATTTTTTATTATTCTTGTTTTAATATAAATAATATATAAATACAAATGAAGTGAGACTATTTAATTGAAGAAATATTAGATATTTTATGGAAAATATAATATCTAAACATTCCCCCAATAATAATTGTAATTAAAATTTTTATCAACCCCATTGATTTCTTTGAATCATTTTAAGACTATATTTTTTTCACATTCCTTTATGTATACATTCTTATTATAATTTTATGATTAGATGGACGAGCATAAAATATTATATCCCTACAATTCAATGGGTAATGTGATATATATAATTATATTTTTTGAATTACACATTAACATGATTCCAAATTTGTTCACAATTATCCTGTTTTGATTTATATAAATATAATATTTGTGAAAATGATGCGAGATTTTTTTATAACTATATGTTGTATTTTTCCACTATGTTTTAATGATATATTATTATGAATATTTAGCATTCCATTTCATTGTCATAGTATTCCCACATGAGTACTATGATGATCGTATGAATATAATAATATAATTATTAATATTCTTAACCATGTGATATTGATCCATTCTCCTTATTTATCACGAGATATTCCAACCCCTAAAAGCCTTTAAGATAACACCTTTCTCTGATGTATCTCCTATGGGGAATATATATACTAAGGTTAAGGGGGAATATTTTTAGAGGATAATGGTGAAAGATTTAAATAATATTAATATTTTATATATAATATTTTTATGAACATAATTTTTCGATGATAATTATCATTTTGGTCCTCAAATGTATTACTATTATGTTATTTTTCTAAGAAAATGATGTAATATCCATGTGTAAAATTATTCAGTAACAATGATTGGAATTAGATAACATTTTAATTGATTTTCAAATTATGACAAGAAAATGATGGTGAACGCATAATAGAATTGATAGAGTTTTAATATAATCATCATATATATTGATAATGTAAAATAGCATGTGGTTTACAAGCGACTGAAGGATTTTTTATACAATATGTAGATGTGGATCTAGTACAGATATATCGATGGATAGTAACCCTGAATGGTCATTTTTTGTATTATCTCAACTTATAACGAGTGAATGACAAAGAGGAAATTCTTGTTAGCTAGTTTATATGTTAAAGGGGGTAATCATTGGTTAATAAAATGCGGTATATAAATCATTATGATAGATATATAGCTAAATTAGTAATTGTTTTCAATGTTATAAAATATGTAAGTATATGATCCAAAATTTATTTTTTTAATAACAAGGATAATCTAAACATATGGATCCTATAAGATATGACTTTAACTAAGTACATCCTTGAAATATATTTTTTATTCATGATGTATTGGATTATGATTTGTTTAAATTATTTGTAGCTAGGAAACATGATAGAACGAGAAGATACTATACTGAAAACCAATTAATGGAAAAATTCAATGATTAAATTATAATATTATAATATTATATGAGGTGGAGTCAAAAACATTAAGGTGGTAATTATGTACCTATATCAGT
This sequence comes from Viscum album, assembly GCA_963277665.1. Lineage (NCBI taxonomy): Eukaryota > Viridiplantae > Streptophyta > Magnoliopsida > Santalales > Viscaceae > Viscum > Viscum album. The sequence goes on along the minus strand of OY728162.1, from coordinate 1,012,951,690 downwards.
CATTGAAAAACTACCAAACCAATGTGAAAATATACCTTCACCATCGAAGGATCAAATATCTAATGATTCCTTATGTGGAAACAATAATTTCTATGCTCCTATATTTTTAGTAGCATAACTTTAATATGTTCAATTATAATTCTTCAGGTCATGTTAGTATTTAGTTGGAATTACTAAATAATACCATGATGAATGATAAGACAGAGTAAATTTAGTAGTATGACTTTAACATTGAATTTCCTAAAAATAATTTCCCTTGAACTATGTTAACAATGATAGATAGTGAATTAGTTATTTTTATGTGAAAGGGGTGATTCATTCATGGATAATAAAGAGTGTTTCTTAGGTATTTCATCATATGCAGCTGGGTTTGTAATCATCAATGAAAAAACAATGATTGGTTATTTTGAGTTTCAAAACCCCAACTTTAAATGGCTCTAGATATCCCTAAAATTGAGACATAATAATAATTCCATCAATTTACACTCAATGAAGTGATGGAGTTAGGATAATTGTCCTATGTACATAGATATTGGTATCAAATAATGGTGTTACAATAATATAGATCTAATGGAAAATGTTGAAAGAATAACTAACCCACCAAATTCCTAAGTAACGTCATGATAATTCCATAATGGTATAAGGAAAGGAATTAAGTGTGTGATATCAGACCAAGAATATCATGAATATCAAAGAGACATGAAGAAGTTGTCCATTATGATGGTGGAATGAAAGGTACCTCTCAACACCATAGTCATGGTTCAATTCATCAATATTGTTTAAAAATAGAATATTCAAAGATAAAAAACTAAACTATTAATATTTAAATGTAATAATCATTAGGATCTGCTAAAGAAAATGGGTGAATGAGAAGGATTATTCCATCACCCCTACTCATGTTGAGCATGATAATGACGTCCTATAATTCTCACTTCCTATTCAATAATAAATGCAAAATATTTTATTTGATTCCGATTATATGTATTACATTTTATTTAGTATTTTTTTAATTAATATTAAATTATGTATGTTCTTCCTTGCTGTATATATATACATAGAAACATCCAATGGTGTCATCATTTCCACCCAAGTGTTGGAATCCTCTCAAGTTAGAGTTTGTGATGCGCTTCATCTATAAAATCTCGTAATCATCACCTTCATGAATTTGATTACACATTTCTCATGGATTAAATATCATTATATATATATATATCAAAATAACTATATAGAAAAGTGTATCTCTTTCCAAATCCCAAACTATACCATGCTATTATACAATTCAAAGTAAGAAAATGAATCAATTTTAGAGGATAATTCAATGTTGTTGTTAATGATCCCTAATTAAGAATCATATGTAGACCAACTGGGTAGTTAATATAATGTATCACCTGAGGGGGAACTCCTGTTATTAGGGAAGACAATATTTTATTTCTCGAAATATTTCCCTGCATTCCCTTAGATTTTGAGGTACTGTTACAAATAAAATGATAATTCCAATCCACTCATATTTCTAAATCCCTTATACAATTTCACATATTGAACTGGAGGAACTATCCAAGTAGCTTCAAGGAAACATGGAAAAACATGCATACACCCTATTATATTACATTAGGGTTTTCCTGTCCTCTTTTTCAATAAACCTAAAATGTCTATGAGGCTATACATCAATTACCCTGATCTCAATAATATAACCATATTGAAAAAATATCTATTTTCATGTAATGGTTTCTTGTTTTATCATATTTTGGGATCTTAGTAATTCTTAAACTTGGATATTACTTTTTGATATGATTATATAATGTTGGACAAGTATTATATTACGAATAAATAACATCATATTGTTTGTAGGGATTATAAGTTTGTAGTGGAGCCCATCATGTATACAAATTACATAGAAATATTCATGTATTTTATGATTATAATATATAGGGACTACTTCAATAAAAAATTTATTTATTGATTATATTCTCATTTAAACCATTATAATGTTGGAATAGGATGTGAATAAATGAATGTGTTTTTAGTATTAAGAATGGATAATATGTACATTATGTTTAGGAGACATAATGGGGGAACAAAATTATAATTGGTCAAATTTATGTAGACTCTTTATGGTTATTGGGAATTGATGAATGGAATTGAATATCATGTTTAACCAAACTTCAGATTTTTTTTGAATTAGATGGGAACTACTGATGGGTTTTGTAAAACATCACAAATTTTTTATCCCAATAATTTATTAAAATAAAGAATGAGGTAAAGTATATCTTGAGGGAAGAATATGAGGAATAATATAACGATCATAAAAAAGAGGATAATAACTGTTCCTTTCTACATATTACAATCAATTGTATAAAGTGTTTTTATATAAAATAATGAAAAAAGAAAAGGATTGGGTTTTTTACTCATTCATAATGGTAATGTGAGAACATATTCCACAATAAATGATTAGATCTAGGAAACAAACTACCAATATCATGACCCTTAGGTGGATGATGTGATGTTTTCATTGATTATTTTATGTCACTAAATATATGTTAATAAGTGTGGCAGATATACAGATCAAAGATGGTTATACTATAGATTCAAATATAAATATCACAACATACAAGTACGAAGAAAGTTAGATATGATTTATAATCTATGATGTATCTCTATAATACAATTATGGAATGTTGAATATGGTAGTTGACACTATTAGTATAAAATATCCTTTTATATTTACCGTGATTTGTATTGAGAGTGTTCCTATCTTTATTGGTATATAAATAATTGATCTAGAAACTATAATACTATTAATACATCTTGCCATGACTAAATTGGATGCTTCTTCAATTTAAAGTTGAAAAATATTGTGTCATTGTCTTTGGAATTACACATAGTTTACCTTTATCACCATAGATAACGATATATATTTTGGATAATACAAATAGATCATGTTCCTCTATACATATTGTACATTCCAAGGTTTCTAGTTATCTTTAAGATCACATCAGGTGGTAAAACAAGAAAAAGGAAATTGTTGAGTACCCAAAAAATTTCATAGTCTTTCAATAAGGTCAAATAATGAGATGAAATTACGAGGGGATGACCCAACCATTTCCCATAACCATATCGAAATGGAATAACATCACAATAGACTTTTCACCAGTATCATGAATATAACCAATTGTTTAAATGTGATCTTGGTTTTAGTGAATTGACCAACCAAGACAAACCAATTCATCTCTATTATTGAATATTTCTATCATAAAATGAGTAAAACATATAAGAAGTAATTGGATGGGATAATTTTAAAACAATAATTAATTTGTTTGGTCATAATCTAGGGCTCACTTGTAAATTCAAGGGAAACCGTCAACATATTCTGAATATTGAATTGAATTTTTGTATGACCTAACACCCCCAAACTGATAATGAGTTATAATTGACTAGTAAAGAACTCAAGAACATTCTAAGAGATTAATATTTAGAATTTAATGGTATATGTTATCAATATATCATTTTATCTGAGTATTATACATAAAAAAATTCATTAGATTATTCAAATAGTATCATATGAAGACCAATATAGGAAATGATCAATAAATTCTACATGTTGTGATGATGTTTATGAATGGAAGAAACATTGACATTATATTGTGAAAGTAATTAATATTATTATTTAATTCATCCAAAAACATATAATGTCTTCCTATATATGGAAGAAGAGCTATGTTGACAATCGTCAAAGGAATATGATGATTGATGATGGAGAAAAAACATTCTATCAAGTATCACCATGGGATAGATCCATGTAGTAGATAAATTCTATAATTCTCAGCCTTTAGTATGTTTCCTCTTTGATATCCTTGATCATATAGGATCTATCCAATATTGACTAGCACATCCACCGAACATGCCTTAATTTCATGATTTAATCCATGCATCTCTCACAGGAATGTATATACTAGATCCCTTTTATTAAAAAATCTGGTATTGGGAATATTGAATTATCACCTCCCTTATGAGAATTATATAGTGAAGATATTAGAGTATAGAAAATATTTTCTAAATAAGAAGATAACTAACTAAGTCAATTTATTGTGGTGGAACCATAAATATGATGATTCGAAATGAGAACCTAATGATACAATAAAAGTGAACCAGACACATTTTTTTGTTAATCGAGAATATTTGTTGAAATTATATGGTTCCAATTTCTAATTTTGGGATGAATATAAAAAAATAATGTATATAAATGATAATTTTTCCAAATTCATTTTTTATATTATATTTCATACTATTGTTCACATACGTCGTAAAATTTCCAAAAGATTTATTTGATTAATAGATATAATTATTTCTATCAATAATAAAGCCTGTGAAAATTCAATATATTAAAATATGAAAAAATTAAAAATTTGAAAATTAAAAAGAAAAAACATTGATCATTCAAATATTATATAATTTTATCTCCTATGAACAATAATATTGAAAATAAAATGTATAGTATAAATCCAATCTTTATTTTAAAAAAGGAAAATGTAGTACATTGGGAGGAATTATAGTGAATGATGTATGGAGGAATGAATGGGTGTTTATAATAAGTAATATGACTATTTTATATAGTGACATGGCCACTGAAATAGTATTCTTACAGTTAAGAAAATTAACCTGACGGTTTGAAAAATAACTTTACTACAAAATATTTAAATATCAAATAATTAATATTTAACCCATGATATTTAATATAATATAATGATTATAACTATAGAAAATAAATATCTATATTATAAAGACAATGAAACTATATGCCCATTATTAAAAAACATTTCTGTTATTATATTGTGTAAGATTATTAATTTTTATGTTAATTGTCACGACCTCACCTACCGAAGACCATGAAAATTTTCAATAGTCCACATCGGTCTTCTATAATACCTTAATTTTCTTCCCAGGAAGGAATATGATATAAACCATTAGGTTCACATATCATGCTAATGAATTTCCACAAATTCCACACTTGTTCCTTTCATGTTTTTTTCCTAATTTACAGGCATTTTGTGAAACATCCCAGAGACTACCCATCCTATTCCATGATCTTGGCCAATAATGATTAAATTTGGAGTTATAATGAGGTAATCTAAAAAATATAATGGCTAATATTATAGGAATGGGTAGTAACATTTAGTATTTTAATACCTCACTATTCCATGGGTGTTACACCGTCCCCCCTAAAGCACAACACCCTCATTGTGGTCCCAACACCTCAAACCTTGGTAGTGCGGCTATATATATGGCTATGAGATGGATTTGATATAATTTAATTTGAATCAATCTAACATATTACATGAATCTAATATGTTATCCACATGGTTCTACTTTAATACCTTCATTACGTTCCCTGGGCACAAAATGATAATACCCATGATGGTCACTTATCATACAAATGACTATCCCCACATGCCAACATATGTTGTTTCAGTGTTTTTTTACACTCACACAACCATAGTGAAAATTCACAGGAGGTCGCATATAGTGATTACTAATCCATTAATTTAATTTTTAACTCTATATTTATGATTAGGTAGGCTTCCAAAAATAAAGGCACACCTTAATGAAATGGGTAAAAATACTTAGTCTTTTTCACCATTACATTTCTAGGGATGTAACATTAATAATTATTCTTAACTAAGTTCAAAAACGATTTAGATAATATTAATTTAATATTATTTATTTTCATCCCCTTCTTCTAATTTTTATTTTTTTTAATATTTTCCAATATTTATTTTTTATGTGAGTAGTATAAATACAATTTATTTATAATTAATATGTTTTAAAATACATCATTCATGGTCTAATAATGACTATATAAATTCTATATATTTAGTTTTGACCAAATAAATTTAATATTTTAAATAACATATTAAATTCAATTTCCAAACCAAAAATTTATTTTCCTTATTTTAATGTATAAATTATTCTATTAAAAAAATTAGTATTTCGAGTTTCATTTTTAATATTCTTATTAATTCTATTTATAATGTATTTTAACGTCATAAAATCATTTCATTTTTCATAAATTTTATTTCAAAATTAAAAAATAATAAATATTCCATGGTTTACCAAGAAAAGAATATTTTATTAAATATTTTTTTACTAAAAGTTCCCTCTCCCCATGTATAAATACCCCCACTCAATCCCCTTGAAAATCCATATATCACCCAATTAATAGAGTTGAATCTCTCAAAAATTATATCCATTAAGAAAAATATAATCCATACTTATGTTATTAAGTCACTCAAATAATAGATTCTAGGGATATTAGTGATCTGGAAAACCTGTATCCTCGTGAAGAGGGTATGTGTTTATCAACATTTTCACTCATTTTCATCATCTTTGTCATTGTTTCTAGCCTATTAAAAACAAAATCTTTTAAAATTAAATATATTTTTTAAAATTATATTAATGATAATAACATAATATATAAATTATATTAATGACGTATTTATACTTCCTAATTGTCTTTCCCACTCCATTGATAATGTTTCTTCAATGGTCACTTAATTTCCCAAGAAGATATGTCCAACATTATGTTTAAAAAAAATTATATATGATGTTTATAATTATTTACAATATATAAATTTGTTAATATATATATTTCTATGATTCATTAGATAAAATCAATAATTTTAATTTATAAAAAAATTATGATCATAAAATCAAAGGATTGTGGGAAATTTTATGAAACATTTGATATAAAAACATTTCACACTTAACAAAAGTGATTATGCAACATGATCTATGGAATATAATTGGTTAATTGTAAAAGATAAATATAATAAAATTTTATTAAAATGAATAAATAAATTTTGTTTTATTATATTGTTGTTATAAATGGGGTAATATATATCAAGATTTAATGTTAGCATATTCTTGAACAGAACACATTTTTTGGAGTTATATCCTATTTTAATTTATTTATAGATATTCCACTAATTCAATTAATTTTTCACACTGTTCTTGCACTATTATTTCTAGGGATATATATTTCAATAGAGTTCGAATTATTTCATAGAAAAATTAAAATGATTTTAAAAAACTAGTTTTTTTAAACTTTAATATGACTCCACTTGAGTTGTTTCTTTATAAAATAACAATTACCTTTTATGTCAAAATATGATTTACCTTTTTCATTTGGTAATCAACATGGATATTCAATAAGAATGCATTTTGAAATCCTTATCAAAATCATTCATGTCAATCAATTAAATCCATAACTATTATTATTTTTTATCATATTTCAATGTTGAATGAATGATTTTGATAATTTATGATATGTCAATTTAGGATGAATACAATTAAACCTTTAATAAATCATTTAATGTAATATACCTAATGAGATTATGTTTTTTTCTTTGAAAATAGTGCATGTTTTGTTCAAAATTTCTATATTACAATTTATGAAGACTATATTTCCATGAACTTGGTACTACCTTGGTTTAAATTTATGTTAGGTATTTTTCTCACAACCCATATAATTATATATACACATTTATTCTTAATTGAATAATATTAAGAACACTATTGTATGACCCCTAATAAAACTATAAAGGTTTTGTTTCATTAAAAAATGGACACTTAAATAACAGGTACATAAAAGATATATATCATCTCCTACATAGTTCTTCACCAATGGATCCCTTATTAGTCAAATGATACATAAAATATCACTCTATAGTTTACGGAAAATGACACAAAATTAATTGTGAGATCATATTATCAATAAGAGTAGAAAAGGGATATTTAAATGTTCACTTAAGAAGAAAATATTCACAAGTTTATGGGATAACAATCCAAACATTTGAAATAATACAGAAAAATCATAAACCACAATAATAAATCAAGGAAAAAAGAATTATAGTTTATGAGATATGATTCAAAAATGAATGATTGAAAATATCAATTAGTTCATGAGATTAGAAAAAAAAAATTGTGTAAAGAGGAGAAAATAAATTCAATTACACAGTCATGTATAATTCCTAAGGAAATATAGTGGATTGGGTTCATACACCATTCCATCACATCCTTGGACGATTTTGATATCCAATAATATCATAGTGTATAGAGTCCCATACTAAACCAGGAGAGCTACCAAATCATGTACTAATTATCTCACGAGACTCCCATCTATTCTTAATTAATTTTATGGGTCATAAAATTATATGCCCACAAATCACATTATTATAATCTCTACATATTTGTTCCGAAAGTCCAAAAACAATTCATTATATATCTTAACCGATGTAAATGAAACATGTTTCATAAATATTTCCCCATTTTAACATATCATATCCCATGGAAAATAAATAGGTTTCATAAATATCCAATCATCATAATCATAAAAACAAAATTTTCCATGTATAAGGATGGTATAATTGGATCATATTACCATTTTAGAATAAGTAACATCAAAGGATATACTAATAGGAACAATTTTTTATAAAATATCATATGAAATTCTTCATGATGAAATACACATTTCATTTTCAAATATATTATTAATAAAATTTAAAAAAAGTAAGAAAAAAATTTCTTTTAAGAAAAACATCGAAAAATAAATATAGAATATTCAATTATCTGAGTATTAATGTTGAAAGAGAATTAAATTCATGTAATGTATGTCAATATTGTAATGATTTTCATATCATTGAAATAAGTTAAAATTATGATATTTGGAATATGATTATAAAATTATATTTTAAAAATTATTAAACATATTAATTCGACAATAAAATTGAATTTATGTTCTATTTTTATTATATTAAGAATATTATTGAGAATAATTTAATTAAAAAATGGACATTGGAAAAATTATTCTTGATAAGAGAGTGAATATATTATATTTTTTTGAGAAAAATATATCATGATCATATTAAGTACAAAAGAGAGGGATATAGTAATACTAAAGTAGAATTCCTTGAAAAATAGAGGATAATATAATTATTTTTTATCATAAAAGGTTAATATAATTTTTTTCAATTAATATTTATACATAAACAATCCTGAAGAAAAAAAGTAGGATTGAATCATAAAGCTGTTACTACTTTGGTGAATTTTATATTTTAATAACCATGAGAAAAATACATTACAGTAAAACATTAAATATCATAAAAAAATATATAGACTCTTTATATAACATGTCAATTGGACAATATATTCACCTCCAAATTGAATATATGAGCGTTAAATAATATATGACCCAAAGAAGATAATTTGATAAGATAAACTATTAAATCATGTTTTGATGTATTTGAAATCACTCTAACATCACGTATAAAAAGATTAAATTTATTATAAATATATAATATAATCATTCAAGTATTTTTTTGTCTTATATACTTTTCTTATAACATTTCAATACCAATTTTTTATTAATTTCATTATAAAATTTTCATTTCAGGTCTTATTTGTTTTGTTTGTCATTGAAGTTTCCATTGAAAAGATCAAGTCCTTGTACAATGATAATAGATATATCACATAAATAATGATACTTATTTTTATAAATGTATCAAATATAAATCATATACATATTTATTATAATCTATAATGTTATATATTCTATGATTATTTTTACTATTCATAGAGAGAGTTTGTTTTATGTATGTATAAACAAGGTAATTATTTTTAAATAAATTACAAAAATGAATATAACTATTATTTTATAATTATATAATCAAAAGTATATAATAAATCACATATTTATACGTTAAATAAATCCTTATTATCATCTATTTATAGTTTGAATAAGAAATTAATAACATCGCTTTATGGTTGTGGCAGTCAATATGATTTTATGAGAAACATTATAGTTTTGAAACGAATGGGAAGGTAATAAGTTTTATATTATTTTATAATTAATTAATTATAAAATTTTCATAATAATAATATATTAAAATTAAATCAATAATAACAAACCTCCATGAAATGTGATGTTCGAAAATTATTTCTCTCTCTAGATAGATATCGTTGTCCACAAGTACGCACAAGCGATACTTTCAAATCCCATTTGATGTAAAAAAGGATTAATAATAGTGGATACATGATCATAAAAAAATACCATAACAATTTTGAAAACTAATTTATTATTATTTTGATATTTTTCATGTATTTTTCTGTTGTATGAAAAGAAAAAAATTTAATGACTTTGTGTAGGATTATTATATTTTCATTGGTATACCTCATTTAGTTCCATTATGATAGACCAAATTAATTCTATTGAAACCAAAAATGAATATATAAATTATGTATATAGAAAATTAAAATTTCATTTAGTAGGGTTTTCAATCAATAGTGCTTATTATTGTGAATATTAGGTAAAGGAGGGGAGTCCTTATTTAGGTGGTTTGAGGACACACATTTATTTTCATAAAACATGAATGTTTAACCATTTCTCAGTCATGAAAATTGATTCTATATTTACAAGTATCATACATTTGAATAATATTTTGTCAAAATATTGCAATAAAATAGTATTTATAAATATTTAATTAGAAAAAATTAACATTTATCTTGGATAAACACCCTTGGTAAACTGAATTTGAATTGATTTGTTGTGATAGATTTAAACAATTTTTAATAATAATTTTGAAATAACAAAAGTTGCCTCATTACCAAATTTGAAAATGATAATTCACAATGATGAATCCATTTTATGGGATCAAATACCTTAATGAAATATAAATTACATTCAATATAAACCAACAATACATGATTGCTAAATATTTCTGAAAAATTCATTACATAAGTAAAAATAGTTTTTAAAAAAAAATACACATAATATTAATAAAAATAAAATTCATTTGATAATTCATATAATAAATTTAATGAATGAATTTGGAAACAATGTTTTTAGAAAATGGTACTCTAATAATTCTTTAAAAAATATATATTTAAATAAAAATCATTGTTATTCTCTATCCTTAGAAAAATCAATATTTATTTGAGAATTATCAAGAAATCACTCAAACATAATTTTGAAATGATGTATTTAGAAATGAAGTAAATTTTGTTTTAAATGATTTTTGAAATTGTTATAAATTAATTATGTCATTTTATTAAAAAATTAGAAGAATAATTTATTGGGAAAATATATTTTTGAAACTCATAATGACTTTATAAAAATTGGTTAATTATTTAAACATATATATATATATTTCAAAATAAATTATAAATGTTTTAAAAGTATGGTTATTATCATTAAACATTCCAGTGTAAATTTTATATTACAATTGTATAATATATTATAATTAATTTAGGATCAGGATGATATTTATCACAAACTATCAAAGAAATTAAATTTATCTTAATAGAAATATATCATAAAATATCAGAAGGCTACATTATGCCACCCCTAAAATGAAATATTACCTCATAATTTCATCACATTGACATAAATAAATGAATGTATCCCTATTTAATGATATCATCGTTTTCCAAATTATATTTTTTTGGAATTTTTATTCCTCTAGAATACGTTAACCATGTCACAAATCTCTTAATATATGATTTTATATTCATAATCTTATATTTATAATTTTAGTTCATTGAATAAAATATTATTCTCTATTGGTTAAAAAATTGAGCATAGAATATATGTAGGATCAATTATAAAGATACTCTAGAGTGATACATGGAACAAAAGGTGATGTTGAGATAGGTTCTATGGATGCACTAGGAAATACGATACCATACCTAATCAATAAAAATTTAAAAAGGGGCCAATATACATACATTTTAGTATTACATTTTTTTAAATCTCATATAACTCTACCTTAGTAGAATTATTTTTAATACCTAATCATGACCATCAATTTATATATTTCCCAAACAATTGTCAAAATAACCATTTTTTCTACACTACATTTCCTAGAGGTTCTGCTTTATTGATCAAAACTTATTCACCATTTCATCCACTAACTAAGGTCCCAAATATTTCATTCACCAAATTTATACTAACACATTAGTGTTTTACAGTTATTACCATAGAAGGATTCATAAGGACCCATTATAATGATCTAGTAAATGATATTATTATTTAATATAAACCAACTAAATGGAGTATTTCATCCCCATTACCAGTGAAATACATATAACTATATCTAAACAGCTTATCCATGGTTTTAAAATAACTCTTAAAATCCCTATATTACGAAATATTATATATTTTTTTGAAACACAACTCTGAATACAAATCTTGCGGAAGATATCACAACAATATCGAGGTAAATCTGGGATCTATGTAAGATAAAATATAATGTGTTTGATCATGAAACATTACTAATTATTTAATATACATTATTGAATGGTTTTTATAGTAGAAATCCATTATAATATCATAAACGTGTGTTTACCTTATAAGATGATCAACCACTACCCAAATAGAATTATGACCATAGTTTGATTTGATGAGTCAGATGAAAATACAATGCTAATATATTTCATATCCTTTATGGTATGGGTATTTGTCATCATATCCCATTTGAAATATATATCTCAAAACTGATACCATTATACATATTCTAAAATATATCATTCCATGTTTTACCACCATAAATACTCATTCAGAACACTATAATTGTTTTTTATTTATTGGATTAATACAAAAATATGAACTATGACCTTCATTTAATAGTTCATTATTGATATATTTTATTTATGGGGTATATACATGGTTCTTCAAAATTATTATTCCACCACATTTAAGGAAAAACACTTAAACATTTCTCATATTTTTTCATTAACAAGTCTTCATTTTTTCCCTCCTTAATCTTTACATTGATATGTGGTTAAATAGTCATGTAAACAAGAAAAATATTTCCCCACATCCTTTAAGATATTTTGTAGCTATCTATTTTAAATCCATAAATATTAACTATTTCAAGATACTCATCATAGATATGTTAGAATTATCCTTTTGACTAAAATAATCTACAAACATGTCTTCTTTACCAGGGTATTAATATATTGGGTATTCGTTATAGTAAATCAAATCCAACCATCAACTTTTCATAATATTCAACTCTTTACTAAATAAATATATACATTAGACTTTTATGAATAGCATAAATGTCACACCTATCACTGTAAATCCAATTCCTAAATAATATACTGAAAAAATTACCAAAGTTTACTCCAAATCATTAGTTGAAATTCTTTTCTCAAGAACATTAAATTAGTATCAAGTATCAAATATCACCATATCATTTTTCATTCTGATACATCCCAATACCTTCATATATACATCACTATTGAACATAAAAACTTCTCCACTATAGTGTAATATATGTATATGTTCTCTATCTATCCTTACCTTCATTTACATGAAATATTCATCATGTTGAACTATCAAAATGAACATAGCACTATTCCATGTTAACAACATTAGTTGATTATATAGACAAGATAAATTCTCCACAAATCCATCATAATATATATCCAAACCATGAAATCTATGGATCCGGGTCACTGTGTTAGCATGGGAAAATTTTCAATAGTTTCTATATTTGATGTATCCACAGATAAACTATCCCAAGATATATATATATATATATATATCTTCCTTAATAATTATATTTTTTTGAATGACATGTATAAAGTCCACACAAAAATGAATTTGGTTGTATAGAAAGACTATTTTCATTAAATTCATAAGGATAGTGGGAGTATTTGTTTATCCAAATGGATTTACTATATATTCATAGTGTATATTGCTCATATGAAAGTACATATTTTGGATTTCATCAAATTTTAACATTAATTGAAAACATCCAATCAATGACCTACCATGGAAAAATAATTAATTAATCATAATTTATCAAATATATAATCAATATGGGGAAAAGAAACCTATTATTTATTTTGATGTGGTTATTTTTTCAATAATTAATGCAATTATGCATTAAGACATCATTATTTTTTAAATATTAATAGGTATCACCCATGCTTATATACCCCACCAAATTAATCCCATTTAAATGTTCTACTTGAGTATCTTCTTCAATTAAAATGAAAAATTATGGTACATTCTATTTTGAGAACAATGTATGTATTCTACAAAAAACATATCTAAATGATTTATTTTAAGACTACATATCTATGTCTGAAGAAATTAACAAAATATTACACAATAGTTATATAATCAAATTTGAGTATCTCTCAAACTATATAATATAAAAAGTCATTTTAATAAGCAATCAAGACAATTTAAATGGATGCAATTATCATTGGAAATTTATATGTATCGTTGAACCAATAAATGATCTATGGATTGTTTGGAATGTAGAATATGAAATCAGTCTCTCATCAAAAGAAATTGTATTTATATAATTATTTCCAATTCATGTAAAAAAATAATTTTGAATCCATCATAGAGAGAATAATGAATTTTTCAGGAAGTATATTCCCCCAAACATTAATTAGAGATGATAAATAAAAATTAGATACATTTATCATAACATTTAGTGATTCACTAAAAACACAACATCAAATCATTAAGTATATGAAAAAACATACCTATAATCATTCCACTATATAATAGAATTTATTTGAATAACATCAAATAAGACACTATAATATTTGAGTGTGCTTATCACTTATTAAACATACCAATTCTATCATCATTCCATTACTTATTTTTTTAGAGTGATCATCAAAATAATAATGTGTAATCATTTAATCATGAAAAAGTATTTATAATATTTCTTATCCATGAAAAATTCATTTTAATCAGTGTCATTGTAGGCTTGATATTGGGATTTCATAGTTATCAATTATTCAGATTCATTATAAGAGTTCTTATGTAAAATCTGATTTAAATTATGAATATTACTTAGGAGTGCAAAAAATGGTTAATAGTAAGGGAAGACACACCACACACCAGAATAATGGTTGAGATTCACTTCAACAACTCTTTTCAATAATAATACCTCAAGATGCATTTATTCTAAAACCACATCTCCTTTTTTTTATCCAAACTTGGATATATTTCGTAGAAAACCATATCACCACTACCATTAATTTTGGATATTATAATATATATACACACATCATATACATTTTTAATAAATTTTTATAAATCTAATCTCAAAATATTAACTAAACCCTTCTTTGATGAAAACTATAGATACTAATACTCTGATTCTTTATTGTAATTTATAACCATTTTTCAGTGCATTTTAATGATTTTTAATCATAATTCCCATTAAATAATAAATTATACAAAAAGAAATTAAATTTAAAAAGGTTAATTATTATAATATAAAAAAATATAAAAATTGTTTCACTTATGATATTTGATTTACTTGAGTACTATTTTTTGAAATTTACTATGTGTATTAAATATTTTATTTGAAAAAAATAATGAACAATAGACTTAACCTCAAACCAAAGGGACAAAAATATATTTAGAATGTCCTTGATGGGTTTATAGGAAATGAAACATAGTAGGAAGATACCTCCACTTTTAAAATATGAGATCATTCCATGAAGTGAATGAAGTATGCGGGCCATGGATTGCAGCTAAAATGTGCATATTTATACAATCCCATATTTTTGAGTTAGTGGGTTATGAGATCCTATTCCTGGAACTGAACATTGAAATGATGAATAATTGGTTAATAATAGAGGGGTGTTCATTAACTTATACATATTTGATTCTAGATAAGGTATATGCATATATTTTCTGTAACATATATAAAATAGTGACCCTCCACCCTATCCTAGAGATACTATGATCAAACATGAAAAACATACCGCTCTTGGAATCCTATCATGTTTTGTTATGTTTCCACACTACGAAAGCTTAGTGGTGCACTTGGAGACTTTTTTTAATGGTTGTGATACTTCTACTTCTATGCGGGTATTAATTAATGGTCGAAGCCTCGCACTAACTTCTTAGGACTTAGCTACACTACATCGATGGGTTCGCTAGAATACCCTAGGAAATGCCCTCAAAATAAACATTGATGGATCTTGTAACCTTCACACCATGAGGGCTGGAGGTACTATTCCTGATTCCCCCAACTTTTTTTATCATCACTTTCACTAGCTACTATGTTCAGGGTGACTCGTTTATTGTGGAAGCCAAGGTGATGATTAATGGGATTAAGTATTTTAATGCCATGAATATCATCTTTACTGAAATCAAAATTGACTCCTCAGTTTTTTTCAACTACTTACAATCACGGAGTGAAGCCACTTGGTAAATGATTTATATTATTAGAATATTTTTGAAATATATTAGTCGGGCGCCCTTGACCTACACAGGGCATATGGGTATTGTTTTTTCTGATTTCTTGGATACTAAGTCCATCCTCTATGATCCTTATATTATTTATTCCTTCATGGAATCCTTTCCTTCTAAGTGTGTAGATTTTGTTTGGGTGGATTCCTAGGGCTTTCATTTTTTAGGCCCCCATGACTATGCTTATATCACATTTTAGTTTGATTCCCTTTGTTATGATTTATAAAAATTCTCATGTTCAGTCTAGGAGAATTAATGAATTTATGGACCTCTTTTTTTTGTTATATGGTTTTTTGTATTTAATTTTAAAATTTAATTTTAATGAAAATATTTTTATGGTTAATAATAAATGTTATTTATTCCATTTTTAAAATTATTACCCAGCGTTTTAATAATAAATCATATCAATTTTTTAGTTTATAATCATGTTGATAGTATTTCATTATTTGTACACACATAGGGAAAATATAGTGACCATATTTGTATACATGGGAATTACAATACCTGGATAGGTATTTCCATGTTAATTCAAAGAGGTGTCATTTTTTATTTCATAAATTATATGGATGGTAATCCAAAATCAAGGAAATGGTAGGGTAAATCTCATTTCCAATGACATAAACATGAGTTAAATTGGTTTCAGAATGTAAAAGGGTTCATTTAATAAATCAAAAAAATTACAAATTATTTTTCTAAGACCATGAAATAATTATAAAACAGAACCCATCACAAACATGATCACTTATCTCACATATTGATTTTACAAAAAAATATGTATTATTTTTTTGATATTCATATTAATCATGCTCTAGTAAATACTTTTCCAAATTTATAATATAGATTTAATGATTCCTCCTTGGATATAAAAGTTGATACTACTTCCTCTATACACTGATGGTAATTTAAATATATTTTAACATAACCCAAAACGGTTTCCATAAAAATATGTTGTTGTTTATATGGTTTTTTTCAATCTCATGTTACAATTGAATTACTAGGACCACCAATGATGTTTTTTTCTTATAATCATGAGATAGAGAGGATTTTTATGACTAGAGGTATAAATCCTAGTCTATATAATAAATTATATGAAATGAATCATCGCTACTTGATTGGATTCTATACCGAACACTCTGATCCACCAAAAATGGAAATTAACCCAATAAACAGTATGGGCTCTCTGTCCCGATAATTTTTCATGTAACAAAACTAGTTTCCCATCACTTATAAAAAAATGATTTTGAATTTCATGTCAATATGATTATGGTGATTACTATATTTTGTGTCCTTAAATGTAAAGACACAGACATGAATGTAAAACAATTAATATTTTTTTGTCAGGATTCAACCCATTTGGAGATGGTGAAGATCATATTAAGTAAAGGGGATTCTTGTTCACACTCCTAGGAGATTATATAGAATGGATGTAAAATTTTAGGTTTAGCGATGTGACTAAATAGGAAGTTCTAAAAATATTTGTTTCGAAAATATTCTTTCCCATATACAAAATCATTAAAATTTTAAAATATTTATATGTCACCCATAAATAAACCTGAAAGACTCTCGATTAATACTTGGAATTATTTTTGAAGCTCTACAATAATTTAAAAAATCAAAATATTGAAAATGAACAAATCTTTGTGTTATAAATTAATTTTTAGATTTTAAAAGATAAACATCTACATGATAACTTATACAAAAGGTACATTGTCGGAAAATCATCAATAATATCACAATGTATGATAGATAAGGTTATAGAATGCTCATAGAAATTTAAAATGGGAGGTACGAGATCCAAAGGTATCCTTATAGTATGAACATATAATTCATCAAATATAATTAAAACCAAGGACGAACACCTCACTAGTTTAGTGTGAGGAATGGATTTGAGTCAAGAATGTAATAAAAAAAATAACACTCAAGAATTTGGTTTTTGATATTCCCATAAAAAATTTACCCATCTATGGATTAATGTGTAGGGGACATAATTTTGTGATGAAATCATTAAGCTAATAAAATTTAAAAGAACAAACCCTTGAATGATAAAAATCATGTCCAATTAGGATACAAAAACCAAAAATACAACGTGATATCCATCTATACAAACTGTTACCCTAATTAACCCCCATCAATCAAGAACAATACTAAAACACACCACCATTTCATCAATATTGTAAACTACATTTCCATCAAAAGGCCTATGAAAATTCATCAACCATTACAATATCTATTAAGGAGAAATAATTTTTTTTAAAAAAAATTATATTGGAAGATTATAAAGATAAGATAAAAAATAACTTCATAATTCTCATGGACTTACTAACCAAAAACCCAGAAGATATATTGGTGAAAGAAATCATGAATCACACGAAAATCATGATATTGATTACATGATGAATTGGATATCTATTCTATCCACATGAAAAAATCGTGTTTAAAAACTATACAAATATTTCGGAAGAACAACCCAACCTACCATTACATACCAAGGATGTATGAACAATATTATGAAAATAAATTACAGAAATATCATTAAAAAAACAACAAAGGGAACATATGGGCATTCTAATACCATTTCATACTCACCATAATAGGTCAAAGATATATAGGGAAGAGTGTATTAAAAAATTTATTTTGAAGACCTTTCAAAAAGAGAAGATAAACATCCCATTGTTGGATGAAATAATAAAAATAACTAAATATAAAAATGTTCTCAAGAATCTTTTCCAGAAAATTATATGACCTGATTTATGTTAGAGAATTATATTTATATAAAATACCCCATCTCTTATCACATATATTATTCCAAAATAAACTATGATCAATTAAATTGTTCAATTTCATTATATGATCAATGTGTGTCAAAAAAATTCCTACCCCACTCTATTATTTCTATATTACAATTGGATAATTGAAAAATATAACTTTTTTTCAATTATAAAATATATCCCCTATATTAGTAGATTTATTTTTATAA
Organism: Viscum album; assembly: GCA_963277665.1. Lineage (NCBI taxonomy): Eukaryota > Viridiplantae > Streptophyta > Magnoliopsida > Santalales > Viscaceae > Viscum > Viscum album. Next base: position 1,012,932,428 of record OY728162.1, on the reverse strand, counting down.
TATACACTCATATGTGTAAGAATAATAATCATTCGATTATACTTATATTTCAACATTATAGATGAATACATAGAATCATTATTGCCTCTGATAATTCTAAGGATACCATTATTAAATAAAGGCATGAACACTTTAATTATAATGAAATAACACTAGAAATGGATCATGGAGTCAATTCAGTTCAATTCAAATTACATTACTCATTGACTCATCTATCATGTAATACTATACTTTATTTGATATCCCATGATACTGTAAAATACCCTTTGTATGATTTTGGTATGATTCATGAATTCATCACATTATGGAAGATTTTTTTATTTTAAAATGATTTTACCAAATAACCGAAAATTAAATATGTTAATAAATGAAGAATATATAAATTTTGATTTAATTAATGAATTATGAAAATAAATTGACATTTTTAAGAGATTTAATTCATAAAATATGGAAACCTCAATTTAATATCATCCCATAAATAACCCCCTATTATATAGTTAGATCCATAACCAAGTTATTTAAAATATATCTACCTCATATAAGGAAATATTTTACTCATAATAAATTAGAATAGCCTATCTAATTAACATGAAAAATCTCTAGCTAAAATAAATATCATAGCCATATGATGGAGTTTATGATATATACCAAGATTAAATCCTAACGTTTTCTCTAACATAGTCTATTTAAATGGTGATTCATGGCTAGTTTGACAGCCATAGAGAAGATCAATACCACCATCATAGTGGTTCTTAAAATGAGAGAAAAAAATAACTCGACCACATTTAAAAAATATTTGATTCATTATGGGTCAAACCAATCCATGTAGTGAAATGAAAACTATCCTGACCATATTTCATATTTAATAAAATTAACATATTCCCATTAGGGTTAAAAATAGTTTCATTGTGTGTATTGATTATAAATGTCTAAACAAGTCACATGAAAAGTTGACAATCATATCCCTTTCATTAACTAAATGATTGAATGTAAAGTATGGAAAATCATTATTTCTTGTTGGACTGTTTACATGACACTTAATGGTACCATCCACTCTATATGTCCTTGAGAAAACAAACATTGGATTTCCTTTTATTGATAAAACCTAAAATATGAATCTTTTTATGCTTTGAAACACACTAGGTACAATTTTATAGTGTATGATATTTATTATTTTAGATCTCATTGAGGACTATATTGATGTATTTCTTGATGATAATACTCTTTTGGTAATTATTTAGTTAAATTAATTGAAAATATTTTATTTGGAAACTTTTCTTTTACAATTGACTTATTTTTCCTGATTTTCCTGAATGCCTTCTTTTATATTTTTTTATAGATAATCCCCTTATTAAAGATTGAAGGGGAACACATACATGACCCGTAGGCCCAAGGAACAATGCCCAACATGACCTGCAATACATGACCTGAAGGCCTGGAGACATATATGACCATTACATGATACATAGTCCCAACCCACTAGAACTTCCCCTCCTTAGCTTATGAATCATTTATCACCTAGCTCTCCACCTTGCATTGCTGATCGGCTAGCATTTCTCCATACAATGATGCATGGTTCACAGTCCCAATGGCAGTTTCCATAACCTCTCATTCATCCAACCCGTTTATCTCATCTTTTGGTGACTGTAACTCTTTTTGCTCTGATCCTCTTCTAGGGCCTGCTCTGCTACAAGTGACTGCTAATCTTGTTAGGCCAGATAATTTCATAAAAAATAAATTTGTAAGACATGTTAATGGTTGATGTCATAAATTCATTACCATATCCATATTCATTGGAACTAATTAGGTCATTTTTCAGCTATGCTGGTTTTTATAGGTGATTTATCAAATATTTCACTTTGATTTATCACCTTATTTTAAAAATACTCTCAAAATATTATGTATTTTATATCGATGATGATGGAATGTAAGAATTTAATTAATTAATTATATTGTTAATCATACCCCAACAATGAAACCACCGAACAATGACGACCCTTTTGGACTTCTCTATAATGAGTAAATCCATGTTATATGAGAGTACCTCTAAAAATGAATTGATTAAATATCGAAGGTCATAAAATATGACTCTAGAATATTGGATGTTGCTCCGACCAAATACAAAACTAGTGATAAATCATTCCCCACAGTCATATTATCTTTAGAAAAAAATAGATGTAGTATTGATAGATCCAATTTTGATGTTTTTTACTATCATTCTTACATTCACATATTTTCCTCTTTCAAATTAAATATTTGAAGGGATTAAAAAAATAACGTCACTGATCACCAAATAATGCTGCCCCATAATAACGAATTAAATATTCTATGTCATAACTGACAAAATGATCTTCTACTTGGGGGAAAACTCGATATCATGGATAGAGAAGTCCCTAGTGTATCTCTTTTTTCAATTATTATATTACATCATATATATCATATCATATTAAAACACATAAAAATCATATATTCTAATATGACTCTTTTTTTATTTTCCAACATCCATTTCTGTGGAAAATTTACAACGACTAAGTAATAAGATGATACTTTCTTGTGAGGGAATTTAATTTTTTTTTAATTTTTAGAAATTTGTTCTTACTGAGGAAATTTTGGATACTAATGGATGGCCAAAATGTTTCATCGAATCTATAATTTTTTAAACAACATTATTTAATGATGTATATTAATTTTGGGAAAAAATGAAAAATTCTATTTTCCTAGTAATATAAAAAATATATATATAATGAATCAAAAACAAATTACCAGTAGATAAATTATATATGTATGAGGCATAAAAATCATGGGACCATTGCTAAGGTTGTTTTGTAGTTATTATATTCTCTATTCTATATACTTTCCTTCAAAATAGGTAGATGAAAATACAATTAAGAAATATGAATCTAATGTTTTATGATATGTTTTATGGGTTAAAATTCAATAAATGTTTTTCATAACACAACTTATCATCAGTAACCAAGGAACTCATTTTTTTAATAAATTAATGATGGTATTACTACAAAACTATGGTTTGTATCATAAAACGTCTAAAACATACCATCTAAAAATGATTAGAGAATAAGATGTTTCTAATAGTGAAATTAAAATAACTATGAGAATAATGGTAAGAAACAATAGGTTGAAATTAAATCAATTATTTGAAGATTCTTAATAGGAATATATGACATCTTATATGAGAACCATTAGGATGATCTATTACAAATTATTTTATTATAAAATCTATCTCCACCCTATAGAATTCTTATACAATTAATAGTTACCTATTGAAAAGAGAAATTAGGATTTTGAATGTTCTAGAAAGAAAATGTAATTTTAGCTATAGGAACTATAGTAAATCATGTGAATATTTTGAAAATTTAATAATCACAATGGAATGAACATGAGTGACACAAGAAAAAATGATTCGGAAAACGAACATTAAACCCGATTTCTAAGATCAACTATATAAATACATATTTATGTTAATGTGGTGTATGTTTCATTCTAGGTTGTAAGAAAATTTTATTAACAATCATGTATTTACCAATGGTTCAATTTTGATCAAGAGAAAAATAGAGGGAATATGTTTCACTATTAATAACAAAATTTAAAAAAATGTATATCTAAAGAACCGGTGGATGAGATCAAACATATCCAATATATTTATAGATTAAGTCCCATTTGGTTATGCTAATACAATTACATTATCCAAATTAAAATTTTGGAGGAAAACTAAGCTGTGATTCCTTCTTAGTGTTTAGGAACATCAGATATAGTAACTTCTCCACCTATACCACTTTGAACATCGATTAAATGTTCCCTAAACATTTATGACTCCTTTTGTTGTATAGGTCCATCATAGAGGGATTCACCTAACATCCCAATGAATAATAGAAAGTAAAAAAACGAGATTCATTTTTAAAGAGAAGTTTATTCATACTTTATTTATCTTTTAACTCCCTTTTTGACTAAAATCAACATTAACCAGAAATGTCTAGAAAATGTTTTAAACAAAAAATTGGAAGCCACATGTTAGCTCCTTTTGATAGTTAGGAATAATTTGTTAATGGACCAGACCCTCTTTGTCCATTACGTTTCCAAATTTTATGTGTCGGGGTTTCCTGGACTCCCCAATAAGTTATACCCATCGGTCTCACAAATCAGCTTCACTAATCACCTTCACAGATCATCTTCACTAATCAGCTTCACTGATCAGCTTCACATATCAACTTCCGAGATCAGGTTCACAGATCAGTTTCACTGCTCAGCTTCACAGATCATCTTAATTAACCACCATCCCTTATCTGCTTCACATATCAGCTTCACTGACCAACATCACAAATCAGCTTCACTTATCACATTCAGTGATCAGCTTCATAGATCAATTGCACTTATCAGCTACATTGTTCAGCTGCACATCACAACTTCACAGATCAGGTTCACTAATCATCTTCATAGATCAGCTTCATAGATCATCTTCACAGATCAGCTTCACCGATCAGCTTCACAAATCAGTTTCTCTGATCAACTTCACTGATTAGCTTTTGAGATGAGCTTCACTGATCATCTTCATAGATAAACTTCACATATCAGCATCATATGACCAGTTTCATAGATCTGTTTCACTCGATTAGTTTCACATATCAATTTCACCAAATCGGTTTCAACCAATCGGATTCAACCAATTGGTTTCATAGATTTGTTTCAGCTGATCGGTTTCACATATCAGTTTCACCCAATCAGTCTCACTAATAGGATTCAACCAAACGGTTTCACAGATTAGTTTCACCCAATCCATTTCACAGATTATTTTCTCCCAATCGGTTTCATAGATTGGTTTTACCCAATCGGTTTCACCCAATCGGTTTCACATAATCAGTTTCACCCAATAGGATTCAAAGATCAGTTTCACCCAATCGGTTTCCCCCAATTGGATTCACATATCAGTTTCACCACATCGGTTACACCGATCAGTTTCATGAGATCAAGTTCATGAGATCATATTTACAAAGTTAGCATCAAAGGATCAAATTCACTAGATCAGCTTCTCCCCATCATCTTCACTGATCTTCATCATGGGATCAATTTCACGGGATCAGCTTCATGGGATCAGCTTAACCCGATCAGCTCCACTTATCGGTTTCACCTGTTAGTCTCACCAATCGGGCACAGAGGGGTGTCAAGATTTCCTTCCCCATTTTCCTATAATGCCACTTTTATGCCCTTTATCCTTTTTAAAGTAGTTGAATTCCATTTTAGCACCATAAACAATGTTTTAAATCCCCTAGGAGTGGGGAGACCCTCAAAAAATCTACTTCCCTATCATTAAATGAAATCCATTAGCACACAACTATTATGGACACCCCTCTAATATGAATTATTAAATATTAATTAATCCTATTGTGTCTAAGCATCCAACCATACGGGGAAACCAAAATCCGCCTTTAAATCCACTCTAGATTGTAAATATTCCATAACTCTAGTATCTTTCCTTTTTTTATTGCACTAGAATTCTTTGCTTCATCTTTATGGGTGGTTTCCTTTTATCCTTGTTTAATTTGATGTCCCCTTTCCCGAGGCTAGTGGTGTGCCTATGCCAGAGCCTTTCCTACTCATTCAAGGAGTCCCTCTAGTCCCCCCCCCCCCAACATGTCGCACATCCCTAGTTATTGGTGCTAGGTGATAAACATATATCATTGGCCATCCATGTATATTTTTTTTCCTTCATATCTCTTTATTGTGCATCATGTGGGGTGGGTATGATAATTTTCCTATTCTGATGGATGAATCCAAACCTAACGAATATAATAAATGGTTTTACAGAATTAAGCGGTGTGTTTGAAAATGTTTTGGTACACCTTTAACTTTACTTATATTTTGTGAATTATATTGGCTTATGTCCACTGAAAATCATGTTTGTTGGTTGTCCCTTCATGGGCACTAATGAACCTGGGTTTTTTAGATATTTATGAGACCAAATGGTTGTAACATGGAAATAGGAAAATCAGATAAACTCGGTTGATTAAATGGATTCTCAATGAATAATAAACATTGTGTTGTCATCCTGGTTATCTAAACAGAAATAATGAACTAAATGAATGGAATTTTTAAATTTAAAAACACCCTTGCTCTGTTCGGGAGATGTTTAAAGTTGATTCTTGTGAGGTGATGTGGGTGGGGATGGGATCCCCTATTATGAAGTCATTCTTTTTTGGACCTATGTTCATGAGGGGTCGTATGTTGGGGCTTGGATTGGTTCCAATACTTTGATGGATCAAACATATCCCTTTTGTGGTTGTTACCTTACTAGATAATTGAGTGTGAATACTTTCAATACTACTTGGTTGTCTTTCCTTCCTGGGTTGGTGGCTATTCATGTTAGTTTCACAATAGTGATGAATTATTTTGATAGAGTATATAGAAGATGAAATCAATAATGGGTTCACTGGGGAATTGTTTTCCGGGAATGAGTTGTGACATGGTTGAGTCTGTGGTGCTTCTTATGAGTGAATAATAATGAGGGTTTTTGTATATGGTCTGGTTTTGAAACCCCTAGGCTGGGATGAGTGATTTCTATATATATATATATATATATATATTAGTTTTTAGGTTTCTTATTCTTTCCCCACCAAGGTTTATCACTTCGTGCCGAACACCCCAATTTCATTGGGGAGGGTGTTTTTTCCAACACTCCTATGAGTGTCAGGTTATTAGATACTTTTGTCCTCCCTTTACCGAGTAACCCAAGACTATTTGGGTAGTTGTGATAGATTTCAGTCCATTATATCCCTTGAAGTGCCTAGATCAGTGTGAATCACTGAGAGGGGGAGGGGGTGAATCAGTTATCCTTTAAATCTTTTTACTAATTGATTCTTAATCAATTAAACCTCTATGGCTTGTTAAAGCCTCGATCCACTCTTCTTGTATCTCTCACCTTTCCACGAATGATGCAGTAAATGTAAAGGCACAGGACACAAGGATTTACAAGGTTCAGCACCAAAGGCCTACATCCTTGCCATGCTCTCCCAGCATGGATTCTCCCATTATAATCGGTTAGTATTACAATGGTCGATACAGAGTCCCACTGTATCTCTCCTGAGTCCCACAGGAGGGTCTTTATACTGCGTCCCACAGTGTTACCAGAGTCCCACTGGCCTGCTCCAGAATCCCACTGAAGACTTCTTCTCCCTGAGTCTCACAGGGGGCTTCTCCTGGCTCCTCGAGTCACACGAGTAGCTCTTCTTCTCTTTAAGCTTCTTCAAGTATCCTCAGCAGCCTGGGATAAAGGCTGCTGGCCTTGCTCTGTACCTCTGATCACTTGTGATGATCAGGTCTTCTCGTCTTGCTCAGGATTTATCTCCTTCTTCTCAGGATGACCTGGCCTCTCTCTTCAAGAATCTTCAACAGCCTCTGAAAAGGTCTGTTGGTCTTGCTCAGCAACTTCTGATCACTTCTGTTGATCAGGCTCTTCTCAAATACTGAAAACTCAGACAAACAATATCTTTCACTTCAGTCTGGCTTAGTCTCACTCAATTCAACTTCATGCACTGAATGCATGGCAACTCTGCATCTTCATGCACTGACTGCATGGCCTTCTCAAATTCTTCAAGATCCTCTGGCCTTGGTCAACTCAAATGCACACAAGAAAATTTGACTTGTTTCACATGTGCACGTGCATACATGCATGCATGCACTCTCCTTTTCTTTCTTCTAGGTGCAATAATCCCACAAAGGGTGTAACACTTTAAGCACACACCAACTTCCTCCTTCACACACTTTATCCAATTTGTTTACACACTTAGAGTGTGTTCTACTTTAGTGTGGGTCTCTCCTTCTTTCTCTTAAGTGTATACACACTTCTTAGTGCACATACTTAGGTTCGGCCAACTTGTCTCTTTACACACACTTGTTTCATGTTGCACACACTTGAAACTTTGGCCTTCACTTCTTCTTGCATACACTTGGCCTCGGCTTATTTCTTCATTATATCACACACACACAATGGTGTGGTCTCGGCCTCCCACTTCTTGTGCACACACTGCCCGAGTGTGTCCTTCTCCACTTATCCACACAAGCACAAGGCTCGGCCTTCTTCTTCTATTCCACCTGAATGCCAAAGGAGGCGCGCAAGGGTCTGCTTGAGCCGTGGGAAACTTCTTATTCAACAGATGCACAAGGTATGAGCCACGGCCTCTCTTCCTCAACACTGCCGCGCAAGCCTCAACAAAGGACAAGGCGCACAGGTCTCAACAAACCTTGAGGGCGCGCAAGGTACTTGCGGCCTCGGGTCCTTCCTGTCACGCAAGGGATGCGCGTAGGGTCTCCTCCAACTTCTTTTGCGCAAATATGCGCAAAAGGGACTTCACGAAGCCAAGGGTGGCTTCGGGATGCTTCGTTGCGCAAGTGGGTTAAATGGAGCTCCAAACTTCGTGAGGCACAGAGGCACACTCACGGGACTTCTTTCAAGTTTTTCAGCAAACATTCTCGAGGGCTCGGCCTCATTTATATAGGCAGAGGGGAGGTGGTTCTATCCGCGTGAAATAACTTCAAACTCCTGAGATCTTCGGATCTTCAAAAATATTTCCAAACCTTGTTTTTTATTCTCGGTTTCACGCGGGCTCCCTTTATTTTTTGTTTCTCTACGTGCATGCGACTCATAACGCATGCACAGCCTTCGGTTTAGGTTCATCCCATGCAAAAACACCAACCACGTGGCCTCGGCAGCTTCTCTTGCCTCGGCCTCAACCGAAATCCTCCAAACATTGCATGCATGGTCATTTTTAGGCATGATCCTGTTCGTTATGGCCAGACGAGCACGAGGGTGGCTTCGGTTTACTCAGAGGTGGCCGGGAGCTCAAAAACCGTCGTCGGGTTGCTCCTGGTTCGACGGAGGCTCGCAGGGAGGCTTCGGCATTGCTCGAGGTTGAGGACGAATCCGGGGCCGTCGGATCAGATCTTCAACGGCCTGGATTAGATCACGGCGCCGCGGATGGATCGTGCGGCGCAGATCAAGCGCGCGATGGCTCGGACGGCCAGGATCTCTTCCGCGGGAAAATCACACGTCCCACATCGAAACGCCGGCCATTTTTCACGCGGTTTATCAAATAATCGCTCCCTTCCACCGCTCAATTGAACTTCCTCCCTCCCGGTGCCGCCCCGCATCGGGTTCTCTCTGCGGGCGCGCTCTGCGCCCACTCTTGCTCCTGCGGGCGCGCTCCTAGCACCCACTATGCACACACGGGTGCGCGGGCTTCACCACCGCGTGCCCTCGGGGCTTATACACGGCCCCTCTGCGCTCCTCCGGGCGTGCCCCAGGCGCCCATGCGGTGTCCTTGGGTGCGCCCCCTGCCTCAAGGTTGCTGCCCTGGCCTTGAGGGTTCCCCATGGGCGTGGTGACCTTGAGTCCCACATGTGCCTTGGGTGATGACCCTCGGCTGGCCTCCTTGGTGGCCTATTTTTTGCAACAAAAACACTAAGTCCTTTGTTAAACAAAGTGACCAAGTGTAACATGCCAAGTGCCACTCCAAGCCATTCTTCCTCTTCTTTATTTCTTCTTCTTCATTAGAATTCCTCCACTCCTTTCAATCATTTATTCATCACTTAGGAGTGAATTCTTGAAGGTTCTTCTTCATCAACCGAGCTACTTAGTCAAATAGATTCTTCAACAAACTTCATTGATCTAATCAGAGATCAATTGGAACATCTTCTGATTCACATGCACTAAGTGATAGTGCATGGACTTCATTAGCTCACTTCATCCACTTAGGACTTGTGGATGGATCTTCTTCAACTCCTCATGCATTGTCACTACAATGCATGGTCTCCTTTCATTGTTGTGACTTTGTATCATTAGGATACAAGTTCTATGAACTTAAAGATCAGCTCTACAATCGTCAGATATACATGGAGAATGTTTCAACCACAATTTCCAATACCACTTAGTGAATCTCCTAAGTGAAATGCATCTTAGTACCATGGCCATTCTCCATTCATCACCATCACCATCACAACCTTTGTCATTCACATCTTGACATTCCTTGACATCCATTCATTCCATGACAACTTCATGCCTCAATGACAACAAATGCAACACAATGCACTTCAATCTCCCCCTTTGTATTTGTTGTCAATACACTCCTTCAGCACATATGAATGGGTCAATATGTGTGCCAATTTTTTCTCCCCCTTATTGGCAATCAAATGCAAAGGTGTGGTGTGGTTCACTTTCAAAAATCACTTCCTCCCTTTGAATATTATTCTCTTGAAAAACACTGAGAGAGGGATGATGTCACATGTTCTCTTTAGCAAAGAACCTTTAGTAAATCAACTCTAAGTCTACTTGGGCTAACCCGGTGTAGAAAACAAGAGTGATGTAACCAAGGTACTCAATGCTGTCCAACATTCACTATACATGTGAGATCATGCTTCAGGGGTTTGAAAATTTTTTAGATATGACAATGAATTGCTAAATCCTGCACATACTTCACAAAACTCATTAGAAAGTTCAGTGCAATGATAAAGCTCCCCCTTTCATCCATTTGTCTTCAATCCATACTCCCCCTTAATTGACAAGATAAACTCAATTAAGAAACAGGGGATGAAAGTATGATTGGAATACCTTCACTTTTCTCAAGATGGTATTAATCTAAGAATGCCATCTTCTTCAGATTGGCTCCCCCTCAAGGGGTGCACTCCATTCTGTTCAAACCACTCTCCAGATGAGAATGATCATGATCTTTAATTCCCTGCAATGTTAGCACATGTAAATACAAGTGATTAGGGAATAAGATGGAACCTCCTTGGTTCATCAATGTGAACAACAAGGTTGAGAAGATCCTCTCAACCGAGATGTCCCATTTTCACCAGTCTTCACACTTGCACATTTGATCTTCATTGATGATTGTGCTGGTGTGGTTCTCAACACATCTTCATGTGAAATCTTCTTCTTCCCTTTTGCCTTAGCAATTGCCAGAACTTTATCTTCAGCTTTTTGCAGATCTTTGGCAAGTTGCAACCGATTTGGCCATATGACTAGTAAGTCACTTGGAAGTGTGGCCTCAGTTCTGGAAGTTCCACACGGTTCTTTTGATGCTGTTAAGCTACCTTTCTTAGGCAACTTATTTTCAACCAATCCCTTCTGCTTCTCTTGGATTGATTGTCTGTTTGAGTCCAGTCTGCCTCTATTGAATTTCATGGCTTCTTTACAAAGATCCATGGTATGGCCTTTCTTTCCACAATAGAAGCATTTCTTGGTGGTCCTTCTGGATGCATCACCCTTCTTGGATTTAGACTCCAAGGACTTCTCTTTATTCTTCAAACTCTTCTTGGGATCATCTTCCACTTTCTTCTGCTTGCTTCCCAAGGAATCTCTCTTAGCCAGGTTCAGTGATCTTCTCTTCATTCCAGCTTCGGATACATTCGGAGATTGATATGTATCAACTCTTTGACCACTTTTGCAACCATCCCAGATGTTGTCAAGTAATCCAAATCTATTTGCAGTAAACAGATGTCTCTGGACCTGTGGATGTTGCTTCCTTCCTTCTGGCTTGCTCCACCTTGGCATGGGCTTCCTCTGTGCTTTGGCATTCAGTGGATTGTACCAACAATCCTTTGCACAATGCCCATACTTGTTACAACACCAACACTGACCCACAAATCTTGACCTCTTGAGTCCTTCTGATTGTAGGGTAATTTTCTTGACTTGTTGTGTTGTTTCAGGAGATCTCTGCTTCTTTACTGTCTTCATCCATATTTGTTTGGAATTATTCTTCCATCCTGCACTTTTTGTGGAAACACAATTAGAAGCATCAGTACAAGATGGTATGGATGGTACCTTCTTTCTAGAAGATGTTGCACTTTTATTAGAGGATGTCTTTCTCTTAGAATCATCCTGCTCAAAGCATACTTGAGTAGCAACATGTCTTCTACCAGCTGACTGGGAGGTTTCAGCTTTGGGTGATTGCAGATTTGTCAATATCACCTCTAGTTCTAAGCAATTCATGTTAAGGGAGTTCTTCTCATCCTCAACAGCTCTTAGCTTTCCTTCCCAACTTTCTTTCAGCTGATTCATCTGGTCATCATGCACTGTCTTCAATTCAAGCAATGAATTGTCAAGCTCCTTCACCCTTTTTGCTTTGTCTTCAAGTTGAGCATCTTTGACAACCATTGAAATTCTGTGCCTCTTTTCCAGTGCATGGAAAACATCTTTGATAATTATCATAAAGATTTCTTTCTCAGAAAGGCTTCTTTGCAATTCTTCAGCAGTGCCTTCATATCTTTCAGTGCAAAGAGAAACGGTTTCATCTTTAGCCTTCATCAGCTTTCTGAGAGTGTTGGTTATGCCAACCCTTTTTGCCAATTGATCTTCCATTGCATTGGCTTCTTCTTCTAACTGTGATTTTTCTTCATGAAGATCATGGATGCCTGTAGCTATACACTTTGCCACTTCCATGGGAACTGTCTTCTGAAGATATTTGAGTGCACTCTGAAGATCATTCATTGTTTCAACTTCATCATAGCTAGGACATGCTTTCTTCATCTTCTTGGCCTGTTTCTTCTTTCTATTTTTCTAAGTCTTGGAAGATATCTCCATTTGAGGCTGGTCACTCATTTCCTCAAATCTGCACTTAGTAAAGACTCCCTTGGATCTTTTAGAGGTAACCTCCCTCTGATACCAATTGAAGTGCCCAGATCAGTGTGAATCACTGAGAGGGGGAGGGGGTGAATCAGTGATCCTTTAAAACTTTTTACTAATTGATTCTTAATCAATTAAACCTCTATGGCTTGTTAAAGCCTCGATCCACTCTTCTTGTATCTCTCACCTTTCCACGAATGATGCAGTAAATGTAAAGGCACAGGACACAAGGATTTACAAGGTTCGGCACCAAAGGCCTACATCCTTGCCATGCTCTCCCAGCATGGATTCTCCCATTATAATCGGTTAGTATTACAATGGTCGATACAGAGTCCCACTGTAACTCTTCTGAGTCCCACAGGAGGGTCTTTATACTGCGTCCCACAGTGTTACCAGAGTCCCACTGGCCTGCTCCAGAATCCCACTAAAGACTTCTTCTCCCTGAGTCTCACAGGGGGCTTCTCCTGGCTCCTTGAGTCACACGAGTAGCTCTTCTTCTCTTTAAGCTTCTTCAAGTATCCTCAGCAGCCTGGGATAAAGGCTGCTGGCCTTGCTCTGTACCTCTGATCACTTGTGATGATCAGGTCTTCTCGTCTTGCTCAGGATTTATCTCCTTCTTCTCAGGATGACCTGGCCTCTCTCTTCAAGAATCTTCAACAGCCTCTGAAAAGGTCTGTTGGTCTTGCTCAGCAACTTCTGATCACTTCTGTTGATCAGGCTCTTCTCAAATACTGAAAACTCAGACAAACAATATCTTTCACTTCAGTCTGGCTCAGTCTCACTCAATTCAACTTCATGCACTGAATGCATGGCAACTCTGCATCTTCATGCACTGACTGCATGGCCTTCTCAAATTCTTCAAGATCCTCTGGTCTTGGTCAACTCAAATGCACACAAGAAAATTTGACTTGTTTCACATGTGCACGTGCATACATGCATGCATGCACTCTCCTTTTCTTTCTTATAGGTGCAATTATCCCACAAAGGGTGTAACACTTTAAGCACACACCAACTTCCTCCTTCACACACTTTATCCAATTTGTTTACACACTTAGAGTGTGTTCTACTTTAGTGTGGGTCTCTCCTTCTTTCTTCTAAGTGTATACACACTTCTTAGTGCACATACTTAGGTTCGGCCAACTTGTCTCTTTACACACACTTGTTTCATGTTGCACACACTTGAAACTTTGGCCTTCACTTCTTCTTGCATACACTTGGCCTCGGCTTATTTCTTGATTATATCACACACACACAATGGTGTGGTCTCGGCCTCCCACTTCTTGTGCACACACTGCCCGAGTGTGTCCTTCTCCAGTTATCCACACAAGCACAAGGCTCGGCCTTCTTCTTCTATTCCACCTGAATGCCAAAGGAGGCGCGCAAGGGTCTGCTTGAGCCGCGGGCAACTTCTTCTTCAACAGATGCACAAGGTATGAGCCGCGGCCTCTCTTCCTCAACACTGCCGCGCAAGCCTCAACAAAGGACAAGGCGCGCAGGTCTCAACAAACCTTGAGGGCGCGCAAGGTACTTGTGGCCTCGGGTTCTTCCTGTCGCGCAAGGGATGCGCGCAGGGTCTCCTCCAACTTCTTTTGCGCAAATATGCGCAAAAGGGACTTCACGAAGCCAAGGGTGGCTTCGGGCTGCTTCGTCGTGCAAGTGGGTTGCGCGGAGCTCCAAACTTCGTGAGGCACAGAGGCACACTCACGGGACTTCTTTCAAGTTTTTCAGCAAACATTCTCGAGGGCTCGGCCTCATTTATATAGGCAGAGGAGAGGCGGTTCTATCCGCGTAAAATAACTTCAAACTCCCGAGATCTTCGGATCTTCAAAAATATTTCCAAACCTTGTTTTTTATTCTCGGTTTCACACGGCCTCCCTTTATTTTTCGTTCCTCTACGTGCATGCGACTCATAACGCATGCACAGCCTTCGGTTTAGGTTCATCCCATGCAAAAACACCAACCACGTGGCCTCGGCAGCTTCTCTTGCCTCGGCCTCAACCGAAATCCTCCAAACATTGCATGCATGGTCATTTTTAGGCATGATCCTGTTCGTTATGGCCAGACGAGCACGAGGGTGGCTTCGGTTTACTCAGAGGTGGCCGGGAGCTCAAAAACCGTCGTCGGGTTGCTCCTGGTTCGACGGAGGCTCGCGATGAGGCTTCGGCATGGCTCGAGGTTGAGGATGAAGCCGGGGCCGTCGGATCAGATCTTCAACGGCCTGGATTAGATCGCGGCGCCGCGGATGGATCGTGCGGCGCAGATCAAGCGCGCGATGGCTCGGACGGCCAGGATCTCTTCCGCGGGAAAATCCCGCATCCCACATCGAAACGCCGGCCATTTTTCACGCGGTTTATCAAATAAGCGCTGCCTTCCACCGCTTAATTGAACTTCCTCCCTCCCGGTGCCGCCCCGCACCGGGTTCTCTCTGCGGGCGCGCTCTGCGCCCACTCTTGCTCCTGCGGGCGCGCTCCTAGCACCCACTATGCACACACGGGTGCGTGGGCTTCACCACCGCGTGCCCTCGGGGCTTATACACGGCCCCTCTGCGCTCCTCCGGGCGTGCCCCAGGCGCCCATGCGGTGTCCTTGGGTGCGCCCGCTGCCTCAAGGTTGCTGCCCTGGCCTTGAGGGTTCCCCATGGGCGTGGTGACCTTGAGTCCCACATGTGCCTTGGGTGATGACCCTCGGCTGGCCTCCTTGGTGGCCTATTTTTTGCAACAAAAACACTAAGTCCTTTGTTAAACAAAGTGACCAAGTGTAACATGCCAAGTGCCACTCCAAGCCATTCTTCCTCTTCTTTATTTCTTCTTCTTCATTAGAATTCCTCCACTCCTTTCAATCATTTATTCATCACTTAGGAGTGAATTCTTGAATGTTCTTCTTCATCAACCGAGCTCCTTAGTCAAATAGATTCTTCAACAAACTTCATTGATCTAATCAGAGATCAATTGGAACATCTTCTGATTCACATGCACTAAGCGATAGTGCATGGACTTCATTAGCTCACTTCATCCACTTAGGACTTGTGGATGGATCTTCTTCAACTCCTCATGCATTGTCACTACAATGCATGGTCTCCTTTCATTGTTGTGACTTTGTATCATCAGGATACAAGTTCTATGAACTTAAAGATCAGCTCTACAATCGTCAGATATACATGGAGAATGTTTCAACCACAATTTCCAATACCACTTAGTGAATCTCCTAAGTGACATGCATCTTAGTACCATGGCCATTCTCCATTCATCACCATCACCATCACAACCTTTGTCATTCACATCTTGACATTCCTTGACATCCATTCATTCCATGACAACTTCATGCCTCAATGACAACAAATGCAACACAATGCACTTCATCCTCAGATTCTTCGGGCTGGGTAGTTGTGTGTGGTTGGCCTAGGTGTGTGCGGGCAGGTTGTTTCCAAAGCGTCTACGGAATGAGGCACAAGGGTCTGTGTGTGTTTGGTTACATCTGGTTGTTTTGGCCCAGGTGTCTACGGGCAGGATGTGTGGTTTTGGTATCCTATGTGTGTACCATTAGGGTATGTCAGTGGGACTATAGTGAGAATGGTGGAGGAGGTCTTACGCGTAGGATGTCTTCAATTACCAGAGGGAAAATGGCATGGGGTGCCCAAACATTAATGTGTTGTACTATTACTTTACTTGAATTTAATTTTTAGTGGAGTGTTCGTTGGTGGGGATTGGGTGGATGGTTTATTTATTGGGTTCATTGAAATCTCCTTTTTCACAGGGAATTAGTATGCCTCCCCACTTGTGCATAAGAGCTTTTGGTTTTCCTTACAGAGTATACCTATATCCTCACCCTACGTATAAAAAACTACTTTTAGGTTTTTACGAGGACTTCAAGACCATGTCGAACCCTACAAGTTCAGACTTTGGGGTATTTCTTGTTGTTTTTTTCCTTTTCAGTGGTACTTTACTTTATATTTTTCTTGTAATATTGTATAACTTACTTTTGGAAGATTCATATGGTAATGTTTTTTATTAGCTTTACCAAAACCCCCAGTTTTGTTGTCGTATGGAATGTACTATCTTATCTCCCAATCATACTAAATAAAAAGGGTAATGACTTCCATTTTATGTGTAATTATATACCATTGGTTCTAGTCACCACTCAAGGACCTATTTATGGTGGGTTTCCAAGGTCATTTTCTCTCTTTCAACTTGAGGAAGGAAGGGTCTGGCAATCCGTTGTCCCTTCCCTCATCATGGTGAAAGTAGTTCGGGACTGAATGGTATCAATGAATTTATTGAAAGATATGATGGATCATGGTGGTGGGCACAGTGATTATTTAATGGGATGGTAGTGAAATAGTTTTATTCCATCTTGGTGTATGAAATAACCCAAGGAAAACCAGTTAGGACCCGATATTTTAGGGCCCCCATGATCTGATGTAATGACATAGGACCCAACGAAAGACCGAGTGAGCCTATACTGATTACAGGGTAGAGGCCCTATGAAAGGTACATGAATCATAAAAAATTGTCTTCTTGTGTGTTCTATGTTTTTTGGGAATTTAAAATACAGAATAAAAAAATTCTAAAAAATACTAAACAAAATATTCTATACTACATAGGCTTTGGTGTTCACTATTTATTGTGCAGCTATGGAACCCAAGAGATGACCATGTGTAGTGGGCAGATCGAGGAACATGATGCTATTTTGGTTGATTAGCAGAGGACTGATCGAGATGTGGAGGATGACCTGTGAAAGAGGACGCTTTGTGCCTTTCAATGGAGGATCCTTGGGAAGTATGAGGGAAGAATCTCAAACATAGATACAAATATCTAGATCGAGGAGATGGTGATAGATTTAATCTTGATACGGACTTCGATGGAGTAATGCGTTCCTCATACTATATTCTAGATGTGGGGAGTAGCGCTTCAGTGGTGGACTCTCTATCTTAGGGAGAAGATGGAGGCTGAAGTTTCATGGAATGAATTCGAGAGAGAATTCTGGGCGGAATTCCACTCTTCCACAATGAATGGAGAAAAGGAGGCAAGAGATACTCTCCACAAATAAAGGGATAATCTCATTGAGAGGGCTGGGAATCATGTTCAAGTATCTACTTTATTATGATGTGGAACTTTATTTTGGATAAGGATTCTCATGTGAGATGTTTAGAGGAGGAACTCTAACCTTCTCTTCAATATGATGTTACTCCCTTCACCTTACTAATATACTTGGAAGTCCAATATAAGGATGAAGTGGTGGAGAGGATGCACATTTTTGGAGGTTATGCATGAGAGGGGGGCTAGTTGGGATCATCAAAGGGGAAGGTCGTCAGCAATAGACCTCTAGAAGCAGGGCCTTCTACATTTCAGCCAGTGGGGAGTAGACCCCAACAGTTCTAATTTTGATGTCTTAGTCCCCGCCCTTTCCTTTCCGGCCTCAGAATGAGGTGCTTCATCTGTGGTAGCCATGGGCTCCTTCGGAAAAAGTGCCTGGACTGAGTGCAGTATAGTGGGGGTGGGTAGGTTCAACTCCCACCTCAGCTGCAATAGTTTCTTTCCTGGTGCTTTCATTAAATGCAGCACGTACAATGTCCTCTCTTTCCACTGAGAGAAGACGTTGCAGGAGGAGGCCAACCCCAGGGACCTCCTCAAGGACCTCGACCAAGGTGTGGTCGTGAAGGTGGCTGAGAGTCGATGGGCATAGGGGTTGGGTGTGGGTAGTTGGACGCTGCAGAGGCAGCAACACCAGCAGATCCAGAAGTCGTTCCGGGTATGAACAACTTGTTTAGCACTCTTTCCTTCGACGTGTTTGTTTCATTAGAATCACACTCTTTTGTTACACCCGGTCATTCCCATGCATTGGTACTAGACATAGTGAAACACTCCATTCCCCTGGTGTAGAGTACACCAGTTGGGGGTCGTACCAGTCTTTTTGATGTTTTTCAAGGATATATACTAATGTTGGGTCCACTTCAGTCTAGTGGGGATCTCTTTATTCAACAAATACATCCATAAGATGTCATCGTTGGCATCTA
The DNA here is from genome assembly GCA_963277665.1 of Viscum album. NCBI lineage: Eukaryota > Viridiplantae > Streptophyta > Magnoliopsida > Santalales > Viscaceae > Viscum > Viscum album. Next base: position 1,012,913,785 of record OY728162.1, on the reverse strand, counting down.
CTGGTTATTTTATGAGCCCATTGTTATCGACTACTTCTATAGAAGTGTCATGTTATCTATTGTGTATGGCTAGCATGTGTCTTTTGTTGGAGAATAGAGTTGTCAATTGGGGAGACAACGTATGGAGCCTCTTTATTATATGTTGGCCGAGATTTCAGTAGAATCACTGGATGCTAAAATAATGGATGTTCCGAGAGTTTTTAGAGACTTCCTAGAGGTTTTTCCTGATGAGGTTGTGACTCTAACTCCACTATGTGACGTTGAGTTCATGATAGACATTAAACCCAAAGCCCATCTGATTTCAATGGATCCTTTGTGCATGTCACCTTCTGAGTTGCAGTAGTTGCATATTCTGATTGATGTTTTGATGAATAAGGGGTTTTTCTAACCCATCGGGTTGCCATGGTTTTCTCCGGTATTGTTTGCCAATAATGTAGATAGTGGTCTCATGCTATGCATAGACTACTAGAGCCAGAATCAGTTAATATTCAGGAACTATTACCCTTTCATGAGGATAGATGATCTCTTGGACTAGCTTAGGGGATTAGGTTGGTTCACTAAGATCGATCTGAAGTCTGGGTATCACTAGTTGACGGTGACAGATAGTGATATCCTGAAGACTGATTTCGGGTCTAGGTATGGGAACTTTGAGTTCGTAGTCATGAAGTTTGGTGTTACAAACACGCCTTCATTGTTCATGGGGTTCATGAATGTTATTTTCCAGGATTTTTTGGACCAGTTCTGCATTGTGATCATCGATGACATATTGATCTACTCGCGATAAATGAGGAACATATTAAGCACCTCAAGATGGTCTTGTAGATCCTTCTACATCACCAACTCTATGAGAAATTGTCCATGTGGATGTTCTTGACAAGATAAGTTCATTTTCTTAGACACGTGGTGTCTTATCCTGGGGTAGAGGTTGATCTATCAAAGGATGAAGCAATTGTTTCTTGGGAGGAACCCAAGAATGTGATAGGGATTTGTTGTTTTCTAGGTCTGTCAGGAAATTATCAGAGGTTCTTAGCCATCTTATCATGAGTTACATCTCAATGGACATCTTTGACTAGAAATTACCATGACTTCGTATGGAGTTAGTAGTTTCATGTTGCATTCCTCTATTTAAATGAATGTTTGGTCTGTGCTATAGTTCTCTGTGAGTTCCATAACTCACATGTGGTTCTAGGCAGTTATTTTCCAATGAGTGTTCCTTTGCAACCCATGAACTAGATATTTCAACTATTGTGTTTGCATTGATTGTGTGGCATCATTACTTCATCAGGGAGCACTTTGTGGTATTCACAGATCACAAGATATCCAGTCATATCTTTACCCAGTGGGACATAAACTAGTGACAACAATGGTGTGGGGAGTTTCTTCAGGACTACAACATCATGATCTCATAAAATGAAGTGAATTGAAATGTTGTGGCTGGTTCCTTGAGCAGGAAGTCACAGAGGGAATCCTTTCAAGAATATGTGGATGCTTGGATGGAAATGGAGTAGTTAGATTCCCTACACCATGATACAAGGGTGGATGGTTGTAGAAGATTTCAATTTCACATGATAGTGCATTCCTCTCTTTTGTGGTCGGTGGGGGAGTGTTAGTGGGGATACATAGAGAGTGAAGTGATGCATGATCGGGATAACCAAGGCAATACTCCAAAAGGATGGTCAGGGGATGGCTAGAATCTGATGCTTGTCCAAGGGAAGTTGATTGTTCCATAGGCGATGCATGAGGGAGTTATTTGTGAGTTCCATAACTCACTTGTAGTGGTACTACCTGGAGTTTCCAATATGTACAGAGGCCTGAGGGAACTATTTTGGTGTCTCGGGGTTAAACGGGTAGTGGCAGAGTTCGTGGAAAGGTGTCTTGTGTGTTAGTAGGTGAAGTCTGACCACCGTATCCTATGAGGATTATTGTAGCCTTTAGATTATTCATGAGTTGATGTGGGATGACATCTCAATGGATTTCTTCACTAGACTACCCAGGGTTTAAGGAGGCTGTGATGGTATTTGGGTTATAGTAGACTGGATGGAGAAATAATCTCACTTCCTGGAAATCAAGGAGTCATGTTCGGTTGATGCCTTAGCACAGAGATACATGAATGAGGTGGTGTGGTTTCATGGAGTTATGAGTTCCATTGTCTCTGATATGGATGAACGGTTTACATCATGTGCCTAGATGGGATTGTAGAATGCTTTTGGAACCCAACTATGTCTTAGCACTACTTTCCTCCCCCTAACAGATGGGAAGACTTAGAAAACCATCCAGAAATTCGAAAATATGCTACAGGAATATGTTATGGACTTTGAGGTATCATCGAAATGAAATTTCCCCTTAGTATATATTTCCGAAAATAATAGCTATAACTCTACTATTGTAATTGTACCATTTAAAACCATGTACGAGAGGCCGTGTCGTTAGGCCGAGTAATGGACAGAGTTCGGGGTGGTTTGTGTTCATATCCTAGAGGTAGTACAGAGCAAAACGGGGAAGGTTTCTCTTGTGCATAAAAGGATGAAGGCCACCCAGGACCAGTAGAAGTTGTATGCCGATTGTAGGAGGAGGGCCATGGAATTCGAGGTTGGAGACCATATGCTCTTTGTGGTTTTCCCTCGAAGTGGGCAGTGAAGGTTCGACAAGGGGAGCATGATCTCTCCTAAGATCATTGAGACTTTCTTAGTGTTGGTGTGAGTTGGTGATGTGGCATATCTTCTGGACTAGCCTCCTCAGTTGGAAAGGGTCCAAAGTGTTTTCCACGTCTCCCATCTTCATCGATATCTACACGATGACTCCCATGTCATTGACTAGGGAGAGTATGATATAATGGATGATGCTATGTTCTTGTAGAAACTAGTGAGGATTGAGGATTGAAAGAAGAAAGGGATTTGTTTCCAAACCACCCCTTTGGTTCATGTGTTGTGGAGGCATGGTGGCCTCGAAGGGAGTACATGGGAGCAAGAAGCTAAAATGCATGCCTAGTACCCAAAGCTCTTTAGATTTTTTGTTCTGAGCCTTCCTTGTGGTTCTAGTTTTTTTGTGACCTACTGTGATGTAATGCTGACCTTGTTGGTTTATGAGATGATTTGTTTCCATAAATTGTGAATGATTATGAAATGTCCTAAAATGTGGGGAAGTGAGGACGTCATCCCTAATCAAGACACTATAAGGTGGATGTAGTTAACCTGTACGGGTGAGTCAGTTCCACCCAAAGAGGATAGTATCTTGAAAAAGAGGAAGGAACTCCCAGATCCATGCATTGGGACAATATTATCCTTGGGTTTAGTATACATTTTTGAAATGGTTTTTCCTTGAGAGTTATCATCTATAGTTGTTGTTCGGGATACTCATGTATTCTTGATGGGGAGAATAATCTTGATATGTATCTAATGTAATGGCCCAGACCCTCCTAGTCCATTACATTGAAAAATTTTAAGTGTTGTGGTGTCCTGGACTCACCGATCAGTTCCACCCCTCGGTCACATAGATCGGCTTCACTGATCAGCCTCATAGATCAGCATTACTGATAATCCCCACATATCAGCTTCACTAATCCGCTTCACAGATAAAATTCACTAATCAACATCAAAGCTCGACTTCACTTATCAACATCAATAATCAGCTTCAAAGATCAAATTCATGATATCGGTTTCACCCAATCATTTCCACACATATATTTCACCCAATCGGGTTCACAGATCCATTTCACCCAATCTGTTTCACAGATCGGTTTCACCCATTCAGTTTCAAGATCTGTTTCACCCAATCGGTTTCACATATCGGTTTCACCCAATTAGTTTCACATATCATTTTTACCAAATCCGTTTCACTGATCGGTTCCACAAAATCAATATCATAGATTGGTTTCACCAAATCAGTTTCCCCCAATCGGTTTCACCCAATAAGTTTCACCCATTCGATTTCACAGATTGGTTTCACCCAATCAGTTTCATAGATTGGTTTCACCGAATCAGATTCACATATTAGTTTCACCCCATCAGTTTGACCGACCAGACTCATGGGATCAGCTTCACAGGATCAGCTTCACGGGATCAGCTTCATGGGATCAGCATTAGAGGATCAGCTTCATAAGATAAGCTTTACATGATTAGCTTCTCCCAATCATCTTCACTGATCAGCTTCATGGGATATGCTTCATGGGATCAGCTTCATGGGATCAGCTTCACCGAATTAGCTCCACCAATTAGTTTTACCTATCAGTCTCACCAATCACCAACAGAGTGGTGTCAAGGTTTCCTTCCCCCATTTCAGTGCAATGACTCTTTTAATACTTTTAACCTTTTTACTGTGGTTCAAAGCCAATTTAGCACCATAAACCTCATTTTAAGTCTTATAGGAGTTGGGAGACCCTCAGTAGACCCATTTTCCTCTCTTTAAATGAAATCATTTGGCACACAACTATAATGTCCGCCCCTATGATGTGAATTATGAAATAATAATTAATCCCATTGTGTGTAACCATCCAACTTCATGGTGATACCACGATTCGTATTTAAGGCTTCCCATGATTTTTCATACGATGTATCTCCAATTTCTCATCTTTTTATTTCACTAGAATTCTTTCTTTCTTATTCATGGTTGGTTTCCTTCTTTCCTTGGTTTTTTTGGTGTCCCCTTTCCCAACGCATGTGGTGCGCCTATGCTGAGGCCTTTCCTACTCATTCTTGGAGTCCTCTGAGTTCCTCCCCTACAAGTCACACAACCCCAGTGGTTAGTGCAAGGCGAAAAACATCGATCGTTGATCATCCAAGTAGGGGTTTCATTTGTTTCTCATTACTGTGCATCATTCTGGGTGGGAATGATAATGTACCTACATTAATCGTTGAAACCAAACATTAACAAAGATAATAAATGGTTTTGAGGAATCAATTGGTGTGTTTGATGATGTTGTGGTACTCTTTTACCTTTACATATATGTTGTGAATTTATTGGGATTTCTCCACTGAAAATCATTGATGTTGGTGGTCCCTTCTTGTGCACTAATGATCATCTGTTTTCAAGATAGTTATTTGATTGAATGGATGTAACATGGAAACAAGTAAATAATGTAAACTCGGTTGATTAAATGGATTCCCAATGAATTAGAAACCATGTGTGGATATATAGGTTAATGAAATAGAATTAATGAACTAAATGAATGGGATATTTAAATTGAAAAAATCTATTTCTCTGTTGTCGTGATGTTTATGGTTGATTCTTGTGAGGTGAAGTTGGTGGGGGTGGGACCCCCTATAGTAAATTTGGGGTTTTGTGGTATTAAGGCCATGTGGGCCCGTATGTTGGGATATGGTCTGGTTCAAGAACTTTAAGGGATCTCATGGATCCCTTTGGGGTTTTTTAATGATACAAGAAATATAGGTGTGAATACTCACATTACTTCTTGGCTGTTTTTCCTTCCTTGGCTTGTGGCTATGCCTGTTAGATGCCTTGTAGTGAATAATTATTTAACTATAGACACTTGAAGATGATAACAAGAATCAGTTCACTGAGGAAATTGTTTTCTAGGAATGAGTTGTGACATGGTAGTGGTTGTGGTGCTTCTTATGAATGAATATTGATGACTTTTATGGCATATGGGCTAGTTTTGGAACCCCTAGGCTGCGATGAGTGATTTTTACATTTATGTATAATTTATTTTTTATGATTCATATTCACACACCACCAATATTAATCAATTTGTGTTGAACACGACAATTTCCGGGGGGAGGGTGTTTTTTTCAAACACTCCTATGAGTGGCTGGTTATTTTCCATTTTTCTGTTCTTTTTCCCGAGTTGCCCAAGACTCTTTAGGTAGGCTGTGATGGCATGAGGTCTATTATAGACAAAGATTTTTCCGGACGGGTTAATGTGGTGTTTGGAGTAGGTGTGTTCAGGGTGTTTGTTTCCCATGCATCTTCGGGATGAGGCCCTAGTGTCTGTGGGAATGGATACATTTGCCTGTTGTGGCCCAGGTGTCTGTGTGCAAGATGTGTGGTTAGGGTAGCCCATGTTTTTGCGAGTGGTTATGGTAGTGGGACAGCAGTGAGAGTGGTGGGGGAGGTCTGATGCATATGATTTCTTCAATAACCAGAGGAAAAGTGGGGTAGGGTACCAGCACATAGATGTGTTTTACTATTTCATTACCTGACTAGCATTATTTGGGGAGTGTGCCTTGGTGAGGTTTGGGTGGACAGTTTCCTTTCTAGGTTTGTTGATATCTCCTTTACTACAGGGCATTAGTATTACTCCCCACATGTACACCAGTGCTTTGTTTTCCCTACCTAGTATACCTATATACTAACCCTACGTATATAAAAATTCATTCTGGTTTCCCGGAGGACTTAGATGACCATATCGAACTCTACTTGTTCTGACTTAGGGGTAGTTTTTGTTGTTGTTTTCATTTGTTAGGTACGTTCCTTTGGAATATTCTTGTACTTTTTTATCACACACCTTTGTAACATGCATATGGGAATGGGTTGTTTTGGCATTACCTCTACCCCCATTTTTGGTGTTATTTGGGACATTCAATTTTATCTCCCAATCCAACTAAATAAAAAAGGGAAATGCCTTAAATTTTTATGTGATTATATACCATTGGTTCTAGTCACCACTCTGGGACCTATTGATGATGGGTTTTGGGGGTCATTATCTCTCCTTTAACTTGAGGAAGGAAGGGTATGGATATCCACTGTCCATTACCTCATCTTGGTGAAGGTGGGTGGTGACTGAATGGTATCAAAGTACCATTTTAGAGATAGGATGGAGTTTGGGGTTAGGAATAATGAAGATTTCATGGGATGGTAGGGCAACAATGTTAGAAAATCTGGGAGCATGAAATAGGTTAGAGAATACAGGATATGACATGGGATTTTAGGGCCCCTCGTGATCTGATCGAAGGACTCAGGACCTACCGAACGACCAAGTGATCCTACACAGATTTTAAGGAAGAGACCCTAGGAAATGTTCATGCATAATTATTACTTTTATTTTTGTTATTTCAAGGTGTTTTGGGAATTTAAAATAAATAATGAAAAAATTCTATGAAAATATTAAAAGAAATTTTCTACACTACTCAGGCTTAGGTATTCATTGTTTAATTTGTACCTATAGAACCTGGAAGAAGACCATAGGTAGTGGGGAAGATCTAAGTCCAAGATGCTATTTTGGATAATCAGAAGAGGGCTGATTGAGAGGAAGAGGATGACCAGTGGCAGAGGATGTTTCGTGCCTTTTAGTGGAAGTCCCACAGGAAGTACAATGTCAGCGTCTTAGATATGAGAGCAGGCTCAAAGAGAAGGTGATAGATTTCATGATGATCTTGGCTCTGATTGAGTACTGGGTTCATCTGGTTGTAAGCGAGTTGTGGGTAACAGCACGTCTGTGGTGGACACTCTATCATGGGGAGAAGAGGGAGGCTGTAGTTTTATGGACCGACTTCAATAGGGAATTTTGGATGGAATTCCTCTCTTCCATGATAAAGTTGAAAAAGATGTAGGAGACACTATCCTTTATTCTAGGGAGAATTTCAGTGAAGGATGTATAAATCGAGTTCATGTATCTAATTAATTTTTCTCATGTCCTTTTTTTGAATGGGGAGCATCGAGAGAGAAGTTTAGAGGAAGCACTCAAACCATCACTTTAGTATGTTGTTATCTCGATCACACTACTGATGTACTTGGAAGTCCAAAATAAGACTAATGTGGTCAAGGGGATGCGCAATATTGGAGGTGTGCTGCTAGATGGGATCCTATTGGGCTCATCAAAGGGGAATTCCATTAGTAATATACCACCATCATTTGGTCCATCTAGGTTTTGGTCAGTGGGGAGTAGGCCCTAATAGTTCTAGTTTTGATCCCTCGGTCGCCGCCCATTCCTTGTAAGCCTATAACTGATGTGCTTCATCTGTGTCATCTATGGGAACCTTAAGAATTAGTTCATGGATTGAGTGCAGTATAGTGTGGGTGATCAGGTTCTATGCCCACCTTAGTAGCAGTAGTTCCCAGCCAGGCCCTATCAGCTACAATAGCATGGACAACGAGCTCTCGATCCTTTAAGAGAATATGTTGCAGGAGGAGGCCAACCATACGGTTCTCCAAAATAACCTCAACCATGACATTGTTGGGGAGGTGTCCAATAGTTGAGGGGGAGAGGAGCTGGGTGTCGGAAGTTTCACGCCATAGAGGTAGTAGCTCCAGCAGGGCCAGAAGTCGTTCGAGGTACGATCTTCTTGTTTAGCACTCTTTCATGTGCCTTGTTAGATTTAGGAGCTTTAGACTCCTTTGTTACAACGAGTCTAGCCCATGACTTGTGAGTAGATAATGAGGGACTCTCCATGCCCTTAGTGCTGATTATGCTATTTTGGGGTCATACTAGTCTGTTTGATGTTTTCCGAGGATATTGACTGATGTTAGGGCTACATTAGTCTAGTGGGGATATCTTTCTACTGCAAATGTAGCCATATACTATCTCCCTAGACATCTACTTGCTATTTTATGTGCCTGCTGTTATCGACTGCTTTGGAGAAGAGTCATGTTCCCTGATTAGGATGGCCAACGTGTTGCTTTTGATGGTGAACAAAGTTGTTAGGTGGGGAGATAGCATGTATAGCCTCTTCTTTTTTATTTTGGCTGAGTATTATGAAAAATCAGTGGATGATGAGATGATGGATGTTCCAAGAGTTGTTATAGAGTTCCTGGATGTTTTTACCAAGGAGGGTTTGACTCTACCCCCCCCCCCAACATGACGTTGAGTTTGGGATTGACATAAAACGAGGTTCTTGTACAATTTCCATGTCTCCTTAGCCAATGGCAACTTCTGAGTTGTGGGAGTGGAAAATTATGATTGACCACTTGATGAAGAAGGGTTTTGTCCAACCCAGCGTGTCGCTATGGGTCCTCTGGTCTTGTTCTAGAAAAAGGAAGATGGTGGTCTAATGCTATGAATAAACTACCGAGGACAAAATCAGGTAATAGCCATGAACCATAACACTATCTCAAGACTAGAAAACCTCTTTGACTAGCTGAAGGGAGGATCTTGGTTCTCTATGATTGATTTGTGGTCTAGGTATTATTAGTTATGTGTGAAGGACAATGTTATCCTAAAGACTGCTTTTAGGTGCCAGTAAGTGCACATTGAGTTCATAGTCCTATCGTTCGGTGTTACGAATTCACCTGATGTGTTCATGGGGCTCATAAACGTTTTTATGCGAGTTTCTATACTGGTTCATCTTGTGTTCATCGATGACATTTTGATCTACTCAAGATCTATGGAGGAACAAACTAAGAACCTCAGGATGGTCCTAGAGATACTTCCACATCACCAACTGTATGAAAAATGTTCCAAGTGCATGTTATTGATACGAGATGTTAATTTAATTGGACATGTGGGGTCTCTGAAAGTGGTAACGGTTGATCGGTCAAAGGTTGAAGCAGTTTTTTCTTGGGAAGCACCAAATAATGTGACGGAGATTCATAGTTGTCTAGGACTTTTAGGTTATTGTTGGAGGTTTGTACAAAACTTCTCTCATGTTACAGCTCTTTTGATATCTTTTACTAGAAAGGTAAAGGCCTTTTTATGGAGTGAGCATTGTTGAGAATCTTTCAGCTATCTAATGGAATGGTTGGTTAGCGCTCAAGTGCTCAAGTTTCCAGAGGAAGGGGTGTTGTATGAGGTATTTTCTGATGCTTCTGGACTTGGAATGGGGTGTGTACTGATGTAGTAGAGGAGAGTTTAATCTTATGGGTATTGGAATTTACAGCCTTAGGAGGGTAATAATTCCACCCCTGGGCTAGAGCATATAGTAGTAGTGTTCGCATTGATGTTGTGGTGGCATTACCTCAACAGGGAGCACTTTGTGGTATTCATCGATCAAAAGCGTTTTAGGCATATCTTTACCCAGCGGGACTTGACCATGCCACAACGAGGGTGGGTGGAGTTTCATCAGGACTACAACATCGATATCTCTTACACTAACAGTAAGGTGAAGGTTGTGGTTGATGCCTTGAGTAAGATCATAGAGGGCAGCAGATCAAGAATATGTGGATGCTTGTAAAGAAATGGAGGTGTTGGTTGCCTTACACCTGGATGCAAGGGTGGATGGTGGTAGAGGTTGTCTATTTCATATGACAGTGTAGTAATCTCTATTTCAACGAGTGTGGGAGTCTTCGTGGGGAGACATAGAGATTGAAGTGATGCATGATCATGTTAACCAAGGAAATGCTTCAGATGGGAGGTCCATGGATGGTTAGAATCAGATGCCTTTTCGAGGGAAGTAGTTTGTTGTAGAGGAGTTGCGAGAGGGATTTCTCCGAGAGTTACACAACCCACTCATAGCAGAACAACCTGGATTTTCCATGATGTACCGAGACCTAAGGGTACATTATTTGTGGCTCATGGTGAAATTATTAGTGGCTGAGTTTGTGGCTAGGTGTCTGGTGTGTCAGCAGGTGAAGGAGGAACACCGTGTCCCAGGAGGTTGGTTGCTGCCATAATATGTCCTCGAGTGGAAGTGGGATAACATATTGATGAATTTTGGCACATGAATACCCATGGATCAAGGGGGATGTGATGCTATCTAGGTAGTAGTTGACCGATAGACAAAATCATCTCACTTCCAGGAAAGCATGTACTCAAGTGTGGTGGATACCATATCACGTATATACGTGGATGAGGTTGTGTGGTTGCATGGAGTTCTGGGGTCTATAGTCTTAGATAGGGACGTACGGTTTACCTAAAATGTCTGGAGGGGATGGTATTATTCTTTTGGCATGAAGCTACGTCCTAGCACTTCTTTCCACCATCAGATATTCGGGTAGAGAGAGATAACCATATATACCATAGAGGATATGCTACAAAAATTTGTTTTGGAATTCGGGGGATCATGGGAATAAAATTTTTCCTTAGTAGAGTTTATAAAAAATAATATATATCACTTTTCTATTATAATTTAACTATTTAATGCCTTATACGGTAGGTCGTGTCGTTCGCTAGTGTGCTGAATAGAGGTTCGGGAGGCAGGTGTTCTCTGCCCAGAGGGAGTGCGAAGCACAACAGAGAAGGTTTAGCTTGTGGGTTAGAGGATGATGGTATCCAAGGACAAGTAGAAGTCATATGTCAATCTTTGGAGGAGGCCCTTGGAGTTTGAGGTAAGAGACCATGTTCTCTTGATGGTTTCCCCTCAACGTGGGCAGCAATGGTTCGACAAGGGGAGAAATCTTTATCATAGGTTCATCATGCCTTTCGAAGTGTGGGGGCGAGTCGGTGAGGAGGAATATTAGCTTACATTACCACCTCATTTGGAAAGGATCCACAATGTTTCCACGTCTCCCATATTTGTCGATATCTACCCGATGACTCCCATGTCATTGACTCTAGAGATTTGAATACAGAGGACGATGCTACATTCGTGGAGCAGTCAGTGAGGATTGAGGATTTAAAGGAGAAAGTGCTTTGTGGACGATCCATCCCTTTGGTTCATGGGTTGTTGAGGCACGGTGGCCACACAGAGGGTACTTGGGAGTGAGAAGCTCAAATGTTTGCCCAGTAACCAATGCTTTTTTGAGTAGCTATTCAGATCCTTCCTTTTTGTTCTTTTTTTGTGACCAATTGTGATGAAATGATGACCTTTTAGATTTATGAGATGATTTGTATTCTTACCTTGTGAATGTTTATTAAATGTAATAATATGTGGGGAAGGGATGATGTCATCCCTAACAATGATTCATTGAGGTGGAAACGATTAAACCTGTTTGGTTGAGAAGTGTCACACAAAGAGGATAGTATCTTGACATGGAGGAAGGAACACCATGGTCCATGTTTCGGGATAATTTAATCATTTGGTTTTGTGTGGTTGTATGGGGTGGTTTTTTCCCATAGAGGAATCTTCTGGAGTGGTTGTTCGGGTTACTCATGTATTCTCAATGGTGATAATAAGTTTGAGAGGTATCTGATTTAAAGTCCCAGACCCACCAAGTTTATTACTTTTCCAAATTCATAGTGTTGGGGTGTCTTGAACTCATCATTAAGTTCCACCCATCTGTCTCATAGATCAACTTCACCGATTAGCTTCACATATCATCTTCACAGATCAGCTTCAATGATCAACTTCCTAGATCATCTTTCTAGATCTTATTCCTATATCAACTTCCCAGATTAGCTCCCCGCATCATATTAACTAATCTTCTTCACATATCTGCTTCACTGATCAGCTACACTGATCTACATCAAAGATCAGGTTCACTGGCCAGCTTCACTGATCACCTTCATGGATCGTCTTCACTAATGAGTTTCAGAGATCAGCTTCACTGGTCAGCTTCAATGGTCAGCTTCAATGATCAAATTCAATGATCCGCTTCGAAGATCAGCTTCACAGATCATCATCACTAATCAGCTTCACATGATCAGCTTCACATATTGGTTTCACCCAATCAGTTTGAAAATTCAGATTCACCCAATCTGTTTCAACCAAACGATTTCAAACGATCGGTTTCACAGGTCGTTTTCACCCAATTGGTTTCACTGATCGGTTTCACCCAATCAGTTTCACACATCAGTATCACCCAATCAGAATCACCCAATCGTTTTCACCCAATCTATTTCTCCCAATGTGTTTTACATATCTGTTTCACCTAATCAGTTTCACAGATAGGATTCACCCAATTGGTTTCGCAGATCGGTTTCACCCAATCGGTTTCACATATTAGTTTCACCCAATCAGTTTCACAGATTTTTTTCACCCAATCTATTTCCCAAATTGGTTACACCTAACTGGTTTCACCCAACCAGTTTCACCCTATTGGTTTCCCAGATCAGTATCACCCAATCAGTTTCAGAGGTCCATTCACCCATTCAGTTTCACATATCAGTTTCACCCCATTGGTTCCACTGTTCTGTTTGACATGATCAGCTTCACGATATCAGATTCACGGGATCAGATACATAGGATCTGCTTCATAGGATCATCTTCCCCAAATTAGTTTCACTGATTATCTTCATGGGATTAGCTTCATTCGATCAGGTCCACAGATCAGTTTCACCTATCAGTCTCACCCATCCACCACAGAGGGGTGTCGGGGTTTACTTCCCCATTTTCCCCATAATTCCACTTTTAAGTCATTTAACCTATTTAATGTTTTTCAAATCCATTTCAACACCATAAACTACAATTTAAATCCCCTAGGAGTGGCAAGGCCCTCAAAAGGCCAGTTTTCCTCTCTTTAAATGTAATCCTTTAGTGCACAACTATTATGGCCACCCCTCTGATGCGAATTATTAAATAATAACTGACCACATCGTCTGTGACCATCCAACCCCATTGTGAAACCACAAACCACCTTTAAAGTCACCCATGATTTTCCATATCCTACAACTCCAAGATCTCACCTTTTATCACAGTAGAATTATTTCCTTCTTATTCATGGTTGGTTTCCATCTTTACTGGGTGTCTTTGTTATCCCCTCTCCCGAGGCTAGTGTGGCGCATGTGCCAGAGCCTTTCCTGCTCAATCTTGGAGTCCTTTGAGTTCTTCCCCTGTTTGATGGACATCCCTAGTTGTTAGAACTAGTAGAAAAAAATTGATCGTTGTTCATCCATGTTGGGTTTTTTCCTTCGTCTCTCTTTACTGTGCATCATACGGGGTGGGTATGAAAATTTTCCTATGTGGATGGATAAAACCAAACCATAACAAATTTAATAAAAGGTTTTAAGGAATTAAGGGGTGTGTTTGATGACATTGTGTTACTCTTTTACCTTTAATTATATGTTTTGAATTTTATGGGATGATGTCCACTAAAAATCCTAGTCGTTGGTGGTACATTCTTGTGCACTAATGAACCTCTGTTTTATGGATATTTATGTGATTGAATGGCTATAAAATAGAAACTGGTAAATTACGTAATCTTGGTTGACTAAATGGATGAATAATGAATAAGAAACCTTGTGCGGTCAACCCAGTTAACCAAATGGAAAGACGATACTAAATGAATGGAATATTTTAATTTAGAAACTCCCTTGCTCTATTCTGGTGATCTTTACGGTTTATACTTGGGATGTGACGTTAGTGGGGATGGGAACCACTATTGTGTAGTCATGGTTTTGTAGTCCTATTTCCGTGTGGGGCTATATGTTGTGGCTTGGTTTGGTTACATTACTTTGACGGATCTCATGGATCCCTTTGGTGTTTGTGACCTTACAAGAGAATCGGGTGTGGCTGCATACACTACTGCTTGGCTGATTTTCTTTTCATAGTTTTTGGCTATACCAGTTAGTTACTCGGTAGTGATGAATTATTTAAATAGATTCACTTGAAGATGAAAAAAAGAATGGGTTCAATGAGGAATTGTTTTTCCGGAATGATTTTTGAAATGGTCTAGATATGGTGCTTCTTATGAATGAATTGTAATGAGGGTGTTTGTATATATGCTGGTTTTGGAACCCCTGTACTGGGATGAGTTCTTTTTACCTATATGTATAATTTATTTTTTATGTTTCTTATTCGTGCCCCATCCATGATAAGTTCTTCATTTCAAATACCCACATTTCTTGGGGGATGTTGTTTTTTCCGACACTCCTATTAGTGGATGGTTATTATATAATTTTTTTCTCCCTTTCCCATGTATCCAAGACTATTCGGGCAGGCTGTGACAGGCTATGGTACATTGTAGACCATGTTACTTCCGGCTGGGTAGTTGTGGTTGTTGGCCTAGGTGTTTGTGGGCAGGTTGTATCCCAATCTTCTTTGGGTTGACCCATAGGTGTATGCGGGCGTGGTTATGTTTGGTTGGTGTGGCCTAGGTGTATGTGGGCGGGATGTGTGGTAGTGATATCACATGGGTGTGTGGGTGAGGTATAGAAGTGGTGTAATTGTGAGAATTTCAGGGGTGGTCTAACGCATAGTATGTCTTCAATAACTAGAAAGAATGTGGTGTGGGGTCCCCAAACATCAATGTGTTTTACTATTATGTTACATGATTTGCGTTATTTGGGGTGCGTGCCTTGGTGAGGATAGAGTGGATAATTTCCTTGATAGGTGATTTTATATTACCATTTTCATGGGACATTATTATGCCTCACAACTTATGCAGGAAAGCATTTGGCATTCCCTATTGAGTAAACTTGTATACTCAACCTACATATATAAAACTTCATTCATGTTTCTAAGAGGACTTCATAGACAGTGTAGAACTCTACTAGTTTGGACTTTGGGGAAGTTGTTATTGCAATTTTTCTTTTCTTTGGTACTTTTCTTTTTAATTTTCTCGTACTTTTTAGAACAAAATTTTGGAACATGCATATGGGAATTGTTTTTTGGATTTACCACTTCCCCATGTTTTTGTGTTGTTTGGTATCTACTATCTTATTTACCGACCATACTAAATATAAAGGGAAATGCCTTCCATTTTATCTGTGATTCTATACCCTTTGTGCTAGTCGCCACTCTAGGAAATATTGAAGGTGGGTTTCGGGGGGGTTATTATCTGTCCTTTAACTTGAGGAAGGAAGGGTCTAGCAATCCATTAACCCTTCCCTCATCTTGGTGAAGGCGGGTCATGAAAAATTCCTTGAAATATTTTATATTTTAATGATAGTGATATTTAATTACTGAGTTGGGTGACATAATATTATGAGTAAAGCATGGATGTTAATTTGATGAATCATAGTTTTTTTTGGAATTAGATGATTTATGTCAATGAAAGTTCCTTATAATTGTTTCATAATTTAAATTTCTGAAATTCATGTTGACTGATTTTCAATTATTAGTCATGATTTTATTAATTGTACCAAATATATGTTTCATTACATAGTAAATTTCATGACGGATTACATTCTATTTTTCCCTGATAATATTTATCAAGGTATATTGGGACATTTGACCCTCTATAACATGCATTTAACTTGTAAAGGATATGGATGTGAAAAAACTCATTAAAAATTATTGTGGAGTTTTTATTGGATATATCTTATTCTTGTGAACACCTATTGCATTAAACCTTTTTAGCACAATAATACCACAACTAACATTGTATATAATGATCCATATTTCAATCCTTTTTTATAATTTTCACCCATTATCATTAAATGTTCACAATAATTTTACTGTTGATATTTGTGAGTGAGGGAATTAATTGTGCCTAGAAGGCACTAAATTATAAAGAAAAAGTAGTGGGTTTCTATTTTGGGTATTTTTAATGGTTTTTGACTAATTCAGTATACATTAATTATTTTCCCTTCTATAAAAAAAATATTGTGTTCTGAATTTGGAATGTAAAAAATATACATATATAGAATAATGATTTTTATCTTTTGTGGTTTGGTTTTGGATGTCATTATTTTTTCAAACATGACATTAATAAATTACATAAAAATCTTAATAAATTAGTCGAAAAAAGAAAATAAATAAAAAAGTAATGAAAATTAAAGAATATGAAAGTCATTAATTGTTATTACATTATTCAAATCCACCAAATTATTTCATAGTAAGAGTGTATTGTCATTTTAAAGGGGATATTTTCATTGTGATTATAATTTTGATATCATTCACTATAATTTAAGAGATAATCCTTATGTATTATCTTTAATATTTTCATCACCAATATATTCCTACCATGAGCCTTAGAATCTTTAATGTCCTAATTACAAATTCCACATGAAATTGTGTAATATTTTTTTTACAATGTGTAATATTTATTCATTTTAATGATTATAGAATGGTATATCTAATCTTGATATGATCATAAATCAAATTGAATTTTTATAATGTGGGATAAGTGAATGTAATTATATGGGAGGTGGATGATGACATGTCATGTTTAATAATAACGAATTGAAGAATGTTTATGAATAAATATGAATGATCCACAATTTTCAAAGGGATGAATATAAAATAATAGGATTTAATGTTATTTTTAATAATTGTAATTGGATTTTAAGTTTTGTTTGGATATTGAATGATTAATTTAAAATTGATTATAATTTTACATAATTTTGTTGAGATTTAATAATTTTGAACATATTTTTTATCTTTTTTTTACTATTGACATTCAATGATTGAGGAAAACAGTTTTTCAAGTGTGGGGGTATTTTTTGATCTAAATTTTTTATGAATTGTTTTTTTAAATATAATAATTTTACTTAGGTTTCTATCATATACTAATTAAATAAATGTTTATCGAAAAAATGGTAACTTTTAATTAAATAATTAAGCCAATATAAAATGAATGAAAATGATTAACTTTATTAATTTTATATTACTTGAGTAGTTTTTTTGGAAAACAAACATTTGATTTTAATTTTTTATTAGTAAA
This sequence comes from Viscum album, assembly GCA_963277665.1. Classification (NCBI taxonomy): domain Eukaryota; kingdom Viridiplantae; phylum Streptophyta; class Magnoliopsida; order Santalales; family Viscaceae; genus Viscum; species Viscum album. The sequence goes on along the minus strand of OY728162.1, from coordinate 1,012,896,475 downwards.
AATTATATACAAATAGCTAGACCTCAACCAAATTGGTCTATAAGACATAATTTATATAAAAATGAGTTGGTTGACTAAGATACCTCCTAGGGAGATCCAACCATGTGACATGGAGAAGCGCATTCCATGAGGCATGCATAACATGTGGGCTAAAGCCTATAATGGGCCCATTAAATTTGACATGATCCTATGAATGTGTGAGAGTGTTTTTCAGGATGTTGCTCCCATAATAGGCTTCTGATAAGATGAAGTGTGGGTTTATAATATATGTGAAGGCTCAATAGAAGGAATATTTGATTTCTGAAATGTAGTATACATATACTATTTATAACTTATAAATCTAGTGCCACATTATATTTTCATTAGGGTAACATTATCAAACACACCACCTATGCCGATCTCTACCACTATCCACACTCAACATTGTAAATTCTCTATCCTTACCTTTTTGATGTCACCATTGATTACACCATGGAAGTAGGATCTCAATGGGATAAGCACATTGAAGGCTCCAAACTACTATGGATCACCGTTAGAACCTCAAAAAATTATTGTGAATCAACATTTTAAGTTTACTAGTTATATCAATACAATGGGGCACCAGGAAACCACTATAAAGTCAGGTTAGTTTGGTTTGGAACCCTAGAAATATGTTTTACCTTCTATGTCATGGGGCCACCAAAGAATTTATTGATACACAATGAAAGGTGTCAAGGAGCTAGTGGAATGGTTTTAAGTCAAATGGCTCCATGTTGGGGGAGTTATCAACATAATAAATCAACCATGAATAAAAAATATAAAATCTAATATCCTCACTTTCTCATGAGGTACACCCTTTATCTTGAGGAAGAGTGAAGGAAAATCAGGTCTCAATGCTTGTCCAAATTCTAGGGGGTGGGTTCATGCAATAAAAGAATATATGAAATTAATGATAACCTCTAAATTCAAACAAAATTATAGGTATGAGATTGATATATCTTCTCCAAATAATAATTTGTTGAAAGGGAAAACTGAGTAGTCTGGGGGGGAATTTATTTTCCTTCAAAAGTTTTCAGATGCTTTGAAAACAATTGGTTGAAACAATTTATATATCACATGGAGAATACTTTATAGAAAAAAGGATGTTGATTAAACTCTTACAAGTCTAGTTTTTTATATTACATTCTTCATCCACTAATATTAAGTTAACATATGTTTTACACCTACTACTAAAATTATATCTTAATTAATTAAGGGGTAGAATCCATGAGAGTTTGTGTGAAGGGGTAGTGACCCAATTTAAATGTTTGTGAATATGATATTTGTGGAATTTATAGATATATATTAAATATTTAATGGTTTTAGTATTTAATTATAGTAATTGTTTTGAATATAATAATGTTAATGATAAATTATTATTTTTAATTGTTTCTATGGATATGAAATGTTTTCTCCTATTATATTTTAAAAATTATATAGTGATTATTTTTTAATCATGTTAATAGTATTTAGTGACTTCAATACAATTGAGGAAGAAATAGTGGTAAAATTTTAATACTGGGAAATTTCATAAATTTATTTGCGATTTCATACATAATTTAATGATGAATTATTATAGATTTCACATTTTTCAATGATATATTTAAAAATAATAAAAATATTGATGATAACTCTTATCATCATCAACATGAACTCAATTGAAATTGGGAAGTCAATATAGAACCATTCAATTAATTTTTTTAAAATATTTCCAATTATTTTGGAAATACTATTATATAATTAAAAAATGGAATAAAACCACAACCCTAATCACTTATCTCTTATATATATTTTCATTCAGTGAAGTCTTTCATTGATTTATTGTCATAATAATATTTCTCTACATAATAAATTTTCAGTTGTGGCATCTTGATTTAGGTAGAAGTCCTTGGAGAAGACTTTGGATTCTTTTACTAGTACTACTCAACTAGGGGAAATTAAATATCCTTTCCCTTACACCATGATACATTTTATTTTTTAACTGATATATTTCATACATATATATTACATCATATATATATATATATTATTAAACTAAAATTACAATATCTTCTAGATCTATAATGGTAAATATTTCTAGGAAACATGTATTCATAAAAAACTAGTACAAGATGGGTTTATATTATCTAAAAATTCATTCCTCACAAATAAAATCATTTTAAAAAATGCAATAATTAAAACCATTCTCTTTATTCTGGGGAAAAGGATACATAGAAAAGTGTGACATCATAGGCTTGGTAAGTGATTACAAGGAAGTTCATAATGATAACTTAATAATTATATGTTGACAAGGGTGAGGAAATGTCACGAACTAGCCTTCGTACCCTGGTAACCTGATAATCGAGCTGACCCTGACATAGCCTGAAGGGCGTTACTGATCCCCACGGGTCGGTGACTAGCACCTAGCATCGTACAACATACAAGTGGGAATGAATTTTCCACAGGGACGTGGAAACACGAGTAAAACAAACAATATTCATAACAAAGAAACTCAACTGGGAGCATTGTACCAGAAAAAAAGAGGCACAGAAATCCACAAGTACTACAACCCATGTACATAAAACATGAAAACCACCCCAATGTTCTAAAGGACACAACTCACCACGTTGAAAACTCAACAGCTGGATCCACCTCCAAGTGATCCTTTCCCCTTGCACGAACCAGGAAGAAGGAGTTCTACAAACACATGAAGGTAAAAGTAGGGTGTGAGCCTTAGCCCAATAGGATACCACCAAAGATTCCATAACAGATTACAAATAAAGATTATCCAAAGAAAAACTTTCAATTTTAAAGTAAACAAGTTTGGAAATAGTAAAGCATATTTTTAACAAGTCATGTTATACATTTTCTAGTAAAGGAAAGTTTACCAAGGAAGGTTTTAAAAGGAAGAAATACTTTTAAGACAATGGCTTAAATAAAAATAGTTACATAAAACAGTTTATGTAAAATCAGAAGGCATCTAGAGCAGTTCCTAAGCATTGGAAAACATTTATACATCACATTTAAATATTTAGGCGAGAAACATGGTCATCTGCCAAAAGGTACGATTGTATTAATCAGTTATGGGATTCCGAATACTCTATGTGAACTCAGCAAAGTGTGTATACACATGTCCCTATGACACTGGACAAAGAAGTATCATCACCAACCCGTCGAGGATGTGACCCGCCGCATGTATTTTTTAGAATGTTGTCTTATCGTAGAGTGTATCCAAATAACTCACTAACTACCTAAGTCATGCATGAGCTCTTAAATGATGGACGAACTATTTTAATAATTCTTAAAAAATGATCAATACCATTCTTCCATTTCAATTTTCCAATTCCATTCCATTTAAAACCATAATCGGTTTTATTCAAAAACATGCCTTTTTCACAAGATAAAACCAATGGGTTTCTATCAAAACATTTTAAGCCCTTTTCACCAGTTTTAAATCCATTCAAAACCAATTCCATCATTTCACAATTTATTTCCCCAATTTAAATCAACAATTCAATTGAAAACATTTCCATCAAATACATATCTTAAATTCCACAATTTAAATTATCCAATTTCCATAAACAAACACACACACCCCAATTTAATGAAATTAGGGGTTTTCCAAATTCTCATTCCAAAACAAATTCAAATATCTCAATTCAAATGAATTGAATTAAAATGAACATGTGAAATAAATCAAGCAATAAAGATAATCAATTCGGCAAGTCGGGACGGAACCACCGACCTCGAAGGTTTTGACCAAAACCACAATAGTTGACGAACACTAAAGAATCCAAGTTGATTCTCCAAAAACCTATCCCAGATCCCTTCCCCTATCAATACCAAGACCAAAACTCATCATTTTGGCATTTACACACATATATCTACCCATAACAGGGGTAGGTATAGGAAATCACGGGAAGAGGGGCAGTAGATCTAAGTAGATATAAGAAACCGATCAAGAAAGAAGAAGAACGATCACATACCTTGAGACTCCCACTTCGATTTACCAAGAGGAGCGTTTGGATCACCTCAGGCACAAAGGGAGAACCTTTTATGACCCAAGGAAAAGAAAAATCCTGAGTTAGGGCCACTTAGGATGAAAAATGAAGCATTTAGAGGAAAAACGACCGAGATCCACAATTTACGAATCTAATTTTAAGTGACCACACAGTTTGTCCACAAAATTTTTCAAACTGTGTGCACACAGTGCGGATCTCACTATCCAGGGTTGCTGGTCCTCATAGCTTAATCACACGGTTTAACAAACCGTGTGAAAACCATGCATACACCACGGTCCAGTTCTTCTAGGTTTGCATGGTTTGATCCCACAGTTTATCAAACTGTGCGCAAAATCTACAAAAAACCATTGCCTTTTTGTTACTTAAAATTTCAACCAAACGCACCCCAAGTCACTACTCCAAAACATGGGAACTTAGAGACATCAAGAGTACCTGAAAACATAACAGGATGTTACAACCTCCCTACCATAAGTCGTTTATATCCCCAGAAATCCTATGAAGAAAACACCATGTCTAAAAGATGAGGCAATTACTCTCTCATTAGTGCCTCCCTCTCCCACGTCGCATGAGATTCTGAACCATGCTGACAATGTTTACAGACCAGAGGTATTGTTCTCCCACGAAGTACCTTGGTCTTAGAATAAACAATCCTGACTGGTCATTCAGTCACAGATAAATCTGGTTCAATTTGAAGATCACTCTAGCTCACAACATGAGATGGATCGGAGAGGTACTTCAACAACTGTGTTACATGGAACACGTTATTTATCGATGTCCGCTATGGTGGTAGAGTCAAATGGTAAGCAAATTTTCCCACAAGACCAAAAACCTAGACAGGTCCCACAAAACGAGGGGAAATCATCCCTTGCCTCCCAAGCCGTCGATGTCCTAAACGGGGTGAAACATTGAAGAACACCTGGTCACCAACTGAGAACTCTATAGGTCTACGGTGACGGTCAGCATAAGACATGCACCGACATTGCGCTTTCAACATTCTATGATGAATCAACTAGATATTAGCTGCCATCTCTTGGACCAAAATTGGTCCTACCAAAGAACATTCACCAATATCCAACCAACATAAGGGAGATTTATAATGACGGCCATACAATTCCTCAAAAAGAGCCTTTCTAATCAAAGATTGATAAATGCTATTATAAGAAAACTCATCTAACCCCAGATGATCATTCCAAGATCCACCAAAGTCGAGAACACAAGCGTGGATCATGTCCTCAAGGATCTGAATAACTCTCTCTATCTAGCCATCTGACTGTGGATGGCAGGATGTGCTCAAACGGACCTGAGATCCCAGTGCCTCTTGAAGGCCTCTCCAAAAGAGAGAAGTAAACTGAGGATCCTCATTAGAGACGATTGCAGATGGAACACTGTGAAAATGAACAATTTCTTCCACAATGATATTTCCCAACTCCTCAATATTGGTTGTATCTCGAATAGGTATAAAGTGAGTCAACATGGTCAGTCTATCGATCACAACCAATATATCATTATTCATCCTCTGGGTTTGAGGTAACCCAACCACAAAGTCCATTGAAATTTCATCCCACTTCCATGTAGGGTATGAAAGTGGTCGAAGCAAACTTGAAGGTTTCTACTGCTCGACTTTCACCTACTGGCACGTACCACAACAAGATACAAACTCAGTAATGTCTCATCTCATACCTGGCCACCAGAACTGTCTCTGCATATCATAGAACATCTTCGTTGTCCCCGGGTGCACATCCCACTGAGAGTTATGAAAATCCCTCATCACATCCTTCCTTGCTGATAACAGCACAACGTAACAGTTTTGAGAACACAGAACACCCTGTTTGGAGAATAACCACAAGGTTTCTGTCTCACCCCCCCATAAAGAAAGTTCCTATTTCCATGGAATTCATCATCCAGTTGTTGTTCCTGAAGAATTAACTCAAGGATAGAAGAAGTCAACCAGACACTGGGTAATGAATCTTCATTCCCCTTCCACTGAACTCCAATATAAAACTGAGCAAAAAGAGTCATCAAACACCACTCTTCTGAAGATTCATTCATAGCCTGTGATGAAGGATTCCTTCTTAATGCATCTACAACTTCATTACCTTTCCTTGGGGTGTAGGCAATGTCAAATTAGAATGATTTTAGGTACTCCACCCAATGCCTTTGGAAGAGATTCAAATATTTTTGATAGAAGATATAACTCAAGCTATTATTGTCTTCATACACATTAAGCCTTTCTCCATAAAGGTAATGTCGTCAACACTTGACTGTGTTCATTACAGCTGCATGTTCATGGTCATGGGTAGGGTTGTTCTTCTCATGAGGTTTTAGCTGACGTGATCCATAAGCAACAACATGATTACCTTGCATAAGGACACATCCCAAACCTGAACCCGATGCATCACAGAAGACCACATAACCTGACCCAGCCTCAAGAAGAGTAAAGACCGGTGTGGTAGTCAAAAGATGCTTTATCTCAACAAAAGAATTCTGGCATTTTTCATTCCAGGAAATATTCAATCCCTTTCGAGTCAGAGAAGTCATTGGAGAAGATAACATTGAAATATCTTGGACAAAATGGTGATAATATCCTGATAATCCCAAGATGCTCAGAGTCTCGAAAACATTTCATGGTTGTTTCAAAGTCATAACAGCCTTCAACTTCTCAGGATCAATTGATATTCCAGGCTCTGACACCATATGTCCCAAGAATTTCACTTCTCGGATCCAGATTTCGCACTTTAAAAGATTGGTATAAAGATAGTGATTTATTAAAAGACCGAGAACTGTTCTCAGACGATTCACATGATCCTCCTCAAACATGGAGTATACAAGGATGTTATCCAAATAGACTACCACAAAAGTATCCAAATACTCATGGAAAACATGATTCATTAAGGAAATAAAAATTGCAGGAGCATTTGATAGGCTGATGGTCATGACAAGGTACTCATAATGGCCATACCTACATTGAAAGGCAGTTTTTTGAATGTCAGATTTCTTTATCCTCAACTGATGGTAACCAGATCGAAGATCAATTTTGTAAAACCACATTTCCCCATTCAATTGGTCAAAAAAATCATCACTTCATGGAAACATATACTTGTTATTTATCTTAACTCGATTGAGCATTTTATAATCAACACATAAGCGTAGAGAACCATCGGCCTTCTTGGAAAAGAGAATTGGTGCTGCTCAAGGTGACACACTCTGGCGTATAAAACCTTTCTCAAGAAGATCGTCCAACTGAGACTTTAGTTATTTTAATTCTGATGGAGCCATTCGGTAAGAAGGGATAGAAACCGGTTGAGTTCCAGGCATTAACTCAATTGAAAAATTGATCTCCCTTACCAGTGGAATACGAGATAAGTCAGAAGGAAACACATCTGGAAACTCAGAAAAGACTGGAGGAAGATCACCACTCGTTGGATCTTTCTCTAAATCAAAAGCAATCACTGATATAATTTTCCCCATCTCTGGATAAGAAGGTCCAGCTTTGCTGGACCTAGGGTCCCATTCTCCTTGAAAAACAAGAGGCACACCACTGGGTGTAGTAAGGTAGACACGTTGGAGGTGACAATCAATATGGGATTTATTGGAGATGATCCAATCCATCCCAAATATGACATCCAAATATTTCTTGTCGAGAACCAAGAAGTCCCAAACAAGCTCGACATCTGATAGAAAGAAGAAGAAAGTAGGACTACGGAGACCCTTCTCTCTCACCTTACTAAGTGGTGTAGTAATATCCATCGCACAAGACATATGATCCATGGGTAGATTAAGTATATTAACAATATGAGTTGAAATAAAAGAGTGAGATGCACAAGTATTCAAAAGTTATGTCACTAAAGATGAAGCTATCGTTATTGTACCTCTCACAGTCGTAGGACCTGCTTCAGCTGCCTCTGGTGACTCATCCATTGTGTGAAGAAGCTTCGTTCCTTGTGCCTGTGGCTGGAACCGTTTAGAATGTGAAGCAGTTGATTGACCCATAGTTTCTAGAGGTGATGATGATCCTGTTCCACTATGTGGAGAAGAGAAGTGATGGAAGAATCACTGTAAGTGCCCCAAACGTCCGCAACAGCTACAGTTCTTGGGTGCCTCAGTGTAAACCCTCTTAGAATGCCCCAACATTCCACACAGATAGCAAGTCAAAGAAGCCCCTCATGGTGCTACTAGAGGTCCAGGATGACTCTAATGTCGAGAACTACCATATGTGTAACAGCCCGAGATTTTATGAAAACTATTCTTTTTAATTTCATTAATGTCTTGTGTTGTATGCTACACCAATATTACCTTGCGCTATACGCAACACCGTATTAGCTTGCAGTATACGCAACACTATTCTTGGATCGTGTTACACACAATTTTGATAATAGTTATTCTATGAAACATTGAGTATATATATATATATATTCAATGTATAAATGAAATATGGTTGGATTATGATATATGAAACAATGAAGGATTCTTGCACAGCACGCAACCCTGACTTGGCTTGCATTACACGCAATCGCGACCTTCCTCGATTGCGTGTGTTGTACGCAATACCAGGTTTTACAAAACAACGATATATTATTATAATATTATAATGAACTACCCGTTATGAATAGTATTAACTAAATTTTGAATCTTATAATATTATTATTCGTCTTACACATTTTCTAAAACATGGTATAAGAACAAAATAAAATTTTCAGGTAAAATAAGTATTTTTCAAAAAATACAGTTTTGCCGCCTTTTGATAGCGCACCCACTTTAAATCTAGTTTTTGACATGATTATAAGTTCAATTTGACAAAATAAAATTCTTCTTTAGAATCAAGATAAAAAAATTTACTTTGGATAAAGTTTTCATATTATTATGATAACTTTCATATTTTAATGAATAGTAAAAACACGCTATATTTTAATTAAAAATAACTTTTTTCAACGTAATAAATTATGTGGTTAAATAATAATATTTAATGGTTTCAAATTATAAAGAGAATATATTTTTACCATTTAATATAATTTATGTCATTATAATTGATTTTACATTGAATTCGTAGGTTAAATAAATTCAATCTTTGGAAATGTTTTATCTTTTAAAACCTATTTGCTTTAACAACGGGATTAATTTTAAATTAATTACTGCAACTTATGTGTTTTGAATTTGAAAAATGGATTCCATATTTGGAATCAGTGGGTCCAAATTATATTAATAGGATACTTTAATTTTTTTCATATTATGAATAGTAACTACTACAATTTTTTTATTTACTACGGTTAAAGGTAAATAGGGTAATTCAAGGTTAAAATAATATATAATAATTTAAAATTACCTTGACACTTGTCCTAAACTTATTGGATGAGTAGTGGCCGCCCATGGGCATCCTCGGGTCGATTTCGGGACCCTTGGAGCCACTTATGAAAGACAATGAAACATTAGATTAATTAATTTAATGTAAAGACAAAATTGACTTTAACAAAATACTTTTATTAATTAATTTATATAATGGGTTATATAAGTTATATTTTCGACTATAAATATTCTTTGGAAATCTAAAAATATTCCCTACATCATGGTATTTGTTTCTTAATTTTTAGACATCTAATGAATTAAATTATTTATGACACAATAATGATGTAGTGTTTAACTCATTAATAAATTATTTAAATAAATAAGATTAAAATGATTAAAATATCATCCAAAACCTGTCAAATTTTTATTGGATGATTTTATTTAGAATATGAGTCATCTTATCTTTGGAATTAATGTGTTTTGGACCTCTTGAAACCAAAGATATGTTTATAATAAAATAATGTTTTCACACTTTCCTAAAGAGCCCCTCCACTCCCTTATAAAATGAGACCACTTCTATGCAATTTCTCACTGCTCTAAAGCCTTTTGGCACGTCCAAAATCTGCCCAAATAAGCTCCATACATCCCTATCCTCCACCTTGAAGCCTTACATTAGGCATAAGACTCTCCAAGAATTCTTTTTGGTTCAAACAAAAGGAAGTTACCAAAATTAAAGGTAACAATTTCTCTTAAGTTGTTTTTTTATTCTACTTCTCCAACCCCTAAACTCTTTTTAATCCTTCCTTTTGTAACAATAACAATATCATAAATATACTAGGATGTTGTTATGAGAAGTATTCAAACTACACATATGCACACCTCCATCTAATGGATGAATAATATAATGTTTCTGTGATGGAAAACTAACGCCTCACGAAACGATGATTGTTCGATTTTCTCCTACCGCCTCTCATGGTGGCCATTATGATGTAAATGTATTTATATATAATATATATTATGTTTATGATTTACTTATTCTTATTTACTACCTAATTATATCAAGCCATTATAGTTTCCATATTCGGTAAATATGATAATCTCATTTGAGGAAGTGCGGACTACCGCCCCCTCAAAGTGTTATGATTCGTTAATACCTTATGTGGGATGTATAATGGATGTGGTTAATGATATTATATATGATATTATACTGGAATTATAATATATCTATGTATCATTATGTTTTAATTCCATTAATATAAGAAATAGAAATCAAAGTAGCGTTAATGTGTATGTACGGCTTACCGTCTCCATGAACGGTGCGTTTCATTTCTTACCTCCATATGTTATGTACTATTATAAATGCTTGTATATTCTGGATATATAATGAATTTGTTTGATATATAAATCATTATTTAAATTTTTGAGGTAATTAAATCATTATATAAGTAATAATAACATCATGAACAACAAGTCCAAACACGTACGATAAATAAGATTATTTTACCCAAAACCCTACTTTAACATTAATTTACATAAGAATGGGTAATATAAAGTCATAAGTGAACCATATATGTGATATCATAACAATGAATATGATTCTTTTATAAGTCAATGACATTATTTAAATCATTATACAGGATGTTCGGACACTTACGAAGCAAATTGGACCTAAGGTAAGGGAAAATCTCACAATCTCATTTTTTTATCCGAGATTGTTTATATTGTGGTATTTACTAGGGTGCATTTTATCATCCACATCCATATTTCCTCAATATGTAATATTATTTCCATCCACCTTCAATTTTTTAAATCCAATTTTACCCTTCGGTGAGTTTTTAGTAAAAGATATGAATGGAATCATTTGTCCTTTTCCGTACGTGGTACTTTTTGAATTTACCGACAATAGTACGGGAAGAATGTTTTTTTAACATATATGGCATGAATGGATTTTTAAAACATTATTTCCAAGAATCTTACTTTACAAGTTTTCAAGTTTATTTTTAATCAACTTCTTTTAATTTAGAATTGTATTACATATTAAGAGAGGAAAAGTGTTTTTGATGTAGAAATGATATTTTCCTCAAGAATGGAGTTCAAGAGTATTATCAAAATAATTTTCCATATAAGATAATATAGGGTTCTTTTTATATCCCTATTATTACATTGATTTTATTATGTTGTGATGGAATTATTTTTATCTTATATGAATTGTTTTATGATGTCACGATGTTTAAGAATCCCATTTTTTTACATGGGTTATGCAATGATGTATGGTATATGATTTTGTGGCACACAAAAGAATGGTATCATTATGAGATGGGTGGGACATATATCTCCCTCCAATGCATTGGGTAAAGATTTTATATCTCATGAGATAGACACAGATGGAATGGTAGGTTATACCGGTTCAGTGAAACAAGACTAAAACGATGAATGAACTCGGTTCAGAAATGGACTTCGTCCACTAAGATAGTCTTGGCAATGAGTCTTGACTAATAAGAAATGGTTCTCTATGATTATGTGTGTATGCCACAAAGTTTCATGTTTTAAGATATGATTATTGGGATTTCATTTCACTACTATGATTTATCCCATGTTATGAAATTATGCTCTCTTTTGCAGGTTAAGATTTCCAAAATGTTATGTTCTTATGAATATGATGTGATTGATATTCCTTTTGTTTACCCTTACTGAGCATTTGAGCTCACCCTTTTATGTTTTCTTTTCCCCAGGATATAAAGAAAGGTTTTAGGTAAAAAAATGGAAGAACATTGTGGGAGATGTTGAAGATCGATCACCACGATTAGAAGATTATATTCCGAGTTTCCAAAGACACTAAACTATTACGATCCTTGTGTGTGTGTTTTTGTTATATACTAAGTATTCCAGAAAAGTAATGTAATTTCCATGTATGTCAGGCTTCGGGTCTCTACAGTTGGTATCAGAGGAAAATTTTAGTCAACCTTTGGAAACTAGGATGAGAAAATGTTAGTGAGATCCCTAGAGATATTTCTAAGGTATGACAAGGGATGTCTCTAAGGTTAAGTATACGTATATATTATAGTACTAGAATTACTCTAACGATCATAGAATTAAACCTAAGATGTTAGATATTGAAGGTAATCCCCCTTTATTATGTTGTTTTCCCTAGCTTGATTTTTTGCCTCTCACACAATTCTTTTTGGGTTTTAGACAATGGCTGGAACCCGAAGGAAACATGTTGATCAATGTAATGGACAATGTAATGATTGTCCTCCTGAAAAAACAAATGTTATGGGAGATGGAGTGAAAAAGCTTATTGCTATACTTACACAATCTATGAATCATTATGGACTTCCAAATGAGTAGATAAGGGAACAATATTCTATTGAGTCCTTCATGAGTCAACGTCCACCTTATTTCAGTGGGTCTTCTGATCCACTTGTTGCTGAACAATGGATCAGTACCACTGAAAAGATATTTTCAGTTCTTCAATGTTTTGAACATGATAAAGTCATCTTAGCAGTATATCGTTTGGAAGGTGAAGCTGATAAATGCTGAAATCTTATCAAGAATATGAGGAAAAGAGATGAAATTGAGTCCATGAAATGGGACGAGTTCAAGAACTTATTTTTCAATAAGTACTTCCCTCGTATTCTTCGAACAAATATGGAGAAGGAGTTTCATGAACTAAAGAAAAAGGATGATGAATTTGTTGGTATATATGAAGCGAATTTTACAAGGCTTGCAAGGTATGCATCTGGATTTATCATCCAACCTGAAATTAATGTTGATCGATTCTTCAGTGACATAAAACCAAATCTTCTATGGGCATTAGCTATAAGAGACTTCAGTAGCTATGAAGAAATTGTTGGTTGTGCTATAAAGGTAGAAATGGATGTTGGTGTTACTTATCCATCTCATAGTTTTGACAAGAAACAAAAGATGGAGTTCAAGGAGAAATCTCAGAATAATGGTGAAAAGAAGATGAATGTTTCCTTATGCTGAAAGTGTGGAAAGAAGCATGGTGGAGATTGTCTTAAAGGGACAAGTAAATGTTTCAAATGTGGAAAGGAAGGTTATTGGGAATTTGAATGCCGAAATGATGGGAAGAAGATTTCTAATGATGCAAACAAAGGAAGGGATACATAAAATGAACCTACTACACTTCAATGCTTCAAGTGCAAGGAAATCAGGCATTATGCTAATAAATGCCCTAATCTAAGGGTTAGTGATGATCGACATGAGAAACCACTTAAGGCAAAGGAAAAAGGGAAGTCAGATGCGATCACCATTGGCGATGTTGAATATGACAACGATGTGGTGGAATGATTAAGTGTTTATGTAATGGGATTTCAAAATAATGTTGTATATAGTATCGTGGAATATTGGAATATTTATGTTTTGGTCTATTGTGGTTTTCAATAATTTTATGACATTGGTAACCATGAAAAGTGATTGAAATATTTTTGGAATGTAGATGATATGCGCATAATGATGGGATAAGGAGAAAATTAAATGTTTGATAGTATTCATGAGCTCATGACTGATATAAGGAGAAAGTTATATCATGGTTTGAGTATATAGAATTTTTGGATTTTGGTATGTGGAAAGTGTTAAATTTTGACTGCATTTATGTTTTCACTAAGGTTCAATGGGTATTCATTCTTCAAGAGAATACATGATAAAGGTATTCACATGTTTGTAATTTGACCAAAAAGATATATCTTATGATATATGGGGGATAAATGATGGAATTCACGTGATCATTTTCTTTATACTATGAGCTTGGACCGAAGTATTTTAGATAAGCCTAAAGATTTGAATAAATTATGTTGGACATACGTTAGTATTGTTTAAGGATAAATTTTTTTTGATATTGTCGATGGGATGTTATAGAAATATAGCTTTAGAAAAAGGAAAAACTGCAGGACAGGCGACAACCCATCGCGTCGGACAAGGCTGTGGGAATCGAACCCACAACCGAAGTGCGACTGGCCTTTATCGCCTACCACTGGCCTACAAGAAGTCCATGTTTAGTAGAAACTAGTTTTATTATATTAAGCAGTATGATATATGAATTATAAGTCCATTTTAGGAAAAATATATGATTAATCTCACTATAGATGGACTTATGTATTTTTTTGATAACTTTTCTAACCTTTTGTTTGAGACAGATGGAATGACCCATCATTCTATCACATGATCTGCTAACACATCACGAATGACAAATTCAACTTCATTTATTTAAGAGATGAAGTGGAAATTTTCCAAAGAACGACAAATGTTGAGACTATACCAAAATCATGAATGTATTTCTTCTAATTCCAATTTCATCAACTTTAGGGAAATGATTTTGAAAACAAAAAATGTTGTCCTAGTGCTCTTATATCTGATGAATCAGACGGTACCTTAGATCGTCACAAATTTATGGCTTTGTGATTGCTGGCTATTCCATATCCATGTTCTCTACAACTCTCCATCAGAACATGATGGTTAGATTTCTCTTCCATATCCATATTTTCACCGATGTAGAAACCCAGTAATTAATTTATTTGGGTAACTGTTACGTTTCATACTTTTGTTTGTAAAGATTGGTTTTTGTATTCCTTTTTACGATGTGGGTTTCTATTAAAGAAACTTTCAAATAGTAAACAATTTATAACCCTGACGAATTTTGAGGGCGAAATTCATTTTAAGGGGGGTAGAATGTAACAGCCCAAGATTTTATGAAAAATATTCTTTTTAATTTCATTAATGTCTTGTGTTGTATGCTACAGAAAGATTACCTTGCACTATACGCAACACCGTATTAGCTTGCAGTATATGCAACACTATTCTTGGATCGTGTTACACACAATTTTGATAATAGTTATTCTACGCAACATTGATTATATATATATATAATGAATAAATGAAATATGGTTGGATTATGATATACTAAACAACGAAGGATTCTTGCACAACATGCAACCCTGACTTGGCTTTCATTACACGCAATCGCAACCTTCCTCGAGAGCGTGTGTTGTACGCAATACCGGGTTTTACTAAACAACGATATATTATTATAATATTATTATGAACTAGCCGTTATGAATAGTATTAACTAAATTTTTAATCTTATAAAATTATTATTCTTCATACACATTTTCTAAAACATGGTATAAGAACAATATAAATTTTTCGGGTAAAATAAGTATTTTTCAAAAAATGCAATTTTGCCGCCTTTTGATGGCACACCCACTTTAAATCGAGTTTTTGACATGTTTATAAGTTCAATATGGAAAAATAAAATTCTTCTTTAGAATCAAGATATAAAAATTTACTTTGGATAATTTTTTCATATTATTCTGATAACTTTCATATTTTAATGAATAGTAAAAACACGCTATATTTTAATTAAAAACAACATTTTTCATCGTAATAAATTATGTGGTTAAATAATAATATTGAATGGTTTCAAAGTATAAATAGAATATATTTTTATCATTTAATATAATGTTTGTCATTAGCCTTGATTTTACATTGAATTTGTAGGCTAAATAAATTCAATCTTTGGCAATGTTTTAACTTTTAAAACCTGTTTGCTTAAACAACGAGATTAATTTTAAATTAATTACTGCATCTACTGTGTTTTGAATTTTTAAAAATGGATTCCATATTTGGAATCAGTGGGTCCAAATTATGTTAATAGGTTACTTTTATTTTTTTGATATTATTAATAGTAACTACGGTAATTTTTTTTATTTACTACGGTTAAAGGTAAATAGGGTAATTCAAGGTTAAAAGAATATTATAATAATTCAAAATTACCTTGACACTTGTCCTAACCTTATTGGATGAGTAGTGTCCTACCATGGGCATCCGTGGGTAGATTTTGGGATCCCATGGAGCCACTTATGAAAGACAATGACACATTAGATTAATTAATTTAATGTAAATACAAAATTGACTTTAACAAAACTATTTTAGTAATTAATTTTTATAAGGGGTTATATAAGTTATATTTTAGACTATAAATATTATATGGAAAGATAAAACGATTCCCTACATCAGGGTATTTTTTTCATAATTTTAGACATCAAATGAATTAAATTATTTATGACACAATAATGATGTAGTGTTAAACTCATTAATAAATGATTTAAATAAATAAGATTAAAATTATTAAAATATCATCCAAAACCTGTCCAAATTTTATTGGATGATTTTATTTAGAATAGGAGTCATCGTATCTTCGGCATTAATGTGTTTTGAACCTCTTGAAACCGAATATAAGTTTATAATAAAATAATGTTTTCGCACATTCCTAAAGAGCCCCTCCACTCCCTTATAAAAGGAGACCACTTCTATGCAATTAATCACACCTATCAAGCCTTTTTGCTCGACCAAACTCTGCCCAACTAAGATCCCTACATCCCTATACTCCCCCTTGAAGCCTTACACTAGGCAGAAGACTCTCCAAGAAGTCCTTTTGGTTCAAATCAAAGGAAGTTACCAAAATTAAAGGTAACAGTTTCTCTTAAGTTGTTTTCTTTTATTCTACTTCTCCAACCCCTAAACACTTTTTAATCATTAATTTTGTAACAACACCAATATCCTAAATATTCTAGGATGTTGTTATGATAAGGATTCAAACTACACTTACGCACACCTCCATCTAATGGATGAAGAATATAATGTTTCTGTGATGGCAAACTAACACCTCATGAAACGATGATTGTTCGATTTTCTCCTACCGCCTCTCATGGTGGCCATTATGATGGAACAGTATTTATATATAATATATATTATGATTATGATTTACTTATTCTTATTTACTACCTAATTATATCAAGCCTTTACAGTTTCTGTAGTTGGTAAATACGATAATCTCATTTGAGGAAGTGCGGACTACTGCCCCCTCAAAGTGATGTGATTTGTTAATAACTTATGTGGGATGTATAAAGGATGTGGTTAATGATATTATATATGATATTATACTGGAATTATAATATGCCTATGTATCATTATGTTTTAATTCCATTAAAATAATAAATAGAAATGAAAGTAGCGTTCATGTGTACGTAAGGCTAACCGTCTCCATGAACGGTGCGTTTCATTTCTTACCTCCATATGTTATGTACTATTATAAATGCTTGTATATTCTAGATATATAATGAATTTATTTGATATATAAATAATGATTTACATTTTTGAGGTAATTAACTCATGATATAAGTAATAATAACATCAATAACAACAAGTCCAAACACGTACGATAAATAAGATTATTTTACCCAAAACCATACTTTAACATTAATTTACATAAGAATGGGTAATATAATGTCATAAGTGAACCATATATTTGATATCATAACAATGAATATGATTCTTTAATAAGTCAATGTATTATTTAAATCATTATACATGAGGTTCGGACACTTACGAAACAAATTGGACCTAAGTAAATGGAAAATCTCACAATCTCATTTTTTTTATCCGAGATTGTTTATAATTTGGTATTTACTAGGGTGTATTTTATCATCCAAATCCATGTTTCCTCAATATGTAATATTATTTCCATCCACCTATAATTGTTTAAATCCAATTTTACCCTTCTGTGAGTTTTTAGTAAAAGATATGAATGGAATCTTTTGTCGTTTTCCGTACGAGGTACTTTTTGACTTTACCGACAAAAGTACGAGAAGAATGTTTTTTTTAAATTATATGGAATGAATGGATTTTTAAAACATTATTTCCAAGAAGCTTCCTTTACAAGTTTTCAAGTTTATTTTTAATCAAATTCTTTTAATTTAGAATTGTATGAAATGTTAAGAAAGGAAAAGTGTTTTTGAAGTAGAAAGGAAATTTTCATCAAGAATGGAGTTCAAGAGTTTTATCAAAATTATTTTCCATCTAAGATAATATAGGGTTCTGTTTCTATCCCTATTATTACATTAATTTTTTTATGTTGTGATGGAATTATTTTTATCTTATATGAATTGTTTTATGATGTCACGATGTTTAAGAATCCCATTTTTTTACATGGGTTATGCAATGATGTATGGCATATGATTTTGTGGCACAAATAAGAATTGTATAATTATGAGATGGGTGGGACCTATATCCCCCTACAATGCATTGGGTAATGATTTTATATCTCATGAGATAGACATGGCTGGAACGGTAGGTTATACCGGCTCAGTGAAACAGGACTGAAACGAGGAATGAACTCGGTTCAGAAATGGACTTTGTCCACTAAGATAGTCTTGTCAATGAGTCTAGACTAACAAGAAATGATTCTATATGATTATGTGTATATTCCACAAAGTTTCATGTTTTATGTTATGATTATTGGGATTTCATTTCACGGCTATGATTTATCCCATGTGATGAAATTATGCTCTCTTTTGCAGGTTAAGATTTCCAAAATTTTATGTTCTTATGAATATGATGTGATTGATATTTATTTTGTTTACCCTTACTGAGCATTTGATCTCACCCTTTTATGTTTTCTTTTCCCTAGGATATAAAGAAAGGTTTTAGGTAAAAAAGGAAGATCTTTATGGGAGATGTTGAAGATCATTCACCACGATTAGAAGATTATATTCCGAGTTTCCAAAGACACTAAACTATTACGATCCTTGTGTGTGTGTTTTTGTTATGTACTAAGTATTCCGCAAAAGTAATGTAATGTCCATGTACATCAGGCTTCGGGTCTCTACAATATGATACACCACTCTTCCATTTCCCTTTAAAGGGACCAACACTGTCACAAGAAGGAAAAGAAACTCCCTTCAACCCTGACTTTCCTGCCAAGTCCAAATCAACCACCATTGCCCTATCCAACACATCAACCTAAGTGGGAAACTTCAACAAGAAAACTTGAGAATGAATAGATGATCGAATCCCCAACTCAAATCATCGAGCCTTCATCCTATCATTAGATACAATTTTAGGAGAAAACTGTACCAATTCAGAAAAGAGATTTGAGTACTCAATCACGGTTTTGTTGGCCTGATCAAGCTTGAAAAAATCCACATCCTTGGCCAAAAACATTGATTCTGGATAGAACTAATCAGATAAAAGAACACTAAATTCTTTCCTCTCAAAACCCTCATTTTTCCCTGTCGTCACCATCGCGTCCCACCATCTCCTACTTGGTCCCTCCAGCACGAAGGTGGAACACTTCACCTTGATCACATCAGGTGTCTCCAAAAACCCAAACAGACATTCAATATTACTCAACCATTCCTCAGCATGATGAGGGTTAGTGGAGCCTTTGAAAATCGGTGGCTTCTAGCGTAGGAACTCTTGAGAACGACTTTGTAGAATATCACATTGAGGATCTAAAGCAGGAATCTGAACATGGACGTGAGGTGGTGCCTGTCCTTGATCATGAACAATGCAAACGATCACCTTAACCAGACTCGGATCCACAATAGGTATCACTTGATGAGGTTCAGCAGCAGCATCCTTTTGGATCTGATTCCCACGTCTTTTCGGAGGCACGATGCTACAAAACACCAGAAAATACAGAGATTAAGACACCAACCGAGTAACATGTAAAACTACTCTTAAAAGAAGGAATAAACAAGATTTGGATTCCACTCTATCCAAATCAAAATAGGGAAAATACTATAACTAATCCACAATTCATATTTCCCTAACTACCCCTAGTGACTTAAGGTTCATTGCGGTGAGAGCTGGCTAGGCACTCAATCATAACTACCTCCTAAGTCCCGACAAGAAAACTCAAATGCATAATATCATCAAGGTAAGATGTTAAAAAATCCTACCTCTGATACCAATTTGTAACGAACCAGCCCAGGTACCCTGGTAACCCAATAACCGAGCTGGCCTTGACATAGCCCGAATGACATTCCCAATCCCCATGGGTCAGTGACTAGCACCTGGCATCATACAACATACAAGTGGGAACGGATTTTCCATAAGGACATAGAAGCAAGTGTAAAACAAACAGTATGCATAATAAAGAAACTCCACTGGGAGCAATGTACTAGAAAACAAAGAGGCACAGAAAGGCCAAAGTACTACAACCCAAGTACATAAAACATGAAAACCACCCCAATGTCCCCAAGGACACAACTCCCCATGTTGAAAACTAAACAGCTAGATCAACCTCCAAGTGATCATTTCCCCTTGCACAAACCTGGATGATGGAGGTCTATGAACACCCAAAGGAAAAAGTAGGCAGCGAGCCAAAGCCTAGTAGGATACAACCAAAGATTCCATAACACATGCCAAATAATTATTATCCAAATAAATACATTCAATTTTAATGTAAACCAGTTTGGAAATAGGAAAGAATATTTTTAACAAGTCTTGCTACACATTTTCAAGTAAATGAAAGTTCACCAAGCAGGGTTTTACCATGATGAAATACATTTAAGACAATGGATTAAATAAAAATAGTTACATAAAACAGTTTATGTAAAATCAGCAGGCATGTAAAGCATTTCCAAAGCATTAGAAAACATTTATAAATCACATATAAATATTTAGGTAAGAAACAAGGTTGTAGAGACCCGAAGCTTATCTTACATGGACATTACATTACTTTTACGGAATACTTAGTACATAACAAAAACACACACACAAGGATCGTAATAGTTTAGTGTCTTTGGAAACTCGGAACGTAATCTTCTAATCGTGGTGAAAGATCTTCAATATCTCCCATAAAGATCTTCCCCTTTTTTTTACCTAAAACCTTTCTTTATATCCTGGGGAAAAGAAAACATAAAAGGGTGAGCTCAAATGCTCATTAGGGGTAAACAAAAGATAAATCAATCACATCATATTCATAAGAACATAACATTTGGAAATCTAAACCTGCAAAAGAGAGCATAAATTCATAACATGGGATAAATCATGGCAGTGAAATGTAATCACAATAATCATAACATAAAACATGAAACTTTGTGGAATACACACATAATCATAGAGAATCATTTCTTGTTAGTCAAGACTCATTTCCAAGACTATCTTAGTGGACAAAGTCCCTTTCTGAATCGAGTAACCCTCGTTTCAGTCCTGTTTCACTGAACCGTTATAACCTACCATTCCAGCCATGTCTATATCATGAGATATAAAATCATTACCAATGCATTGGAGGGAGATATAGGTCCCACCCATCTTATAATGAATCCTTTCTTATGTGTGCCACATAATCATAAATCATACATCATTGCATAACACATGTAACAAAAATGGGATTCTTGAAACATCATGACATCATAAAACAAATCATATAAGATAAAGGAATTCATAAAAATATTTCCATCACAACATAATCAAATCCATGTAATAATAGGGATAAAAACAGAACCCTTTTATTATCTTAGATGGAAAATAATTTTGATAAAATACTTGAACTCCATTCTTGAGGAAAATATCCTTTCTACTTCAAAAACACTTTTCCTTTCTTAACATGTCATACAATTTTAAACTAAAAGAAGTTGATTAAAAATAAACTTGAATACTTGTAAATGAAACTTCTTGGAAATAATGTTTTAGAAATCCATTCATGCCGTATAAGTTAAAAAAACATTCTTCGTACTTTTGTCAGAAAAGTCAAAAAGTACCTCGTACGAAAAACGACAAAAGATTCCTTTCATACATATTACTAAAAACTCACCAAAGGGTAAAAATGGGTTTAAAAAATTGTAGGTGGATGGAAATAATATTAAATATTGATAAAACATGGATGTGGATGATAAAATACCCCCCAGTAAATACATACGAATAAACAATCTCGGATAAAAATGAGATTGTGATATTTCCCTTACCTTAGGTCCGACTTGCTTTGTAAGTGTCCGAACCTTCTGTATAATGATTTAAATCATGTTATTGACTTATTCCAGAATCATATTCATTTTTATTATATCATATATGATCCACTTATGACTTTATATTACCCGTTCTTTTGTAAATTCATGTTAAAGTAGCGTTTTGGGTAAAATCGTCTCATTTGTCGTTCGTGTCTTTAACTTGTAATTATTCATATGATTACTTAGATCATGATTAATTAATTCCAGAATATAAAACATGATTAATATATATATATATATTCATAATACACATATATAATAAATCAGTAAATGGAAATAAATACACCGTTCATGGAGACGATAGTCCGTACGTACGCATGAACGCTGTTTTCGTTTCCTTATTGAATTGAATGGAATTAAGTAGATGACATACATATAAATATAAATAATTACAGTATCATTATTAGGTCATATATTTCATTAGTACTTATTATATATACTTTATAATCATTCATGAATGGTTAATGATTGAAAATGAATCTCATCGCGTCGTGGAGACGGTAGTCCGTACGTACGCACGAGCGATGATATCGTTCTCATGGTCGTGGAATTGTGTTAAAATGTATGTATACTATTTCAGTATCAATATCACTTTATAATAATCATATATAGTTACTCATTACACCTTTATACCCATCCAATTATGGTGGTGGTGGAAAATAGATTACACCACGGTGTGGAGACGGTATTCCGTACGTAGGAACGCGCGGTGATTTACTTTTTCCGCAGGATGGATAGAAGGTTAATTAGAGTTGTTTCATATTTATAATAACATATCAGTATATAAAAAATACTGATGTTATTACTTTATCATGAAACAACTAAAGAAGAAGAAGTTGAAGAAGAATGAAATTGAAAAAGATTGGTAATGGATATTACCTCTTTTTGACGCGCCTTTTCTTAGCCTTCACTTAATGAACTAAGGATGGTCTTTGAAGAAGACCAGGAACTCTAGGATGATACTAGGGAAGTGGAGAAGGGATTTTGGCAGAGGTTGGCCGAGCTTGAGTGCTCAAATTGGTGTGAGGAGGAGGGGGAGGAGGTGCCCTTTTATAAGGGAGGAGAGGGGCACTTTAGGAATATCTCAAAATATTATTTTATATTAAAGTCAAAATAGGTTTATAATGGTTCCAAAGGGTCTTATTTCGAAGCTAAAGTGGGGATGGGTCGAAATCCTATCAACCAATAGGATTTAGACAAGTTTAGGGTATTATTTTAACCTTATCAATTAGATTTAACTCTAAGTTAAATAATTTAACTTTTACCGTGTCTTTTTGTTTTCTTTCACTATATGGTTAATACACTTACTATAACATGCCAAACGAACCCCAAATTGTTTATTATTAATATATATATCCTTATCTATGTCATTTGGCAGAACCTTAGATTTTTAGAAATAAAATAACAATTAATAATATAATATTTGATTTAAAAACTATTTAGTGTCAATTTTGACACTATTTGATATATGATTTTTGTGAAAGTCATAACAGAATTATATGTTCGAACCAAGTTGATTAAATCAACACTAATACATCATAGTAACCTAGAAAATTAGTGGAATTCAAAAAAAGTCTCAAATTACATTTATTTGGGTATTTCTAACATCAATTATGTTAACATTTCCTTAAAAGGGTAAGTACTGCATCTTCATTGTCTCATAAATAAATTATTTTATTTAAAGTCTAAAAATTATAAATAAAATATCATTATGTAGGAAATCTTTTTAGCTTTCTAATGAATATTTATAGTCGAATTTATCTTATGTATAACCCCATATTAAAAATGATTTACTTATTAGACTTTGATTTTAACTATTTTAACCCTTCTTTAAATAAATTAATAATAAATGTCCTAATCTAACCCAAGTGGGCCTAAATGGTCATATTATATTAATAAGGTTGTTTTGGGTCGAATTAAACTTATCCAATAGAATTAGGACATGTGTTAGGGTAATAGTAATATCATATTTACCCTTAGTTACCCTATTTACTATTAACCGCGGTAAAAAAAGTAAAAAGTTACTATTCACCAAAAATTATTTTCATCTCATTGAACCACATTTTAGTCCTTTATTTTAACCATGTCTCTCGGATTTTCGAAATTCCATTCACAGAAGCGGTAAAATTATGTTTTATGCAAAATTCAGTTTTTAACCTACCACTTAGTGGTTTCACTATTCATCAAAAATTGAAGTTTTTCAGAAAAATGCCAAAATTTCACCCTAAGCTATAATTGATATTCCGAATTCAAAAATGATTTCTATTTTAAAAAATTCCCAACATATAAGTTGCATTAATTAATTTTATAATTAATTTCTGCTGTCACAACAAATAGCGTGTTTTTAAGAGATAATAACTATCAAAAGATTGACACTTGTTTATAACTGGTTTAAATGTGAAATTACATCCAATGACCAACATTGTATTAAATTGTAAAAATATATTCTAAATATACTTTAAAACCAATAAAATTAATAATTTATCACTATTAATTATTTCGATTAAAAAAGTTATTTTTAATTAAAATTTAGTAATTTTCACTATTCATCAGAATATGAAAGTTATCCAAAAAGTACCAAAATTTCACCTTAGGCTAAATTCGATACTCCGAATCCATAAATGAAGTCCATTTTGAAAAATAAAATTTAAAAAATTTCAAAAAGTGGTTATTACTATTCATTACAGCTAGTTTTAATAATATTTTAATAGTGTATCGTTGTTTCGTGAAACTCAGTATTGCGTACTACACACGCTATCGAGGAAGGTTGCGATTGCGTGTAATGCAAGGCAAGTAAAGGATGCGTGTTGTGCAAGCTCCTTTTGGTGTAGCGTACAACACAAGACATTAATAAAATTAAAAAGAATATTTTTCATAAAATATTGGGCTGTTACATTCTACCCCCCTTAAAATGAATTTTCCCTCGAAATTCGTCGGGGTTAT
Source organism: Viscum album (assembly GCA_963277665.1). Lineage (NCBI taxonomy): Eukaryota > Viridiplantae > Streptophyta > Magnoliopsida > Santalales > Viscaceae > Viscum > Viscum album. Next base: position 1,012,871,421 of record OY728162.1, on the reverse strand, counting down.
AAATGGTTTACTATTCGAAAGTTTCTTTAATAGAAACCCACATTGTAAAAAGGAATATCAAAACCAATCTTAAAAAACAAAAGTATGAAATGTAACGGTTACCTAAATAAACTAATCACTGGGTTTCCACATAGGTGAAAATATGGATATGGAAGAGAAATATAACCATCATGTTCTGATGGAGAGTGGTAGAGAACATGGCTATGGAAAAGCCAGCAATCACAAAGCCATAAATTTGTGACGATCTAAGGTACTATCTGATTCATCAGATATAAGATCACTAGGACAACATTTTTGGTTTTCAAGATCGTTTCCCTAAAGTTAAAGAATTAGAATAAATACTTACTTTATTTTGGTACAATCTCACTGTTGTTCGTGCCTTTAACAATTTCCACTTCATCTCTTAAATAAATGAAGTTGAATTTGTTATTCGTGAAGTGTTGCAGATCATGTGATAGAATGACGGGTCATTCCATCTGTCTCAAACAAAAGGTTAGCAAAAATTATATACATAAGTCGATCTATAGTGGGATTAATCATATATGGTTCCTAAAATGGACTTTATACTTCATATATCATACTGCTTAATATAATAAAACTAGTTTCTAATAAACAGGGACTTCCTGTAGGCCAGTGGTAGGCGATAAAGGCCAGTCGCACTTCGATTGTGGGTTCGATTCCCACAGCCTTGTCCGACGCGATGGGCTGTCGCCCGTCCTGCAGGTTGTCCTTTTTCTAAAACTATATTACTATAACATCCCATCAATAATATCGAGAAAACTTCTATCCTTAAACAATACTAACTTATGTCCAACATAATCCATTCCAATCTTTAGGCTTATCCATAATACTGCAGTCCACTCTCATAACATAGTGAAAACGATTACCAGAGATTTAACACCATCGTCGATCCCCATATATCATAAGATATGTTTTGTCGGACACATTCCAAACATTCAAAGTCCTTAATCATATTCTCTTGAATACCTTAGTGAAAACATGAATGCAGTTAAAATTTAACACTTTCCACATACCAAAATCCTCAAAGTTCTTTATACTCAAACCATGATATCACTTAGTCCTTATATCAATCATGAGCTCATGAATACTGTTAATCATTTCATTTTCTCTTTTTCCCTTCATTATGCGCACATCATCTTATTTGCAAAAATATCTCAATCACTTTGAATACCACATTAGACCAATACATAAATATTCCAATACTCAATGATACAACATTATTTTGGAATCCCATTACATAAACACTTAATCATTCCACCACATCGTTATCATATTCAACCTCGCCAATAGTGATCGCATGTGACTTCCCTTTGTCCTTTGCCTTCAGCGGTTTCTCATGTTGATCATCACTAACCCTTGGATTAGGGCATTTATTAGCATAATGCCCCATTTCCTTGCACATGAAGCATTGAAGTGTTGGTGGTCCGTTCTCTGCAGTGTTTTCTTTATTCACATCATTAGAAAACCTTTTTCCATTACATCGACACTCAGCTGCTCGATGACCTTCTTTTCCACACTTAAAACATTTTCTAGTCCCTTTAAGACAATCTCCACCATGCTTCTTTCCACACTTTGTGCATAAGGAAATATTCATCTTCTTTTCACCATTATTCTGAGATTTCTCCTTGAACTCCATCTTTCATTTCTTGTCAAAACCATGAGATGGATTTGTAACACCAACTTCCATTTCTACCTTGATAGCACAACGCACAATTTCTTCATAGCTACTAAAGTCTCTTATAGCTAATGCCCTTCGAAAACTTGGTTTTAAGCCACTGAAAAATCGATCAACTTTACTTTCAGGTTGGATGATAATGCCAGATGCATACCTTGCAAGTCTTGTAAAATTTGCTTCGTATATACCATCATATTCATCATCCTTCTGCTTCAGCTCAAGAAACTCCTTTTCCATCTTTGTTCGAAGAATACGAGGGAATTACTTCTTGAAAAACAAGTTCTTGAACTCGTCCCATTCCATGGACTCAATTTCATCTCTTGGCCTCGTATTCTTGATAAGATTCCGCCATTGATCAGCTTCACCTTCCAAACGATATACTGCTAAGATTACTTTATCATGTTCAGAACATTGAAGAACTGAAAATATCTTTTCAGTGGTACTGATACATTGTTCAGCAACAAGTGGATCAGAAGTCCCACTGAAAGAAGGTGGACGTTGCCTCATGAAGGACTCAATAGAGTATTGTTCCCTTCTCTGCTCATTTGGAAGTCCAGAATGATTCATAGCTTGTGTAAGTATAGCAATAAGATTTTTCACTCCATCTCCCATAACATTTGTTTGTTCTGGAGGACAATCATTGCATTGTCCATTACATTGATCAGCACGGTTCCTTCGGGTTCCAGCCATCGTCTAAAACCCAAAAAGAATAGTGTGAGAGGCAGAAATCATGCTAGAGAAAACAACATAATAAAGGGGGAGTACCTTCAATATCTAACATCTTAGGTTTAAATTCTAATATCGTTAGCGCAATTATAGTACTATAACCTATACGTATACTTAACCTTAGGGACATCCCTAGACATACCTTAGAAATATCTCTAGGGATCTCACTAACGTTTTCGCGTCCTAGTTTCCAAAGGTTGACTAAACCTTTCCTCTGATACCAACTGTAGAGACCCGAATATTATCGTACATGGACATTACATTACTTTTGTGGAATACTTAGTACATAACAAAAACACACACACAAGGATCGTAATAGTTTAGTGTCTTTGGAAACTCGGAACGTATTCTTCTAATCGTGGTGAAAGATCTTAAATATCTCCCATAAAGATCTTCCCCTTTTTTTACCTAAAACCATTCTTTATATCCTGGGGAAAAGAAAACATAAAAGGGTGAGCTCAAATGCTCAGTAAGGGTAAGCAAAAGAGAAATCAATCACATCATATTTATAAAAACATAACTTTTGGAAATCTAAACCTGCAAAAGAGAGCATAAATTCATAACATGGGATAAATCATGGCAGTGAAATGTAATCACAATAATCATAACATAAAACATGAAACTTTTTGGCATACACACATAATCATAGAGAATCATTTCTTGTTAGTCAAGACTCATTGCCAAGACTATCTTAGTGGACAAAGTCCCTTTCTGAATCGAGTAACCCTCGTTTCAGTCCTGTTTCAATGAACTGGTATAACCTACCATTCCAGCCATGTCTATCTCATGAGATATAAAATCATTACCCAATGCATTGGAGGGAGATATAGGTCCCACCCGTCTTATAATGAATCCTTTCTTATGTGTGCAACATAATCATAAATCATACATCATTGCATAACACATGTAACAAAAATGGGATTCTTGAAACATCATGACATCATAAAACAAATCATATAAGATAAAGGAATTCATAAAAATATTTCCATCACAACATAATCAAATCCATGTAATAATAGGGATAAAAACAGAACCCTTTTATTATCTTAGATGGAAAATAATTTTGATAAAATACTTGAACTCCATTCTTGCGGAAAATATCCTTTCTACTTCAAAAACACATTTCCTTTATTAACATGTCATACAATTTTAAACTAAAAGAAGTTGATTAAAAATAAACTTTAATACTTGTAAAGGAAACTTCTTGGAAATAATGTTTTAGAAATCCATTCATGCCGTATAAGTTAAAAAAAACATTCTTCGTACTTTTGTCGGAAAAGTCAAAAAGTACCTCGTACGAAAAATGACAAAAGATTCCTTTCATACATATTACTAAAAACTCACCAAAGGGTAAAAATGGATTTAAAAAATTGTAGGTGGATGGAAATAATATTACATATTGATGAAACATGGATGTGGATGATAAAATACACCCCAGTAAATACTTACGAATAAACAATCTCGGATAAAAATGAGATTGTGATATTTCCCTTACCTTAGGTCCAACTTGCTTTGTAACTGTCCGAACCTCCTGTATAATGATTTAAATCATGTTATTGACTTATTACAGAATCATATTCATTGTTATTATATCATATATGATCCACTTATGACTTTATATTACCCGTTCTTTTGTAAATTCATGTTAAAGTAGCGTTTTGGGTAAAATCGTCTCATTTGTCGTTCATGTCTTTAACTTGTAATTATTCATATGATTACTTAAATCATGATTACTTTATTCCAGAATATAAAACATGATTTATATATATATATATTCATAATACACATATATAATGAATCATTAAATGGAAAGAAATACACCGTTCATGGAGACGGTAGTCCGTACGTACGCAGGAACGCTGTTTTCGTTTCCTTATTGAATTGAATGGAATTAAGTAGATGACATACATATAAATATAAATAATTACTGTATCATTATTAGGTCATATATTTCATTAGTAATTATTATATATACTTTATAATCATTCATGAATGGTTAATCATTGAGAATGAATCTCATCGCGTCGTGGAGACGGTAGTCCGTACGTACGCACGAGCGATGATATCGTTCTCATGGTCGTGAAATTGTGTTGAAGTGTATGTATACTATTTCAGTATCAATATCACTTTATAATAATCATATATAGTTACTCATTACACCTTTATACCCATCCAATTAAGGTGGTGGCGGAAAATAGATTACACCACGGCGTGGAGACGGTATTCCGTACGTACGCACGCGAGATGATTTCCTTTTTCCGTAGGATGGATAGAAGGTTAATTAGAGTTGTTTCATATTTATAATAACATATCAGTATATAATAAATACTTATGTTATTACTTTATCATGAAAAAACTAAAGAAGAAGAAGTTGAAGAAGAAAGAAATTGAAAAAGATTGGTAATGGATATTACCTCTTTTTGACGCGCCTTTTCTTAGCCTCCACTTAAAGAACTAAGGATGGTCTTTGAAGAAGACCAGGACCTCTAGGATGATACTAGGGAAGTGGAGAAGGGATTTTGGCAGAGCTTGGCCGAGCTTGAGTACTCAAATTGGTGTGAGGAGGATGGGGGAGGAGGTGCCCTTTTATAAGGGAGGAGAGGGGCACTTTAGGAATATCTCAAAATATTATTTTATATTAAAGTCAAAATCGGTTTATAATGGTTCCAAAGGGTCTTATTTCGAAGCTAAAGTGGGGATGGGTCGAAATACTATCATCCAATAGGATTTAGACAAGTTTAGGGTATTATTTTAACCTTATCAATTAGATTTAACTCTAAGTTAAATAATTTAACTTTTACCGTGTCTTATTGTTTTCTTTCACTATATGGTTAATACACTTACTATAACATGCCAAACGAACCCCAAATTGTTTATAATTAATATATATATATTCTTATCTAAGTCATTTGTCCTATCCTTAGATTTTTAGGAATAAAATAACAATTAATAATATAATATTTGATTTAAAAACTATTTTGTGTCAATTTTGACACTATTTGATATATGATTTTTGTGAAAGTCATAACAGAATTATATGTTCGAACCAAGTTGATTAAATCAACACTAATATATCATAGTAACCTAGAAAATTAGTGGAATTCATAAAAAGTTTCAAATTACATTTATTTGGGTATTTATAACATTAATTATGTTAACATTTCCTTAAAAGGGTAATTACTGCATCTTCGTTGTCTCATAAATAAATTATTTCATTTAAAGTCTAAAAATTATAAATAAAATATAATTATGTAGGAAATCTTTTTAGATTTCTAATGAATATTTATAGTCGAATTTATCTTATGTATAACCCCATATTAAAAATGATTTACTTATTAGACTTTGATTTTAACTATTTTAACCCTTCTTTAAATAAATTACTAATAAATGTCCTAATCTAACCCAAGTGGGCCTAAATGGTCATATGTTATTAATAAGGTTGTTTTGGGTCGAATTAAACTTATCCAATAGAATTAGGACATGTGTTAGGGTAATAGTAATATCATATTTACCCTTAGTTACCCTATTTACTATTAACCGCGGTAAAAAAAGTAAAAAGTTACTATTCACCAAAAATTATTTTCATCTCATTGAACCACATTTTAGTCCTTGATTTTAACCGTGTCTCTCGGATTTTCGAAATTCCATTCACAGAAGCGGTAAAATTATGTTTTATGCAAAATTCAGTTTTTAACCTACCACTTAGTGGTTTCACTATTCATCAAAAATTGAAGTTTTTCAGAAAAATGCCAAAATTTCACCCTAAGCTATAATTGATATTCCGAATTCAAAAATGATTTCTATTTTACAAAATTCCCAACATATAAGTTGCATTAATTAATTTTATAATTAATTTCTGCTGTCACAACAAATAGCGTGTTTTTAAGAGATAATAACTATCAAAAGATTGACACTTGTTTATAACTGGTTTAAATGTGAAATTACATCCAATGAGCAACATTGTATTAAATTGTAAAAATATATTCTAAATATACTTTAAAACCACTAAAATTAAAAATTTATCACTATTAATTATTTCGATTAAAAAAGTTGTTTTTAATTAAAATTTTGTAATTTTCACTATTCATCAGAATATGAGAGTTATCCAAAAAGTACCAAAATTTCAACTTAGGCTAAATTAGATACTCCGAATCCATAAATGGATTTCATTTGGATAAATAAAATTTACAAAATTTCAAAAAGTGGTTATTACTATTCATAATAGCTAGTTTTAATAATATTTTAATAGCGTATCGTTGTTTCGTGAAACTCAGTATTGCGTACTACACACGCTATCGAGGAAGGTTGCGATTGCGTGTAATGCAAGGCAAGTCAAGGATGCGTGTTGTGCAAGCTCCTTTTGGTGTAGCGTACAACACAAGACATTAATAAAATTAAAAAGAATATTTTTCATAAAATATTGGGATGTTACAAAGGTCATCTGCCAAAAGGTACGACATTATTAAGCAGTTATGTGATTCCGCACTCTCTATGTGTAATCAGCAAAATGTGTATACACACATCCCTATGACACTGGTAAAAAAAGACTCGTTACCATCATGTCGGGGATGTGACCCACCACAAGTATGATTTAGAACGTTGTCGTATCGTAGAGTGTATCCAAATAACTCACTAACTACCTAAGGCCTGCATGCGCTCTAACATGATGTGTGAACTATTTTAAGAATGCTTAAAATATGACAATCCCATTCATCCATTTCAAAGTGAAAATTCCATTCCATTTAAAACCACAATAGGTTTTATTCAAAAAACAGGCCTTTTTCTCAAGATAAAACCAATGGGTTTCTATCAAAACATTTTAAACCATTTTCACAAGTTTGAAATCCATTCAAAACCAATTTCATTATTTCACAATTTATTTCCACAATTGAAATCAACAATTCAATTTAATACATATCCATCAAATACATATCTTAAATTCCACAATTTAAATTATCCAATTTCCATAAACACACACACACACACACCAAATCAATGGAATTGGGGGTTTTCCAAATTCTCATGACAAAACCAATTCAAATATCTCAATTCAAAGGAATTGAATTAAAATCACCAAGTAAAATAAATCAAGAAATGAAGATTATCAATTCGGCATGTCTGGACGAAACCACCTACCTTGAAGGTTTTGACCAAAACCACAAAGGTTGAAGAACACTCAAGAATCCCAGGTTGATTCTCCAAAAACCCATCCTAGATCCCTTCCCCTTGCAAGACCAAGACCAAAACTCATCATTTTGGTATTTACACACTTAGATCTACCCATAATGGCCGTAGATATATGAAATCAAGGGATGAGGGGCAGTAGTTCTAAGTAGATCTAAGAAACCGGTCAAGAAAGAAGAAGAACAATTACATACCTTGAGAATCCCGATTCGATTCACCAAGAGGAGCCTTTCGGTCACCTCTAGAACAAAGGGAGAACATTATCTGAACCAAGGAGAAGAAAAATCCCGAGTTAGGTCCACTTAGGATGAAAAATGAAGCATTTAGTGGAAAAACGATGAAGATCTACAATTTAAGGATCTAGTTTTAAGTGACCGCACGGTTTGTCAAACCGTGCGCACACCGTGCGGATCTCACTGTCCAGGGTCACTGGTCCACACAGCTTAGTCGCATGGATTACCAAACCGTGCGCACACCGTGCGTACCCCACAATCTAGTGCTGCTAGGTTGGCATGGTTTGATCCCATGGTTTATCAAACCGTGCGCAAACAGTGCACAAGCCATTGCCTTTTTTACTTAAAATTTCACCCAAACGCACCCCCAAGTCACTAATCCAAAACAAGGGCACTTACAGGCATCAATAGTACCATAAAACGTAACGGGATGTTATAGGAAACATGAGATTAACATTTTAAACCCATACCAAACATAACACAAATGCTAATCATGATTCATAGAATGATGATTTTCGTTCATAATACATGAATGATAATTAAATCGAATAACATAATCCATTTAAATTTTCTATTGGATAGTGGAAAAATTTTAAACTTGCACTTAATAATTTAAAATATTTTCCCTGGTTAAGCATAACATCCAATTATATCATAGTGTTTTATGTTCACTACATATTCCACCATTTAATTATTTAAGGTTTACATCCAAGACTACTATTGTGGATTGAATCACTTATCTAAATGGATTCAATACACATTAATGTTTTAACTATCTATGATATATCTATCATTACACAATTCATTCTAGGGTAAATAATTTTGATCCCAATCATCACATAATTATAATCCATTCACGTGTGTTTTATAATAAAATAAATAATTCATTATATCTCACAAACCAAGAAAATTAAAATGGTTTCACAAGCATGGGAACACTTCATCATAGTATAACCTAGAAAAAACAAATGGGTTTTATAAAAAATTCAACATTATAGTCATAAAACATCCATAGAAAGAATAATTATGGTACCAATGGATTATATCAATATCCTAACATAATTGTTGACAATGCTTGACATATTGGCTAAAAATTATATTAAAACATCTCTTGGAATATATTTTGTTGTAAAAGCTCATTTCATTCTTAAATATATTAAAAAATATATAAAAATATCATATATATATATATATAATTGGAAAAATTTATTTACAAATAATAATATAATAATTTATAAAATTCCAAAATGTATCATGTAGTAATTAATGAATGAAATTATGTATATGTTTCAAATGTTAAAAAATATTCAATTCCAATTTTTAGTAAAAACACAAAAAGTATCTTATTTGAAAAAAAAACAAGATGATTCTTTTTTAATAATTTTCATGAAATTCATTTATAGGTAAAAATGACTTTAAATTATATTATTATAGTTTTAATAACATTATTGAAACAATTTTGAAAAAAACAAGGATAGAGATGAAAATGATCCCAAACTAGGGAGGAAATAAAGACATTTTTTCGTAAAAAGTTTTCATGATCATTATATGTACCTAACATATGATAATAACAAAATTACTATAAAATTCCATGAAAAATCCTAAGAAATACAAAAAATGTTATCTATTAGTAAATTATCATATAATATCAATCAATTTAAATTAAACTGTAAATAATATAATGAGATTAAATTATAAATATCTAATCTCTTTGGATATATTTTAATCATAAGCACATTAAAATACTAACATCAAATGAAATATAAAACACTTCTAGAATGAGGATATAAATAATTTAACATTTCAAGGTGGATTAATATATTCCTTAAATGTTAATATAGGTCAATAACATAACTTATTTTTCATGGAAAACACCATGATACATTAAACCCTTTCCTTGAGTTCAAAATGCATGAAAAAATTTACCCTCAAATATACTAAATGTTATTTCATTTTAATTGTTGAATATAATCGTTTAGAAACAAAAAATAAGATATATGATTGTAAAATAATATTTTTACATCCATTTATTAATAACTAATTATTAAAATATTCAATTCCATGTTTTGATTATTTCATTTTACATAGAAGTTTCATTTTGACAGTTATGAACCATGAAAATTGATCATTGTTCCATAGTATATAGTATTTTACTCATTATATAAATAATATATATATATATATCCAATTAAAATTTAGAATCCTTAATAAAAAGTATATATATAAATGATTTACATGTTTTATAGAGACCATCTGATGTATGTTCACATGAACATTCTATTCATTTTTTTAAGAAAATATTGAAAAAATAAAAAATTTATTTAATCATTCAAAAACAAAAAATATAAATATTATAAATCTATAAAAATTTACTTAAAAAAATGAAATGATAAAATAATTTTCCACACTGTGTGTATTAATGTATTATGTAAAAATAACTTTATTTATTAATAAAAATTATTTTTTTAGCTTCTTTTGTTAAAATAAATCTATTTTATTTAATGATCACATCAAAATTTTCTAAGGGTTATTGTTGGCACTTTTTTAAAAGACATCATTTTTATGTGAATAGTAGCAATAATGTTTTTGCGTAACATTCATGTGTTAAATTGTATCATTGATGTTATATAATAAAATAATTCAATCATTAATTTCATAATAATCAAAAAAATATGATTGATATTTTAAATATTTTATAAAATACTATTTTAAAACCTAACCATTAAATTCTATACTCGAAAGTGTAATGAATTATATTAAAAAATTATTTTTCATGCTTTCCATAATACTTTTTAATAAAATAATAAATTCAATTTTTTAAGGTTTTTAAAATCACAAAATATATTTATTTTTAATAAATAAAATTATATGACTTAAATAAATCAATATTACAAAGATAAACATGTCAATTAAAATTTATTAACTATTTTTTCCTAGAATTACATCCCCTATAAGTATTAATACCCCCTCCATCTGTATATAAAACCTCTTCTATCTCTCTTAAAAAATTCAAAAAACTCACAATATTGCCTCTCTAAATTCACATATCATTTTTACAGACATAATTGAGTCCCTTGATTCCAATCACCCGTGGTTCTTATTATTGTTGAAAAAAACATAAATCAAGAAGATGGTGCACTTTCATCAACACTTTCCCTCATTATATTCTTCCCATAGTCAATTTTTTATTCCCATCAAACACTATTCATCTAAAATCAATTATTTAGTATGTTGAAATAATATTAATTTGGTTAAACTAATTAAATTATTATAGTTATGCAACATTTATATTTTATACTTCCCATTCCTTCAATTTTTATAATGCATCATCAATGGTCGGTTAACGTCCCAAAAGAATATTGTAAACTCTATACTTGTCAAAACCATTGTGGATGATATAATAAATTATTTTTAATAAATAAATGTTTACATATAATTATTTATAATATTATTTAGTTATTCAATGTACTTTATTAAGAAAAATAATGAAATTTCCTTAAATGAAAACAACATGATATGTTTCAGGGTAAGTATGATATCAAAACATTTATAATTTAACAATGTGAATTAAGGAATAAAATACATTGAATAAAATTTAAAAAAAGATAATATAATTAACTAATGGTTCATAATTAGAGTAATATAATATTTATAATATAATAGTTGGAAAAGAATAAAAATAAATAATGAATTAATATAATGGAATTATGAAAGGGAACTCTTTCTTTATTATGCTATCTATTCTATATAATTATTTATTATATCGATACTTCTCTATCTAATATAAAATGAATTATAAAAATAAATTTTATTTTATTTCAATGGATATACATATTTATACCATATCAATATTTTTTCAATCCCAATATATAATGATTTTTCAAACAAACGTTGTTTTTAAAGCATCTCTTTCACTCTCGTCAATATGCTTATTAATCTAAGATCCTTGATACTGCATTCCAAAATATGATCTCCCATAAATATCATGGAACCCTAATTATTATTACAATACTATTGATTTATAACATTTTTATGAAACTAATTCCTTTCCATATATAGATTAAAATGACATCAATTATGAAATGTTCCATTTCCATATAGCACACATGATTACAATAGTTGTATAATGTAACAGGTGATCATTGAATTATATTTCCCTCAAATGCATTGGGTAATGATATAAATCTCATGGTATTACATGTAATTTTCTTATAAAAAATTATATATATGTTCACAATAATAATGTTATTATTTATGAAAATATTTTATTCATGAACATGATGCCAGCTTGGTTTAGAACTATGTGTGGTATTAACCACTATGTTGTCATGTATCATTATTATGAATATTATAGAATTCAGGAGATTATCAAATGTTTCCATCCTTATTATGATGAGGATTGTATTATTATGATAATATGATGATATATTTTCTCACCCTTGTAATGTTTAGTCATATTCTTTATTCATCACCTGTTATTAATTCCCTTGCCCGGATTTTAGAAAAACTCATTCATTGATATATACACATGGGTGAAAAGATATACTATGTAGAACATGATATATTTTATTATGATATAGATGAATGTTTTAAATAGTATATATATTTAATTTCCAACTGATGTATGATCATAATTTCCCTAATATACTAAACCTCTCGATCTTATATTTTTAATTTTTTTGACATAAAAACAATGTAAGAGTCATGTATGTAAACGATCAGAAAATATAGGGTTTTCAAATAATAGATAAGTTAAATTGTAAATTATGACTAGGAAACATTAGTGAAAACCCTAGAAATAAGTCATTGTTTTAAGGGAAACATCCTACGGGTTGTTAAAAAATATTTTCATGTTGTTTGAAAGTAATTAAATTCCTATCAGACTAATATAGGTGGATGTCAGTATGATAAAAATATAATGTGTGGTAATTACAAAAAATGGTTCATTAGTTATTAAATCAACATGTATATAGTATTTGATAATTATTCTTTTCTACATAATAGGTTTGAAACTCCTATGGGATAATCATGTGTTTAATCACAAGTTTTATTATAATTATTATGAAGAATATAATGGTACAATAATTATTTCATGTAAATATATAAAATATTAATGAATATGACCCTAAAATAATTTATTTCAAATATGAATTTACTAGACATGGAGATCCATAAATATATGATATTAAAATTAATTTTTACATTAAAAGAAATAAATTATTAATTCCAAATTGACATATGTTTTCTGAAGAAAAATTATATATTAGAATATCATTTGAACATTGAGAAACCAAACCAAAAAAACCCAAATGAGGTACATTGACATTATTATCCAAAAGACAATACCAATTTAATTGTCTGTGTAGTTAAAAACATCATAGAGATACTCTCTCATCTATCACAAGAAATTAATAATTTAATAAACCATGTTGGATGTCTACCAATTACTAATAATTTGAAACTCACTTTCAATCCACTTATGTAGATCCATTCCCTCTTATATTTTAATCTTTTCACACTTGACATTGAGTAGTGGCTTAAATAAATGGATATAATATTTTATGAGATCTAATTTTATAAAAAAGTGAATATTTCTCTTATTGATTATCATTTAGATATTGAAACATTGAAATGGTGGGTATTGATAAATAATATGAAGGCAAAGATGAAATAGAATAAATGAATTGAGAAGATATGAAAATAACATTTAATATAAAATATTTAAGTCCACATCATCAAACATTGATGGAGGGATAATTCAATGTTCATTAGAAAATAGAGAGTGAATCTCTCCCATCTTATAAGGAAAATATCACAAGGAATTCAATATGTTAATTCTGATTTGTTATTAACAATGAATGAAACAAAAAGAAATATTATTTAGTGTTTTTTCAAACCTCTAAAATAATATTTCCATTCTATATTCATTGAGTTATGAAATTTAATTTTAATTTTCTGTAATTTAGTGATAGTGTTTGGAAAATTTTCCATTGAATATAATTATAATAAGATAATAATAGAGTTTCCTACATGTAGATCAGATGAGAAAAGAGAAAATAGGAACTAAAGAACAACATACCAAATATGTGAAGTGAGTAATTATAGGAATTACCTCAAAGGGATAAGGAAATAAAATATGTATGGTAGAGAAAGAATATAATCTAATTAATGTATAATAGAAATGATGAAGCATAGAAATGTAATTGGGAAATGGAAGGTGCCTCCCACTGGTCTATACAAGGTTTAATGTTTAATCCTATGTAGAAATGGAAATCTTCAATAAAATTAACTAATCCACAAGTGTTCATGGGTAATGAAAAAAATTGTGTGATAATGCGAATTCTTATGACACAACATTACGTAAATGGTTCATGAGATTTATATCCAGGAATTAAAACTACATAATAACTCTATATTTGAAAAAGATTAATTTTTTTCTGGTTCTACATTTTCCATTATATCATGCTAGTGTTTTAGAAATATTGAACCACATCCGTGATACCTTGATATAGATAATATAATAAGAAAATAGAAGTGAAACCATTCTTACCCTTATTTTATACTCTTCATCATTTATCATTTGGAAATACATTCTAGTAGGGAATCATGTAATCATTCCATTGGTGGAATTTCATTTTATGCACAAACTGAATTGGATCTTATTATATAGAGCACATATAAACTATAAATAAAATAAAATACCCTTCTATATTATGAACCATACCATGCTCTGATAAAAATTATTGGAATATGAATATTATAATGTATATATCCCCTTAATGGTGTGAATGATGTTACATAGTGAAAAATAAAATCATAAATAAATAGTTCAGTTGAAAAAAATATCACATTGCGGAAATTACCATCATGAAGAAATACACTAATGTATTTCCTTGTAAAATTTCCCCAACATACCCAATATAATGATGTAGTATTGTCAATATAATTCATACACATAACCAATCCTAAATCCAAATGGCATTATAGGATGTCATTAATCGAACTGGATGGTCAAAATAACTAGTTCAATGAGTGTTTGGAAATAGTGTTCATATTCCCATTGAGTAACATTATGGTGCATTAGTTCTCATTTTAATGAAAAAGGATGTTTCTATGTGGGTTTTTATCGATATCTAGTCATATATCATGATATCCATGATGAACTAGTATCCCCGATCAAGGATTTATGACATGTTCAAATGAGTTTGAGGAGATAAATACTTCTTAACGTTGGATATTTGGTAAGAATATCATCCGTCGATGGGGAATAATTAATATATTTATAATTAATCCTCTCATTAAGGTTTTTGAAACTATAGGATCATATTTATTCCCTTCAAAAATATTAATACTCCTAAAATCATCATATAATTGAATAATAATATCACTAGATACAACTTTGATAAATATGAGTTAATCATTATTACTGACATTATCATTTAATGTAATATAATTAAGCAACATCATGATAATATATGGATTGTGATGATGATATAATGAATGTATAAGACTTACTCAATGTTCATATTCAATGGATTTTGGAAGCAAAAAGTCATATTCTAGAAGCGTTTCATCATAGGTGAGGGAATTTATATGGAATGATCAATTAAAATGAAATTTATCAATGAGAATAACATAATTGTCATTAAAATAAATTCTATTTGTTAACTAGTTATGTATTAGAAAAGGGTTGTTAGAAAAATATCATGTATATATATTACACTAACTACATTATTAGAAAAATTGGAAAAGTAAGTCTTTATAGAATAATGTGAGGAAATCATTAATTATATCGAAAAGAGGCTACTCATTATGCATGTACTCAGACTACCATAATGTGGATAATGATTTGGGACATATAATTATTCTTTTATATGAGGATTGGTTTGTATACTCATAATGAATGATGAGGTGTTAGATTTTGTCTCAAGAGTGTTTATAATCCCTAGAAACTCTACCCAACACATGACCTAGATTTCCTATGATAGTATTTATATTTTCTTTTATATCATAAAACTACCTATATAGATAAAAATGTGACATATAAAAATAAAATAGTATTTTAATTTTTATATTCAAATAGAAACAAATTAACCTAAATCATCAAAGATAGTTGAAGCTGATCCTTACTATTGTTACTCTATTCACTACCATATTGGCAAAGAAAATAATGAATATGGTTATATCAACTGAATAAAAACTACTATAATATCAATATTGTAAATATCAAGATAATAAATCATTAAGGATATAAAAAGTATATATAATAAAATCATAATGGTAGAGTCAATATCCATATTTTCACAAATGATTTCCAAACCATTAATCAATAAGAATATCAATAACGATCAAAGGGATGATTTAAGGAATCAATATAATGCAGTTGTGTAAATGAAAAAGAGGTTTATTAAATTAAACCTTGAAAAATATACTTTAATTTTGATAGGAAGTAGATATTATGTGCATTAATCACCAATGAAAAAAAAATTCTACTTTATATTTCACATACATCATATTATTCCTTACAAAGGAGAAGTAACATGATGTATCATTGTCATCAAGAGAAATGTTTGTTTGAAAACTTGAATAAATAGATTATGAGTACCCCAAAAATTTGTTATTATATTTTAATGTTAATATAGAGTGAAATATTTAGTGGATGGTGAGAACAATTCCCAAATACATATTTAAATGGGAGAATATTACCATAAAAATTGTCACAAGTCTCCCAATGAATTCCAATTGAAGAAATGAAATATGGGTTATGGTAGATCGAATCACTAAGACTTCCTACTTAATCGCTAGTTGGGAAGATTTCTCACTTAACCAACTTGTAATAATATACCTTAAGCTTCTAACCAGGTAGTGTGGAGGACCAATTTTTGTCATTTATTATCACAATCCATGGTTAATATCAAAATTCTAGTGAAATAATTGACATTGTCATCATACTAAATATAATTTTTGTACGAATTATCACCAAAAAATTAATTAAAAATATGAAAGGACCAGTTACAAACTTGAGTAATTTCTAGTGTCTTGCTTAATAGAATTTAATGGATGATATCAATGGGACCATTTAATTGATTTCTCATTCAAAAACAACTATCACTTGTGTATTCAAATGGACCCATACGATGGTCTAAATGCAAATACATGTAATAATCATACATTTTTTTAAATATTTCATTGAATATTAGAGACTTGTTTTTTAATCATTTTATAGAAATGTTAGAGTAGGTTTATGCAATAAAATATCATATAAAATTATCCCTTTATCAGTAAATGGGATGCATTTATAGCTATCAAATGTATATTGTGTTTGAAATTGGAGATAATGATTAACTTTATATAACACCATGTTTGAGATTTACATGATTTTGACACAATGGAATTCTCATCCATAGGTTTATTATCCCCATTGAGATTCTTGATCTAATATGACTTCTGGCCTACCAACTAGTTCTTCCAAAACAAATGGATCAATTTCATAATTTGTTCAGTTTGATGGAGTAGAGTATTCAAGAGTGAGGTGAATTGAGTATCTATAAACATTTCTATATAAAATTTAAATTAAAAAGATCCCCCAACAAGAAATTACACATGCCAATTAATCAAGGTAATACGGTTATAATGATAAGACTATTCAAAAAACATCTCAGAACATTAATTAATTCTTAGTGATTCAAATGTGACTTATTGATACATATTTTGAAGTTATTCTAATTAGGAAAATAGTTATAACTTCTATCAAAGAAAAACTATCAAATTAAAATCTATTTTTTTAATATATATTTAAGTAGAAAAAACCCAAATTAAAAGACACAATGAATAAAACATGATTTTCAGTCTCATGTCGTGACATAATCCACTCCACATGGTGATCACCTTCCACCAAGATGTCTATATAAATAAGAGAATGAAACACACCCTAGATAAGGGTCAAACAAAAGTACATAGGACTACCCAGGGCACACGACCTCTTCAACAGATCTTTATTGGAATAAGCTATCATGAAACATAAAGAAAAAGTCCACACATATCTTTGGGAGTAAATAGATGTAATAATATATTAGAGGAATGAAATCATGTATCCTTCAGTTTAATACAGGAGATAGTATATGTTTTTAATACAAACATGCACACTACTCAAATGCTAAAAACTATAAAAAATAGGGAAAATATTGTGTGAAATGATTGGAAGTGCTCTAACTATTATTCTATGTATATCTGGACATGGATGATGAAGCAGATGCAATTATCGAGCCCTTTTGTAAAAAATTGAGTATTGCCTATCTACTGCTTAGGTTTCCAGTTTATAGGTGTGAACTATGTAGCTCATGTTATTCTAGTTGGTAATGTGAAAATATTTGAAGCTCTAATATATTTTAGTTTATCCTTCTGGAATCTATATTGATTCATGTGTTCTTCAGTAATATTTTTCATTCATGGGTTCTCTTTTTCAAAAATTCTAACACATCTCTCTATATGTTTTAGAAGAAAATCATCTTCGTTTTAGTTGAGGGTACACATGTTTGGGCCATCAAGATGCACGTATTCTCCACCTCAAATAGTGTACTATCAGGTGACCTGTCAACAAAGAAACATTAATGATGTCATTTCATTTTAAACTTGAATATAACAATTGGAAATTAAATTGAATATGACAAAAAAAGATTAAACGACATTGTCATGGTTTCTCTTGAAATGATGTCTTATGAAAATGGAGTCACATGGAAACAATGTTTTCCCTTTTCCATTGCGTGATGATATAGTCATTATGCCACTGTTCGGTTGAAATCTGGACCCGGTAGCACAAATGTGCTATTATGATCCAGATATCTCTGGTAGCGGGGTCTAGTATTTTGTTAAAACTTTTAATGGTGCCTGAGTCATAGTATCATGAGAACAATATTAGGTCATGGTATCAGGTCAATGTGTCCGGTCGTAGTATCAGGGTGACAATGTCAGAGTTACAGTGTGTGGGTCAAGGTATCTAGGACACAGTGTATGGAATACAATGTATGGATCACTGTGTCTACTCAATGTATCAAGGTTATGGTGTTTGGGTCACGGTATCTAGGTTACAATGTATGGGTCACTATTTCATGGTTATGGTGTTAGGGTTTTAGTTTCTCAGGCATTTCTAAATATCTATAAACCATCATAAGTATTATCCTCCAGAGAATAAATTAAACTTCATATTTGGTAAAACATAATGGGCCATTATTAACCCTATGTTGTGAGATTCTGAATTTAAATAAGAATTTATGGAAGCATATGAAGACCATCATGATTAAAACTTGGCTATCATTATTTTTAATGATCTGTTAGCATTAAAACATTATCAAACAAGATGAGTCCAACAATATCCTCCTTTCAATGATCAGAAATTATTGTACGTATGAATTATCAAAAAATTAATATCGTTATTCTTATTTCTCCCCCTTATGGGATTATCCAAAAGAAAATAAGAAGCACAAAATATGAAGAGAATAAATGTAATGAATAATCATAAGTAGTAATAAGGAACATTTCATTGAAACCAAAATAATAGAGAATCCAATACATACATTAGAAAAAGACATAATAAAAAACATTCACCAAAAGTAGACATTCCTCAATTATCTTCAATGGAAGTAGACTTCTCTTTTCCCAGGAGAGAATCAGTAATAGGAGACATAAGAGAAGAAGAGGGTATTCTTCCTATGAGTGATCCAATGGTGGGTGGAGGAAGAGGAAACCCATTTAAAATATAAGGGAAAGAGTGGGAATAGTCCAAGACTGAGGTACAAAGTTTTCATGAATAATAGGCCAGACTGCGCTCAGTGCCTAAGAGACAGACATGGTTAAAGAAGCAAAGACATATGATGAAGATGGGGTTGATCAACTTTTCAATGAAGAATGTACTGGAGAAACTATAGTAGTGATTTTCACGTGGACATAAGGCTTCAGTAAATTGATGAAATCGGTTATGACCTCACCACTATACATAATTTATTTTTCAAATACATCATTATTCTCAATAAACATCTCAAGGTAGGTGTGAATTCATTTATTTTATTCTCTTAGTCCTTCAACACATGAATCATAAGATGCATTTTCAAATTTTCCAAAATGTACATGAAATGAATTATCAATTTATTTATATTATCAATACTTTTTAAGTAGAAATACACCTTCTTTGTGATCCCATCATATGTTTTTTAATCGTCCTTAGAGTACATTAAAACCATGTCATGAACATGTCCACTATTTTGATGAATTTTTTAGATGTTTTTTAAGAGTATCCATTTTAACAATTTATGCTCTTATTGAATAACCATTCTCCGAACTACATAGTTCACTAAGATGATTGACTAGGAAAGGATTAAGAAGAAGGAGTTGAGATGGCTGCAGATGGATCACGAAGGATCTTGAAAATAGTTTCAATAGTGTCCATGAAAATACCAAGAAAGGCATCAATTGATGATGCTAATTTTAGAACATCCTCTGCCATCTTGTCATTACAGACTACTATTTTCCAAACAACAACTACTATATTTCGTCGATTAAGTGTAGTAACCTTTCTAGCTATCTCATCGGCATCTTCGGTGCTGAGCTGAGAAATAGGAGGTTCAGCTGTTTCAAGCTCTTTCTTTAGTTCCTCAACCGAAATCCTTAAAGATCTTACTTCTTCTCTTAGCTGCTGATTTTGAATTCTTGCTTCATGAATTTCATGTAACATATGAGGTTTAGTTTTACGTATATGTTTCTCTTAAAGTATAATAGAATAATATTCACGTACAAAAGTTACATGAAGATTTTGAGTTGTCAATAGATTCTTAAATGCATCCAAAATATATTTCTCTAAACACCATTAAATCCTAAAGGATTATAATGCTTGGGGATTCTTGAGAACTATACAGATCAGAGACCTTTATAGCTTTAGGCTCCATAGCAGTTATCACTCCTAGTAGTGAAAAATATTTCAATTAAAATGATTTGGTATGATAAATTCTTCTAATTAGTGAAACATGAGAGTTTTAGACATCAAAATATTAAGAAAATGTATACACATTGTCAATCAGACTTGTCTTAATTGAGATTTGAGCTTGGGAAGATTACATAATTGGGTTTTCCTCCCTCTCAATTTTTGCATCAGATCTATGAGTGATTGATCTCATCTCCAAGTCAATTTCTATATTTGGAACAATGTCAGGACCTCCCATCTATTTTCATGCTTTTATAAAAAGATTGGTCCATTCTATCATCAGGTGACATGATTAATTTCATCATAGCTTGTTCTCCAGACCTTTCCACATTTGTAGAACCTTCCTCAACAAATGTTTTTTCTAGATGTACCTCAGGAAAATATATCTCCTCTAAACAAGAAGTTGTTCATTCTTTATCCATAAATCCTCCATCAACTATTTCACCCCCAAATTATTTTTCATCAACTAGTTATTCAGGTAGGATACACACTTCATCAAAGACATTTCTATCCATAGATGCTGCATTGGAATCATAATCATCATGACGTCAATATTTTCCCAAATCATCAGATTCTATGCATGGGTTTCTATTTTCCTTAGGCCATGAGATATTTTATATGGGATTGGAATTTTCATATATCCTTTAATTGTCCTCTACCTAATACTTTTTCAATGAATTCTTACTTATCTTCATCTTTCGGAATGTATCATTTGAGATACAAAACTCATAACCTTCAATGAATTATTCATTTGGGCCAAGATCTCATTTAGCAGATAGCATTACAGATATTATTCTTGAATATACAAAAAAGTAGATTTTGAAGTAGTCATGATCAATTCACACATGTGAAGTAAAATTTACATACATAGATTAATATTGTGACCATTCTTCATAAGACATTTCATGAATACATTTAGATAAATATGAGTAGAAAAATCCAATTTTCATGGAATAATATGTTTATAGAAACAAAATATACAAAAAAAATTGTCACATTATCCCACTTGCCGGAAATTGCCCTTATTTTCTTCTTATTTCCAATTAGACATTCAAAAGATTCTAACAAAACCAAAATATCACTTGGAGAAATAGGTTCTCACTAATGATCCAAACATATTATTTCATGATGTATCCTAAGGAAGGTATCCCATAACATCGAGGATAACATACACCATTGATCATTAATTTAGATTCTTAAAACAAATTCATCATCAGTATTGAATAGAATCATCACATACTGGTAAAAAAGAGAAACACATTTTGGATAAATCGGTCGTTTTTTCTTAGTAAACCAGTCAAAAAAGCCTTGTTCTGTAATCACTTTCTAGAGTAGTAGCTTACATGATAGTAGCCACATCAGACATACTTCCTTTTCAGGCATGACTACTTTATTTACATGACCATGACTTAGCAGTCATTACCATGTTATTCATGGTGGCGTTCTATCTTTCTTGCAAGACCTTCATAACTCAAGAGTTGACAAATAGGGTATCTTCATTTTGGGTATAAAACATTTGGTTTAAGAACGAGAAAGATTGAACAGAGAGCAGGATATTTGGAAGATAGGGGATTCAATTTAGAGAGAGGAATGCTCGAGAGAAGAGAGAAGTGAAAAATATCGGGTCATAATCACATAGGAAGTCCAAACATCATAAAAAAGACAGTAAAAATGAATATTAAAATAATCAATACCGATATGAGATACACAATTAAAGAGAAATAGAAAATTATGTTTTTCTGGTGAGACTGAAACTGGTTGTCACGATGCCATCCTTACGGTGTGAGTCAAAAGAGTGTGTCTATATCATGTGAGATAGTAAGTGTAAGATAGTAACTGTGTGAAAGTAACTGAGTGACTATACCTTTGAGACTGTAAACAAGAAACAATAACTTGAGGACACTAATCTTGTGAAACCTTGTTGGATGAAACCGTAAACTATGAAATATTATGTTCAAGACTATAATCCTTTCACATAATACTTATCATCCCTAATTAATGTATGATGTACATTATCCATTCCGAATTAAATGGTTTATTGAATATATCATCAATATGATAATTAGTGCTAATGATTTCCAAATTGAAATTACCTTTTTGATAATGGAATGTCAAAAAGAGATGTCTTACATTAATTTGTTTTATCCTATAGTGTGAAACACGATTCATTGAAATGTTAATTGCACTTGTATTATCAAAATTTATAGGTACAAGTGAGATTTGATATCCATAGTCTAGTAATGTGTTTTTCACCAACAATTTTTTTGCACAAAAACTACCAACTACTTTGTATTATGATTAAGTAGTAGAAAATGCAATAGGGTTTTGTTTCTAACTACACCATGACACTAGAGACTTGCCTAAAATGTGAAATGTTCCATAGGTTATTTTTTCTATCTAACATTCAACCACCATATCATCATCATAATAGCTACCCAGCTCAAATGATTTTCCTCTATGATAGAATAGTATTTGATTGGGAGTAGGTTTGAGGTATTTAAAAAAATTAACAGAAAATTTTTATTAAAAATACAACTAAAGTTAATTAATAAATATCTTTATTGATAATTAATATTAAATATTATTAATATGATAATTAATTAATTGTTAAATTTTTAATTATTTAAAATTATTATGTTTTTAATTTATGATTATAAATTAAGTTATTTAGTTAGTGTATGTATTATTAATAATTAGTTATTATAGTTTAATTATATTCTAAAATTAGATTGATATGGATAACTTTATTAATTTATAAATTATATTTATTTAGTGGCAATTAAATTCCAACTAAATATTTTATATATTTATTTTAGTAAATAAATTATTTTATTTATAAATTATTTTTGATTAAAATGTGATTTTATAAATTCTTACAGTTTGTCTTATATTCTATTTTATAACAAATTTAATTATTAATATTACAATATTTTTTGAATTATCGTATATTATATTATATATTTTTTTTTAATTTATTTATTATTTGTTTGTTTTTTACTTCTATATTATATTTAATTTTTTTAAAACTATTTCACTTATTCCTACCCCAAAATAGGCACAACAGGGGGAGGGTACCGTCTCCAGGAAGCAGGTCTGCAACCTATCTTTCCTCCATCTCTGGTGATTCCTCATCCACATAACGGTGGAATGACTCACTAGTATTTTCTGCAATGTCTTTTGCAGACATCCTTCTCTAGTTATTTCATGATGAACTTAATCTAACAGTGATCCAACACTCAAACCAGCAGATCTCACGCGGTGACCCTTTCTTTTCCCTCCATAAGCCATCAGTGGAATTAGCTGCTCACAAAAAGGGGTATAATCTGCTCAGTTCGGACTCTCTTATACTCCTCACATAGTGCCAGCCCCAGCTCGTCATCTCATCGACACTATAGTCTTCTCCTTTTAGTAACACCACAAACCGACAATGAACCCCTCATTCTCCCTCTCATGGCTTAATGTTTCTATTCAACGGACTGTTTGGTGGGTTTTGTGAAGTGATGCAGGGACGTCAAACTCCACAATGGTGGCGTAGATCCTCTCAGGTGGCTCATCAAGGTTCACAGTGGTGGGTTGAAACAATGAGAGAGGTGATGGTTGAAATAGTGAGGATACTTTGCGTAACCAAAAGGATTTGGAAACAGTATGAAAAAAATACAGTGCCATGGTTATGTTATGGTGGTTTGATGTGAAACAATGCTTAGTGGCACCGTGATAGAAAATATGTTGGTAGGGGTTAGAACCGGTGTGAGGAAACACCGTAAAGGTTTAAACCGTGAAAGATAAAAATGGAGTCACTGTGAACTTCTAAAAAAATAAAATTTAGTAATATGAAGATAAAAATTGAAACTAAAATACATACGGATAACTAATTAAAAATTAAACTGAATAAGGCAATTATAAACAACTTAAAAACATAAATAATAACAAATACAATAAATAAAAAATTAATTAAATAATTATTAACATCAATTAATTAAACAATAATTAGAATCAAACTGAAATTAAAAATTTAAATGCAACTAAATTATAAAATAAAAATTATATTTAAATAATATTAAAAAAATTATTTAAAATAGTTACTTTTACAAATTAAATTAAATAATATAAATAGTTAGTTATTTTATTATTGAATACTTATGTTAATTAATAAAATTAAATTAAAGAGATTTAATAAATTTAGAATGTTTATTATTTTATTTTTATTAATGTAGAATTATTAAAAAATAGTACATATTTATATAATATTACCTTAATTAATTAATATTTAAAGCATTAAATATTAAATTTTCAACTACATTACTTATGTTAAAAAGAAAAATTATTTAATTAAATTATAATTGTTAAATTATAAAATATACAGGCAAAAATAACTAAGCTAAATAAAAAGTCATTAGAATATACAAATAAAGTAAAACATAAATGAACTAATTTGAAGCTTAAAATAAACGATTAATTTTTAAAATGGATTATATAAAAAATTTATCTATGAAAATAAAAAAGTGTGCTTATATATTAAAAAGTGTTAAAATAAATTAATAAACACATAAAAAATAATTAAAAAGATGTGCCAAACATGTCTTTATAAGATCACATCAGACATCAACTCTACTTCGGTATATACCCATACATATATAGACGTTATCAATATTTTCTCATCTCATAAATGAGGAAAAAATTCAACAATGGTAACACCACAACAGTAGAAGTACCACACAAGTAAAACCACAACAGTAGAAGTACCACACAAGTAAAACCACAATGATAGAAGTACCCACACGTAACACAATGACGATAACACCATAGAGGTAGAAGTACCACACTAGTAACACAATGAGGAAAACACCAAAAAGGTTGAAGTACCACACATGTAACACCATGAAGATAGTAGTGCCACAAAGGTAACACCACGAAAAGAAAATCATGATGGTTAAAGACTCATCTCACAATCAGGTATAACTTAGGTAAATAAGTACAAATGATATGTCATAATATAGATTATCTTTTTCTGTTAAGAGACATAGTTATTGACCCATACATGATCGATAGGTAATAACCCTCGCTGACCCACATAGAATCTGACCGACACTAGATTAGTATGCGGTAACACACACAGGATCGCTGAGCACTAACCCACACTGGATCAGAATGATGCTGACCCACACAGGATTGATAGATACTAACCCACCTATAATCAATCTTCTTTCCTCAAATTATAGCCAGCAACAGGATTCCTCACACCAAGTGTGCTCGAGCTCCGTAGAATCTGCCCCTTCAGATATTGGTCATACTTCGACAACCACTATGCTCCAAAACAGAATAATCCAAATGACCTCTATGTCTTATGGGTTCCAACGCGAATGATGGTGCATCAATTGGATTCTTAGTTTGTGAATTATAAGAGTTTTAGTCCTGAGGGGCTGGTTGAATTTGGGTTCGATCCAACCCTGTCATACTCACACTATCTCCAAAACACTAGTGGAGAATACCAAATGGACCATCTCACCCCAGCCGTCCCAGTGCCATAGACAATACGTCAATCAGACGCCCAAATTTCATGTTATGGCCCTTCAAGCGAAACTGGGTGTGGTGAGGTCCAAGTCCGGCCTGACCCGGTCTCACTGACCTAGCCCGACCTGGTCTGGGGAGACCAAACCTGATGGGGCTGGGCCACTATGAGCTTAGCTGTCTGGGCCGTGGTTCGGCCTGGCCCGTAAGGGTGGGACCGACCGGTGCCGACCTCCGCTGACCGCAGCGGCATTGCAGCAGTCTCCCCCTTCCTCGAC
Source organism: Viscum album (assembly GCA_963277665.1). NCBI lineage: Eukaryota > Viridiplantae > Streptophyta > Magnoliopsida > Santalales > Viscaceae > Viscum > Viscum album. The sequence goes on along the minus strand of OY728162.1, from coordinate 1,012,844,823 downwards.
AGCTCGTGACCATGTGCCACAACTTCATTCACAACCTGTCATTGTCGGTCACTGCAATCACCCATAACGGCTATGGCTGCAGCCTTCTACACTAGCCGCACATAATGGTGTGCCCCAATATCCTCCTCCACTGGTGGTTGTCAGTTGCCGCCTTCATCCGGCGTTTTGTGTTCCATGTAACCCGAATTAACATGCCCATGAAGAACACATCAATTTCAACAAGAGTAAAAGTATTGAGGCCTACTCCATTTGGCCCGGGCCCTCCGCGTTAGTTGGGTAACATTAGGGAGAAAAAAATTTAACAATCTCTTGGAATTTGAAAAGAAGACAAAATCCTTACCTCATGAATGATGGAGAGTGTCTGAGATTGAAGATGAGGTTCGATGTTCATTGTCCACAGAACAAGACGCCATTGATGTGGCTCCAGCGTCATCCTTCTGTTTTTTATCTGATGTCACCCTTCACCGCCAGCTGAAACTACCTCCATTCTCCAAGGATGGCATCACGACACTATAGCATCACTTCATTGCATGGTGAAGTTGTCTCTATACCTCTTCTCAAGATCCATATAAATGGGATAGGGGGAGGGTGTATGACATTCGTGTGATTTATAAGGGTTCATTAATTACGATCCTTCCTAATTCCCAACGACACGGTTACATAGTATTTGAATGGTCAATCCATTTAATGGCGTGAAACATCGTTAGTCCCACACTGACTCTTGTCCATTGGACGAATAGATAGAATGAAAATAAAATAGCTAAGTTATTTTTTTATTCTTTTAAAAGTCCAAAAATCAAAACTTTCCTCCCGACCTACTGCGGTTGATGTGAAGCCTCCCTTAAGAGAATTTTGGTGCTGTGGATTCAAAGGTGCCCTCATATTTTTAATCAGATCTATGGTTCCAAAGTTAGAAAATGCCACTAGCACCATTACTAAATGTACCTTATGAAGATCATAAATTCATTTCAGGTACACCAGGGCTCAGAATCACGCACCGTCTATTTTAACAAACTCATAATGATTTCATATAATTAAAAAAACTACATGGAAAATATGGGTTTTTACATTCACCCCACCATAGTGATTTTTATTTCTGAAAGTCAAAACATAAAATACGAATACAAATGGTTGTACTGAGCCCGAATCTGAGCCTCCCACTCTCTAGTTCTCTCATAGATATTCTCATTCTACCAGAGAACACGCACCCGAGGTATCTACTACCCACAAAGGTCTCACAACTGTCAATCCTCAATCTCTATTGTAACCACTGTAAACATTTCCCCATCATTAAAGTACAACTCGCAATTTTCAATGATGTGAGATGGATCAGGCATGTATATCCTCTACTGTGATATGTGGAATACATCGTGAACCCTCTCCAAATACGGTGGAATTTCCTTGCGGTGTGCATCCTCGCCTATCCTCAAAAGTATCAGAAATGGTCTGATAAAACATAGTGATAACTTTCTGACTCGACGAAATCATCGTAATCCTCATCAAGTTGATACCCATAAAAATAAATGGTCTCCCTCCTCGAACTCCAAAGGTCTCCAGCCCTTGTCAATATAAAACTTCTATCTGCTCTGTATAGTCTTCATCCGCTCCGGGATGATCTTTACCTTCTCAGTGGTAGCCCGTACCAACTCTGGACCCATATGCACTGAATCCCCTGGGTCTGTCCAGCATAGAGGTGATCTACATGGTTGACCGTACAAGTCCTCAAATGTTTCCAAACCGATGGTGGAGTGTTAACTTTTGTTGTATGTGAACTCCACAAAGGGAAAGTCATCTTCTCGACTACAACTAAAATATTGGATGAAAGCACGTAGATTGTCATCCCCCATATGATCGGTCTGCTCTGTCTGAATATACGTCTGCGGATGACAGGTGGTTCTCAAACCCAGTTGTGTCTCAAATTCACCAATAACCCCTTCAATAGTTGGGAAGTAAAATGTTTGTCACGGTCAAATACAATCATTGATGGAACCCCATGAAGTCTGAAAATCTTTTGTACATAGAGGCATCCCAATCTCTCGACTGATCCCTACTCTTAGATAGGTAGGAAGTGCGCCGACATGGTGAGTCGGTCAACGATCACCCAAATGGAATCACTTCCCCTGGAAGTACATGGAATCCCAATCACAAATTCCTTGGATATAGCATCCTACTTCCACTACTTCACCTCTAGTAGTTGTTCTAATCCTGCTGGAACCAGATTATCAGCCATCACTTGCTAACAAGTGAGGCATCATGAAACAAACGCTTCCACTTCCTAATTCATCCATGGTCATTAGTGATGATGCTGGAGGTCTTGGTACATCTTCACCACACCAGGATGTACTGCCATAGGGAAAATATCAAACACCATAATCACATCCTCCCGTAGTGCCACCAGTACCATGGTACTCCCTTATAAGAGGATGACATGCTCCCCTCATTCAGAAAATCTTTCAGGTTCATGTCCAGAGGATATCTGAGCACTTCGATCCTCACAGTCAATGTCCCCATGTTGTGCCTCCTGAACTCTATGAAGATGTAGGGGGTGACAGTCATAGATTAAAGGTAAGCTATACTATCATTATCCCTAATGGATATCTGCAACACGGCTAGCTGCTTTGTCTCCTCACTCAATAACTGAAGACCAGACCTCCTGCTGATTGCATATGCTACCACATTCCCCTTCCTAGGTGTATAGACTATCTCAAAGTCATTTTCCTAGTGGAACTCAATCCATCACTACTATCTCATGTTTAGGTCCTTCTAGGAGAATATATAATTGAGACTCTTGTGATCAGAGTAGACTATAAAATGTATGCCAATAATTTAATGTTTCTACATCTTTAAGGAGAAGACCACTGCTGCTTATACCAGGTTATGGTTAGTGTAGTTTTTCTCATGTTGTCTAAGCTGTCATGAACCAAAAGTGATCATTGCTTGCTCCTATATCAAATCACATCCATGTATGGTCCCTGATGCATCACGGTAGTCTACATACCTAACGGCCACTTCCAGTTGCCTCATAATGGGGGGACTCTTCAGTATCCGCCTTAGCTCCTAAAATTTATGGTGGAATCTCTCCATACGTATGAAGGGATGTCCCTTGTTCATCAATGCCGATAAGGGTTACTCAACTCTGGAAAAGTCAAGCATGGATCTCTGGTAGTATCCAGCTGACCACATGATGCTCCATTACTCGGTCACACTCTTAGGTACCTCCTAAGGAAGAAGAACCTCTATCTTCAAAGGATACACAGAAACTCCATCCACCAAGATAATGTGTCCCAGAAAGTGTACTTCTCATATCGCGAACTATAACATCGATAGCATACCATAAATACAGTACTCCTAGAGTGTAGCTATAACTATCTACAGATGATAGGAATGTTCTTCCTGTGACGCTGATTATATCAAGATGTCATTGGTGAAGACCACCACAAATCCATCAAGGTATGACTGAAAGATCAAGTAGATTAGTCCCATGAACTCTACTAGGGAATTTGTCACACCATATGGCATATCCAATAACTCATCGTGGCCATAACGGCATCTGAACTCCATCTTCTGCAAATCCTCATCTCATACCTTGAGCGGATGACAACAAGCTCTGATAACTATTTTTGAAAACCGATGAGCTCCCTTAAGCTGATCGAAAAGATCATCAATCATCAAAAGTGAATACATGTTCTTCACGGTCACTTGTTTCAGGAGTCGGTAGTCCACACAGTGTTTGAAAATCCCATCTTCCTTCTTGGAAAACAAAATTGAGGCTGCCCATGGAGATACACTGGGAGTTATAAACCCCTTCCTCTGCATGCGCTTCAACTGTACCCGTAACTCATGAAGCATTGTGGGAGACATCTTATATGCTGGTGTAGATATCAGTGACTTCCCAGGGTATAGTTCAATGTAATATCATACCTCTCTGCGTGGAGGTAGTCCTAGAACATCATTAAGAAAGATATCAACATACTGGTCCACAACTACAGGATATCCTAGACTATCAACATCTACTACTCCAGGGGTAAGGCTAGACAACTGATCTGTGATCAGTTGTACCCTCCTCCGGGTATGTCCATCCAATAATGCAAAGGTTTCCTTATAACCAGTGAAGAAAAACCTAGTCACATCCTCACAGACACCCCACACATTACACCTAATATACTAAATCTGTTCATGGAATGTGGATAACCAGTCCATACCCATGATGACATCGTAAATCCTTGAAGTTGCTACAAGAAGATCCCAGCCCAAGCTCCCACCTTTTAGGGTAAGATCACATTTCCATTACAAGTGTTTAATCATTGAATCCCCTCCCATTGGAGTACATATATGTAAGGATAGAGCCAATGGTTCCACCCGATTCTCTGAGCTTCGAACAAGGGTCATGGTAGTAAAAGAGTGACTGGAACCTATGTCTATAAGTACTACAGATAAGGTGAAGTAAACACATGTAATACCTCTAATCATCTTCGGAGTGTCATGGTCATAGGCCTCAACTTCAAGGAGCTGATCTTGTCCATGTCCAACTTCTCCCTGTGGTTCGGGTGGACCACCTGGAGGTGGTGGTGGTAGAAACTCGAATTGTCGCGCACCGCCTGCTGCACGACACCCTCCACTGCCATGTCCAACTGATGCCTGAGAACCTACCTGATCGAATCACTTCCTCTGCCTTGGTAGTCCCTCAACCGTCTTCTTGTCACCCATACAGAGGGTTGGGTAGTCACGAGCCATGTGATCTTACCTTCCGCATGAGTAGCACTGCCTGCTCCTAATCTACCCTCTGTCCCATGATCCCCACACCACCGATCCTATATCCTATGTTCATCAACTAAAAGGTCATGCCAACCTTAGTCCTACTTTATCCATCTAATGTATATTGCAGATGACTCCACTACATGATGTCTGGTGGATGCTCTCGTTGTTAGTGCCTGGTCATCATGGAAGCTCTCCTCCAAATGTGCTCACTCTAGTACCCTAGCATGCATCGGAATGGTGAGATATTTCATAAATGCTCTGATATCCCTTCATAGAAACTACTCAATGGTCTGGCCCTTGATGAAAGGGTCACGTACCATGTTGGTTGAATAGTTTGATAGATTAGTGGATATCACCGAGTACTGGGCCCCAGTCAGGTTTCCCCGCTGTAAGTGCAGCAGCTCGTATATACGCACAGAGCGTAGAGACACTGGGATGAACTCTTCCCTAAAAGGATCCTAGAATCTACATAGACGAGGGTCGCCTCATCATGTAACTGGAGTGTCAGACTCCACCATCTCCCAGCTTCTCCCTATATGATAATGGAAGATAGGCTCACCATTAGAACTGCTGGTGTCCCAACTATACGAAAACTCTTGCCACATCCTCCAGCCAATCCTCTACCACCTACGAGTCATTCTCACCTCAAAAAATGGAGGCATATGCTTCTAAAACTCTTGTGTATTGCTTAGACAGTGTGCACCTTCTGCTAGACGGGCTAGTGGCAATTTCTTCCCAACAGGTAGTGGTGTTTCACGTACACCGAAAGAAGTTTCTAACGCCGTAAGAGCGCCCTGCAATGAGACCACATCGCTCAGTGGGCCATAATCACATAATATCTCATGAATCATGGATGGATATCTATGTGGAGGCATACTGAATGAAAACAGGTGTTCCATGGTCAATGTTTTTTACCTAGTGAGTTGACTCAAAGAGATCATAACAAAACATCTAAAAAACACACAAATAAGTGTTTTCTGGCATTGAGTCAGAAATCAGAATTCAGGGTCCTGGTGAATGGATACGCCAGCCGCCACACCGACAATGGATTCCCAAAATAAAAACTACACAATAACACATAGAAAATATCAGAGTCCAAGATCATTGTTAGAACAGACTCCTCTGATACCACCTTTTCACGACCTGTCCCCCGGGTCCTGTACCATGACTACCCCAAGCCCACCTTCTATTTGCTAGGGGATGACAACTAGAACAAGAAAGCTGCATCCCTGTAATGGGAATTCATTTCCTTTAAATTAGAAAAAACAACAAACCAAGGACAGAACAAGAATCAACCACGAAGCAAACTGTCATAGTAAAAAGTGTACTGAATGTAATGGGGCAAGAATACATGCCCAACTGAAAAGATCAAGTACAACTGAAAAGTAAAAAATTCAAATAGATATACAAAACAACTCATGGTTCATCCAATAAGGATCCTACCTGGATGGTAGGTACAACTCGTGATTATTAGTCCCTGTATCATGTCACGACAAATAGTCCACCTCCATGCGCCATCCAGTCCTGGCTCCCTCAACCTCATTCAATGGTGTATGTTTTCTCATAAGAAATAATAAGGTATGGGAATAGCCCATGCAGGGGTGAGAATAGAGATTCTTCATAGGGACCCCGAGACCCCCGTAGGTATCCCAATGATCCAAAAAGGAAAACCCCCAAAGCAAGACCACAACTCAAAGGACGAAGCGATAAACCTCAACTCTACCTAGGAATATTCTCATTCATATACCAATGTTATCCAGATTTACTCATCTCATACATGAGGTAAAAATACAAAAAATGTAACGCCATGAATGTAGAAGTACCACACATGTAACATCACGAAGATAGAACTACCACACATGTGACACCACAAAGAAAAAACCACAAATGTAGAATAACTACACATGTAACACCATGAATACAAATCCACAAAGGTAAAAGTACCACACATGTAACAAAATAGAGATATAAGTACCACATAGGTAACACCACAAAGATAACACCATGAAGGTAAATGACTCATCTCACAATCAGGTATAACCAATGTTTATAAGTACATATGATTAGTTGTAAGGTGGATTATCTTATTCTTTTAAGATGCATTATTGCGGACCCACACACGATCGATAGGTAATAACCCCCATTGACCCAAAAAGGATATGACCCACATAGGATTGGTATGTGATGACCCCCACATGATCAACGAGCATTGACCTGCAGAGGAAATGATAGATGCTGACCACACCGGATCGATAGATGCTTACTAACATTGGATCGATGTTCTTTATTCACATTACATCCAGCCATAGGATTCCTCGCACCAGGTGCACTCAAGCACCATAGAATCTGAACCTTGAGATAACAGTCGTACTTTGACAGCACTAAGCTACGTAAAGGTGAAACCCAGAGTACCAAAATTGCGTAAGGGTTCCAACGCGGTAGACAATGCGTGAATCGGATGCCCGGTTTATGAGTTATAATCATTTTAGTTCTGAGGACTCGGTTGGATTCGATTTCGATCCAACCCTTACATACTCCAACTATCTCCAAAACTCAAGTGGAGTATAAAAAATGATTTTCTCACTCCAAGGGTCCCAATGCCAGAGACGGTACATCTAATGGAAACCCATATTTCATGTCACGTCCCTTTAAGAGAAGCATGGCCTGGTTGGGTCCAGGTCAATTTCAGCTGGGTCGGGCCACTATAGGTTTGACCGATGGGCTCGTGGCCGATCTAACTAGGGAACAACATCTAGACTCATTCAGCCTTGCCCGCGGAGGTGCGGCCCGCTGGGCTCATGTAGATCATCCTTCGGCAGAGAGCAGCCCGCTGGGCACATCCGACCCAGCCCGTATGGGGGTGCGGCCTGCTGGCCCAGCCCAAAGTGGGGTCCGCCCTAGCCAGCGTTATGGGTGAGACCCATGGTCTTTCAGAATGCTCAAGGGGGCATTTTTCTAGTGATTCAACAGTGCCATGTGGGTGCTTCATGGTTGTGGTAGAACTCACAAGAGGCGCTGGTTCCTCCTCCACTGCAGCTTCGAGCTACGAACTCTCCCAACGACGCCCAAAAGTGCGTCAATCCTCCCCCATCTGTGGACAGCTGATGCTGGCCTCCACTGACTGCCATGACATCACCATGACCTCCCCCTTCTCTTGTGGCATGCGACAATGCACCACCACTTTCTTCGCTGCCGGTCATTGCTGGCCACCATCGTCCCCATCGTGACTAGGGCCGCAACCTTCTCCACTGGCGGCAAGCATTGGGGCACCACTACCGCCTCTGTGACCGACCGTTTCCTACTGCCACTGTAATCCCACTTTCCGGGTTCCGTTTAACCTGAATTAACATCCCTGCAAAGAACGCATCAATTTCAAAAATGTTGGAGGGTTCAGGTCTTGTCCATTTGGCCCACAACCTCCACGTTATCATAGTAACATGAGGGAGATAAATAATTCAATAATCTCAAGAAATTTTAAACAAGACAAAATCTCAACTTTATGAATGATGGAGAGAGCCCGTGACTGAGGAAGTGGGTCAGTGTTCATTGTCCCCAAAAAATCTACCAATTTTTTCGCTTAAGCATCATCGTTCAGTTCGTGATTCGGCGTCACCCATCACCGCTTGCTAGAACCCATTCCATTCTCCAAGGTTGGTGTCAAAACATTTTATCAGAACATAGTTTCGTTGTGAAGATGTTCCAATACCTCTCGCCAAGCTCAACAAAAAAAGAGAGGGGGAGGGTGTCTAATGTTCATGGGATTTATGAGGGTTCATTAATTTGGAACCTTCCTAATTCCCAATGATGAAGTTACATATGATATGAAGGGTCACGAAATTTAATTTCTTGACACATTTTAGGTTCCACACTGCCGCATGTACATTTGAGTAAATGATAGAAAGAAAATAATAAAGCTATTTTAGTTTATTATTCTTTTAAAAGCCCCAAAATATATCTTTTTCTTCCGACCTACTATGATTTAAGTGAAGCCTCCATTAAGAGAATTCTAGCGATGTGTATTCAACAGTTCCCTTGGAATTGTATTCCATGCACCGGTTCAAATTTTCAAAAACGCCGCTAGCACATTTACTAAAAGTACATTAATAAAGTTTCAGAAATTCATTCCGGGTACACTAGGCTTCAGAGTCATGTGCCTTCAATTTTCACAAACTCATAATAATTCCATATTATTAAAAATAATTACATTGAAAATCCAGGTCTTTATAATGAGCACACATGCATACACTAATCATAATATTAGGTCGGGTAGACGTAAAGTAGAGTAAGATTTAAATCATCCCTCTATATGGGGTTTAATCCAAATATTTTCCATCTTCATATAGATACAGTATACATGTAGTACTCATTGGAGCATCACAATGTTTAGTTCTATCCAATCCAAAACATTTTAGAACATCTTTAGTATATTTTCATCAATTTAAAATAATACCATCTTTATTATGAATGATTTTATATCTAAGAAGCAATTTTAGTTCACCCATTAAACTCATTTCTAATTCATTTTGCATAATTTTAGAAAACCCTATACATAATTAATTCTTTGACGATCATATTATAATAACATATACATTAATTTGAACTACTATATCATCATTGTAAATTCGATTTCTAAAAAGAGTAGGATCTTTTATACCTTTTGTAAAAACTTTGGAAATAATAAAAGTGAATAATCAAACATAACAAGATCTTGGAGCTTTCCTTAAACAATATAATTTTTTTGATAATTTAAACAAGTGATTTGTAAAGTGAGGATTTCTGAAACTAGGGGATTGTTCAAAGAAAATCATCATCTATATACCAATTTAAGAATGCACTCAAGACATCTATTTGATATAGTTTGAAATTAAGATATGCTAAATAAGAAAGTAATATTTTAATGGGTTCTTGTCTAACTACTGCTGAAAAGTACTCCTCCTTGATAATTCCTCCTACTTTACTATAGCCTTATGCAAAAATTATAGCTTTGTTTTTAACTATGTTACCAGCTTTATCTACCTTATTTCTAAACACCCAATTAATGACGATGTTAAAAATTCCACTGGGTTTATCAATAAGTTTTCAAACATTGTTCCCTTACAATTGATTATGTTCTTCTTGCATATCGATCATCCAAAATTCATCATTGATAAAATAATTGATGATTTTAGGTTCATGTTGTGATAATAATCTTGATGTTCAACCTGATATCTACGATAATCTCTAGTTTGTTTTTCTCTATCAAGATCTCTAACTACAACATCTAAGGGATTGTACTTAAGGGTTATAGTTGGTCTAAGAAAGGTAGGAATGTTAATTACAGGTTGATCACATGGTTTTGGTTCATTATGGCTTCAATTTCGAGAGTTTCCAAAACTAGATTGTTTTATAGATTCCATTGTAGGATGGTTTGAGGATTTGAAATTAATATCTTGATTTGACATATCATCCTAAATATTCTCTATAGTGGTCTTAGGAACATGGTGATTTGTCGCATCAAACATGAAATGGGCAGATTCCTCCACACATATAGTTGTTTTTTTACTCTATAGGATCTAATAGAGATTGAATATCCACGAAAAAATCAACCATCACTCTTTGATGCAAATTTTTCATGATTGTACATAGTATTAAGGTTATAATCTTTTAATCCAAGGAAATTGAATTAGTACACAATGGGTATTCTGTTTTTCCACAATTCATATGTAGTTAATTTAAGAATATGTATAATAATATCTATATTAAAAATATAGCATGATGTATTTATAACTTTATACCAAATATAAATTGTTATGTTATATTCACTAGGAATGGTTCTAGAAATTTCTTTTAGGGTCATATTACTTCTTTCTACAACTCCATTTTGTTGAGGTCTTCTAAGATCATAGAAATAATGATTATAAAAACAATTTGATGAAAAGGATTCAAAATCATGATTTTAATACTCACCACCATGGTAACTTCTTAGATATTTAATTTCAAGTCCACTATTGTTTTTTACAGTTTTAGAATACTTGGTGAAGTGAGAGGAGACATCAATTTTTTGACCCAAGAAGAAGGTCCATGTATAATAAGAAATGTCATCTACAAGAATAAAAACATAATGATTACCATTTAAAATAGAAACTCTAGATCGTCCAAACAAATCCATGTTATTCAACTCAAGTGGTTAAGAAGTTCAAATTTATTTCATTTGTTTGAAGGAACTGTTGTATTGATTTACCTTTTGACAAAGATTACAGACATTAATAATTGTGAATTCTTGTTTCGGTAGATCATTGAATAAAATGTTTCTAGTTAGATTTCTAAGGGATTGAATATTGCAGTGAACTAGTATTCAATGCATGATCCAAGACTCTTTTTATAATACACTAAAATATGAATTATTTTGAGAAAATGAAGATTCCATGTTAATAGAAAATACATTTTCATTTCATACTACAGAGAATAGTTTTTTTTATAATTAAAAACATCACAAGAATCATTTTCAAATTTATCATGAAATCCATCAACACATAGTTTTGAAATACTAACCTGATTATATTTTATTCAATCAATAAAGAGTACTTTAGAAATTAAAATGTTTTTAGAGTTACAGATTTGGCCAAGGCCAATTATTTTCCCTCTAGCGTTGTCACCAAATGTGACCTGCCCACCATCAATATTTAGTAGGTTATTAAAGCATGAATAGTATGCCGTCATGTGACTTAAAAACCTACTATTCAAGAACCATTACATATTATAGGATATATTCAATCAATATTCCTACAAACTTTTCATATAAATATTGACTTTGGTAGCCATGTTTGTTTGGGTCCAATGATATTTGTAACTAGTGCTTTAGGATTCCACATTTTCCTCATAGGATTCCTATATGAATTATATAATATAGTTTAAAAAAATATTATTTGGTTCAAAAAAACACGATACAGTAGAAGATGAATCATATTTTGAACTAGCATAATGTTTTTTTGGAAATGGTAATAAAGCAGTATGTTCTAGATTTAGAAACAGAATTGGTTTTTCCAAAATTTCATTCACCAGTTTGATAGCCAATAACAGCAGTGTATTTTGAGGAAATTTTATTACCTTTAATTTGTTACAAATCATCTTTACCATTAGTAATCCTTTCAAGGTCATTTTTCAATTTCTCATTATATAGCTTTAATTCATGGTTTTCATTGATTAATTGACCATTTTTACCCTTTTCTACAATGTCTTCATATTTTACACTTGTGGAAAGTGAATATTTTCTCTTTAAATACATGTATCTATCTTTTAGCTCAATACATGTCTCCTAAAACATATTGAAATACTAAAACATCTTATATTTAGAAATATTTTCATAATCACTTCCATCTTCACAATAATAGGAATTTTTTACATAAGAGTATAATTTTACATCAAATGTGTTTGTTGTGAAAGACATATTGAATTTTTTAGAATGTTCATCATGTGAAGACTCTGAGTCACTTGAAAAATCTGTAGAAGCACTCCAGGTATCATTTATTTACTTTTTATACATTCTATAATTTTCTTAATATTTCATTTTATAATTGAGAAATAAAAAGTCAGCCTTTACATGTCCCCTTCGCTTAAATTCATAACATACTACCTCATCAGATGTGTCATTTCATTTACAATCCTTATTATTGCATCATTTTAGATCATATCATCCTTTGAAGGCATGATTTATGAATAATTTTGATTTTAAAACATTACTTAAACATTATTGATAATCGTTATATCTCCTCATCACTATCAGGTGAAGACTGGTCACTACATGAACATTCCATAGAGAAATTTAGTATCTCATTTTCATAGTGTTTATAGGTAGTGGTCTTAAATGCCACAAATTTTCTTTTGGGTTCATCCTCCACTTACTTTTCGACATTCATCTATTCTTCCTACAATAATTGTTTCCTAATTAGCTATTTTACATGAAATTTTTTGATGTTACATGATTCTCTAATAGAGATATATGTTTCTATCAATTCTGTTAGGTAAGCATATGAGAATACTCATGATTTTTTCTTTGGATGTTACTTCTCTTCCCATAGTGATCATTGCCTTGATAATTTCATTTAAACTGACATACAAGTTAGAAATACGCTCATTATGCTTCATTTTAATGTTATCATATTTTATAGTATTAGTGTTAAGTATCATTTCTTTCACATTAATGGTTCCATCACGTGAGATAGACAATGTGTCCCAAATTTCATGGGCTATTTTATATGCAGATATTCTGTTAAATTGTTTATCTCTTAAAGAGCCATATAAGGCATTCATGGATTCATAGTTATTATTATATGATGTCTTTTTTGCGTCATCCCATGTAGTTCTATCATTAGTAGTAATCTTATACTCATCTACCATTGAATACCAAACTTCAAAACCCATTCCCTTTTAATGCATTTTCATTTTAATTCTCCATTGGGTATTATTAGTTACATTAATGAATAGTGGCCTATTTTTTGCAACACCTTCTTGTATACTGACCATAGTAATGAAATAATTTTAAAGATATATAAATTTAGAATGAATAAAAATTTACAGATCTTTAAAGTAAAACTAAATTTATAGTTGAAATAATTTTACAATGGAGCCTTATTAATAATAAACTCCTTTCATACCAACTATTGGTCGGAGTAGAGTACTCAATAGGGGTGATTTGAGTATCTATAAAAATTTCTGTTAAAAATTATAATTAAAAATATTCCCCATTAATAATGTAGACATGAAATTTAATCAAATAAATATGATTATAATGGTGTGTGTAACACCCCAGGTAAATAAATAATATGACCTTTTCATATTTATCCATATTTGTGAATAAAATATTAACATGACTTTAAAGGGGACGCTATTCTCGATGGTTTACCCAACACGCAACAACGAGTTTCTTGAGAATCTTATGTTGCACTCTAATAATAAAATAATATTATTTTAAATGGTAGTTAACATGTAGCCGTTGTATTGGCGGGAATGGATAGAAATAACTAAAATATGATTATAAATGTTTTTAAATGTTTTTACATTTATCCAATAAAAGATAAAGGCTTAAAATACGGAAAGAATTCAATTTTAGGCGTATATGCCCTAGTTTTCACTAAAGGTTCACTTATCGCCTTTTGATGGAGAAATGTCATTATATATGGTTTTGTTCACTCTTATACATTCTATTGGACCAAATAAAAATCTTCTTAAGAATTGGGACATCAAAATTTACTTTGTGTAAATTTTTGGTATCTTCCCGATAAAGTTCATTTTTTTAATGAATAGTTTAAAAAGTTTTATTTTAATTCAAAACCTCTTTTTAATATAATTTATTGATATGATTAGATTATCTTTTGAGTTGGTTTTAAAGTTAAATTAGAATATATTTTTACCATTAAATTTAATAGTGGTCGTTGGAATTAATTTCACTTTGAAATCAGTCTTAAACTAGTGTCAATCTTTTGATACTTATTGTTTCATAAAAACACGCTATTTGCTCTGACAACGGGAATTAATTATTAAATTAATTAATGTGAATTATATTTTTTGAATTTTGTAAAATAGACTTCATTTTTGAATTCGGAATATCAAATATTTCTTATGGTGAATTTTTTGGATTTTTCGGAAAAACGTCAATTTTTGATGAATAGTGAAACCACTAAGTGGTACTTATAAAAACTGATTTTTCTGTTTAAATAAATTTTTTCCATATTTGTGTTTTGAATTTCAAAAATCCGACATACATGGTTGTCATTAAGAAGTAAAACTTGGTTCAATGGGATAAAAATAATTTTTTGGTGAATTGTAACTTATTATGTTTTTAATCGCGATTAGAGGTAATAAGTGTAGTTTATGGTAAGAATAATGTTTTAATAAATTAAATGACCTAGAAACATGTCCTACCCTCATTAGATGTGTCATGGCCGACCAAGAAAATCCATGGGTCAACTTGGGACCCCATGGAGCCACTTTGGTTGGAAAATGACATAAATATCTTTTTATTTAATGTTAAAGTAAAAATGACACAAACATGAAATGTTTTACTAAACCAATTTTTACTTGGGGTTATACAAGTCATATATTTTACTATAAATAGTAATTTTAAATCTAAAAATATTTCCTAAATCATAGTTTTTTTAATAATTTTTTGACATTAAATAAATTAAATTACTTATGACATCATGATGATGCATCGATGACCTCATTATTTAACGATTTAAATAAAATGGAATGATAATGTAATATCTAATACCTACACATTCAAAAAACCTATGGGATGAGTGGATTTCGAACCCTTGTCACCTTATCCTCGAAATAAATCAATGTGGGACCTTTAAAATCCGAAACTCTTTTGACAATAAAGTAACATTTTGTAACTTTACAAGAGTGCCCCTCCTCTCCTCTTATAAAAGGCCCCCACCTCTACCTCCTTACCCACACTCCCAAAGCCTTTGGATCTGACAAACCCAGCCAATTTTGTCTCTCCACTTCTATCTCTTACTCCTTGAAGCCTCACTTTGGACAGAAGTCTTCCCAAGGAAGCCTTTGAGCTCAAACCAAAGGGAGTTACCTGAATTTAAGGTAATGTCTTCACTTGTGTCCTTTTGTTTTATTTTGCTTCTCCAACACCCTAAACTCTTTTTATTCATTTATTTTGTAACAAATACAGTATCTTCAATATACTAGGAAATTGTTATAAAAAGGATTCGAGCTACACTTAAACACACCTACATCTAATGGTTAAAGAACATACTGTTTCTGTGGATGGTGAATTTCTGCCTCCCGAAACGATGATTGTTCAACATTCTTCAAACACCTTCAAAGGTGGACATTAAGATGACACTATATTTATATATGATATCTAATATGTTTATGTTTTACTTAAGCTTCTGTATTTTTCATTTATGGAGTACCTTTATGGTTTCCATTATGGGTAAACGTGATATCTTCATTTAAGGAAGTGCGGACTACCGCCCCCTCAAAGTGATTTGATTCCTTAATACCATATGTGGTACGTCTAAAAGATATATTTAATGATATTATATATGATACCATAATTGAATTAAAATAATATTATGTATCATTATGTTTTAATTCCATTAAATATGAAATAGAAATGGAAGTAGCGTTCATGCGTACGTACGACTTACCGTCTCCATGAACGGTACATTTCATTTCTTATCTCAAAATGTTATGTAATATGATAAGTACATATATATAATGGATATATATGTAATATATTAAATCTAAATTATGGATATCATTCTGGAATTATAACATATATATATATATCTCTCTCATTTTGTTTTAATTCCATTAATATGACAAAAAATGAAAGTAGCGTTCATGCGTACGTACGACCTACCGTCTCCATGAACGGTGCTTTTTGTTTTTTATCTCCAAATGATATGGAATAGTATAAAATGAATATTTACTGGATATATATGATATTTTAATCATTAATACTATTCTAGAAATTATTTACTTATAACTACATGGGAAATCTTTTTTCAAACAAGTTCATTTTTGACTCATGTACCAAACATCGACAAAAACGTCTGATATTAACTAACATTATTAAACAATTTTTATAACATTATAATATGTGATATTAACTGAATAATAATCTCTAAAGGAGGTACTTAGGCAATTATTAATTGACCAAAGTTTATTATTCAAGAATATAACGAAATGAACAAGACAAGTTGGACTTGAGGTAAGGATCCTACTCCTCTCTTTCTTTTTAAGTACACTCTTTTATGTCATTCCTTTTAAGCTCATCTTTCTTGTGATTGGGATGTTATTTTATATTATTCTTACTGTAATTTTTATGTTCATATGATGAGAGACCCTATTCTCTCTCATCAATCCATTTTGATTGTTTTGAGTGGCATCGTTAGGCTGCCAAATATTCGTAAGAGATCTAACCTCTCTCTTTCTTTTTAAGTACTCTCCTTTATTTCACTTCTTTTAAGCTCCTATTTCTTATGTTGGGGATGTTATTTTATATTCCTCTTTCTATAAAATTTATGTTAATATGATGAGATACCCTATTTGATCTCATCAATCCATTTTTGTAAGTTTTATGTGGCGTCATTAGGCTGCTGAGTTTTTGTAATGGATTTTTCATCTCACTTTTATTCCCGTGAGATTTATGCTACATTTGCCATAATTTCATAATAGTGGTGTATGTAATTCCCATTATTTTACTCATTGTGTAATATACTTTATTTTATGAGTATTTACATCAATGTTTTATTGTCTTTCTTTCACGAGGTGTATGTTTCGAAAGATACCCATGTCGGTAAGGGAACCTTTCACCATCCTCTTTTTAAAAGACTTCTTTTGTTGGGTCTTTTAATGTACATATTGTTATGTTGGGATATGTTCTCATATATCCTTATTGATGTTAATGTTATTTCAATGTGATGAGAAACCCTTTTTTTATCTCTCATCAACTCATTTTGATGTGACACCGTTAGGCTGTCAAGGGAACTTCTTAACCCAATTTCGATTTCATTGGGTTCAACATGTAGTTATTGAATATGTCATCCTTTGACTATGTGTGAACGACCTTTAATTATTTTACAAATAATATCCACTTATATTTGGTGTATTCTTTTGTCACACATAATTATGTAATTGATTTATCCTTAAAACAAGGATACCATCTTTGTAAGGGACTTCGTCTCAATCTCCTTTCATTGAGGCATATTCTGTTTTATACACAACCTTCTTTTATACGGTGTATAAACCCCTTTGACTGTTACGTTTATTCAAAAGAAATATTTTTTATATGAAGTGTTTATTAAACTAAAAAAGTGAATGTTTTTGTCGTACGTATGCGGTGACAACGACTTCTCCACCGTCGTGACCATTATTTGAGTTTCGGCTTCCTCTACAAGCCATACCTTCTTTTTAAAAGAAAAATAAATACCATGTTTTACTTTTATTTTATTTTGGTATTGAAAATGGTTTTCATAATGTTTTTATATCAATGTTTTGTATTGATATCTTGTGATTGAAAGGTGGAAATGTTATGTTTCCTTTATGTATGTTTTATGTGATACGATTATGTTGAGGTTCTTGGGCATTATTATGAAGATGGGTAGTTCTGTGATAAACTAACGGCGGGTCAGCCCGATATAGCTCTCCAATGCATTGGGTAACGCGAAGGAGTGAAATGTTAAGGTTTCTCCGAAGAGATTTAGGGAATATACTGTGGTGGGTATTCCAAACGTAACCAAGAGGGTTACTCCCTACGTAAGAATGTTATGAATGCCTCAAGTTACATTTTATGTCTTATGATTTCTATGATTTATTCCTGATTTGATGAGGTATGTTAAAGTGCCTATTTTTTAATGGTAAAGTATTATTTCATTCTTATGTATATATGAACTCATGTTTCCTTTCCATATTTTTATAACCCTTTCTGAGCTTTTTATGCTCATCCCATGTTTTTAAAATGTTTTTCACAGGTCAAGGGAAAGGTACATGATTTGATCATAGTGTCAAGCATGTGTCAAGAAAGAATCCATGTTTTGTTTTTAATATGTTTCCGTTAATGGGAAGAATTAATACTGTCTTTTATGTAACCACGTTGTTTAAATGTGGAATGTAATGCAAGTTTCATGATCTAATTCCCTAAAAATCTAAACCTGAAAAGATCCACAATGTGTAATCTTGTAATAACTCAAGATTAAGTAAGGTTTAAGGTTGGGGCCTTATAGTTGGTATCAAATGTTGGTTTAGATAACTTTAGAGGTTAGGGTATTCTTTAAGCATAAGTGGAATTACCATAATGGTTAGGATTTCAAAAAGAGTCCTAGTTTTAGATAAAGTGAATGAGTAAGTATATCTTAGTGTTTATCTTCCTCATTAGTACATGATGGTTTTTTTGATATAATGACACTGAACTTTTTGGTTTTAGTAAATGGCTGGATCTAGAAAGCACCAAAGTAACAGTGGATGTGAAGGAAACTTGACAGTTTTTTGAGCAAGCAACTGAATGATATGGGAGCTGCAATGAGAACTCTTGTGATTATCCTCAACCAACTATCTGGAGTCATGATTGACCACCTAAACCTTCATGATTTCTATAAGGAATCATATATGCGAGAAACAAATCCCTATGGAAGTATAGGTAATAATCATAAAGGTATGTGTGTTCAAAAACATATGTGTCAAAGATGTGGAAAAAACACCTAGGAAAATGTTTCAAAGGGATAGAAATATGCTCTAGATGTGGAAATAAAAGTCATAAAGCAATAACCTTCCATGGAAAAAGGAAGCATCTAGTTGACTCGCGGAAAGGGAAAAAAGTTCTTTTTGAGGGATCAATTGAATGTTTTAAATGTGGCGTGCATGGTCATTATGCAAACACATGTCCTATAAAGAAGTTTTGTGAATGGGATCACCAAGAGCGTACAAATGTTTGTTTACCAATACCTAATTCCATTCTGATTGAGGATAAAGAAACTGACAATGAACAATCAAAGGTAAGTATTATTTCATGACTATTGTTTTCCTATTTTGGAATCGTAGGATATGATTCCTGATTTTGTTTCTAGGAAAGAGGTATTTCAGAATAAGTTGGAAAGGAATGGTTAATGGATCATGAAGAATGTTGAATGAGTAAGATGTCAACATATAAGGGCTTCAAGAGTTATGTTGAAATTCTTAAGAGTATTAAGTCTCTTTTGATGATGGGGTTACATTAGAATAATTTTTATATTATGTATGACCCTGATGTTTAATATATGCAAATTTTATTCAAGGAATAGTTATCTTTTCTTTTGTGGACATAGTTATAAAGAACCATTTGGGTTTATATGATCCTTACTTTTGAGGTAATTATGGGTTACTATATGTTATGAATGAAGTGAAAGGCATGAGATAAAATTGAGGTTAAATTATGTTATGGTTATGTTTGATGATTTTATCCCATTTTGGGGAATGATTTGAGAATTATATTGTTTTGGAAAAAGGACAACACGCAGACACTGTGACTACCCGTCGCGTCAGACAAAGCTGCGGGAATCGAACCCACATCCAAAGTACGACTAGTATTTATCGCCTACCACTGGACTACGTGAAGTCCCTGGTTAGTTTGACTGATTCTTTTTAGTTATATCATTTTATGAATTAAGAGTAAGTTTATTTTGGGTTATTTATGAAAATTATTAACCTATCATGGAGGATATTTGATTAGGTTAATTACTTTTCAATATGAGACTTTAGGAGCAACTAATGTTGTTTGGAGATAAATGTTACGATTTAACTTGGAAGACTATGTGAAAAAATCCTTCAAATATTTGGGTTTCAATCTGAAATTGGTTTACTTTGAAGAATTTTATGTAAAAATTGTTTATCGGATGGTCCTCGTTGAACTTTGGGTTTTGTTGGACAAATTTTGGAGATTAAGAATAGATTTTCTTTTTAAAGGGTTATCCTTTTTTGGATTATCTGACCTTGTACTAACCTTTTTGGTTTTGGTTTTGGTTAAATCCTCAAAAAATGGGAATTATATAGTTCTCTTTGGTGGATTAGGTGATTCTCTAAAAGTTGATTATAAAACTCTTAATGCGAACAAGTCTCCCTAAATACACGTCTTTTGGAAAAAATATGAGTTTGATTAAGGAATCTAGTAAAAGTTGAAAGTCAACATGATAAGTGATTATGTTTACTTATGAATAAATTCCTCAATAAAAAGTAACTTAAAACAAAAATGTTTTCTATTAACATTTCCTACTGGGGAATCGAATACCGTTTAACCCATCACAAGTTTGTGATTTTCTTATGGTTAACTTTATCCTAGACATGTTTACTGTCACTCTCCCTCAAGAACATGACCCTTTTCTTTTTCTTCCATGTCCATGTTTTTCTACATGGAATACTAGTATGGGTTAACTTGGGTGACCTCTGTACTTATCTTCCTTTATTTTAAAGTGATTGTTTTACCGAATCTTGTTCCGATGTGGGACTTTAAAGGATATTTCCAAGCTCAATTTTAAAAATTGCAAGGATGAAATTCCCAAAAGGGGGGAAGGATGTAACACCCCAGGTAAATAAATAATATGACATTTTCATATTTATCCATATTTGTGAATAAAATATTAATATGACTCTAAAGGGGACACTATGCTCGATGGCGTACCCAACACACAACAACGAGTTTCTTGGGAATCTTACGTTGCACTCTAATAATAAAATAATATTATTTTAAATGGTAGTAAACATGTAGCCATTGTATTGGAGGGAATGGATATAAATAACTAAAATATGATTATAAATGTTTATAAATGTTTTTACATTTATCCAATAAAAGATAAAGGCTTAAAATACGGAAAGAATTCAATTTTAGGCGTATATGCCCTAGTTTTCACTAAAGGATCACTTATCACCTTTTGATGGAGAACCATCATTAAATATCATTTTGTTCACTCTTATATATTCTATTGGACCAAATAAAACTCTTCTTAAGAATTGGGACGTCAAAATTTACTTTGTGTAAATTTTTGGTATCTTTTCGATAAAGTTCATTTTTTAATGAATAGTTTAAAATGTTGTATTTTAATTCAAAACCTCTATTTAATCTAATTTATTTATATGATTATATTATCTTTTGAGTTGGTTTTAAAGTTAAATTAGAATATATTTTTACCATTGAATCCAATAGTGGTCGTTGGAATTAATTTCACTTTGAAATCAGACTTAAACTGGTGTCAATCTTTTGATACTTATTGTTTCATAAAAACACGCTATTTTCTCTGACAGCGGGAATTAATTATTAAATTAAATAATGTGACTTATATTTTTTGAATTTTGTAAAATAGACTTCAATTTTGAATTCGGAATATCAAATATAGCATAGGGTGAATTTTTGGGATTTTTCTGAAAAACTTCAATTTTTGATGAATAGTGAAACCACTAAGTGGTACTTATAAAAACTGATTTTTCTGTTTAAATGAAATTTTGCAATATTTGTGTTTAGAATTTCAAAAATCCGACATAAATGGTTGTCATTAAGAAGTAAAATGTTGTTCAATGATATATAAATATTTTTTTGGTGAATTGTAAATTATTATGTTTTTAATCGCGATTAGAGTTAATTAGTGTAGTTTATGGTAAGAATAATGTTTCAATAAATGAAATGACCTAGAAACATGTCCTACCCTCATTAGATGTGTCATGGCCGACCAAGACAATCCATGGGTCAACTTGGTACCCCATGGAGCCACTTTGGTTGGAAAATGACATAAATATCTTTTTATTTAATGTTAAAGTAAAAATGACACAAACATGAGATGTTTTACTAAACCAATTTTTACATGGGGTTATACAAGTCATATATTTGACTATAAATAGTCATTGGAAAGATAAAATTATTTCCTACATAATAGATTTTTTTTTATAATTTTTATACATTAAATAAATAAAATTATTTATGACATCATAATGATGCAGCGATGACCTCATTATTTAACGATTTAAATAAAATGGAAATATAATGTAATATCTACGACCTAAATATGTAAAAAACCTATTGGATGCGTTTTTTTTGAACCCTTATCACCTTATCCTGTAAATACATCAATGTGGTAGCTTTAAAATCCGAAACGCTTTTGGAAATAAAGTAACATTTTGTAACTTTACAAGAGTGCCCCTCCTCTCCTCTTATAAAAGGCCCCCACCTCTACCTCCTTACCCACACTCCCAAAGCCTTCATCTCGGACAAAACATGCCCATATTGTCTCTCCACTTCCCTCTCTTACTCCTTGAAGCCTCACTTTGGGCAGAAGTCTTCCCAAGGAAGCCTTTGAGCTCAAACCAAAGGGAGTTACATGATTTTAAGGTAATGTCTTCACTTATGTCCTTTTGTTTTATTTTGCTTCTCCAACCCCCTAAACTCTTTTTATTCATTTATTTTGTAACAGACCCAGTATATTCAATATACTAGGATGTTGTTATAAGAAGTATTCGAGCTACAATTACACACACCTACATCGAATGGTTAAAGAACATATTGTTTCCGTGGATGGCGGATTTTTGCCTCCCGAAACGATGATTGTTCAAAATTCTTCTAACACCTTCAAAGGTGGCCATTAAGATGACAATATATTTATATATGATATCTAATATGTTTATGTTTTACTTAAGATTCTGTATTTTTAATTTATGGAGTACCTTTATGGTTTCCATTATGGGTAAACGTGATATCTTCATTTAAGGAAGTGCGGACTACCGCCCCCTCAAAGTGATTTGATTCGTTAATATCATATGTGGTACGTATAAAGGATATATTTAATGATATTATATATGATAAAATACTGGAATTAAAAAAATATTATGTACAATTATGTTTTAATTCCATTAAATATGAAATAGAAATGGAAGTAGCGTTCATGCGTACGTACGACTTACCGTCTCCATGAACGGTACATTTCATTTCTTATCTAAAAATGTTATGTAATATTATAAGTACATATATATAGTGGATATAAATGTAATATATTACATCTAAATTATGGATATCATTCTGGAATTATAACATATATATATCTCTCTCATTTTGTTTTAATTCCATTAAAATGATAAAAAATGAAAGCAGCGTTCATGCGTATGTACGGCCTACTGTCTCCATGAACGGTGCTATTAGCTTTTTATCACCAAATGATATGGAATAGTATAAAATGAATATTTACTGGATATATATATGATATTTTAATCATTAATACTATTCTGGAAATTATTTACTTATAACTACATGGGCAATCTTTTTTCAAACAAGTTCATTTTTGACTCATGTACCAAACATCGGCAAAAACGTCTGATATGAACTAACATTATTAAACAATTATTATAACATTATAATATGTGATATGAACTGAATAATAATATCTAAAGGAGTTAATTAGGCAATTATTTATTGACCAATGTTTATTATTCAGGAATATAATGAAATGGACAAGACAAGTTGGACTTGAGGTAAGGGATCCTACTCCTCTCTTTCTTTTTAAGTACAGTCTTTTATGTCATTCCTTTAAAGCTCATATTTCTTGTTATTGGGATGTTTTTTTATATTACTCTTACTATAATTTTTATGTTCATATGATGAGAGACCCTATTCTCTCTCATCAATCCATTTTGGATGTTTTGAGTGGCGCAGTTAGGCTGCCAAATTTTCGTAAGAGATCTAACCTCTCTCTTTCTTTTTAAGTACTCTCCTTAATTTCACTTCTTTTAAGCTACTCTTTTTTATGTTGGGGGATGTTATTTTATAGTCCTCTTTCTATAAACGTTATGTTAATATGATGAGATTCCCTATTTGATCTCATCAATCCATTTTTGTAAGTTTTATGTGCCGTCGTTAGGCTGCCGAGTTTTCATAAGGGATTTTTCATCTCGCTTTTATTCCCGTGAGATTTATGCTACATTATCCATAATTTACTTTGAGTGGTGTATATAATTCGCATTATTTTACTCATTGTGTAATATACTTTCTTTTATGAGTATTTACATAGATGTTGTATTGTCTTTGTTTCACGAGTTGTATGTTTCGAAAGATACCCATGTCGGTAAGAGAACCTTTCACCCTCCTCTTTTTAAAAGACTTCTTTTGTTGGGTATTTTAATTTACATATTGTTATGTTGGGATATGTTCTCATATATCCTTATTTATGTAAATTTTATGTCCATGTGATGAGATACCCTTTTTTTATCTCTCATCTACTCATTTTGATGTGATGCCGTTAGGCTATCAAGGGAACTTCTTAACCCAATTTCGATTTCTTTGGGTTCAACATGTAGTTATTGAATATGTCATCCTTTGAATATGTGTGAATGACCTTTTATTATTTTACACTTAATATCCACTTATATTTGGTGTATTCATTTGTCACACATAATTATGTAATTGATTTATCCTTAAACCAAGGATACCGTATTTGTAAGGGACTTCGTCTCAATCTCCTTTCATTGAGGCATATTCTGTTTTATACACAACCTTCTTTTATATGGTGTATAAAACCAATTGACTTTTATGTTTATTCAAAAGGAATCTTTTTTATATGAAGTGTTTATTAAACGACAAAAGGGAATGTATTTGTCGTACGAATGCGGCGACAACGACTTCTCCGCCGTCATGACCATTATTTGAGTTTCGGATTCCTCTACAAGCCATACCTACTTTTTAAAAGAAAAATAAATACCATGTTTTACTTTTCTTGTATTTTGGTATTGAAAATGGTTTTCATAATGTTTTTATATCAATGTGTTGTATTGATAACTTGTGATTGAAAGGTGGAAATGTTATTTTTCCTTTATGCATGTTTTATGTGATACGATTATGTTGAGATTCTTGGGCATTATAATGAAGACGGGTGGTTCCGTGATAAACTAAGGGCGGGTGAGCCCGATATAGCTCTCCAATGCATTGGGTAACGCGAAGGAGTGAAACGTTAAGGTTTCTCCGAAGAGATTTAGGGAATATACTATGGTGGGTATTCCAAACATAACCAAGAGGGTTACTCCCTACGTAAGAATGTTATGAATGCCTCGTGTTACCTTTTATGTCTTATGATTTCTATGATTTATTCATGATTTGATGAGGTATGTTAAAGTGCCTATGTTTTATGGGTAATGTATGATTTCATTCTTATGTATATATGAACTCATGTTTCCTTTCCATATTTTTGTAACCCTTACTGAGATTTTTATGCTCGTCCCATGTTTTTGAAATGTTTTTCACAGGTCAAGGGAAAGGTACATGATGTGATGATAGTGTCAAGGATGTGTCATGAATGAATCCATGTTTTATTTTAAATATGTTTCCGTTGATGGGAAGAATGAATACTATCTTTTATGTAACCACTTTGTTTAAATGTGGAATGTAATGCAAGTTTCATGATCTAATTCTCTAAAACTCTAAACCTGAAAAGATCCTCAATGTGTAATCTTGCAATAACTCAAGATTAAGTAAGGTTTAAGGCTGGGGCCTTATAGTGTGTTTGTTCAAATAAATTCTCAAAAGATTGATTAATTCTCTGTGGTATCAATGTGAGTTATTGATACCACTTTTGAAGCTACTCTAATAAAGGAAAATAGTTATAACATCGATCCAAGACCATCTATCAAAGAAAAATCTGGATTTTTTGAAATATATATTAATGTAGAGAAAAACCAAATTGAAAAACATACTGGATAAAACATGTGGTTCAGTCTCAAACCAATAATTAATCCACTACACATGGTGATCACCTACCACAAAGAATTCTATATAGATAAGATATTGATCCACAACCATGATCAAGGTAAAACAATAGTACATATGACTATCCAGGTCACACGACCTCTTCCAATGTATATTGTTAGAATAATCTACGAGGTCATAGAAGGGCATATTCTACAAGAACCTTTGGGATTAAATATATGTAAGAAGATATGAGGGGAAGGATATATTGAATCATTCTGTTTAACACAGGAGATAGTGTGTGTTTTTAATACAGACACACACACACTGCTCGATCACAAAAAACAATACACAATATAGAAAATATGATGAGAATGTATTAGAAGTGATCAGCGTGTTATTTTATACTACTCATGACTTGTAAGATGAAGTAGATGCAAGTGTCTAGTCATCTTGGAATAAACGAGTATCGCATGTCTGGTGATTATGTTTCAAATTTTAAGACGTGATCTATATTACATGTGTTCTTCTAGTTGGTAGTACCAAGATGTTTGAAGATATTTTCTATGTAATTTAAGCCATCAATAATCAAATGTGCTTTGTGTTTTCTTTAGTAGTATGTTGCATGCATGAGTTCTCTTTTTCAAAAATGCTCACACATCTCTGTGTATGTTTCAATAGTAGCTTATCTTCCTTTTAATTGATGGTTCACAAGATGGAACTGACAAGATCCTTCTATTTTACACTACATACCGCATACTATTAGGTTACATGTCCACAAAGAAACCATAATGATGTTAGTTCCATTTAATAACTTGAACATGACTGCTAGAAATTAAATAGAAAATGACAGAAAAAGATTAAAGGATAGTGTCACAGTTTGTCTTGAAATGTTGTCACTAGAAAATGGATTCACAAGGAAACGATGTATTATCCTTTTCCTTTGAGCAATGAGATATTCATGGTTCCATATCTATGTTGTCATATAAAACTAGTAGCATAGATTCAGAGTTAGGATAATAATTTATCTTGTATTTGTGTCTTGTCCTTTGTAAAAACATTGACCAATGTTTGAAGGATGATGTCAGGATAATGATATCAGGTCACTGTATCAGGTCATTGTGTCTGGTCATGGTATTAGTTTCATAGTGTGAGGGTAACTTTGTCTAGGTCACGATATCTGGGTCACGGTGCCCGGGTTATGGTGTCTGGGTCACTGGTTCTGGTCTCAGTATCAGGGTAATAGTGTCTGGGTCATTGTATCAGGGTTACATTGTCTGGGTCACTGTATCAGGGATATGGTGTCTAGGTTACAGTTTCCCAGGTTTACCCAAATATCTATAAATTTATTAAGTAGTAACCTTAACAAAATTAATTTATCTTTATATCTGGTAAAACATAATATACAATGATTAAGCATAGCTTGTGAGATTATAAATTTAAACAATTATGTATAGAAGAATAAGTATTATATCATGATGTAAACATTATTAACATGATTTTTGAGCATTAAAACATGATCAAACATGAGGATTCCAACATGTTCTTTCTATATATCTCGATAATTAACTTTCTTAATCCCTCTCATGTATTGAATCTGGAGGTTGTATAACTATTGAATGAATTCTCTTATAAAGAGAATCCATTAAAGATAATTGATCAAATAGACATAATTATTCATAAAAGACAACTGACCTCATGAAAGTTTTGTGGAGGATTCAAAAATATGTAAAGGTGACAGTATATACCGATTAATAAATCAATTATAATTTCTATCATATATAATTAATTGAGATTATGAGTTGAAATTACATGTATGAAATTTCAAAATGGGAATGATTATAATAATCCAGACATAATCAATGATATTTCATTAAAATAAAATTTTTTTATATTTTTTTATAGTAATATACACATAGAACACTTGAAAGTGACACAAAAATCTATTTCATTAATTAATATTTTTCCATTTTTCCATTACTAGACCCATAAAAATTATAAATATTTCCATTCTAAAAACTGAATGTAGGAAAATTAGAAATAAAAAAATCATGAACTATTCCAATATGATTGAATTGTTGGTCCCATAAACAACAAAATATATTTGATAAAAAATAATAGTAATCTAATCGACATTTCAGAATAATAAAAAACAGAACCTTGGGAAGAATAGTAGTTAATGATTAATGATGGAATTTATTTATGATAAAATGATGTAATATTATTATTGAAATAGTTATCTGGCTGTCAGAATAGAAATCAATCCATTGGGAAAAATACCTTGGTCTGTAGGAATAAAATCATGAATGTTATAATAGCGTGTTGAACACATAATAGAAAATTTTTAGAAAAATAATAATTTTATTATTTAATTTACAAAAAATATAAATATTATAATTCCATCAAATAAATATCCATATTAGAAACAAAAAAAACTACAACCCAATTTTTAATGATTTTTATTTTTTCTTGTAAAAAATAATTATTATTATTATCTTAATGAAAAATTTTCTATGATAATAAACAGTTTTAATGAAATTAATTTAGTTCTGGGAATCATGATGTCAAAATTTTCAATGAGTTATTTTATTGGTAATTCTATAAAATACATCAATATGTTTGTAAGTAGTTAAAATAGAGTATATTCATTACTAAGATGTTTTAAATTACATAATAGTTGATTTATTAATTAAAAAACAAGTTCATTAATTTGAGCTACATCAAAAACATGATTGATAAGTTAAAAAATTCACCTAATAAATTTACAAATCACATATTTATTTTTACATGCCTCAATCAAATTAATTCCATTTAAAAATTCATTTTCTGGACATTACTCTTTAATAAACTTATAAATTCATATTATAAAGATTTTTAATGTCATAAAATCGTTTATTTTTAATTAAATATAATTAATAACATAAAAAATTAACTATTACAATGTTTACATTTTAAATTATTTTTTATTAAATATTTATCCTAAAAATTTATTTCTCTTGCAGTATAAATACCCCATGTAAATCCAAATTAAAAACCACATACATATCAGTTAAAAAAATATAATATATAATATAATTATCTGTAATAATATGAATATAATAGTTAGTTATATTTTTAGTGACTCAACTCCAATAATACAATGAGTTTTGTATTTTAGGGAAAATTGAAAACCATGTTTATGGTATGTTTTAATCAACATTATGAATCATTTTCCAATTAACTTACTTTTATTCACTATGACCTAAAAAAACACCTATTAAATTTAATAATTAGTAATTTATTATATTAAGGGAGTCAACCTAGTATAAATATTATATTTTTATGTATTTAAATATCATATTTCACTTTCCTCCTTTGGGTAACAACCCATGGGGATGTTAACAACCGTATACAGATCAAATTCATTATATGTGATTATGATAAATTATTTATAATATATAAATCTTCAAATATATTTATTTCTAATATTTTACTATTAACATAATAATTTATATATAGTGATGATTAATGACTATAAAATCAATGTATGATTATATTTTTTAAGGAAAATATGATATCCAATCTATTCATATTAACAATGGGAATAAAATAATAAAATCCAATGATTATTGTTAATAAATAGTATAAAGTGAACATAATTAACATCTTGTTTAATGTTTTAGTAAACCTATGTTTATTATAAAGGATTTGGAAATGTAGTGAAATCAATCAGGTTTTAGGGTTACGGTATGTCCAAACCGGACACTTTCTATTTGGTTTATCTCCACATTCAATACAATATTTGTATATATATTCCTATAATTCCCTTAAAATTTATCTTCACTATCTTTTACCATTAATTTCTTATTATATACATATGTCTACCTAGTTGATATGCATTTTGTACCAAAATTCAATGCTTTTCCAAATTGATATATTTTTTATAGTATCTCTTTGACTCATATTGAGTTCATTCTTCATGAATGAACAACAAAATTATATGCCAAAATATAGTCTGCATTATTTAATTGGGAACACAAATGTTATTCCTTATTGTATAATTTATGATATACTTTTGAAACCAATTCCATTTCTTGGGTTTATTTCTTTAATATTATTGTTCATGTTTTCTTTGGATCCCTCCAATACATTGGGTAATGTGATCTATCTCATGATAATATTCGTATTATCCATGGGAAATATTCTATCTTTATATATAATTATGATTTCACGATTTATACACATATGATATGTGTGATCCTGATGAAATATTTGTTCACAGTTGTGTATTGTATTTGACCATTATGGTATAATGTTTCATTATTGATCATATAACACATACCCTGATATTATAAAAAAATTTCTTCATTATGATGATGATGATCCTATTCTTATGATATATCGTCTATGATTATAAAAACACATGAAATAATTATTTTTAACCATTATTAATACCAGGTTATTCCCCATTTGCAAATACTTTAAATCAACCAATTCAATGATATATAGAATAAATTAAATATATATTAAAAATAATGTGTTAAATTGTTTAAGGATATTTAAGAAGGATTTAATAAATGTTTCAATTTTATTTTATATGTGGGATTTAAGAAAAAGATTTCAAGAAATACTATACCCTTCAATCCTTGAACGTGTCTATATTTCATTCATTATGAAAAAATTATTTGAAAGTAATTAATGAAAAATTTGGGTTGTTATACACATGTAGTGTGCCCTATAACACATGTCTTATACAGAATATATAAGTGTTTTCCCACATCTCATCTCGTAGGGCTCATAATTGGACACATATTTAGTTCATTCGGATCATTCACATGAATGAAACGTGATAAAGTATATCATAATAAAATTTGGGGTAGTTTTCAAGGAATACCACACGGTTATGTTTCTTTATAAATCAATATTTGACGATATTGTGTGGGGTATTTGACAGGACAATAAAAAAGCTTAATAAACCGCAATATATGTAGTAGGTAACCCACAAAGTCATTTCATATTACATACAATTATTTGTGGTTTATCAATATGGATTGTTACACACCTCAAATTCATTTCACAAATTAGTATATTTTGAATATCACACCATTATTATTGAGTGATATTGAGGAAGTGAAATGAGTGGGATTATCCAAATACTATAGTTTAGATGAAGACCAACTATGATTCCATCTTTTTAGTTCTACATCAGTGGAACTGAGATATAGTTGATACCCCTCCTATATTTATTTATCTTAGTCTTATAAGATTAATTTATTATGATGTAACATATTTTTCCTTTTTTTCATTCTATTTTTGAGGAATCCAAATGGGAGTGATTATACTCTGCACTATATTGGTATCATATCCACAAGTGTTTTCTAAATTTAGGGGGTTAGTTGTTCTTGGATAGCTACAATGTTTGTTGTTTTAGTGGATATAGAGTATCATGAATTTCAATGAAGTCCCCTATTAGTGATCCAAACTAATCTGATAGAGTATCATTTCTATATCTTAATGATTGGACATTATTATATTTTTGGATTTTGAATCCTGATTCTTTAAATTCTATATACTAATATCACATGTATTTATGGTTATAATATTAATTTTTGTCACATGAATTTTCAATATTGTTGTATATTATTAGTTTTCATTATATATATATATATTAAAATTATAAATTTATTACTACATTTTAGAGAGGATAATAACAGTCATAATATTTATTTTCTTCTATATTGTGGTGAAAAAACTCTTTTCACTAAAATTTTTTGTTTTGTTAGATGCATCCTCTTATAACACTGAAGTGGTTGTAAAATCCTCAGAGTCCAAATAAGAACCTATAGAAATTCATTATATCAATTAGTTTGTCTTTTAATTGTAAAAAATTAAGGTTTATTTTATTTTGATTAATAGGGAAATAAAATGACAATGTAAATTCATCATAAGATATAGAATTGGGATGAATGTATGAATTTTGTTTTAAATTATTTCAATTCCATTAACCTGAGAAGGCTTCATTCATTGATATCAAGATAAAAGCTTCATGTACTAAATAATCATGTTCAAAAAAAACATTATAATAACCTATACACTTGTATGATCAATTTCATGATCACTCTAAGGTAATGTATATTATTAAAATGCTAAATTTTTTGTAAAAAAATTTTAAAAGGAAGAGGAAAAAAAATTGAAAGAAATAACTCAAAAAAATAATTATATCATCAAACATTTATATGGTGAGAAGTAAAGATCAATATATCCTCATTCCAATTCCATAGTTCAAATATTAATAGGGTTATCCCAACATTGACGCAAATCACTTAATGGATGACGAGAGTAGACTCATGAGAGAGGAATTAAAGATAAAAATAGTGAAATAATGATAATTCAACCATTGTGTGAATTATTTCAGAAGCATTGTTGATAATAAGTCCAAAACATTATAAAAAGTAACAAATGGAAATAAACATTAATATAATAAGATGAATTAAATAATTTATGTGAGAAAATAAAGTGAATTAGAATAAAAAACATGTGAAAAAACAAATGCATGAATACAAAACTACAACATAACATCACATTTGAGATAAACCAAAACATCCCTAACTATATTCACCAAGACATACCAAAATAAGAATTTCAGCTTGGTTTGGTTGGTCCCCCATTATTCTATGCCTTCACACTTGGATATATCAGGCTAATGTAGTTGTAATGTTTTCATAATGTTGAATTTTCAACCCCTAAAGAAAATAGGGATCCATATTGCATGATTCCAACATATGTGTCCAAACATGAATCTAGATGGCCGAATACTAGTATAACATAGAAGAAAAAATTTAACCTAATGATTTATTATGAAAACAGGTCAAATATCATAAAAATTTAATTTGTTTCTATAGAGATATCACCATAATGGTGGACTTTAATTATAAGACACGAAATCTATCCTAGAATATTATCATTATCTTTGGCCACTTGGATCACCACAAACACTATAAATTGTCTCCATATATAGTTTAATAAAATATTCTATATTATTGACAATATCTCAAGATAAAATTTGATATTAATGTTTCATGTATCAAGTCCTATAAAAAATATTATTTGGATGTTTTCTGCTTCCATTCAAGATAATTCTTTGAGTTGAATTTCCATTATGTTGGTATTAATATATGAATATCCAAGTGTAATAATATGATGAAATATTCCCAACTGATTGTGAAAAATAATAATTAAATAAAATATTTAAAGCAATACGAATTAGTGATTTATAGTTGGTCTCAACATATACTAAGTAATATTGAAATTTAATCCTGAATTGTAATCATAATGTTAAAAAATATTCAAATTCTATAAATCCCTGAAAATGGTGTTTATGAATATTGATGCACATGAAATATATAATATAAAAATTAACATTATACTATTTAATTATCAAATAATACCACCCAACATGAGTTTTTCTCGTCCTGAGTAGAAATTAAATGAAATATATGAAAATTTAATTCCTTTTTCCTAAATCATTTATCATATAATTAAGAACCAAAAGGAATCATAAAAAACAATTATGAAACCCATGAATATCTTTAAAATAAGAAATGTTAAAAATAATATCCTTAACTTGGTCCCATTACATTAACTAAATCCATTGAATCATTTCACAAAATTTTAACTAACCATAAAGATGTGTTGTTTATCTCAAAAGATATGGAGTTTATTAATATTCATGGGGAAATATATGAAAGAAATATGTGGAAAAAGCATATTAATATTACAATGACTATTTATTTTTTCAATTTTTCTTCGGTAATTGAAATTTTACTCAATCATTTCAACCCCAGTAGAAATACTTAGTAGATGACCCCCATGGAAAAAAACTATAGGGGACCATGTGAATATTATATAATCAGTAATCATATTAATATAACATAATCAGTAGTAAAATAAAACTAGCACATATAGAGATATAATTACCATACAAGGTCTTGAAAATCCAAGAGTCACAATGCCCACAATTTTCAATCCAAACAATCATTCAATCCATTTCATTACAGACAATTTTTTTTATTTTTATTTAAATTTTTTATTTTGTTTTTATGAATAATCATGTCCAAATTAAAATACTCACCAAAATTATTCAATGTATTGGGGGACATCAAGTATAGAAACCACCCATCATAATCCAAAGGATGTGTGTCATGATATTTTGTTTAAATATAATGAAAATGGTAATGGTAAAAATTCACATTGAAAAAAGGCACGTTCCAAAATATATACACATGAAGATAAACATTAGTTAAAATCAGAATCATTGGAGGACTAATTATTTTATATTCAGTTTTAATATTTTCAAAATAATTTATCCCATAAATGGTTATTGAGATTTTATTTTCTATTGATCAACATTGATTTTAATAATATTTATATATACCCAATACATTGTTTTGTCCCCCATAACATAAAATAAGAATATTCAATATGATTTATTAAATTAAAATTAAAACAAAAGCATAGGTTTATGAGAGGAGTTTGAAATGTAATTTGAGTGAGAAAAAGAAAATTTTCTCTAGATAATTAAATGTGATGTCAACACTACTCCTAATTACTATTTAATTCACTATGTCACTCGCAGATGCATCATCAATGATAAAAATTTGAAAAGTATATCTAGATGAATTTGATTTCCCAAATACAAATGAAACCATAAAAACCACTTCTTATCATATATAAACATAATTAGAAACCATGGAAAATATTATAGTTACCCATAGTAAAAAAATAAAAAAATAAAAAATGAAACGATAAAACGTACCTTTCATTATAACACTAGTGAACGATACTATGAAAAGGTAAAAATAATAATAAAATAAAACAATGATATGTTGGAATATATATATATATAATTTTCAAATACAGGTATATATTTATTTGAAATAGAATATGGCTCATGTAAAGTTTTTTGGTTATTGGAAGGTGCACTCCCCAATATACCTTCGGTTACACGTTCATGTCTATTGGAATCCCTTGTCATGAAATGGTTTCCAACACATCCTATGGTGTCTATTTTTGAATTTGTTTAATAGGTTTTAAAAAATTTAGTTTTTTAAAACTATAATAATTTAAATTAAAATAAAATAAGTATTTCATAGAAGATAAAAAATTTAAGACAAATAATAAAATAATAAGAAAGAGACAAAAAAGAAAATTTATAATAACTTTTTTGGGTAAAACACTAATAAAAAATAATTAATTAATATAAAACAGAATAAAATTAATGTTGAAGATGTGTTTTATCCCAAATGATCTTATTTTAGTATCGTCAGTTCGATTTGGACCCCTTGTCTTACCCAATACCATCTTTCAACAACATCATTATTTTATTTTTTACCACATAAAATAGATTGAGGTAAAATCTATATCTATGTTGGTGGGAATGATATAAATATAATTTAAAAAAAATTATGAATCTATGTGAGTGGTCTAATCCTCAGAATAACATAAAGGTTCCACAAAATTTCTTTCATAATCTTTCTGATCAAATCATGTAGAATTTACTCTGGTTTTGATTTTTTGATGCATTAATGAGAATAAAGTGGTATTTTTAATCACATATGAATAAATACATATGTGGGGAATGTATTATATTGAATTCAAGACTATATTGGTTTAAATTCCAAAAAATATATTGGGATATCAAATGAAAATAAATTTCCTTTTCATGTTTTAAAACAATTATTGATTTGTTTAGAAATGTTGGTTCAACAAACATATTTTTAATTCCTATATTAAGAGATACTATAAACTATGAGTTCAAGAATCATTTAAATGATTCAATAATTGTTTCATATGACAAATCCAAAATGAAAAAAATATTATGGACACTCAATCTATGATGTCGAATTCCACACTTTTTGAAATAGAAATTATAATTCATATAAATGTAAACACTAATTAAAAATAATATCAAGTTCCCCAGGATGACCTTATACATTCCCTATTCAATTAATATTATCTTCTTGCTCTTATTTTTCATAATATAAATTTTCTTCTCCATTAACATCAATTTATTTTTAATCGTCTTATAGGTTTGGAATCAATGGTCTTGGTTTGTCTTTATTTTTTTCAAATATTTGATATAGTCACAACGTGTATTTTTTTTAATTTGATGTTTCTGTCTAAAAATATTCTTCAATGAATGTTTAGGATATGATAAAATTATTGGGAACATGTTTTATAACTATTTAAAATATTTTTTAGTTTAATATTAATGATGAAACCTTAGAATTTATTCCCTCTATTTATTTACTTAAATTTTCATGTAATGGTTTCAAATCATGTTGAAAAATGGTTTGAGGTAGATAGTCTATTAAATAATGTTAATTTTGTTTATAGAATTGAAAAGGCCTATTTATAGCTTAGTATTTTTGTTTTTGAAACTCATTATAGATTGTATTGTTTTGGGAGATTATGTGATAAAAAATTGTGGTTGATTTAGTTTCATATTATTCCTCTAATAGAATCAGGCAAAGTCATTGTACATCACACTTTTTGTGGGGTATTATAAGTAGGGAAAGGATCCCCAAAATGAGATTTAAAAAAATCCATCCATATTTAATAAATCGGGGGTGATAATAGAGAACTATGACGAGAATAATAAGTGGGTGTATGATATAACATACTAAGGTACCCATAAAAGGTTCCAAAATTTGGCATATCCAATTTTTTTCGAAATGTATAACTGTTCACTTGCATCATATAATAGATTTATGAATCCTTATAGAATAATGAAAAATTAATTAACACTCATCCTAAGGATTTTATTGTCTAGGAATTACCCTTCTTAGGGTTAAATTTTGGTTCCTTACAAGATTAAAATTACTTATGTGAATTGCATTTTTGAAAAAGGGATTATTATAGGATAATGAAAATAGTTGATAGGATGAATTTCGTTATAAATTTGTTAAAATTAATTAACAAGATAAGTATTCTTTCAATGTAATTAAGACACATCATCAAAATTTATTTTAATTCCTTAAAATACAAATTCCAGTCATTGATACAAATATATGATAATTTTCATGTGAACCCAAAGTTTAAGGTTCTTATTTTAACTTGACAAGAGTGGTGATAAAATTTTATAATGAATAGGATGAAAGAAAATAATTGAATTATAAACTCAAAAAAGATATTATAAAATACTTATAGAGTGAGAAATAACACCCCTTTCATCCCCATAATACTTCCTTAAATCAACCCATAAGTTATTTATTATTCTATTGAATATAATATATCAATGGAGGATAAGATTATCCACATGAGGGAGGAATTAGGGAGAAAAATAGTGAAATAATTATCACCCCACCATTATGTGAAGAATTGTAAAACTGTTGGTGTGAATTAGTAAACTCAATAATATGAAAAAATCAACACGATATGAAGAAATATTTAATAATATAATGTGATAATATTTTATTATGAAACAAATGTTAATTTAGACAATATAAATGTAAAAAAATTAAATAAAAAATGAAAACATAATATTTCAACTAAAAGAAAGTAAAACATCCCCAAGCTCCATAACTATAACAGCATAAAATTCGATATTCAAGAGGCTTTGGTTGATCCCACCTGTTGTAAATTTATTCAAACATTATTTTATTTCTAGGTTCTAGGAATGTTTGTTGACTGTGTAATTTTACACAACTGACTTGAAATTGGATCCATCTTGCATAACTCTAAGTGATGTGTCCATTGGAGCTTCTAGATTTCCTAATACGAGTGCTACATAATATAGTAAATTTCATCCTTTATTTAATTCAAATATCATTTGAATTTTCAGCCCAATTTAAAATTTTAATTGGTTATATGATCATAATGATGTTTTCATTATGGGAAATATAATGTAGTCTATAATTTCATCATAAAATTAGTCTACATAGATCACTCCTCAGTTTTTCTAATGAGCTCTATATATTGATTAATACAATATTTTCCATGAGTTTTACAAACTCAAAATAAATTTTATTTTAATTGGGCTTGTATTAGGTAAAATACACCGATCTTATTGACCTACATTCGAGATCACTTTTCTCAGAATTTTCTATGTTGAAAATTCTAAATTATGGTCTTCAAATGTGAATCCCTTAGTGCTCCAAAAGGATGAAATGTTTTCATTGGAATAGGAAACATGAAAATTAAATATATAATTATTATAAATACCAATGGGGATTAAAATGTTTCACAATATACAATATGTAATAGATAAAATTAAGAAATAATATAAATTATAAAGTGAAATAAT
Source organism: Viscum album (assembly GCA_963277665.1). Lineage (NCBI taxonomy): Eukaryota > Viridiplantae > Streptophyta > Magnoliopsida > Santalales > Viscaceae > Viscum > Viscum album. The sequence continues at coordinate 1,012,806,595 of OY728162.1, read as the reverse complement.
TTACAAATTTTAAAATTCACTAAAAAATATGTTAATGAATACAGATGAACATGAATATTATAATATAAAAATGAATATTATCCTATATTTGTTGCTAATAACACAACAAAATCTTATTAGATGCAGGATTAGGGTGGTAGGCTTAACCTGTCACTTGTCCAAGTGGGATCCCAGTGGGTTATTTCATTTTATAATGGTATTAAAATAGTTCATATTCTAGGGATGGTGTTTCGATATTATTGTGTTGATAGTGTTGTTTTGGGAAACAATTTGAAATTATTTTTAGGGATTTGTATTTTGGTTAATAGTTAATGAAAAACATAAATCTTTATAGGAATCCGAGATAACCTTACCCTCAGACTATGAAAAAGTCCAAGTAAACTAAGAACACTAATACATTTGTCATGAGATTTAAATGGAATATATATATATATATAGTATTTCAACTAATTAATTATTTGACTTTGTCCTTTCACATTTCTTTAATAGTCCATGTATTCGACATTTCTAATAGGATATTCCACTACTAAAATATATAGCTCAATAACTGAGGCTAAATTGACCTAACATTTATAACATTACTATTAAATTATTTTTATGATAAAAAATTTAAAAAATTAAACAATGAGGATGAAAATGTTTAGTCTCCTCATAAAAATATAATTATAAATATATTTAACAAAAAAATAAAACATTTATTTAATTCCTTCTTCTCATGCTTCTTATTGGCCCTTGAATACTCCTTATTACATGTATATACTTGAGGATATACATAAAAAGGGGTGAGCTAGAAGCCCTATAAGAGGATAGAAAAAAAATTAAAAAATATTACACGGGGTGAGAAAAATCATTATAAATATAACATAGGCTTGTGATCATAATCATGATAGGAAGCATTATGAAAATTTTTGAAATATAGAAATGCATAAAAATGAAACATCATGTAAAAGTAGTTAACTACCAAACATAGTAGTGAATAGTTATTATATAATTTTCACACATATTTAACTTCATCTCATGAGGTTATTCAAATTTCTCAATACATTAGAACACTATATAACAAAAAACTCCCCTATCACATCTTATAATGTACATTTCACTCCACAATTCCAGGCACAACTGTCACATCAATACATTTACATTATCATGCATGCTACACAAAAAATTTATCAATATTGGAAAAAAATAACTCATGTAAAAGAGTGGTTTTTATTTCATAAATCATACATTCACAAACATTTCCTTCTAAAATGAATGAGGGAAAAACATACTTGATATTATAATCATCTACTTTTAGTGAAGAAGAAACAATCTCTAGAAATGTATTTTTTGACAGAAGAGTCCCTTTGGAGAACATTGTGTTTATCATTATATCATCTTGATAACATGTATATTCATGAAAAGGTAAGATAATTACTATTAAATTATATTTATAGAATATCTATACTGAAAATTTGGTGAAATAGGGAAAACCCAATGAAAGAGAGTTGAGTTGGAGAATTCCCCTTACCTTGTGTCTGAATGCTTCTATCCCATTAATAACCTATATAATTTGATTAAATTCATTAACTAAAAATAAAAATTATTTTATACACGTATTTTATTCATTATTGTTTCATTAAGATTGTTTATTGGCATTTGACTGAGTTATATAGTTTTTTTTGATCATTCGAGAGCGTTCGTTTTAATAGTTTTCATGATCGGTTCATTTATAATCACGAATAGATGTTCGTTTAAAATGATTATAAAAGTATAGAATTTTTTCTAATATATTTATGATATTATATTATTCTAAATTTTCTTATAATGATTTTTTTATATACCATGAGGAAGAATCATTAGATAAAAATTCAGGGTGATCATTTTAGGTTAATTTTGGTGGTTTTCGATCACAAAGAACTCTTTTTTTATCATTTAGTACTGTGTATAAATGATAGTTACAAAACATAAATGGATTTGTATAATAAATAATAAAATCAATTTTAAAATAATAAATTTTTTGAATAAAATTCTTAATTGTTTGTAATTAAAATGAATTTTTATCTCCCACAATGTCGGTAAGTAGACACATCACGAGTGATGATTTAATTTTTTCAATAAAATATTGAGAGGGAGGAGTATATTGATGGGTCTTCCATTAAAAAAATATAATTACATTATATGTGTAGTAATATAGATAAAATTCCATTTTGAATATGGGAGGTCAGGAGATAATAATAAAAGAAATTGAAATTGAAATACAATTAAATGAATAAAGAGAGAGGATTTACCACTTGATTTCTCTTCTTGAGATCATCCACAAGGCTCTTAGTCATGGCATATTGATGAGATAAATTGATCTTAGATGTGTGGGTGGAGATATTTAAGAGTGGTTAGAATAATTTGGCTATGTCTCAGAGCTTGATATGTATTAGAAGAAGAGGATGTGAGGGGTAGTATTTGTTGCAGATGAATGGGGGGGGGGGGGTTTATTCACATTATTTAATTCATTAGTTTATTATTTTTGTCAAGAAAATAAATAGTGTTCATTATTGATACTATATAATGTAATTTGATCATGTGAGATAAAAAAATTTGTTCTTAAATCAACTATGACTTAATGAAAAAATTATTAGGCATATAATAAATATATCCGGTAAATTGCCGTATTTCACTATTCATTTAATATTCAAATAATTTAAGAAAATATAAAAACATCACTCTAAAATTTTTTCTATGTGTAGAATTGAAAAATGAAATAAATCTTTTAGAAATTTTTTAATAAATATGATTAAATAATTTTTAATTAAAATCATCATTTACATGGAAAATATATCTTTTTACGTTATTAAAAATTTTATAACTCGTTGAAAAAATTAATTAAGGCCTAATAAAATTTTTATAAATCCATTATACATAAAATTATTGAATTATGATTATATTTTATGTGAATGGTGTTTCTTTTCAATTATTAAATTTATAATACAATTGTAATTAAATATTTATATCTTATAAAAATATCAATACATAATTAGTTATTTTTAAAATACATCATTATACTATGAAATAATTATTTCATATTTTCACATATAAGTTCCCAAAATTTTATTTATACTTCCACATGAGTGGATACTATTCATTTGGCCAGTTTACAATTTATAAGGGTAATATTACTATTCTTAAGTTCATGTTTCCATTACATCTGTTTTGGTTCCTTAACATATTGATATTCTTCTTATTTCATCAATTCATAATTTTAAACATTTAATAAAAGGATATATGTTATTTTTTGTGACATATACTATCATACATTACTATAACAATGGAAACATACAACTAATAATATTTTGGTTTGTAACATTCTTCCCCCATTTTGAAAATTCTCCCTCAAAATTTAATTTTACATAAATAGGTGAGGGTACTTCTCCTTCATCGCCTCCTCCAGTTCCCATGTTCCTTCTTTTTACATATGGTTCCTATAAAAAACTATATCAAGGTGGGATATCTTATTTTTTAGAACCTTATCTCTATGGTATAGATTCCTTACTAGTTTTTCATCATAATAGTGATGGTCTTCCAGTTATAACTCCTTTGAGTTCAGTACATTTGAGGAATATGGTATGTACATCCTCAAGAGTGATATGTGGAACACATCATGAACATGAGCCACATTCTTTGTATATGAAATTCAATAGGCCACATCACTTATGTGATCAAGGATCTCAAAGAGTCCAATATACCTTTGGATTAACTTACATATCATTCGAAGACACATGACTATCTTCCATTGTGATATTTGAAGGAATAATTTATCTATAACGTCGAACTCCATGTCCCTTTGACTATTGTCAGTATAGGTCTTTTTCTAAATCTATAATGATTTGATATGATGCTAAATAGAGTGAACCTTCTCTATAGTTCTTAGAGTTGATAATGTCCATGTAGATTCATTTCACCTGCCTCATCCCAAAAGGTTGGGGTTATACATCAGATTACATATATAGCCTCGTATGGAGCCATATGAATACTCAAAGTGAAACTATTAATGTATGAAAACCAAAACAATGGGATATGGTAACCCCATCCACCTTTTCAGACTTCTCCATTATTTATATGTTAAACTGGGATTACAATCAGAGACAATTAAGTGTGGAACTCCATGCAGCATCAGCATATCCTTTACAGATATCATTTCAAGTATTTCAAGTGAGAGTTCAGCCCAAATACTAATAAAGTGGGAATTCATGGTGAGTCAATCCCCAAAGTCCATATCACATTATATCATGTCGACGTCTCAGGAAGACTGGTGACAATGTTTATTTTGACATTATACCATTTTCACATGGGTATAGGAAATTTTTACATAATTCATTTGGATATATGTCACTCTACATTTACTTCATAAAATACCACACACCTTGAGAAATATTCTCGGTCTCCTTATCGATGTTTTCCCTCCTGAAGCATTCTCAGTGATCACCATAAAACATAGCACACCTTGGATGGATAGATAATATTGATCTATGTGAATTTCCAAACACTTGCATCTTTATCCTTGGTGATTAAGGAACATATATCTTTATTCGAAACTAAATCACACCACTATCATCAATATGGAACCCTTTTAGTTTCTTTTCGATTATTACATTCATAATTTTTTTGGAACTGTCTATCATACCATTATGCCTCTTTAAGCTTCTCTTGAATAGATGGTTGCGAAACCATTTGGGAATTTTATGATTTATTACCTATGTTTATGATTTTTATATTCATCATTTCCATATCAAGGATGACAGGCTATTTCTCAATATTCAATAGGGATAGTGTAATAGGTTATATTCTTCTTAAATCAGCAGGTACCCATTCTCCCATTCGAGGATATAGTGAATAGAGAAATCATAATTTTTATTAAAACTAACCATCCCCTTTGTTGAATTTTGATCTCCTTTTTTTGAATATATAATTTTATGTTCTTATGATTGGATTATATATCACACTTCACAACATAGAGGTAGTGCCTCATGATTTTCATGGCAAAAATCTTAGTTTCTAGCTTTAGATCATGTGTTGTGTAGTTATACTCATCGAAATTAACCTATCGTGAGGTATAGGCTACCACAATATCATTTTATAATGATTATACAAACTAATCCTTTCTTCGAAGCATCACTATATATCACCAATCATTCTCCCAATTTCAATAATATGAATATACATGTAGTTATCTACCACTCTTTTTGCTCTATGAAGATTTCCATTTAATCTGGCATCCATACAAACTTTACCCCTTTCCCTATCAACATAGTTAGTGGTTTTAAAAATCAAGAGAAATTTCTCACAAAACATTTATAGTACCCTACTACAAAATGAAAACTTTGGATATATGTGGTACTAGAGGTTGTGGGACATTCCAAAACAGTATTTTTTTCAAGGATCCTCATAAATTCCCTTAATTATGATCACATTCCCCATGAATGTTACTTTCAACATAAGAAATTCACACTTTATGGACTTGGTATAAAATTTATCCTTCCTCAATGTCACCTACACGAGCCGTAAATGTTATTAATATTCCTTATTTCACTTGGTGTAGATTATAATATCATCGATAAACACTAAAAAAATGTAATCTAGATAATGTATAAAGAATCTATTCATAAAATCCAGGATGATTACTGACGAATAAATAATTATGAAGGGAATTACCAAAAACATGTAGTGATCATACATTTTATGGAAGGTGGTCTTTTGAATATCTTTATTATTCACCTTTAGATGATGATATACATAATGAAAATCTAGCATTGAGAAGTACTGAGATTCTAGAAACTAATTGAACATGTCATTAATCCTTGGAATAAGATACCTATTATTTATGGTCATCCTGTTGAGTTCTCGATTATCGATACATAGCCTCATTGATATATTCTTCTTCTTGAAGAAGAGCCCCACTACCACATAATGTGATTCCCTATGGTATATGAACCCTTTTTTAAATTTACCTTTCATATTTGTCTTTCACTCCTCTTGATCCATAAGAGCCAACCTATAGGGACACATTAAAATTTTAGTAGATCATGATACGATTTATATTGAGAAATCTACCTCTCGATCTAAGGAATGTATGTGTAACACTTAATGTAATATATCACTATATTCCCTCATTATGGGATTTTCCATATATTGATTCCTTCCTTTGACACAATCATTTGAGTGAGGTATGCTTCTTCATAGGGTATCAACACCCACCCACTTGAAGGATTTTTTTCAAAGGGGATTTGTGATAATCCTTGATTTTTAAGAGGAGCATGGGATGATTTTGAATATGAAAATATATTTACTTTAACCAATAATTCATATGTGCTCTATATACAGAGATCCAATCTATCCCCAATATATCATTGAATTCCACCAAGGTAAGTATCACGAGATTTGCTGGAAGAATCACCCCACAAAATACATCAAGTGAAGATTCAAACACTTGGGTTTCTATGATTTCACCACTTGGTGTTTTTACAGATATCTCTAGTTCATGTTTTTTGGGCTTCAATTCAATAGTTCTAGAAAACCTATACAATTTAAATTAATGCGATGAAACATAATCAAATAAGAATTTTTTTCATTCTTGAGTGAATAGTAAGTATTACTTTTATGACTTCATTTTCTTGCTCCAAATCCTTAGTAGTTACGGTATAATCCTTCCCTTACTCATTTTTCATTGGTGGCTGATGACACTGATTACCCTAATGAACTCGAGGTTAAGTGCACTGGACTACATAGTTCCCCTAATCCATAGATTTGTAGCATCATACGAAGGGTGGCACTCTACTTTTATCCACAAAATTATATTTCTTCCTCATGTCTTCCACATTTATGAGATTAGAGACCCTCTATCCCACCCATGAAGCATTTACTTATCCCTTTGTGGAACCTCCCATGATTTATCTTCCTAAAATTTGACATGTGATTTGTTGAGTTTTAATTCCAAATTTCTCATTAGATCTCTATCTTGAAACTCCATCTTTTGTTTCTTATAACAATATCCATGAGAGCATTCTCAAACTTCATCTGTAATTTGAGATCACATCGAACCGCTTCTTGATAACTCCCAAAATTAGAAATTTCAATACCCTTTCATAGGTGTTGTTATATACATCTAATGAAGATATTAATTTTGATATCACTGTTGATAACAAACCAAGAATCATGTGTTTCATGCCATGTTAAATTTTATTCACATGTCATGAATGATTCTCCTTCTATTTTCTATAACCATAAAAATGAACTCTCTATCTTTTTACAAAGAGTTTGAAAGAAATAACTAATATAAAAAATTTCTTTAATGTCTTCCCACTCTATATCATTAATTTCATCCCCCGAATGGGTTTTATTAATCAAATCCTACCATTGATCAGCCTCTCCATCAAGATGATAAACAAAAAGCTTAATCTTCTCCATATCAAAATAATGATGAACAAAAAATATTATCTCCATCATGAAGACCCATTGTCCATTAACTAGTGGATCATAAGATACACTAAATTTTGGTGGTCTTTGACACATAAATAAGTATATAACATGTTTCTCCCTATTTAGTGAAGGTGTTTGTTGCATATTATTTATGTTATTGTTCATAACCTAAGAAAACTAGGAAATAATCTACATGAAATTTTTAAATCCACCTCCCAAATAATTGGGGATGTCATTTGGGAAATCGCTTCATTTTCCCTTTGATGGGTAGTTTTACTATGATTCTCCTATTTCCTACAATTTTATAAAACATGAAAAGATAGAATAAAACATAATTCATCAATTCATGAACAAATTTTTTTTTACTTGGAACAATTAAAATTAAATTAATATATTGTGGTATCCCTATTTTTTGAATTTTAAAAAATAGTTATTTTTCTATTCTTACTTATACTATGTCTTATACTATGTGTTTTAACTACAGTTCTCTAATCCTAATTCCCTTACTTACTAAAACGTCATCTGATACAAAATATAGATATCCTACTTTTCTTATATTAGTAGTACATCATCTTAGTAATAAACAACATAAAAGATATTACCCAATGAGGATCCAAATGTAGGATCAAATATGTATAAACGAGATGCTCAATATACAAGAGGGGGGGGTGAATTGTATACTTTAAAAATTCCATTGGAACCTTAAAAGTTATTTTTAACAAGGTTAAACAAACATTTACAAGGCATCTTATGGAAACCTTATTTGTTTTCATAAAAGAATAATTATACCTTAAAGAATATAGAATCTGTAATATAATCAGAGTAATGGAATTACAATGTATAAGAAGGTTATACTATCAAACTTTAACAAAGTTAAAAATACAATCGAATTAAAAGACCTTGAAATAGGAATCAAGTAACAATGAGATTATTTTAACACAAAGAGATGGGTATCCAACCACCTTGGATAATGGTTGCTTGATCTATACTTTCTACAAAGTCTGTCATTCCCAACCCCAGGTAAGCCCTAAATCCGATGATCGGTATCTATCTTGTTATCCCCGTAAGCCCTTGATTTAGGAGGAAATCATATCCTATGTCATCCAGACATGGAATCCCATGATCAACACAATCAGAGACATCACTAAGAATGTTTGAATAATTTTTTCATGCCTAAACAAGTTTATCACAACATCTGCACGAAGAAATGAGAGCTGTAAGAGCCTCTATCTCTAGAAATAGCATCACAAGAATGTTCTGTATCAAGTTATTTTCTCATTCAAATGAGTTTGTATTTATTGGAAAAACTTCCCAACAATCAGATCCTCTCTAATGTTCATATTTTCCATAAATTTTGAGGGGACCTGGACACATGACAAACGTACAATGGTTAGCTTATAACAGATTTTATGACATCATTTCAAGTAACAGAAATGATGTTAAGGTAAAGATAAATGTTAAGTATAATAGAACATATAATTAGATATCATTAGAAAGATAAATTTATACAACTCTACCATTACCAAGAAAACACAATCTTAAGAAATCAAGAAAAATAATTTTTAAGAATAACTTTATTAAGAAATCGGAATCATAAATAAAAGTAAGTCAGAATGTAAAATAATTATCTCATTTTTTCCAGAATCAGAATCATTAAATTGGAGTCATATAAACAACAGAATCAGAATCACAAAATCGGAATCACATATAAACCAGATTCATAATCCAAAACAAACTGAATCACATATACACCAGAATAGGAATCATAAAAACTAAATCACATATATGCCAGATTTGGAATCATAAAAACCAAATCACATATACCCTGAAATCGGAATCATAAAAAATGAATCACATATATCCCGGATTCGAAATCATAAAAACTGAATGTCAAATCATAATGGAAGATCATGAAAAAAATGAATGACAAAATTGGAACTCAAGAAAAATACAAAAAACTTAAAAAAATGTTTGTGATTTAAAAAACATAAAACCATAAGGAATGGAGAATTAATAAGATATCCCTTTTGATTCTACAATCACCCCCTTTTTTGAAAGCACAATCCACTTTTATAAGGATGAATATATTTTCTTAGATAAACAGTTATTAATACCTTATCTCCCCCATTGAATGAAATTTCTGATCAATACAACTAAATACCCATTAGGTTAATTTTTCCATTGATCATATTATTGATCTTTGAAGTCAGGTTTTCTTAAGTAAATATTTCCCACTTAGATAAACATTTCTTCTTAAAATAAAACACCCCTTACTTGGACATTATCTTTTTTGGCCATACTCCACCTTACTTGATTCTCCTTATCAGAGATTATATTATTCCTTTAAATCAATTCTCTCCGTTTTTTATTTCCAAAAAGACGGAAAGGGATAGAGAAGTATAAGATGTACCTGTAAGGTTATGAAAGAATACATTCGAAAAAAAAATAATGATGTGCAAGAAATTTCTTAAGAAAATTTAACAAATAAGGTTTATATTACATCAAAACATCTGAATGTATAGAAAATTGATCCATTCTTCTTATGATCAAACAAAATATTCTTTATCAGGGAATTGAGTGTATTTATTTTCTTATGATCTTCTTCAAACTTTTTCAATATGATCTCCTGATCCTGATTCTTCTTCTCTAAAGACAAGATCCTTTCTTCTTGAGCAACAAAATTTCATTCTAATTTGATTATGAATTCATTCTCACTGTTAACAGATCATGCAATAGAATTAAGTTGACTAGATTAATCATAGATTGATGTTGTGACCTAGTTGAACTCAGTTTCACAAGTATTAAAAGGTCCTTTTGTTGAATCCATGAAGTCACCGAACTGTCTTAGCTCTTAATTGATTGTTTTGGTATGGTGAAATACTTTCTTACAAGTCACCTTCTGAGCATTGTAATCAATCAAAATATTAATGAAGTCTGCTTCATTCATGACAACCATGTCCATAAGCTTATTTGTCAATTCCATCTTTTGATTAAGGTTTTATTGCATCTTTTCACACCAGGAATCTATGTTTGGATGAACCGAAATTGTGCAGACCAACATTCTTAAAGATGGATTGAAAAAATAATTTTCAACAGATGAAGAGTACTCGAATCCTGAATTATCATTTCCTTTATCTACTCCTCTTGGAGTTAAGTAAGTTGGTCTCTCTATTCTCTTAGAGGACTTCCGAGGTGTTTCCTTATTAGATGAATCAATCCAAACATTATTGCCTTTAATAGGGTCTCGAGCTAGATATTTTTCATCTGAAACTTGAAAAACATTTAGATCTTCTATTTTATCTTCTTCAGTTTCCAAATTATGATGTTGAGATCCTCTTTGTCCCTCTTTTTATTGAAATTATTCCACTTCTTCACCTTGTTGTTCATCCAGCTCTTTCTCTATTTCTTCTTGTTGTTCAAATTAAACTCCTTATTCATCTTCAACTTCAACCAATTCCCAACTTCTATTTCTTCCTCAACATCAACTTCAACTTGTTCATGGAATTTTACTATAGATTTGGAACTTGAACTCGAAGGAGTTCCAACAAAATCTTCCACTTCCCTTAAAACATCATCACCATCATCATCATCTTGGATTATCTAATATTATATTTCTTGAACTTTTTTTTGATAAGGCCATCACTTTATTAGCTTCTTGGATTTCGAGAGTGACCACAGGTTTATTATGAACATCTTGAGATTTGCCTAATTCCTGAGATTTTTTTTCTATAGATTTTAGAAGAGGCTAAAAAACTTGATCTTCAAAAGATTTCTTCTTTAAATTATTCTCCTTTCTTTCTTTCTCATGATTTTCAGATTACTTGATTCTTAGAGTCGTAGCCTCTATAGGATTTGGACCAAAAGAAAGGTCTCCTTCTTTTCTAGTAGCTACCATTTCTCTCCACTTTGAAACTGTTGCATCTGAATAAGATTTTGGTTTCATTGTAGGAGAAGGTGCTGAAACCAGAACAACAAGAACTGGAACTGGCATGCTCGATTCAGTAAGTTTCCATTTCATAGGAACTGACTTTGAAGATTCCAGAACATCACCCTTGTTCTAGAAAACCATTTTTTTCCTGTTTTTTTATTCTGGAATAAACTCTACTTTCATCATCCTTAGAGTGTCATCACTTAGCAACAAAATCATGAAAGGCATCGAGACTAATCGACATGGAACATTCAGTTCTTAAAGAAACAAAATGATTATCCAGGAAATAGTTACTGGGTACATAAGGATCTGATATCTAATGGTTCCGCCTTTTATTGCTTGAATGGTGAGAAAGATGAACTTCATCAAGTTGATCTTCATTAGGTTGAAAAAAATATAAAATAATGGTATCACATATCATAAGAGAATCCTTATCTCCCTTTCATGGAATAAGAAATCCTTGCATCCAGAGAGAAACCATCTTGTTGATCATTGAATGATTCGTAATCTATGGATTCATAACATACTTAAGACTGAGAAAATCCAACACCATGATTTTTTTTCAAAAGAGCCTTCTTTATCAGGGAGTTTCTGAGAGCAAAGAATAACCTCCCCTTCATACGGTATGTTAAGAACATTTTCTGCCTTATTGTATGGAACTGTATATGATTTATCATAGAATTGAAACTTAAACTAGTACTCACCGTTCTTTTGAATGAACATTACATATTCATAGAATTGAATAATAAGGTTAGAGTAATCTGGATCTTGATATTTCTACTTAGCCACAAAGACACTTTCCCATCAATTGGATCTTATAACCTTAGAAATAAGAGAGTCATATATTTCAAAGAACATAGGGCACACTAACCTTTCCCTAAATATTGAACAGTCCCTAATCTCATTGCTGACGGACATCTGATCTGCTGAGGATTCTGGAGTCTTTATGGATGATAGAGAACATCAGAAATAAAGATTTAACGACAACAGATCTTCGGCATTGGAATTAATAAGGATGGTGTAACACTTGAAAACTAGACACTCCTTATATAGACATGTTTATGGATTTTAAACTTCCATAAGATAATCAGACGGATGATAAATTACTGTTCTGATCTATCAGTTGAGAATGGATATAGAAAATATGAATTTTAATTTTTTGAATTATGGTAAACCATAATTTTAGAAATTTTGAAATAACAACAACTAAAACATAAGATAAAGAGTACGGAAGATTACCTATTGGAGTAATCTGAGAGATTTATCAGTATTATAAGAATTTTTCATAGTGGTTTCAAATCCGAAATTTTCAAATCGGAAATTTTTAAATCTAAAATTTTCAAATCTGAAATTTTCAAATGAAAGAAAAAGATTTTAATGAATGAAAAATAAACAAACATATGTACTCCCCCTAAAATAAAGAGTAGTTTAATATTAGGAAATGATTTCACAGTATGTAGATATGAATGATTACCTTATAGAAATCATTCCTAGCTTCTTTTTAATATATTCAAATATATCAGAAGATAGAGGTTTGGTAAAAATATCAGCAAGTTGCTCTTGCATTCCGATGAATTGAAGAATAATATGTCTTTTATGTGGTTGATCCCTAAGAAATTGATTTCTAATATGTGTGTGATAACATTGTTTAAGTCTAAATATAACTCATACCATAGTTTGTCAGTGTGTGCTGCATCAACAACACTAGAGCACAAAAACTTCCAACTGCAACATATTTAGCCTCACTAGTGGAATGTGCTATAGAATTTTGTTTCTTGAAAGACCAAGAAACTAAAGAAATTTCCTATGAAATGAAAAGTTCTGTATGTAAATTTTCTATCAATTTTACAAACACCAAAGTCAGCATTCAAAAAATTATTATGTTCAAAATCATTTCTAGTGGAATAAAATAGTCCCAAGTCTAAAGTTCACATTAAATACAGGAAAATTCTTTTTACAGCTTTTAAATGGGATTATTTAGGATTGTCTTGAAATCTTGAACATAATCATACTAAGAACATTAAGTCAAGTGGACTAGCTATTATATACAGTAGACATCCTATCATACCTCTATAATATTTTTGATCTACAAGTTTCCCTGATTCCTCAATATCATGATTATAAGAGGTTCCAATAGGAGTACTTATACTCTTAGTATTACCATACCCTAATTTCTTTAAATCATATTTGATATACTTATTTTGAGATATGTAAATTTCCTCTGGTTTTTTTTTAATTTGAAAACGTAGAAAAAATGATAATTGACCCATCATACTCATCTCAAACTCAGATTTAATTAGATTCGCAAAGGAATCAGTTAAGGATTGCTAATTTGATCCAAATATGATTTCATCAACATAAATTTCAACAATCAAAACATCATTATCATTTTTCTTAATGAAAAGGGATGGATCAGTAGTTCCCTTAAAATAGTTATTTCGAAGAAAAAATCATGAAAGTCTATCCTACCAAGCACTAGGATCTTGTTTAAGTCCATATAGAGGTTTGGTAGGTTTATAAACATGATTAGGATATTTTGTATCTTTAAAGCCATGGGATGATCTACATAGACTTCCTCTTGTACATAATTGTTAAGAAAAGTACAAATAACATTCATTTTAGAGTTTAAAATTAAAGAATGCTGCAAAGGATAGAAGAATACAAATAGCATAAATTCTTGCTACAGGAGCATAGGTTTCTTCATAGTCTATGACTTATTGTAGGTTATATCCTTTTGCAACCAGTATTGATTTATGTCTAACAATAACTCAATTTTCATCACATTTGATTCTAAAATCCAATTTTACTCCAATAATAGAAGTTTCCATAGGTTTATCAACCAAGGTCTGATCTTGATTTCGTATGAATTAATTGAGTTCATCTTGTATAGACTTTAACCAATCTTTAACACCCAAGGCTTCTTGAGGAGTCTTTGGTTCAATTTTGGAATGAAATGCAGTATGTTTAACATCATTTCTTAATGAAATTCTAGTATTTACTGGTTCATTTACATTTCAATTAATATTATCACTGGGATGATTCCTAAGTAACCACTAACTTGGATTTTCAAAAATATGTTCATTAACATAATGTAGAAAATATTCAGGGGTAAATGTTTCAGAAACATTTACTTGAACATTATCCTTTTCAGAAAGATCTTCTATCAATTCGTTGTGATCAGTTTCAGAAAATTTATCCAAAAAAGCTTTAGGTTGTTTGAAAATGAAAGGATCATTTTCATCAAAATTAAAATCTACATTCTCTTCCACAGTGCATGTGTTTTTATTAAAAAATTTATATTCCTTAGAGTTAGTAGGGTACCCTAGGAAAATTCCTTCATCGGATTTGGGTGAAAATTTATGTAAGTTATCTTTGGTATTCATGATAAATTCTTTTCAACCAAAAACATTGAAGTAAGAAACTTTTGGTTTTCAACCAATACACAACTCATAAGGTGTTTTATTAAGAAATGTTTTTATTAACACTCGATTTATAATATAACAAGAATTACTTACAGCTTCATCCCAAAAATGATAGCTATATAATAGTCAATCATCATTTTTCTTATCATCTCTTGAAGAATGTGATTTCTTCTATCAAAAACACCATTTTGTTGAGATGTTATTGGAGATAAAAAGTTGTGAGTAATACCTTTCTTACTACAAAATGATTCAAAATCAGATTTTTCTAATTCTCCACCATGATCACTATTAATAATTATCAGCAGTAGGTTTTTATCAATTTTAGCATGATCTCTAATGATTTTGAAATAAGAAAAATATTCATATTTCATTGCAAGAAAATATACCCTTCTAAATCTAGTGTAGTCATCAACTAGGACAAACACATTGTATTTTCCTCCAATACTTCTAGTTTTTGTTGGACCAAATTAATCGATGTGAACTAACTATAAGGAATTATAAGTTGTAATTTCAGTTAGAGATTTAATGCTATATTTATATTGATTTCCATATTGACAAGGATCACCGACTTTTGAAGAATCAAACTTCAGTTCCAGTAGATCCTGAACAAGTTCATTCTTAGAAAGCATACTAAGATTACTTAAGTTACAGTGTCCTAGTCTCCTATTACAAAGACATGACTGATCTTCATATGCACTAAGTCAATATAGATCTTGACTTCTAAGTACTTCTAGATTTAATGTGCACACATTCTCAGGCCAAATGCTAGAGAAAATAAACTCATCCTTGGAATTGTGAATTAAAATTTATCATTTATAAAATTCACATGGTAAACTTCATCAAATAATTGGATTATTCTTATCAGGTTGTTCCTAAGGCCTTTTACAAAAAGAAAATTTGAAATAATAGCTTTATGAAGAAGAATAATGTTACATGTACCGATAATTTATCCTTGAGAGTTATCACAAAAAGTTACCTTCCCACCTTTTTTTAAATATCCTTGAAATAGTCCTAGTTACAAGTCATGTGTCGAGAACATCCACTATCCATGTACCATAGGTTGTTGGTACTTCCTTCTTTCTCCTGAAAAAGACATAATTGGGCTTTCTGAATCCAAACATTCTTGGATCTGGAAGTATTTGATAATAAATTCTTGGGTAACCATATTTGTTTAGAAAAATAAGCTTTATGAAACCCAAGAGATTTCACATTATTTAAAGAATTTTTTTTCTTCCAATTCCCAAAACATTGGAATTTTGTACAAAAAGGGGCTCTAAAAGGAACAAAATAATTATTTTTAAAAATATTTTTTTCATGAGAATAACTTAATCCATGATTATTACAATGAGGTCGGATCTGAGAATATATATTGTCAAAATTTTCATTACTAGAAGTAAAATTTTAAAGATGTTTATTCAAAGAAAATATTTTAGATTTTAGTCTCAGGACTAAATTTTTATCCTCAGGAAAAATAGATTTACGGTTAAGTTTATCCTCTAAAACATCTTTTTTCTGAAAACAGATTTTTAAGATTCTTAGAAAGTTTATCATTCTCATAATTAACTTCCTAAAGTTTAATAGAATGATTTTTTAAAACATCATTTTTCTCATCATGATCTTTGGAATGATCTAAAATCTATTTTGCTAAAATAGATTCTCTAGTATTTGATTTATCATGTATCATCAAAACTTTATAATTTCCCTTTTAAAGAGACATAGAAATTCTAGAAACTTCCCCATAGGAAGGAAAGTACTTATCATTATCTGATGAAGAAGATTCTTCATCTGAAGAAAATCCTCTATCTATAAAATTTTCATTTAAAGACATGTTGGTTAAGGATTCAGCAGTTCGTACCATCTCCATAAGACAATGATATTGAAATGGAGCTTTGGCTATTAGACATATATTATTTTTTCTAGAAGAATCATATTCTGAAGATTCATAAGAAGAATATCCACCACTGGCACTCTAATTGTCATTGGATTTATAGAAATTCTTATTCTTTGATCTATAGAACATCTTCTTGTTTCTTTCATAATTCATGTCTTTATTGTCTCTCTTCTATGAAAGGGACAATCAATTCTAATTTGACATGTTATTATGTATTAATATCAAGTCAGTACTCTATAATTCTTATCTTTTCCATCTTTCTTTTTGTATCTATATTGAATGTTCATCTTCCTGACAATCTTGTTCATCCTCTGAGAAAGATTTGCTAATTCATTTTTTTAAGCCTCACTTTCACTAGATTCAGATTGAACAATAACCTTCGTAGTATTAGATCATGTCATTCTCTTAAGAGCCCTGGATTTCATATGATTTGAAGTATTTGTAAAATCATCACCTCCATTTCCATTCATATTCATAATATTATCATCATCTCTATTCATTCTATTTTCATGTTGAAAAAGAGTTCCAAATATTCCATCAAGAGTAATCTAACCAACATTCCTATTCTCATCTAAAGTAGTCCTCTTCGATTCCCATTTGTTAGGCATGATGTCAATAATTTTGTCTATAAGAGCATCATCATCTAAACCTTTATTACCTGTTGATTGTAAGATTTTGAAAATAGTCATAAATCTTTGTTTTACATTACATACAGGTTCTCAATAAAGGAAGCAGAAACCATGATACTCAACCCTGAGCATAACTCTTCTTGATTCCATAACTTTGGAATTTCCAATGTGAGTTACATCAAGCTTCTTCAAAATACAATTTTTAGCTTCATAGCATGAAATCTGAATATAAATGTATCTAGTCATGGAACATAGCAAAGTATTATGCACCTTAATGTTCAACTGATATTCCACCTCTTTCGAATTAGTAAAGGTTCTATGTTTCTTATTCGGAATCTTATAATCTCTAGTTAACATAATGTAGTTGTCTACAAGTGTGTTTATCACAAAGGTATTCATTATATCTCTCTAGTACACATAGTCATTTACATCGAATATCGATGGTCTCATAGGATTGGGATTATCTAGATATCCAACATGAATTCCTTCCATAATAAAAGAATTTCTTTCCACAAAATGTATAAGTATTAAATGTTTATGAACAAATATGAATAACTTAAGAAAATAAAAATTTGAGAAAGAAAATAGATATGTGAATATAAGTATTTTAGATACCTCCTCTGATTCAAATTGTACGGTCGAATATTTATAAATGAGATGCTCAATATACAAGAGGGGGTGAATTTTATACTTTAAAAATTCCTTTAGAACCTTTAATGTTATGTTTAACAAGGTTAAAAAAACATTCACAAGTCCTCTTAAAGAAACCTTTTCTATTTTCATAAAATAATGATTCTGCCTTAAAGAGTATAGAATCTGTAATTTAATTAGATTAATGACATTAAAAAGAATAAGAATGTTATACTTTCTAACTTTAACAATGTTACAAATACAGTGGAATTAAAACAACTTTAAATAGGAATCAAGTTACAATGGGATTCTTTCAACCCAAAGAGAAGGTCCAAGAACCTTGGATAAAGGTTCCTTGATTTAAACATTCAAGAATGTCTATCATACCCAAAACTAGGTAAGCCCTCAATCTGATGATCAGTATCTGTCTTGCAATCCCAACAAGCCCTCGATTTAGAATGAAATCAAAACCTCTATCTTCCAAACCTGGAAGCCCACGATCAGTAAATTCAGAGTCTGCACTAAGTATGTCTGAACAATTTTTTCACGACTGAACAAGTTGATCATATCATCTGTATGAAGCACTGAGAGTTGTAAGAGCATATCTCTAGAAATAACTTCACAAGATTGATCACTGTTATGTTCTTTTCTCATTCAAATGAGATTTTATTTATAAGAAAAACATCCCAACATTCGGCTCCTCTCCAATGATCATATTTTCCATAAATTTCAGAGGGACCTGGACACGTGGAAAACATATAATGGTTAGTTTATAACAGATTGTACGACATCGTTTGAAGTAACAGAAATGGTGCTATGTTATAGATAAATGTTTAGTATATGAGAATGTAGAATCTGATATCATTTGAAAGATACATTTAAACAACTATAACATTATCAAGAAAACGTAATATTAAGAAATCAAGAAAATGGATTCTTATGAATAACATTATTAAGAAATCAGAATCATAAGAAAAAGTAAATCAGATTGTGAAATAGGTATCTCATTTGTTCAAGAATCAGAATCATAAATTCGGAATCATATATACACTGGAATCAGAATAAAAAAATTGGAATCACATATACACAAAATATGGATTAAAAAAATTGAATCACATATACACTGGAATCAGAATCATAAAAATTGAATCACTTATGCATCGGGTATGGAATCATACAAACTGAATCACATATACCCCGGAATTAGAATCATAAAAAATGAATAACATATACCTCGGATTCGGAATAATGAAAACTGAATAAAAAATCAGAATGAAAGATCCTGAAAAAATAACTGAATGGAAAAATCAAATCTTATGAAAAATAAACAGAACATAAAAAATGAATGTGATTTTCAAAACATAATACCGTCATGAATGGAGATGTAATAAGATATCCTTATTGAATCAACGCCAAAGTATTATTTTCATGGAAAAAGTAGATCCATACATAAATTTAACAACATGATAAAAAATTTATTTAATTCTTTAATCTCTTTCTTTTTATTAGACCTTGATTTATCCTCATTACATGTAACCAAAAGAGAATATACATAAAAAAAGTTAAGCTAAAATAAGTAATAGGATATATAAGAACATTAAAAAACATAAAAATGGGTGTGAATAATCATTATCATCATTACATAGTACTATGATTATAATCTTAATAGGAATAAATATGAAATGTTTTGAAATGTGGAAATTCATAAAAATGAAATGTCAAGTCATAGTGCTTAACTACCAAACATAGTTGTGAAAAAATTTAATAATGTTCAGTAATATTTATATTTATATACTGAGGTTAATCACATTAAACAATACATGTGATCCATATATAATTCTGGGTGCACCCGTCACATCTTATCATTTACTTTGCGCTATCTAATTCTAGGCTCACCTATCACAATATAACATTTTCATTATCTTGCAGTCCAGAAAGAACATCTATCATTATAGAACATAAAATAACCCATTTAGAGGAATTTTTTTCAATCATAAATCATATATTCAAAAAAATTTAATTCGCAAATGAATGAGGTAATAACATACTTGATATACGAATCAATATCTTTGAGTGAAGAAGAAATAATCTTGATATTCATGCTTTTTATTAAAATAATAATTATTTTGGAAAAAGTTATGTATGACATAATATCAATTAGAATACATTTATATACTAATAAAGGTATGATAATGATGAAGAAAATATATTTATGGAATATTCATACATAAAATAGGGTAAATTATGGGAAATCTAAAGAAAGAGAGTAGTGTTTGAGAATTCCCATTACCTTGTGTATGAATGCTTACATCGATTTAATACCATTTATAATAATATAATATTAATTGATTAAATATTAAAACAACTAATAGATTAATTTAATTCATTTTAGTTTTATTTAGTTCATTTATGGGGCTTTGAAAGGGTCATATTATTTAGTTACATCTTTTTGAAGTATTTGTTTTCTTAGTTTTCACGATCGGTTAACTTATTGTAAGGATTAGATGTTCATGTAAAATGTGGAAAATTTTAAGATATGTTATTATATGTTGATAATTATATTAAATATGTTTAAATTATATTAATAAAATTTATACATCAAGAGGATGATTCATTTGGTTAAAATTAATGATGTCCATTTAAGGTTAGTTCTGGTAGTTATTCGATCACAACAAACTCATTTTGATTCATCATTTAATAATAATTATTAATTTTCATTCTATAACAAAAAGAGGATTTTATAATACATATTAATATTTTTTTAGTCCTTTTAATGGTCTTATTAACATACTTTATGGTGTTTATGGAAAATGAAAGTGCATCACCGACAATGTTTGTAAATTGTCACATCATGTGTGATGATTTAATTTTTATATTAAAAGCGTGAGAGTGTGGAATTTATTGAAGTATAATGAATTAAGATAATATAATTACATTATATATAAGGTACTGGAAATATCATTACATTTTCAGGAAGGGAGGTGAAGAGAGAATAAAAATTGAAATAGATATTGAATGTGAATTAAAAGAAAAAAGAGAGAGGATTTGCATCTTCTGTAGAGACCCGAAGCCTGACATACATGTACATTACATTACATTTGCGGAATACTTAGTACATAACAAAAACACACACTAAAGGATCATAATAGTTTAGTGTCTTTGGAAACTCGGAACGTAATCTTCTAATCGTGGTGAAAGTTCTTCAATATCTCCCATAAAGGTCATCCCTTTTTTTACCTAAAACCTTTCTTTATATCCTGGGGAAAAGAAAACATAAAAGGGTGAGCTCAAATGCTCAGTAAGGGTAAACAAAAGAAATATCAATCACATCATATATATAAGAACATAGCTTTTGGAAATCTTAACCTGCAAAAAAGCTCATAATATCATAACATGGGATAAATCATAGAAGTGAAATGTAATCCCAATAATCATAACTTAAAACATGAAACTTTGTGGCATACACACATAATCATAGAGAATCATTTCTTGTTAGTCAAGACTCAATGCCAAGACTATCTTAGTGGACAAAGTCCCTTTCTGAATCGAGTAACCCTCGTTTCAGTCCTGTTTCACTAAACCGGTATAACCTACCATTTCATCCATGTCTATCTCATGAGATATAAAATCTTTACCCAATGCATTGGAGGGAGATATAGGTCCCACCCATATTATAATGAATCCTTTCTTATGTGTGCCAGATAATCATAAATCATACATCATCGCATAACCCATGTAATAAAAATGGGATTCTTAAACAACATGACATCATAAAACAATTCATATAAGATAAATGAATTCATAAAAATGTTTCCATCAAAACATAATCAAATCCATGTAATAATAGGGATAAAAACAGAACCCTTTTATTATCTTAGATGGAAAATAATTTTGATAAAACACTTGAACTTCATTCTTGAGGAAAATATCTTTTCTACTTCAAAAACATTTTTCCTTTCATAACATGACATAAAACTTTAAAATAAAAGAAGTTGATTAAAAATAAACTTGAAAGCTTGTAAAGGAAGCTTCTTGGAAATAATGTTTTAAAAATCCATTCATGCCGTATAAGTTAAAGAAAACATTCTTCGTACTTTTGTCGGAAAAGTCAAAATGTACCTCGTACGAAAAACGACAAAAGATTCCGTTCATTTCTTTTACTAAAAACTTACAGAAGGGTAAAAATGGATTTATACAATTGTAGGTGGATGGAAGTAATATTACATATTGATGAAACATTGACGTGGATGATAAAATACACCCCAGTAAATACTTACGAATAAACAATCTCGAATAAAAATGAGATTGTGATATTTCCCTTACCTTAGGTCCGATTTGCATCGTATGTGTTCGAACCTCCTGTATAATTATTTAAATAATGTCATTGACTTATTAAAGAATCATATTCATTGTTATGATATCATATATGGTTCTCTTATGACATTATATTACCCGTTCTTTTGTAAATTCCATGTTAAAGAAACGTTTTGGGTAAAATCGTTTCATTTATCGTAGGTGTTTTGACTTGTTGTTCTTGACATCATTATTACTTATATCATGATTTACTCACTTCCAGAATATAAAATATGATTTATATATCATGTATATTCAGTATATATATATATAAAATAGGTAGATAAATAATGAAAAACACCGTTCATGGAGACGGTAGTCCGTACGTACGCATGAATGCTGTTTTCCTTTCCTTATTGTCTTGAATGGAAGTAAGTCGATGACATACATATATATATATACATAAATCCAGTAACTTTATAATGTCATATATTTCATTATTATTTCTTATATATACTTTATAATCCTTCTTAAATGGTTAAAATGGAGAATGAATCTCATCGCGTCGTGGAGACGGTAGTCCGTACGTACGCACGAGCGATGATATCATTTCCATAAATACTGAATTGAATTGGAGTAGATTATACAATATATCAGAATCAATATGATGTTGTAATAACTATGTATAGTTATTCTTTACACCATTATACCCATCCATGTAAGGTGGTGGTGGAAAAATAGATTACACCACGGCGTGGAGACGGTATTCCGTACGTACGCACGCGCGGTGATTTCCTTTTTTCCGTAGGATGGATAGATGGTGAAATAGGGTTGTTTCATACTTATAATAACATATCAGTATATGAGTGATACTGATGTTATTACTTCCTAATGAAACAACCTAAGAAGAAGAAGTGGAAGAAGAAATAAATATGAAAGAATTGGTAACGGTAATTACCTCTTCTTTGAAGTGCCTCTTTGAGACCTCCTCTTAGGGCACTAAAATTGGTCTTTGAGGAAGACCAGAACCTCTAGTATTATTCTAGGGAAGTGGAGAAGAGATTTTGGCAGAGTTTGGCCGAGCTTGAGTGCTCAAATTGGTGTGAGGAGAAGGGGGAGGAGGTACCCTTTTATAAGGGAGGAGAGGGGCACCTTAGGAATTCTTTATAATAAATCTAACCCCACTTAAAAACCTCCAAAAATGACTCATATTCGAAGATTAGATGAGATAGGGTTGTAATATCATCAACCAATCAAATTTAGACATGTTTTGATCTTATTTTAAACCTTATCATTTTGATTTATCCTTATTTAATCTATTTAAGTTTATTTGTGGTAATAAAATTCTAAATTTTAAATTATAACAAATAATTACTTATTTGTTGTGAATTTTCCATAATTGTTTACTTTATAACATTATAGACCATATAAATATAAATTTATAATTTTTAAATATTTTTGTGATTTTTAAACAATTTTATAATATGTTATTTTTGTAAAATAACAATAGTGTCAATTTTGACACTATTCATTTATTTGAATTTAAATAAAATATATACAGAAGATATGTTCGAACTAAAAGCTTTAATATATTAATAAAAGGTCATATGTATCTATAAAATTACTGTATCACATTAAATAGTTCATATAATATTTATTTTATTATTTTTAAAACCATTTATTTGGTTTATCTCTTAAAAAAATAATTACTACATCATTTTTGTATAATTATTTAATATACTTATTTGTTGTATAAAAATTTAAAATAAAATTCTATGATGAAGATAAATATATTACCTTTCACAATAATACTTTTACTAGAATTTATCATCTTAAAATCACAATATTTAAATTGTTATATTTATTAAATTATGAAGGTGACAACTTTGGCATCATTTAAAATAAAATAATATAAGTGTCATAATCGCTTTTATAAGGCTCCAAATGGTCAAATATTCGACCATTGGATGCTTATGGTTTACATTTACATGGACAATATGTTTTGGTTAGGTATTTGGGAATTTGATGGTCACTAGTAGTTAAACAAAACAATATTCTTTATTTTTCACTAGATAAACAATTTCTGCATCACTATTGTGTCATAATTAATGCTAATTATTTAATCCCTAAAAATTATAAATAAATTTATATGATGTAGATAATTTCACTAGCTTTCTGGAGACTATTCATGTTCGATGTTTCATGAAGTTTATCACTAAATTAAAATTAATATACTTATAAAATTTAAGAGAGTGACATGTTGTCACTTTCTTTGGTTTTAATAATAATTAAGTTATTTTCATGGACAAATGTACATTAAATGATTCTAATCCGACCCTTAGCTGATATGGGTCGACTTTTAGTCATCCAATAGGATTTTGACATTTGTTAGGGTAATTTTAAAATATTATATTTACCCTTAATTACCCGATTTACCTTTAACTATGGTAAATAAAATTTACCGTAGTTACTATTCATAATTCCCAAAAATAAAAAGTATCTTATTAACATAATTTGGACCCACTGATTCCAAATATGGAATCCATTTTTCCAAATTCAATACACAAAAGATGCAGAAATTAAATTAAAATTAATCCCGTTGTCGAAAGAAAACGGGTTTTTCTTTAAAATATTGTAAAAGATTGAATTGATTTAACCTTCGAATTCAAGGTAAAATCAATGCTAATGACATAAATTATATTAAATGGTAAAAATATATTCTATTTATACTTTAAAACCATTCAATATTATAATTTAACCACATAAGATATTACGATGAAAAAAGTTGTTTTTAATTAAAATATAGCGTGTTTTTACTATTCATTAAAATATGAAAGTTATCGGAAAAATATCAAAACTTTATCTAATGTAAATTTTTATATCCTGATTCAAAAGAAGAATATTATTTTGTCAAATTGAACATATAAACATGTCAAAAACCATATTTAAAGTGGTTGCGCCATCAAAAGGCGGTAAAACTGCATTTTTTGAAAAATACTTATTTTACCTGAAAAATTTATTTTGTTCTTATACCATGTTCTAGAAATGTGTAAGATGAATAATAATGTTATAAAATTCAAAATTTAGTTAATACTATTCATAACGGCTAGTTCATGACAATATTATAATAATATAACATTGTTTATTAAAACCCGGTATTGCGTACAACACACGCTATCGAGGAAGGTCGTGATTGCGTGTAATGCAAGCCAAGTCAGGGTTGCGTGTTGTGAAAGAATCCTTCGTTGTTTCGTATAACAGAATCCAACCATATTTCATTTATACATTTAATATATATATATATATATATATATACTTAATGTTGCGTAGAATAACTATTATCAAAATTGTGTGTAACACGGTCCAAGAATAGGGTTGCGTATACTGCAAGCTAATACGTTGTTGCGTATAGCGCAAGGTAATCTTGGTGTAGAATACAACATAAGACATTAATGAAATTAAAATAATATTTTTCATAAAATCTCGGGGTGTTACATTCTACCCCCCTTAAAATGAATTTCTCCCTCGAAATTTGTTGGGGTTATAAATGGTTTACTATTTGAAAGTTTCTTTGATAGAAAACCACATCGTAAAAAAAGAATACCAAAACTCATCTTTAAAAACAAAAGTATGAAACGTAACGGTTACCCAAATAAACTAATCACTGGGTTTCCACATAGGTGAAAATATGGATATGGAAGAGAAATCTAACCATCATGTTCTGATGGAGAGTGGTAGAGGACATGGCTATGGAAAAGCCAGTAATCACAAAGCCATAAATTTGTGACGATCTAAGGTACCATCTGATTCATCAGATATAAGATCACTAGGACAACATTTTTGGTTTTTAAGATCGTTTCCCTAAAGTTAATGAATTTAAATTAGAATAAATACTTACTTTATTTTGGTACAATCTCGCTGTTGTTCGTGCCTTTAACAATTTCCACTTCATCTCTTAAATAAATTAAGTTGAATTTTTTATTCGTGAAGTGTTAGCAGATCATGTGATAGAATGACGGTTCATTCCATCTGTCTCGAACAAAAGGTTAGCAAAAATTATATACATAAGTCGATCTATAGTGAGATTAATCATATATGGTTCCTATAATGGACTTATACATCATATATCATACAACTTAATATAATAAAACTAGTTTCTACTAAACAGGGACTTCCTGTTGGCTAGTGGTATGCGATAAAGGCCAGTCGCACTTCGGTTGTGGGTTCGATTCCCACAGCCTTGTCTGACGCGATGGGCTGTCGCCCGTCCTGCAGGTTTTCCTTTTTCTAAAACTATATTACCATAACATCCCATCAATAATATCGAAAAAACTTCTCTCCTTAAATAATACTAACTTATGTCCAACATAATCCATTCCAATCTTTAGGCTTATCCATAACACTGCAGTCCATTCTCATAACATTGTGAAAACGATTACCAGAGATTTAACACCATCGTCGATCCCCATATATCATTAGATATGTCTTTTTGGTCACATTCCAAACATTCAAAGGCCTTAATCATGTATAGTCTTGAATACCCATTGAACCTTATTGAAAACATGAATTCTATTAAACGTTAACACTTTCCACATACCAAAATCCTCAAAATTCTTTATAATCAAACCATGATATCACTTATTCCTTATATCAATCATGAGCTCATGAATACAATCAAACATCTCATTATCTTCTTATCCTTTCATTATGCGCATATCATCTACTTTACAAAAGTATTTGAATAACCTTTCATGGTTACTGGTACCATTCATCATACACTTTCAAAACTCAAGGAAAGACAATAGTGTAACAATCCTTAGATGTCTCTTTATTCCTTAGTACCATGAGATTACTTATACAACATTACACATGATAAACATGTAATCATTCCACTACATTCTTAAACCATTGACCGAGCATCAAAAATTCTTTCATCTCACATATCATTTGTAGTCTCTTCATCATCATCCACATAAATACTACCCATATGACCATACTGATTCTCTTCATGAGTCTTTCCCTTAGGGCATTTGTTTTCATAATGCCCATACATTCCACATTTAAAACACTTAACCATTTTTGATGTCGTAGCAATACCATTATCCTCATCCATGGTGTTAACCGACCCTTTTCCTTTGCACTTACTTGCTTTGTGTCCTTCTTTTCCACACCCAAAGCATCTTCCAGTTCCCTTGAAACATTCTCCTCGATGCCTCTTCCCACATGATTTACATAGGGGAAATTGAACTTTCTTTCCTCTATGACCATCATGGAACTCCATCTTTCTCTTATTAGTCGAGTCAGGAAACTTACCAAATTTTACTTTATTGATCATATTATGAGATTGCTGATTCGGCATAATAATGATGTTTGGACATCCAAATCCCATTTCATTTGGTTTCTCATGAAGAATATAATTCCATTGTCCATCATATCCTCCATTATCGTGAATCATCTTGATTCCAGCCGTTTTCTAAAACCCAAAAAGAATAGTGTGAGAGGCAAAATAATGCTAGGGAAAACAACATAGTAATGGGGGAGTACCCTCAATATCTAACATCTTAGGTTAAATTCTATGATCGTTACCGTAGTTCTAGGACTATATCCTATATGTATACTTATCCTTAGGGACATCCCTAGATATACCTTAGAAATATCTCTAGGGATCTCACTAAAGTTCTCGCATCCTAGTTTCCAAAGGTTGACTAATCCTTTCCTCTGATACCAACTGTAGAGACCCGAAGCCTGACATACATGTACATTACATTACATTTGCGGAATACTTAGTACATAACAAAAACACACACTAAAGGATCGTAATAGTTTAGTGTCTTTGGAAACTCAGAACGTAATCTTCTAATCGTGGTGAAAGTTCTTCAATATCTCCCATAAAGGTCATCCCTTTTTTTTACCTAAAACCTTTCTTTATATCCTGGGGAAAAGAAAACATAAAAGGGTGAGCTCAAATGCTCAGTAAGGGTAAACAAATGAAATATCAATCACATCATATATATAAGAACATAGCTTTTGGAAATCTTAACCTGCAAAAAAGCTCATAATATCATAACACGGGATAAATCATAGAAGTGAAATGTAATCCCAATAATCATAACTTAAAACATGAAACTTTGTGGCATACACACATAATCATAGAGAATCATTTCTTGTTAGTCAAGACTCAATGCCAAGACTATCTTAGTGGACAAAGTCCCTTTCTGAATCGAGTAACCCTCGTTTCAGTCCTGTTTCACTGAACCGGTATAACCTACCATTTCAGCCATGTCTATCTCATGAGATATAAAATCTTTACCCAATGCATTGGAGGGAGATATAGGTCCCACCCATCTTATAATGAATCCTTTCTTATGTGTGCCACATAATCATAAATCATACATCATCGCATAACCCATGTAATAAAAATGGGATTCTTAAACAACATGACATCATAAAACAATTCATATAAGATAAATGATTTCATAAAAATGTTTCCATCAAAACATAATCAAATCCATGTAATAATAGGGATAAAAACAGAACCCTTTTATTATCTTAGATGGAAAATAATTTTGATAAAACACTTGAACTTCATTCTTGAGGAAAATATCCTTTCTACTTCAAAAACATTTTTCCTTTCATAACATGACATAACACTTTAAAATAAAAGAAGTTGATTAAAAATAAACTTGAAAGCTTGTAAAGGAAGATTCTTGGAAATAATGTTTTAAAAATCCATTCATGCCGTATAAGTTAAAAAAACTGTCTTCGTACTTTTGTCGGAAAAGTCAAAAAGTACCTCGTACGAAAAACGACAAAAGATTCCTTTCATTTCTTTTACTAAAAACTTACCGAAGGGTAAAAATGGATTTAAACAATTGTAGGTGGATGGAAGTAATATTACATATTGATGAAACATTTACGTGGATGATAAAATACACCCCAGTAAATACTTACGAATAAACAATCTCAAATAAAAATGAGATTGTGATATTTCCCTTACCTTAGGTCCGATTTGCTTCGTATGTGTCTGAACCTCCTGTATAATGATTTAAATAATGTCATTGACTTATTAAAGAATCATATTCATTGTTATGATATCATATATGGTTCCCTTATGACATTATATTACCCGTTCTTTTGTAAATTCCATGTTAAAGAAACGTTTTGGGTAAAATCGTTTCATTTATCGTAGGTGTTTTGACTTGTTGTTCTTGACATCATTATTACTTATATCATGATTTACTCACTTCCAGAATATAAAATATGATTTATATATCATGTATATTCAGTATATATATATATATATATAATAGGTAGATAAATAATGAAAAACACCGTTCATGGAGACGGTAGTCCGTACGTACGCATGAACGTTGTTTTCCTTTCCTTATTGTCTTGAATGGAAGTAAGTTGATGACATACATATATATATATACATAAATCCAGTAACATTATAATGTCATATATTTCATTATTATTTCTTATATATACTTTATAATCATTCTTAAATGGTTAACATGGAGAATGAATCTCATCGCGTCGTGGAGACGGTAGTCCGTACGTACGCACGAGCGATGATATCATTTCCATAAATACTGAATTGAATTGGAGTGGATTATACAATATATCAGAATCAATATGATGTTGTAATAACTATGTATAGTTATTCTTTACACCATTATACCCATCCATGTAAGGTGGTGGTGGAAAAATAGATTACACCACGGCGTGGAGACGGTATTCCGTACGTACGCACGCGCGGTGATTTCCTTTTTTCCGTAGGATGGATAGATGGTGAAATAGGGTTGTTTCATACTTATAATAACATATCAGTATATGAGTGATACTGATGTTATTACTTCATAATGAAACAACATAAGAAGAAGAAGTGGAAGAAGAAATAAAGATGAAAGAATTGGTAACGGTAATTACCTCTTCTTTGAAGTGCCTCTTTGAGACCTCTTCTTAGGGCACTAAAATTGGTCTTTGAGGAAGACCAGAACCTCTAGTATTATTATAGGGAAGTGTAGAAGGGATTTTGGCAGAGGTTGGCCGAGCTTGAGTGCTCAAATTGGTGTGAGGAGAAGGGGGAGGAGGTACCCTTTTATAAGGGAGGAGAGGGGCACCTTAGGAATTCTTTATAATAAATCTAACCCCACTTAAAAACCTCCAAAAATGACTCATATTCGAAGATTAGATGAGATAGGGTTGTAATCTCATCAACCAATAAAATTTAGACATGTTTTGATCTTATTTT
Organism: Viscum album; assembly: GCA_963277665.1. Classification (NCBI taxonomy): domain Eukaryota; kingdom Viridiplantae; phylum Streptophyta; class Magnoliopsida; order Santalales; family Viscaceae; genus Viscum; species Viscum album. The sequence continues at coordinate 1,012,776,099 of OY728162.1, read as the reverse complement.
AAACCTTATCATTTTGATTTATCCTTATTTAATCTATTTAAGTTTATTTGTGGTAATAAAATTCTAAATTTTAAATTAGAACAAATAATTACTTATTTGTTGTGAATTTTCCATAATTGTTTACTTTATAACATTATAGACCATATAAATATAAATTTATAATTTTTAAATATTTTTGTGATTTTTAAACAATTTTATAATATGTTATTTTTGTAAAATAACAATAGTGTCAATTTTGACACTATTCATTTATTTGAATTTAAATAAAATATATACAGAAGATATGTTCGAACTAAAAGCTTTAATATATTAATAAAAGGTCATATGTATCTATAAAATTACTGTATCACATTATATAGTTGATATAATATTTATTTTATTATTTTTAAAACCATTTATTTGGTTTATCTCTTAAAAAAATAATTACTACATCATTTTTGTATAATTATTTAATATACTTATTTGTTGTATAAAAATTTAAAATAAAATTCTATGATGAAGAAAAATATATTACCTTTCACAATAATACTTTTACTCGAATTTATCATCTTAAAATCACAATATTTAAATTGTTATATTTATTAAATTATGAAGGTGACAACTTTGGCATCATTTAAAATAAAATAATATAAGTGTCATAATCGCTTTTATAAGGCTCCAAATGGTCAAATATTCGATCATTGGATGCTTATGGTTTACATTTACATGGACAATATGTTTTGGTTAGGTATTTGTGCATTTTATGGTGACTAGTAGTTAAACAAAACAATATTCTTTATTTTTCACTAGATAAACAATTTCTGCATCACTATTGTGTCATAATTAATGCTAATTATTTAATCCCTAAAAATTATAAATAAATTTATATGATGTATATAATTTCACTAGATTTCTGGAGACTATTCATGTTCGATGTCTCATGAAGTTTATCACTAAATTAAAATTAATATACTTATAAAATTTAAGAGAGTGACATGTTGTCACTTTCTTTGGTTTTAATAATAATTAAGTTATTTTCATGGACAAATGTCCATTAAATGATTCTAATCCGACCCTTAGGTGATATGGGTCGACTTTTAGTCATCCAATAGGATTTTGAAATTTGTTAGGGTAATTTTAAAATATTATATTTACCCTTAATTACCCGATTTACCTTTAACTATGGTAAATAAAATTTACCATAGTTACTATTCATAATTCCCAAAAATAAAAAGTATCTTATTAACATAATTTGGACCCACTGATTCCAAATATGGAATCCATTTTTCCAAATTCAATACACAAAAGATGCAGAAATTAAATTAAAATTAATCCCGTTGTCGAAAGAAAACGGGTTTTTCTTTAAAATATTGCAAAAGATTGAATTGATTTAACCTACGAATTCAAGGTAAAATCAATGCTAATGACATACATTATATTAAATGGTAATAATATATTCTATTTATACTTTAAAACCATTCAATATTATAATTTAACCACATAAGATATTACTATGAAAAAAGTTGTTTTTAATTAAAATATAGCGTGTTTTTACTATTCATTAAAATATGAAAGTTATCGGAAAAATATCAAAACTTTATCTAATGTAAATTTTTATATCCTGATTCAAAAGAAGAATATTATTTTGTCAAATTGAACATATAAACATGTCAAAAACTATATTTAAAGTGGTTGCGCCATCAAAAGGCGGTAAAACTGCATTTTTTGAAAAATACTTATTTTACCTGAAAAATTTATTTTGTTCTTATACCATGTTCTAGAAATGTGTAAGATGAATAATAATGTTATAAAATTCAAAATTTAGTTAATACTATTCATAACGGCTAGTTCATGACAATATTATAATAATATAACACTGTTTATTAAAACCCGGTATTGCATACAACACACGCTATCGAGGAAGGTCGTGATTGCGTGTAATGCAAGCCAAGTCAGGGTTGCGTGTTGTGAAAGAATCCTACGTTGTTTCGTATAACAGAATCCAACCATATTTCATTTATACATTTAATATATATATATATATATATACTTAATGTTGCGTAGAATAACTATTATCAAAATTGTGTGTAACACGGTCCAAGAATAGGGTTGCGTATACTGCAAGCTAATACGTTGTTGCGTATAGCGCAAGGTAATCTTGGTGTAGAATACAACATAAGACATTAATGAAATTAAAATAATATTTTTCATAAAATCTCGGGGTGTTACATCTTCAATTCTCTTCTTGAGATCCACCTCAAGGAACCAATGATTGGTATTTTTATGTGACCAAGATCTACTGGACATGGTAAAGGTTTTAGGTATGTTTTTTAGGTGGAATTTAGAAAATGATCAATGCTTGAGAGGTGTGAGGAGAAGAGGTTGCAAGGGGTGTTATTATCGTGGACGAGATGGGTGTTTTCTCATTATTCAATTCAATAGTTTATTAATATTCTCAAGAAAAAAATATTGTTGACTTCTAAGGCTAAATAAATTAATTATATAACGGTATTTTGAGCCAGAAGTTTCTTATCAAAGTGTTTAATCAATTAATTGTTTATTTCCCATATAATATATATTGTAAATTACCATATTTCACTATTCACATAAAAATCGTGTAATTTAGTAAAATCCCAATGATTCACCCTAAATATTATCATATTTAGAATAAAAAAATTAACTCCATTTTATAAAATTAATTTTCTAAATATAAGGAATTAAAATTTTAATTGAAATCACTATTTACATTTAAAAAATAGATTTTATAATTATAATATATTTTATACCACTTTGATAAATATCTTAAGGCCTCATAAAATTATCATAGAATAACATGAAATGAAAATATTTATTATTGAATACATTTTATTAATATATATTATTATTTAAAATATGAAATTAATCATAATATTTTAATTTAATATTTTATGCTTATAAAAATACGAACACTTAAATAATAATTATAAAATATTTACTTACAATGATATAATTATATTATAATTTCACTAACATGATGAAAAAAATCATATTTATACATTCATGGGTGATTATACTATTAATTTTTCTAGATTTCTATTCCTTAGGGTAATATTACTATTCTTTTGGTCAAGATACCATTTTATTGGTATTGGTTCCATAACTTCTAGATATATATCTTATTTCATTAATTATTCATTTATAATCCTTTTATTAATTTTTATAATTTATGTTATTTGATTTATACTATAATACATTACTATATGATATGATAATTACCATTGATAAAATTTTGGTTCATTAGAGAGACATGGACACAATATACCCGTGTTAGTGATTTGGCTACTAGTTTCAATGAGTCTTAGAAATGAGGCTTCTCATCAAGGGCTATAAAGTGAGTTTCACATAATTTATAATAGTGTTAATCCTCTTTAATTTTATAGTAATTTGTTTCATTTAATATATATTCATTTTATAAAATTATTAGGATCTTATATTTTTTTATAAATATTCATTAATAATAGTTTTCTAATAAGATTAAAAAATATGTTACTAACTTTTATTATTTTATATAAATCATTATAATATGTTTAACATATAATGATTCATATTATTTTCAAATTTTCATATTGATATAAAATATTTTTAAAATCATGTGAAAATATAATGCATGGTTTGAAAAAATAATGTGATTATTTTTTAAGAAATAAAATATTTTTTATTTCTTGAAAATATTTATGTTTCTTTGTAATTTATTATATTGATAGTTTTATTGTAATTAAAAATATTTTGAATTAATTATTAATTTTAATTAAAAAAATTATATATTTTGAAAAACTATTTTAAAAACTGTTGAAATTTATTTTTTGAATAAAATTATGTTAATAAGATATGAATGTAAGTTATAAATGTAATGTATAATTAGTGATTTGATAAAAAATTATGCTAAAAATTTATGATTGATTTTTTTTGTTGCAAACCATCACTATATAACCCAGTGCTAGGGTCAAATATCAATTAAATTGGTTTGATTAAATGGAATCAGTCTCTCAAGGACCGATCATATTAGTATTCCTAATAAACCAGCTACATAAATGATTATTTCAATACAAATGGATACACTAATTACAATATAACTTTTTTTACTTATAAAAAAATAAAAAATATATAAGATAACTCTAATCCATCTAGAATATTCCTATCTATGATTCATTGTTTTCGTATTGGATTCTTGGGGAAATTTACATAATAAGTGTGAGGTCAAATGATCAGTAATGGAAAATATATCAGAAATTATAATGTATGAGTGAGAGTAATAATTATGGCATGGTAAATAACAAGAAACATATACCATCTAATCGTTAAACTGTAAATTAACAAAATAAAAAATATAGAATAATAATAACATGGAAGACATTCCATTCATATAACTAGAGAAGGAAACATAAATATGGAAATCTTTGAAACTAAAGCACATTCCAGTACTCAATGAAATTGAATGAAATGTATCCATAGATATGTCGACATCGAATGTCATGGATGAATAATGACTAAAACAAATAAAAGAGCTATGATATCATAATGTATGTCATGTCTAAGGAACATGTGGAATAATTAATTCCATGTCCTTCCACAAGACGTTTTACAACTATTGCTAGAGACCTATTTGTTAAATTACTCATCTCATGAGAACCCATTGATGCATTGATGAGATATATAATGTCCGGGATCATCCCAATGTTTCTAGTCCAAATCATTTCTAATATTGAATAACCAAAATAAATAATGATCCATATCAAATAACTGTATTGAATGGAAAATGAAGATCTATCAATAATTCCTAAATTAATAAAATAACTGTCAAAGTATGCACCATATGTATAGTGATATATGGTTTATGTAATATTAATATCCATGAATATTGTTATAGATAATTATGATAAATTCATTTCTCAATGATAAAATAATGTTGAATACTTCAGGATGACATCACTAATTATTTTAGGAAGTGAATGTCAATACTATCATTGTCCAATTAAATAATAAACCATCCTAGGATGAATAAAGATGTTATGAATACAACAAACCCAAGTGAATTAAAAGAGAGAGTTCATTACATTTACAGAATAAAAGATTAACTATTAAAAAAATCATGGGGAAATATTCTTTTTATTTGAAAAAAACATTTGTTTTTGTTAAAAAAAATATACATTGATCATTTGAAAGACGATTCAATTAAATAAGAGCGGTTGAATATGTATATGTTGGATGATTTAGAAAAGAATATTAATTTTCTACAACAAATGGTTATAAAAATCCTTGTTTGGAAATTGACAAGAAGGCTACTTTGACAACATTGGAATAATAAATTAATGGTTAAAAATTTTCTTTAGAAACTAATTTTATTTTTTATAAATAATGGTTTTTAGAATAAAAATAGGTTCTCCGACTAAAGAGAGGAATAAATTTGGATTTTCTAAAAGCATTTAAAAAAAAATTAGTACCAATGAAATGAAGATCGGTACTAATTATTGAAATTGTCTATCAATAAGTATATAATAATGAAAAAATTTATTGAATAATGGATCTATAATTTTGTCGAATTGAAATACAATTGAATGATAAATAATATTATTACAAAGTTTAATAATCTATACACCTTGCAAAAATGTCCCAAAACAATTTGGAACATCCAAAATCATAACCTAATCAAATAATAATATTAAATTAATGTCATAATAACTTGATATTAAACCGATTTATGATATATCATGTAATGGGATGTACATACACCATATAAAATGATCCAGGTGTATAATAAATAATATGCCTCAATGTAATGTAAGTTGAGACGAAAATCCATTACATATGAATTGAAAGACACGAAAGTGATACTTATAAAACGAGACATCTAAATTCTAAGAAGATAAATTAATTAAAAATACTATATATCAAAATGGGATGTAGTTACAACACACTAAACATGTAAGTTTTGAATATGTCATTTATCCCGAGGATGTAAAAATCTTGGTGGAAACCCTTACCTTGCATTTCCTTTTGGGCGAACGACCCTTAACATATTTTATTATAAATATAGTTTAATATTATATTTTATTCACCAAATTTTTCATGTTTCTAATAAACTTAATTTCATTTATTTCCCTTTTTGTACAACTACTTAAACAATAAATTTTAGGTCGGGTTTTTTAACAAATTCGGTTTATGTGTCAAAACAACAATAGTTGGTATACTATAGTCAAATGGTTCATTATATAATAGTTTCCAGAATAATAACCGTGAAATAATATTCATTATTATAGATAATTTTTTTTAGAATAAATAATTATATATTTTTATTAAAATGATTCAATGTTACAATCTGTGAGATGTTTGTTCGTACCTACTCATGAGTAACCTTCCCATTTGTAAATGATCTTCATAGAGATAAAGAATGTAACTAATATATTTACAGAATGAAATTAATTTAATTATTACCATATTATATGATAATATACATATATAATTATATATATCTTTTATGTAAAATTAATCACATCATGTCGAGGAAGTGAGAGTCTACATGTCCACAAACGATGTTATATCATTTAATGTTTGTGAAAGGGTAAAAAAGAATATCATATATATATATATATGTAAATAATTTATTTTAGAAAAATATAATTATGTAATACATATATAATTGATTATTTTAATGTAAGTTATGTTTAATTTTATCCATTCATATATACATTCCATGACTCGTGTGAACGAAGCACATCGTTTTGAGTGGGTGGTAGTCCACATATCCTCAAAAGAAGTATTCTTATAATGGTAAAATGGAATGTATTGACTATATATATTATAAAGGATTAAAGTTGTATAAAGACATAATAAATATCCTATATAACATATAAAACCATTTTTTCCATCTTAATGGCCACTATGAGTGGTTTTGAGGGAAAATGGAATGATCATTGTTACGTGAGGCATTAGTTTGACATACATAAAAATAGTATGTTTTCTTCCTTTGGATGGAGGTGTGTCTAATTGTTGGTCAAATCCATATAATAACAAAATCCTAGTATCTTAATGAAACTGTTTTTGTTGTAAAAAAACATAAAATAGATATTTTTGGACATGGAGAATGGAAATGAAACTAAAAAATTTAGAGATGATGTCACCACTTAATCGAGTAACTATTTTTGGTTTGAACCAAAATATTTATTTGTTTAATTAATTCCAAAATGAAGGTTTCTAGATGGAGGTGAGGTATGTTGGGGGACTAATTTGGAAGCTAATGGCCGATCCTAACGGGTTTTAGAAGACTGATGTAGCGGGAGAGATGGTGGTATTTTATAGAAAGGGAAAATACTCACATGGGATTTTGGGAATCAAGTTATTTGTTCACCTGTTCTTATCTAAAACAATTCAATAAGCAAAAAATATAGGAATGGAAGGTTAATGGCTTATTTATGAACATAAAATGGGTGTTGGAAAAGTGGATGGGTCATTTGGTCCATTAAGATAATGGTTTAGACATTTATTATGCACAATTATACATTAATAATTTTAATAAATTTTAATCACTTTAAATTATATTTTTTGAATAAAAATTGGACTTATTAAAAATTATATATTATTATAATTAAAAATATATAATCCATTCATCCAATTTTCAGTCACTTAATTTGATGAAATTAAATTTAAATTAATCCCACATATGGGATGATTGTGAGAGTTTTTAAAGTAAAAATGTATGAATGTTTACTATGTTTTAATAATGAATTTCAACTTGAAATTGACAAAAATCACTTAAATATTATTATTGTATATTAATACTATCTAATTAATCTCTAGATTCAACCAAAAATGTATCTTAACTTTATAAACTAACTATATTATAATGTTAGTTTGATCTAAAATTCAGTAATTTTAACTATTCATTAAAAAATGAAATGTATCAAAAATATATAAATAATTTCCAAAAAAATATTATTATGTTTATAATTAAAAGAAGAATATTATTTTGACATATTAAAAAATTAAAATTTTGAAATTAAATATTAAAATGGGATCTCTATTAAAATACGGTAAAAATGTGTTAATTAAAATATAGGGTTTTCTGTGTAAAATATGGGATGTTCTTATCTTATTCGTATCAAACCTAATTTATGAATATAAAAAATATAATTGAATGTATAACATATATAATTAATAAAAATCATAATATAATTTTAAATATGTTAATTTATTTGGCTAGAACAAATTGTGAGAAAAAATGGATATATTTATAAAAACACTTAATTTATATTCAATTGGTTCCTGTATTCACAACTAATTATTTTTTAACTTATTAATTAATATTATATTATTATAAACCATATATTTTCATAACATAGTTAATAATATTAATGAAAACAAACATAATGTCTAGGTTATATTATATTATATTAAATAATAATATTTTAATAATACATTGTAATTTGGTGAAACATAGTCTTGTGTGTAACAAAAGATATTAAAGATGGATGCTCTTGCATATAGAACAATCTATCAAGAAAGGTCACTCTTGTGTGTAACACATGTTCACATGTTGGTGAATGCATGAAATCTATTATAAATATTAAACATATTATAATGTATCTATATATTATATTACATTACTCTCTTGTTTTTAGGAGTCATACACACTATAGAATACAGGGTTCTTAATTCAGTTTTTCAGGGGGCCACATTCTCCCCACCTTATTTAAATTACATACATTAAATTTAAATACAATCATAGGAATATATTTTATTATATTTCCTATGTCATATTCCTACATCGTGAGAAGATTTCATAAAACATCCTTTAGAAAATAGATAATGTGAAGTAAATGGTCACATGGAAAACCATGTAACAAGGTCTCTAAGTAAGACAACATTATGGGAAAGTAAAGATATGTACATAGATGAAATAATGTAAATATTAATTGGGATGAATTATATAATGAATCAAAAATAATTGATTGCTCAATAAAATGTTGAGGGCCTTGAATCCATAAATCATTGATGATTTAGAAGGACATTAGTTTAACATAAATTTTGGTAATAGGAAATTTTTTTATTTATAAGTCATTTAACTAGTTTTGTGTAATTGTTTTACTGACCATGAATATAATGAAATATTCTACAATGATAGGTTTCTATCTCATATAAACAATCCTAAATTTTTTTGTTCTTTGATCAAATTATATATCCTATATTTACACCCAAAAAATTAATTACCGACAATGAATTTTTAAAGCCCCAAAAACAAAAATTAATTTTTAAAATGTCGTAAGGCCAGTAAAATAGTGAAAAGACTTACTATTTGTATTTAACTATATACCAAACTAAATATGGTTAATATATTTCATTCAAATCCTATAAATTGTAACTACTGGTTCGTCATTAATATTTATTCATTAAATTTTATAACTAAAAACAATGAAAATTAATAACGACATTTCTTAGGTCACCGGTTGTCATGGAAACCTTATCATCAAATAGTCATGGCTTCCAGACCCATGGCCTTGCTGGATTTGATTTTTTGTCACCCAAATTATATGTTGTCTTTTTTCTGAATCCATATTATTATATTTTTTAAAATATATATGAAGGACATCATTGATATTAGGTTAATCGATAAATAGAATATTAACTAAGGTTTTCAATACTACCCTAAAACAAAATAATTTATTCAAATTTTTCCTCATAGTTCTTTCCATGGTATATAGTTAATTAGATAGGATATTCCATTGACATGGGTAATGTCTATGTTATAGAAATTTATAATAATGAACTATAATGTATTTCTTAGTATGAGCTTCATTTCCTTCCATCATACTCTTCCTTATTACTCATAAATCCTTTGATTTATGTCATTTTCCCACAAATAAATTATTTAATGTTCCTTTGAGTCACTATCATTGGATTTTCCTCCCACACTTCTCACATGTTTTAAGTTGAGACTTCATTTTTATATGGTCTCCACTACTCGAGCTCTTATCATCTTTCATACCTCTCTTCATTAGTATGGTGTGGAGTTATTAAAGGAATATATTGTTAATTTCATTTAGGAAAAACTGATTTGGAATAATCATGATATCCTTTACTTTTTTGAAAATGAAATTTGGTTTCTCATTTCACTACCATTTACATCATGTTCATTTTTTACAGGAATCATTCAGTTTATAGACATTGTCTAAAACCAGAGATAATAATTTGATCCACAATAGTCATAGTAAGAAAAGTGTATAATTTTCTATAAGATATCTAAAATATAAGACTTTATTTTTAGATTTAAAACACCATAGGTTTATCCTTTAGTATTAATTTTAATAATAATTTCAAATTTTTCATAATGGTTTATAATTACAACATTATTCTAAGAATATCCCCGAACAGTGTCAAACCAGGTGTGTAGTAAAACTCATTTTCATGTGTCAGGATACCCCGAGTCAGGACTGGAACACCTTGTCGGAGTTGTTACACAACACTACATCTATGACAGAACCACCTTCTATTTTAGAATCCCTTGAGAGATGTATTTCTAAGAAGACCCACATAATCATTAAATAATAAAATATTGGGTTTTCATATATACTTATGCTAAAATATGATCTTGGGTTTATGTTCTCTAACCTACCTTTTCCAAAATCTATTTTACAAGGTTGTTACTAAACATCCTCTCATACAAACTGTATCTACACAGTCCTAGATTGCTCAGAGCTGGTGTCAACTATCAATTACATTGGCATGATTACAAGGAATCAAGCCCCAAAGTACTAATATGTTCAGTTGTTTTTAAATACCAGATAGATAAAGGATTATTGGATAACACATGGATAGACTAATTATTATATATTTGTTTTTTCTAATCTAGTAAAAAAATGAAGATATTATTAATACATAATATATTCCTTCAAATCAGTCATAGTACAATTGTTGGATTTAAGGGAAAATAAATAAAATAACGATGACATCAAATAACTAGGAAGGAAAAAATGTATCGAATTAAATAACAAATCAATTTGAGTAATAATTATGGCTTGGTAAATAATTAGACACATATATCATGTAATCATCAAAATGTGATGAAAAAGAATGACCAATATATAAATATAATAACTAAGAATAAGTTCCATTAAAATAACCTGATAAGTAAAAATTAATATTTCATTGTATGAAAATAAAACAATTTCCAATAATCAATGAATTAAAATTAAATATATCCATAGTTGTGCCAACACAAAATATTAAGGATGAATAATAATTAAAACTACAATGAGGGAAATTATTTCTTAATGTATGTCATGTATCGAGTACATGAGGAATTATTACAATCAATTTATTTCAAAATAAGGTTTAAAACTACTGGGAGAAACCCATTTGTGCAATTATTCATCTCATGAGAACCTGTCGATGAATTGAGGAGCTATATAATTTCTGGTCTCTACCCGTCATTTCTTGTCCATAACATTTCTCATTTTCAATATCCAAAATAAATAATATGCATTATGGAGTATACCCTATTGAATGATGAATACAGATCTATCAACAATCCCCAAAAAATCAAACACCATTCAAATTAGAAACCATATGTAAAATGGTATACGGTTTTGGAAATAGTAATATCCATGACCAATGTTATGGATAGCTAGGAGAGATTCATTGCTCAATGATCATATGAAGTTGAATATTTCAATGGGACATTCAAAATGAATAATTTAAGTGAATTTGAATATTACTCTTGTCTATATCAATAATAAACCATCATAATTAAGAAGAATGATGTTTTTAATACAACAAAGCGAAGAGGAGTAAAATAGAGTGTTATTGCCGTTGTGGAAATAAAAGAATAATTTTTAAAACTATTCATGAGAAAAATAACCATTCCTTTTGAAAAAAAATTTGAAAATATTTTTCATTAAACATAATATATTTCATCTTGAAATGTTGGATTAAATTAAATAATGGCAGATGAATCCATACATTTTTGTATGAGGGGATAAAAATATAACTTTTATACAACAGAAAGTTTGAAAATCCATCACTTAGAATGTGACAAGATGATTCCATTGAAAAAATTGGTATATAACATAAAAGGATAAAAATTTATTTATCAATATAACCTTAAAATAATTTTGATATTTTTTAATAAATAATGGTTTTGAGAAGAAAATATTTTCTCCGTTTAAAGACTAAAATAATTTCAGGGATCATGAAAACATTTTCTAGAAAATTTTTGGAACCAAAGAATTGAAGATTGGTACTAATAGTTGAAAATGGTCATGAACATATAGTGAAAAATGAATGGTTTTTTTGAATAATGGTTATATAATTTCATCGAATGGAAACAACATTGAAATATCTTTAATGTTATTGTTGATGCTAATATGCTTTAAATAATCCAAAGTGTCCCACACCACTTTGAAACATCATAAATCACAAAATAATGAAAGAATAAAATTAATTTAATGTCATAATATCTTGATAGAAGTAATATTCATAATATATAATGTAAATTGTTTTACATAGATCATATAAATGAAATTAGGTTTATAACAACAATTAATTCTCATTCGAATGTTAATTGAGATGAGAATACATTACATATAAATCAAAATAATCAAAACATATAATCATAAAATAGAACAAATAAATTCTATGAAGATAAATTAATTCATTATATAATATATCAAAATGGGATATTGTTATACAACCCAAAATAAGTAAGTGATGAATATGAAATTTATCTCAATTATGTAAAATGTGAGATGAAAATCCTTACATTGTGTTTTCTTTTGGGTGAACATACTTTAACTTCCTATAAATAAGAATATGTTAATTTTATAATTACATAAATAAAATGTTTCATTTTTATAATTATTTTTTTTAACTTATTACCATGTTTTGTACAACTACATGGCCAATTAAATTTACGTCGGGTGTTTGTGACCAGATTGAGTTTATTTTTCAAAACAACGATTGTATGTAAAATGTGGTAAAAGGGGCCATTATAAATCATATCAAGAATAATATCCATGAAATAATTATCATATTTTTACATCAATTATAATTTTAAAATAAATCATTATTTATGGTTATGAAAATGGGAAAACATTACAGTCATAGTGATGGTAGGTCGTATGCAAGAATTAGTAACACTCACATTTTTAAATAAACATTGTTGAAGGAAGGTAAGAAACTGAAATCATTAAACAATGATAATTATATAATAAATAAAAATTTATTTACTCCTATAAAATTATATATAGAATTATGTGATGTAAAAGGAATCACATCATGTCGAGGATGTGGTATTCCACAGACACATGAACTAAATTATTCCTCCTAAATTGCGTGATATGGTATCAAATGAATATTTATATATACATATAAATATATATATTATATTTATAGAATGATAAATTGTTCATGAATATATTATTTCTGTTGTCAATTTCAATTACGATTTATTATAACATATCATGTATACATTCCATGTATCATGTAAATGAATCACATCACATTGAGGGGGTAGTAGTCCACACATCCTTAAACTATGATATTATATTAATATAAAATGTAAACTATTAAATTAATATATTATAAATTTTTTAATTAAGTGTGAATAAATAATAAATATTAAATCAGAAATATATAAAAAAAAATTACATCATAATGGCCACCATTATAGGTGGTAAAAGAAAATTGAACAATCATCATTTTATGAGGTAGCAGTTCCCCATTCACAGAAACTGTATGTTCTATTCCATTAGATATTAGTGTGAGTAAGTCTATGTAATACCATTAGAATAATGAATTCCTAGTATCACTACAAAAATTTTTTAATATATAATAATATAAAAAAGATATTTTAGGGGGTAGTGAATAAAAATGAACCAAAAAGGCTGTAGAAAAGATGGTACCTCTTATTCTGGTAAAAAAATTTGTATTGAACCAAAAGCTTCCATGGATTACTTTATGAAAAAGGGAGGATCCTAGTTCTAGTTGATGTATGTTTGGAGACTATTTTTTCATGTAATGGCCTAACCTATATGGTTTTAGTGGTGTAAAGAAGTGGGAGAGGTAGTCACCCTTTATAGGAATGGAAAATAACTCACTTGGAATATTGGGAAACAAGTTAGGTTTGCACATATTCTTACCTTAAAATGTCAAAACATACCCAAAAAAATTTATAATGTAAGTTTAATGGTATAATTATTTACATAAAATGGGTGATGAAAATTTTTCTAGGTTATTTGGTCTCTTCAGGTAGTGGTTTAGTCATTTAGTAAGAACAATTTAACCTTAAAAATTGTATTTAAATTTAATCACCTTCAAAAATATTTATGGTAAATAATAATGTTGGTTTTATTATAAATTATAAATTATTAAAATTTATAATATGTAATCTATTTTTCAAAATTTCAATAATTTAACAGACATAAATTGAATTAATATTAATCGCACATACGGGATGATAATGTAAATTTTTAAAATAAAAAACAACTGAATGTTATCTTTGTTTTTATAATCAATTTCAATGAGAAATTGATCCCAATAACCTAGATTTTATTAATCAATAAATATATTATCTTATTAATATCTAATAAAAATAAATAATATATGATATACTTATATATTAGTTGAAATAAAAATTAGTTTTGAACTGAAATTCAGTAATTTTAACTATTCATTAAAAAAATTGAAATGTCTCTGAAAAATATCAAATTTTCATAGTAACCTAATTATATTTTTTATCTTTCACAAAATTATTATTTTTATATCAAAAATAAATTAATGTGTCAACATTAATATTTAAATGGGTTCTACATTAAAATGATGTAAAATTACTTTCTTAAAATATAAGTTTTTATGTGTAAAATAAGATTGGTTATTATTTTATTCATATAAAAACTAATTGTGGAATAAAAAACATTACTGAATATATAAAATATATATTAAATTAAAATAATTATCTAATTTTAATTAGGTTAATTCATTAGTATAAAATAGTTTCATAAAAATAAAAAATGTTTTATGTGTAAAAACATTATGTTTATATTGAATTGGATCATAGTTTTCATTTAAAGTTATTTTTTATCCTATGATTTAATCCCATATATTAATAAAACAAATATTTTAATATATTAGTTAATTAAATTCATAACCCCTATAATAATGTCTAGGATATATCATATTATATTAAATAATAAATTTTAAATAATACATTGTTATTTGATGATGATTGGTCTTGCGTGAAACACACACTATCGAGGAAGGTCACTCTTGCATGTAACACAAGCTAACAAAAAAGGGAAATATTTTGTGTAATGAAAAGTAACTTAGTTTTTCATGAATGTAATCTATTATAAATAGAGAACATATTATAATGTATCCAGATATTATATTATGTTACGTGGTTGCTGTCATGTGTCACACACACTATCGAATACCAGGATCATACTTCAGTTTTTTGGGGTATCACATTTTTATTTCAATTTATGTTCATTAATGATTTTATGGATTTATTTTGATTTTTAATATTCTAATTCAATATGGTTATAAGGGAAATAAAACACATAGATTCAATGTTCCTTTTAATGTAGAAATTTTATTTTAGTGGTGTTTTACATATTATTATTATATATATAACCATATATAGTTAGGGTGGTGTTTTAGTGAAAACCCACAAAATTAAACATCCAAATGCCTGTGGGTATAATCCTAGAAATATCCTTAATGGTTTATAATTAATGAATAAATGCATGAACTACCATTGGTGGTGGTGATATAGGCATGGCATGGGTAGGAGAGGATGCATGAAAGTTATAGGAAACATTTCCTTATACCTATATCTTATGTCATTTTCCCCCTCTTCCTAGATAAGAAGATTTATTTTCATTCATAATAAACAAATTATTCAACACCATGTTAAAAAACAAATTAAATAAGTAAAATAATTCTTTATTATGCTCTTGGCCTTGTGAATAATTTGAAAATTTAGAATTGGATCAGTAGAGATAAGATTTAAGAAGGGATAAGGATATGGTTGAAATAATATAAAAATAAGATAAATATTAAATTATTTTGATTCACATAAATGAATTTCCAAGATATATGACATGTTAATTAACAAATTCATGAAAAATTATTTATGAAAATTGTGAAAAACCAAAATTAGTATATTAAAATTTTTATCCTAATAAGGATGAGATGAAAACAATATTATCAATTTTTTCATATGATAATAATGATTATAATAATTTATATTTATCTTAATAGTTTTTTATTAAATTTAAATAATCATAAAATTATGTTAAACTAATAAATAATTTCAAAATAGAGATTTTTTAAGTAGAAGGAATGTAAAATGTGAGTTTTATCATATTTAGAATGATAATGATTAGAAGAAATATGGTTTTTCAAAATTTTAGATGATATAAAAGATTATGAAAATGATATAAATATATATATACTATCCCAGTATAGTTCACCAAAATATGTTGAGAAAAACACAATTTTAACATATTGGTTTTAATACCATCTCATATGGGCCAATTTCAACCTAAATAATATTAACATCAATAAAATTATTGGGTCACAATCATATGAAAGGATGTTTTTGGATTATAAAATTTCAATATTAGAAAATTAGAACTTATGAAAACCTATAAATTTCCCATCCAAAATACAATATTACTATGATACACATATTTTCTTATTCAATGACAAATCTTCAATATCACTACAAATTTTTTTGGCTCAAATAATATTCTAAAAGTAAAATTATAATTGTAATTATTCATCTCCCATTAAATGAAATTTAATAAAGGGTTATCTTTAATGCATGAAAAAGGAAAAAATATTGATGAATATGTGATGAATACACATGTAATAAAACATATGGACGAGATAAAAAATGTTTAAATATATATTAAAAAAAAATATCTGAAAGGGGAATGTATTAATGACTAATATTGCAATATAAATAATAAAATTGATAAAAATAAGAAGTTTTATAATTATAGAATGCATATTTAAGAAATCAGTATCTTGTTGTAAACCCCTCATTTAATGACATCAATCATAAATATGTAAGGATTTGGAAAATTTTCCAAGAAAATTTATATCGTGAGACCAAATGATAAATCATGAGGGTGGAAAAATGTGGACCCCAAATATCACGTATTAATTCCAATGCTTTATAAATATTAAATAAATATATAACCATTCAATAAAAAATCAAAAATAATGAATAATAAACATTCATATTAGAATACTAGCTTAAAACAGGTCAATTTTCTTACATGTAAATAATTGGAATAATATATTAATAGTACATCTAAATAAACAAGTAAGATGGTATCAATTGAGATTATCGCATGTGAAGCATAAAAATCCTCTTAGGATTATAACCAAAAATTAAAAGTCATTTTACAAAGATAGTAGAAAGTCATTTTATGGGGAAATGAAATATTATAATATTTTAAAATTATTTTAATAGTAAAAATTTATATAATATTGGGAATATGAATTTATTTAAATTTAACCATAGATAAATATAATTATTCTTTAAATTAATTAATATTTATGACAACTATAATGACTATTAATTTAATAAACATTAAAATAAATATTTCTACCACACTTTTCTAAATATAAAAAGTAGCTTGTTTGGAAATTGATAAGATGATTAATTTTAAAATAATTTAATGATAACAAAATATATTTTTAAAAAAATTAACAGTCATCGTATCAGAGTAAAAAATTATGTAAAATGCTATAGAGAACATGGATATAGGGGAGAATGATTCTCCACCAAAAGGAGAAAAATGGTTTGGTTTTTAATTTAAAAAATATCTATGTCATTTTATATACCAAAGAAAGGAACATGAAATAAAAATATGTAAAATATACAGAAAACCAAAACTGTATTATTTTTATGGATTTTCAAATAGAAATAAAAAATAATTCCCACAATTTAAATATTACATCAAAAAATCTTGAATAAATATTGTATTACAAAATAAACTCTTTTTAATTTAGATTCATTCAAATAAAAGCTGATCGATAGTTATAGATATATATTGATAATTAAGTTATATGAATTAAATAAATTATTGTTTCAAAATATATTCTTGGGGAATATATACACCACATAAAAAACATGATGTCCTATTTGATATATTAATCAAGGAATATATATTCATAATAAGAACCCTTAAATATATGATGAATCATTAATAAATCCCTCTTGTAACAATGCTCCTGGAAAGGAATATTAATTTATGTTATTTAAAAATAAATCATGAAATAATATTTCACTGAGGAAGAATATGAACCACATAGTAAAAATGGTTTGAAATTTAGAACAGGTCTTAATGATTGAAAATGGTATAAGAACCCCAAAAAAATATCATAACAATGAAGTAAAAATTTATCAATGAAGTAATTTTATATAAAAAATACACATTAAAAAGATGATATAAAATATAAAATAATAGTTAGAAAATAACCAGTAAATCATTTCTTTGAAAACTCAATAAATAAGTTATATAACTTAATAAAAATAAATTGAGTTTTGAAACCCCTAACCATGAGTAAAGACATGATAGTAGAATCTAATGAAATCTATAATGTTTGAAACAAAAATATTTTATTGAGCATAATTCATATGGAAAATTGAATGTTGACTAAGGAATTATAGATAAGGAATTAGATGTTTTAGAAGAATTTTTGTACGGTTTGGAGATAAAAATTAACTCATATTTTTCATTAAAAGGTATAGACTGTGTCACATTTTATAAAAATAAATGAAGGGGGTTTTCATAAATTCAATGTATATAAGGGTAAATAATTTTTTTCTATATAGGAAATTATATATCATGTTCCTAATGGTTTATAAAATCAATAATATATTACCCAAATGGACAGTACTAACTATTTTGTGATTTTTCAATCAATTAATCAAATACTTTTTTCCTTAATGTATTAGTAAAGTAAATTTCATGGCTATTCACATAATTTCACATATAAACATCAGTATTTCAAATTAATAAAATTATAATATTTAATACATTAAATACCATTAATTTTAATCTGTACAAAAAGAATTTGGATAATCTAAAACAACTATCCTTTAATTTTTTTTAAAACAATTTAAATTGATTTTTTCACTATTTTTTACAAGTGATACATCTATGATGTTTAATACTTCAAGGTAATTATACCATAAACAAGAAAAATAAACATCATTAAATTTTTTATTATCATAATTTTATCATTTACTATCATTTATATTTTATATTTGTCCATATCCTTATGTAGAAAATATAATAAGTATGAAAAAGTGTTATTTTCAAAAATATAATTTTATTAATATAAAAGGGATGTCATATTAAGAGAATGTTGATATAAATTATAAAACTAGTGACTATAATATCATTGGTTTAAAAAAATATCCTCATTCCCAAAGTTAATGGTGGGTTATTTTTATATATTATTCTTTTAACACCAGATTTAAGCCTTTTACACTATTGTATCCTTCAATGTGGGGATACACTTTTTTCATGGTTAATATTCATTATGAATAAATCTAAATTTTTCCTTATTATATTAGTTAAACATTATAATGCCAAATATGTATTCCATTTTAAATGATTTAATTTCTTGAATTGGTTGAAATAAATTTCATTTTATATACATGAAATGAAATTAAACATCCCACCACATTTCACTCTTTGAAATTTAGATGGACCATTTCACCACATGGCCTTAAAAATTCATCCCAACACACCAAATAATATTGAATAATAGTAGTATCCTATGGTTATATATTTTAAAAACTATGACCTCAACATCAGCATGTATAATAATAGACTAGAAAACTAAACCAACTCGATTATAGATAAACTAAAATTGGATGCATGTAAATATATTCAAATATGAAATGAATGAATATAAATAAATGACAAAATAACCAATCAATACATAACACTACCCTTCTATGAGTATAATATCATTTAAATACATAAATAAATAAAATATTTAAAAATCACAACAACATCTTCATATATATCCTCATCCAGTTTCCAGATACCCTCAAAGTTATCATACACAACAACCCATACAAGGGTCTCTCCCCAAGGTTTCCCACTACCATGTATAAATCAACTCGGATACCCAAGAGGAGTGTTGGCCTATAAATAGTGTGAGAATATAAATAAGATGGGAAAAAACTTTCACTGACCAACATATATTGTGATTTGTGCATGCGACCTTCTAAGATGCAATGCAAGAGCACTAAAAAAATTAATAAATTACTATTGACCCATAGGCATATTTCCTTGATCAACTATACATGATATAACATTTTTGTGGAATCTAATATCACTGTTTGAATACCAAGCAACACAAGTAACATGAATACTAAGTAAAGATGTTATCCCTAACTAATAATCTCATCTTTGGGGACCATCTCATGGTAGTCCAATCATCGATGCACCTAATCCTCAAATACCCCTATCAAATACATATGATTAAGGGGATGAGAAATGTCGAACTCCTATTTTCATGAATCCATATATGGGGATTCTTGTAGAAGTATCATCATAATTTTGGGGATGAAACTCTTGAAAACAATATATTTAACCTTTTAATTGTTGGCAACTATAACAAATATTTGTCTTAAATTAATGGTTACTCTAACAATGACTTCCAAATATATGGAATCTCCAACTATAAACTAAGATCCTATTTATATGAGGTATCTATATACAATGTAATAGACTCATAAAAATGTTAATTTATCCATACCATCTCTAATCAAGTCATACCAACCATATACCCAACCACATAACCATGGATGACAAACCACATAACATTCTCCCCATAAGAGAGCTATGAATTCCATCAATAAGAAAATACATGGGTATTATCAAATAACTACACCTATCATCATAATATCAAAGCAATTCGAATTTTATTTTAGTAAAAATTTTAGGTTTCACTTGTATCCATCATACCAATGAACATACATTCTTCTTAGGGATGGCATATCAATAGGAGAACACAGGGTTTCCCTAGTAATAATACAATAATGATACACTCATTTGAGTCCATGATCAAAGCCTCCTTATTTGGTTAACACATGAAATAATAGTATATCATGTCACTTGAAATATACTATAAGGTAGAATAAACTCACTGCGAACACAAGGTATTACTATGAGGGAAATAATATAAAGATGGATCATCTCCCATATATTTCATCAAGGTCACATGGGATAATACAATCACATAAACCTACATGATATGCCTATGGTTTATCCAAATATTTTTGGTCATAGTTTATGGGAGAGGATCACACTTCAATCTACATCATGGTTGATCCCACACAACATTACATCCATAAGTACTTTCGATTATATACTGTGTCAAGGACTCTTATGCCCTCACTCACAAATACCATAGAGGCATATCAAGCCCCTCATTCATGTGATAAAAAATATATTCATTTATGGACTCACATCTTATGAGTTATAGATGCCAACGGGATTCTTAGTAGTCCCAACCTTGATCATCATTGTTTAAGGAATCAAAAAAGTGCACATGGTTTCATCATCACCCCTATCTTTCACCTATATTAATTTAAAAATATAATTTAATTCCAACATGTAATATAATTAAATTTCCCTTTGATACCTACATATGTTGTGAGAATGATAATCCACATATATCATAAACAATCATTAATACCATTTTACATGTATCCAATACCATAAAAAGTATATGATTTTTCCCTCATCAATCCAAAGACGGAGAGTAACTACAAAGGCCTATCCACACCCATAAAATATTGTCCTCAATAAACTTAGCTTTTATTAACAACCTGATATCCTAACTCACAAAAAAAGTCTTTGAAATATTAATTACTTCATTTACTATTATTTAATTTACAAAAATTAACTCATTATAATGTAGGATAACTCACTAGGTTTTCATGCTATAATGGATCCAAATATAATTTCCCTTAGGTGTTTTATTGGGGACCCTAGATACTATTCCTAGGAATATATGAATCATGTGATGACAAATTATAATTAATTTATTAATTAATGTGGTAAATATTCACCATTTGAATATAAATTGACGAACCAACACCTGATGAAGTGAAAAATGGAATATCATTATACAATATTCCTAAATATATTGAATGCCACATCATGGTAAGTAAATTCCACCATGATATAGTGGAATTAGTTATGAATCTTACACTGAGGGAAAAATGATTGGACCAATTAGGAGAGAGGGAGATGAGATGCTGAATTTGAAGATGGACCTATAATTCCCAAAGAACAATCCCAATGAAAGCCCCTTATAAAGGGAGGAGATATGTCTAATCATGATGGGTGGAAGTTCTCCAAAAGGCATAAATATTAGGGAAGGGGATACCCCACATAAAAATATGTGGGGGTTATTTTTTTGTTTACTCTCTATAAAACCCCCACCAGCTAGCTGGTGGCTCTAAAGTATCTTTTTTCTGAAGTAGCAAACTACCTCTGATACTCTATAATGACTGTAACACATCTATTCAATTCTGAAACCACTTTTATATGTTTTTTAAGCATTACAACCAAATTATGAATATTAATTTTCCTTTTTGAAAAATACATTAAAACATGATATTCAAATTCGCCTGAAATTCAAAAAACCTGAATGAGAAATGGTTTTTACATCATCTTTTCCTTATAGAATATCTTCCTCAAGAAGTATTTGTAGAAATCCATCAAAATTTACTAACCTACCATGATCATGAATTCCCACATAGATGGATATAGTCCACATATAAATTACAAACACCTTATATGGAACCCCATGAACATAAGACACCCATACAGTCAAAATATGATTGTATGCAAGTGACCACCACTAATACATCAAGGTAAAATATTACTAAGCCCTTCTAAAAAAATACATGAACACATTATTTTATATTTCATCACTCAACCCATAGTTCATCCCACTATAGGAATTGTTCATGATTGAATATTATGTTCCATTGTTCATCAAGAACTATAATTTCATATAGTGATAAGCCTCCAACATATTATCAACTATCCTAATATAATTGTCGACACCATTCTCTGAAAAAAGGAGAAACCCACCCTTGGTTCATTATTTTGATCAGACCCAGTCGAATTTTATTTGAATGTTTCCTAAACCCAATTATGTTGTAGATTCATTGAAAATCCAATACAACCATCCAACCACGGCGATCATGTATGAAAATATGGACTACTATGAATTCTAACTAATTATATTCAATTAAATGTGATAACAAAATATGAATCAACATTGTATGTAATTACTCAATTAATCAAAACCCTAGGACCTCACATGTAATAAATTACTCAACATCAGTGACTTCTTTCCCAAAGGCATTCCATGTTCATCAAAAACCACACACTAGAGTCTATGATCAGACTCTAGTGACCTCCCATTGCAAAACCATTCAATTTAAATTTCAATCTCCAGAGAACAACACACGCACCATCATTACACTAATCTAACAGAAAATCAAATTTTATGAAAACTAACTAGATCTATAATAGAAAACTCTAACATGACTAAATTTGATATATCAAATACAAAAAAACTAACCAATTATAGGTCCCACTTCTATACCATATCTCATGTGAGGGTCAAATGCTACCTAATGAAATCCATATTCCCACTATAGAAGTATCAAAGTAGTCACATCACTAAACAAATCTTCGTCATCATGTCTCATGCCCCATCACTCACCAATGAAAAAGAACTATAATGCCAAAAATAGATAATTCATGAACACAAACCCTTGAAACCAAATCATCACCCATTCATTATATAATTGAATTTTATACACATCACCCTCTCAAATTTATCTAAAATGAGGATCAAACCATCAATGCCCTATTATTGGATTCCTAGCCATATGGAAGAACATACATCACTCCTTTATTTCAATTTTAAAAGGTCAAAATATAACTCATGTGTCACTCCAACCATGATATTCCCATCCACTTCCAAATGATAAAACAATTTCGTCCTCATAGTGTGAATCGTTTTATACATTGGGTTTTCCCATAAATAAATTCTTATCCATTACATAAAAATCATCATCTCTTGGGGAACACATTTATTTACTCAAAATATATAGGCCTCCAAGACCACAATAATCATGTCCAAAACCATTGACCCTCATCATGTCAATGTCCATCACTGATCACATCACATGACTCATGAACATGTGAGTCACACTACACAAATCCAAGATGAATGTACTCCTTTTAATATCATTCAAGACATGGAAGGACCTCACATGGTACTCGTATTCAATTTCAAGCACCTCACTGGTTACTTGTTTCGTCAATGACCACCCACCTCATGTTGTTGTTTGAGTACCATATATTTATATACTCATTCTAAAATATAAAATCCCCAATCACATGATTAGCCCCTACTATGAATTATTATACTTATGAGAATCCACTCACACATTGACCGCACATCCACAAGCACATATACTTTCTAATGGTGTCAGGCACCAGAGCTTTAGTACCCATAAACACAAGGGTCACTACACAATAACCATATGTGATTTTATATAAACAAAAATTATCATCATGAATGTTCACATAAATTGTAACACATTATCTATATTGATTTTGACACAACCATACATCCAATCCCACCATTACTAAAAAACAAAAAACCTAGGCCAACCTCTCTCATGTGTTTCCTTCAGTTAGACCAACTCACCACTCATTCTATTACTTGTTGTAACAAAGTGCCTATTTATCTCCAAAATAGCCCTACTAGTCAAGTATCACATCGGGTTCACTAGATCTGACAACCAATCCCAACGCAAAACCTCTGAAAATGTATGATCCTACGAGGCATCACACATTATCACATCTCAATCCATGATATCAACATTCCCAAACACATAGAAGTACTGATCAAATGTGATGAAATCACACACCAAACAACAACCACTACTTATGAACCCATCATATTTGAGAATATTTTCACTATGCAGCTCTCTGGAGATTCATATCTCATAGGTCAACAACATCCATAACAAATAGATACATAACAAAAGATTTATACCAATGGAAACACTTATTCACTATCATTTAGATGTAATTTCTTTTAAAGACAAATACGAAAGATTAATATTTTTTTTAAAGAAAAAATTATTTAAAAAACCTAAACATTAAAAACCCACCAGGGATAAAATTAATGTTAACTATATGCCACAGTAATGCACTACGGTGACTGCACTACTAGGTTTTTTGGATTTAGTTGTCTACCTAATCATTGAGTATCTCATTATAGATCCTCATAAATTTACATTAAAATACAATATATATACATTTTGTATAGATTAGTAGAATTCCACCATGTAATTATATGAGAAAATTACATATGAGATGTTTTTTTAACATTAAAAAATTTACCCTTACACATTAGTCAAATCACCCACTAGACTACTAATATATCATGTGAGTCCTACAATCTTGGCTTGAAGTGATCGAAAATTATTTCCACTTTAGTCCAAGAATCAAAATTAAATTATTTTCCTCATTATAATGGGAAAAGAGCTATAATTCAAAAAGTAATAATAACATCAAAACCCAATGTGAGTCTCTTGAAATTAAAATGATATAAAACTATAAAATTTTAATCCAAAACAGTAATCCGATGACATAGTAAAATAGATTTCCAACTAGAACAAGTGATCTCAATGGAATATCTCCTTATCAGTAAAAAGATATGAAAAATTATGAATAATATAATCGACAATACACTAAAATAGATAAAAAGTTAAAACAACTCTGATAACACTTTGAAACATCCCACCAAGGCACACTCTATGAATATTAGTTACAATTATTAACCACAAAACCTCAAGAGAACATCCACATATATCCGAGGTAGCTAACTAGAAATAACAGTCTTAGATGACATAGTGGGAAACCTATAGACACTATATAAAATTAAAAAATATGAATCAATAACAAAACAAAATCCATAGTAAATATACTGAGAATAAAGGAAATTAAATATAAAAAAAGAAAAAAATTAATGAATCAAAATAATGGCCTGAATATCATATGCATTTTTCTGAACTAACATCCATCTAGGATGGTAACATATACATACCATAATAAAAGGAATAATTTAAATTAACTTCTACATATCTAGGACAAACATATTCTCTTCATATAATACCCTATGACTTGTTATACTAGAACATAAAATCATGTCCCTCAACCCAACATGTTACCACAATAATGTGGATATCTTATTGGATACGGAAGTGAATTATTATCCCATGCAGGGATTGAATACATTTCAAAGTGTTGGAACAACAGATGTGGTATGTCACAAAAAAATTATAGTCATTGATATAATAATGTGATATAGTTAGTTCATTTAAAATAAAAATTCCATGATAAATAACATATTATTGACCCATATTTTCATGAACTTGATCGACCATAATACTTCTCTTATTCATGGAGGATTTATGAGAACATATTGAAGAATGTGCAACCTTCATGACATGATGTATACATATACATGGAAGATGTAGTCAATATTGATAACTTATAGTACAGTACTATGATAGAATTGTTATCAAGGATCCTAATCCTAGGTTGCTAGTATCATACTCTCAAGACATTGGGAACATGTAATGCAACAACCCTATAGTTTGGGAACCAAATATATGGAATCCACTATCAATATATTCATGTATTTTTGGACGAAAATCCTCATTCGCCTATCACCCATATCTTTATTCATTGGTTATCTGGTATAGCCATATCCCAAATATATGGTTTCTCTAGAATTGATGACTAGCAATGTAGTTACTCCTATTATAAACTAAGGTCCTCCTGATATATGAAATTTACCACATATGTATCTTGATGTAGAAAATGTTTTCCATTCTATATATGATATATTCATGGAATCCTAACTATATAATCTTCCCCATTACCATTGTATCCCATCTACATCACTTTCACAAAAAGGGAGATCTCAGAAGGCCCTTATGAAAAAACATAGGTTTGGTCGTACTATCATTCCTAAAATTATCATCTCAACCGAATGGGAATTAATCATCAGTTAGGGTTCAAGGTTCCATCAAAACCATCACTTAGAATGTCTATACCTACTCGACCAAGGCGGGTCTTTCAAAAGGGCACCACTAGTACCCCAATGAGTTATTATAATAGTGGAACCCTTTTATGGTTCTTCAGTCTATGTCATAGTCTCGTGTAATAAACAACAAAATTGAGTATTACATCACATGAAATAATAAATTGTCTAGGTTGGGTTTGAATGCTATATGTGGTACCATATAATAAGAAACATTATAGAGATGGGTCATGGACAGTCTCATTTCCCTTGGTTACTGGGGATCAGTCCGCAATCTAAAACAGGTCTCAGTCTTCCTATAGTATGTCCCCTATTCAATTTTGTAATTAATAGTACAGAATCACACATCACAATAAATATTAGTTGAGACCAAATATCATGACATCTATTGGGGTATTTATATGACCTACCCAATTTTGGATTGACGATCCCACAGTGACCCCTGATGTAAAGGTGTCCTCTATCGATCACACATATGATCAAAAATCCCTTCAGGTTTGGCCTCACCTCTCAAGAGGTATGAAGGATAACAATTTTCTTAGTAGAAATATTCTCAGACATCGAAGATATAATAATCAATATAGTGAACAAGGGTTTTTTGGGACCCCTAATATTCACCCACCTTAACTAAGTAAATAAATTTAGTTAAAAAGTTTCTTTTAATTAAATAAACCAGTGGCATAACCCTTAGTGACAATATCGAGCATCCACACATTACATTAAAAAAAGAAATGGAGAAAGAAATCATAAAAATATACCATTATTTAAATATTTTACTATTGATTCTAAGAGAATTCAATAGATATAAAATCTATTACATCCCTATCAAAAATTTAACTGATCATCCAAACCAATCTCTTTATTTCGAGACCTTATCTGACATAAATTCATCATACCTGTTTAAATAAATCAATTATATTTTCTTAGTTGACAATAAAACAGGTTACAAAAATTAAAAATAATTCACTAGTTTAGAGGACCACTCCAGAACCAAATTCATCAGCCTATAAGAGGTCCCTTGGGAAATCTAAACAATATTTCTAGGAAAGTGCATACCATAAAAATATAGAACAATTTCAAATTTTATTTAATTTAAGATTTAAATATTTTAAAATTTAATTTGGAAACATAAATTTATGATATATAATGTTGAAATGTTAGAACAAAATCTTACGATGCCTTTTACTATGAAGAGATAACAACATTTCATTCTCAATCGATTCCATTAGGATCTAGATACACCAAAACCAATAAACTAATAGGGGAAACTAAAAATTATTGTAAATTTATATTGAGAAGAATAGAGTCTACCAATGATGAATATGAAAGTTGAGTCACCATGTAATGTATTGAAATGTGTCCCCTAACCAATGGATTTGAAGGATCTAAAGGGGTGGGGAGGAGGCAGATTGTACAATAGAAATTAAGACAGGAATAGCCACTACCCATCCTAAAACCCATGGGAGAATTTGGTAATATTATCATCTATAAAATCCACACTTCTTCCATCCATGGGATAGCTAGTTGTACCTATCAATTATCAAAAATATCTATTATATGTCTTAATATTTCTACTACAAGGCCCCTCATGAAGATCCTTTAAACAAATATGATGAATCATGTGGCTACTTATTGATACTCCATTTAAGTCATAAACTCCACCATTGAGGTGTTGCAATCCTCATAATCAGATTACGGAACCCATTCTTCCATTTTACATGGAGAATAAAAAAAGTCAAATTATTATTGCATTTTAGAATCCCATATAGAGATGCGGTTCTGTTGTAAAAAAAAATAGGTTTTTGTAAATTGTAAATTTTAAAATGAAAAATAATTTTATTCCAAAATAATGTATAATTTTAGTTTATTATTAATTTTTTTTTAATATTTTTAATCAGAGGAATGAAATTTTCTATTAAATGAAATTGAAAATAAAATGTGTGGATGTAAATAAATTAAAAAATGATACTATATAAAAACTTTTATTTTCCTTTATTCATGAAAAAAAAACATCATAAAAATAACATTAATTCTTCTTAATATATAATATATATTATATTTTAAAAATGATAACCATTATTTCAAATTTATTATTATTCATAAAATTTCTCATAATGAAAATAAAAAATATTATGATGAACTGTTTTATATAAAGTGATGTTGTATATTATTAATTTATTTTATACTTATTTGAATTGGATATTTTTATTAAAAATTGAAAACTTATTTCCTAATAATTAATAAATATATATAAATAAGGTAAAAGTTTCATGTATATTATATTATTTGGTTATTACTAGTCATCCCAGAAATGAAAATAGTTAGCTTATAACTATCACATTAATCTGATAATACTTTTATAGTATATTACAGTTGGTTTCAGAACAATGTTTCATGTGTTAAATGATAACATAAATTATATCAATTAAAATTTGAATTACTTATGAAAATATTGGGGGTTATATTTCAACCTTTATTAAGGAAAATATTTCTTCATAATATTAATTTTTTCTTCCATAAAAGATAATATCATAACATACTGAAAATTTGAGAAGTAGAATTTTTCATGTTAATGACTTTCAATGATAAAACTAAAAAACATAGTATTTCAATAGTATGTTTGAAAGATTTTTTAATCTTATAATACTCATATAAGTGAATAGGTTTCCAAAAGAATACAATAATATTTTATCAAATTTTTTCTATATACTCCTTTATATATTTATCTTTATCTAATTTATGAATCAAAATTATATTACTATTAAGATTTAGAATGTGAAAACTTACATCCTTGATTAATTATCATTGAAAAATAATAATTTTGTTTCTTGGAAAATTTTAAATTTTTTTTTCTCACATTCTTTAACTCATATTCCATATGTTAAATATCATAATGTGTTATTAAATAATAAATAAAAAAAATTATTTTTCAATAAATCATAAGATCCACAAAAATTATAAAAATTTAATAATGAAATAATTAAATTTTTTAAAAAAATAATACTTTTTCTAAAAACAGAAGATAATAATAAATATTAACAAACATTTGTGTGAGTAAGTATATAATTAATCCCTAAAACACCAAAAATTTCACTTACGTCACTTCACATTACAATTTTCCCTAAAATATTTTAAAACTATTATCAAATTTATAAACCAATGGTGGAAAATATTTGGTAATATATTTTTCAAAAATAATCCAAAAATTAATCACCAAATAACATTAATAACTTGTAAAGTCACATAAAAAAATGTATATAAACTTGAAAATTATTCGTAAAAATATAACAATAATTTCTCAAAAAAAAATTAATCACCAAGACATATAACAAGGATTTTATTTTATCCAAAATAAAAAATATGATATATTTTTTAATAATACTTACAACTTTTAGATACAATCCTATATTATCTAAAAATTTTCCACTAATCATGATTTCTATAATGTTACAAAAAATTAATTTAACTTCTCCATAAATAATATTAACCATGTAATAACGAAATATATAATTTTTATTGATCACATTTTTATATTTATGGTAATACATATATTCCCCAAAATATAATAAACCTTTATACAAACATACCACAATATCAATGATCAAATAATAACAAATGGTTACATTTAGCAGACACAATTTATTCCAAAAAGAATAACATTACATCCAAATAAACATTAAATAAAACCACATTTTAAAAATTATTTAATATATATATCAGCCACTTATTCTTATTAAATATTATAATTATCACTCAAAATATTATTAATCATAATAAATTACCTTTACTAAAATATTCAAAAGGATTTATATGTCATTAAACATATGATCATGATTTCACTAATTAACCCATTATGGTATATAAAAATTTTCAATTTCTATCATTTTTTTATTTCTAAACATCTTATTTTTTTGGAAACCTGCTCTAATTATAATTGGAGTAAATCAATACACTAAATCTAAATCAAATTATGGAGTCATAATATTTACATACTATTTTATATAACAACTCAAGTTACCCAATTTTGAATTTACATAATTTCAACAACAATAAATGATTTTGTCACATACATGCCCAAGTAATATTAGGTATATATCTTTATAGAATATGAAAATCACACTATTGGAAAGGGAATCTAACCATGACCATATACCTAGAGTTTTCAAAAACCATTGGTATAGAGGGTATTATACTAATGAGTAAACAAAACCATTGGGATATAACATTTTAATTAACTCTATTCCATTGGTTTTAAAAAAAATTTGTATATATACCTCTATATGAATGGTGTCAAAACATTAATAGTATATAGAATTACAAAAAATAATGCATGGCCACGATCTCATAATTTAAAAAATTATCAGCATTTCTCCAAACCAAGTGCTACATATTCATCCCTATCTAGAAATCGATCATTGGGTTCATTCCTTCTTTTTATTTAACATAATATTGGGGATTTTGAAATGGGTAATATATTCTTTTACGAATCATTTTCATTTTTTATTAGTTTATAAAACACTTACCTAAGACATTCCATTTCATTCTACATTGCAAAAATATATCACCCACTATTGTTTTAATTTTATTATTCATAAATATAAAATTAAAATGTTCAAAATACATCAATTTTTCTTTTAACCACTATTTTAATTTATTTTATAGGTCTGAGATAATCAACAAAATATTACGACAAATTCCATATTCATTAAAAAAAGCATATATATAATATTATTTTTATTGAATTTAATAATAAATATGATTTTTTGGGATAAAATTTTTTAATTTCATTAATCTAAACTTATATATAAATATAATTTGAATATATTGTTTTCGTGAAAATTTTATAATAAAAATTGAAATTGGAGTTTAATAAAAATATTTTTTAAATTTTTAAAAGTTTTTATCCTTTTTTTATTTCATTTTCTTGTGATTTTGGGTGAAATTTATTGTTCAATTTTTTTACATTTAAAATATATTAGATAATGAAAAAATACAACATTTTTAAGGGAAAAATCAACTATACATTCACTATGATATTAGATATGTAAATGAATTCTGGTGTAATTAATGATTTATACAAGATATATGATTATTTGGATTTGTATTTAATTTGTCTAGTTAAATAGAACATTATAAATCATGATAATATTTTTTTCATAAATGGAAATCAATTTTGAATTTTATTGTGAAATGATTGAGGAAATATATTGTTTTCGAAGGGGATGTCTTAAAAAATATTTAAAAATCATGCATAACTTGAGGATGTGATTTTCATATATATTATTTATACTTATATTGTAAAATAATGTTTCCCGTAGATATAAAAATATGTATATATAAACATGTTATATAATGCATGCATATTGAATAACTATTTGATATTATAAATGTCCATTGAATGGGGTTTTATATAATGTGTTTTAGAAACCTAAATTGTTGGTGACTATATTACGAGTGAATTTACTAGAATATGACTAACTATTGGATTGTATAACAAAATGTTAGACTTAATAGTGAATGAATATCCAGATAGGGGCAATCCAATCACATCCTATAAGATAGCCTAGATTGTACGAACACACATATATAATGGAATTCAAACTCAAATATAAGTTTTTTTTAAAACCATACATGTCCCATTAATGTCATCAACAATATATGGAATAAAAAATGAAAAATGAAAAATATAAATTAATGTCTTCTTCCACGATAGATACCTTAAAAAATACCCAACACAAAAATACCATATTCAATGGTGTGTAAACTATTTAATATATACAAATTATTTTGATAAGATGTTTATCATCAAAATATTATACTATGAAATCAATGATAAAAAATAAAACAATTTTTTCCATTTAATAAAAAAATATCCTTTCTTGTAGTACAACATTGATTAAAAATATGTGTAATTATTTAATAAAATTTTATCTACAAATTTATATAGAATCCCAATTATTTCTCATAATTATCTATGATATATATTTTTTATAAAATTATTTCCACTATATCCACAATGTTTATTATAGTCTCATAATCTTATTCTTGTTATGATGACACAATATACATTAATATTATAATAGATCTATTAAAAACAAATGTTCTAGGATCCAATAAATGTATTATTACTAAATAAACATTTCTAATATCCCATGTCAAATTCATCCCCCATATAATTATTTTATTAATTTCAATCTTATTGTCATTATGTCATTCACTCTATCAAAATTTTATCTCATCCAATTTTTATTCACATTTGATCACTATTCTCACATTTTTGTAAAATATACATTTAATTAAATGTTTTCACTATTTTATACTTTTCATTCACGTATTTCACAATTTCTCTCATAGGAGTACACAATTCATAATTTAATTTAATATGGGAATAAAAAAATTAACAATTATTAAAATATTTTTTTAGGATTATATAAAATCATTATTACTCAATGATATAATTTTAATCAATATTATGGTTATATATATATATATATCGTTTTTATATAAATAGTGTTTTGTTTTGTTTATATTATGATTCTCATATACACTAGTGTGTTATTTATGGATTCATATTATGTGAATAATTCTCATTTAATTAAATATTTTACATATTTAACTTAAATATTATTTAATTTATTATAAGACATCTCATATATCATATTTTTTATAGAATGGATATAATTTGGATGTATGAAAATGATCATATCTCAACAGATTTCCAAAAATGTTGGATATCTTGTTATTTTTTCATTTAACAATGATTAATAGAGTGGTCACAAACACTTCCCATGTTATAATTGTGTTTTACGGCCTTGTTTATTTCATGATAATGTTTTAATACTTATAAAATATATAATTTTTAGAAAAAAACTATGTATCGTATAAATATGGTGGGAAATTAAATCAAAAACTGGTCATGGTCTGAATATGAGGGCTGAATTGGAAAATTTATAGGATAGTTAATTACCGTTTCTTTTCCATCATAATAAAGAGAGGATGATGATCCCAAAAAAATATCAATATGAGTAAAAATTATGATTTTAATGGAAATTATTATTTTTAATGTGTGAAATATTTTAATAATTCTTCCATGACTCTAGTATATTGAAAATGTGGTAAAATTAAAGGGCGTGTATTGTTAATCTATCATTTTCATAAGAAAACCATGAATGTTATTTCTAATACTTTAGTAAATTACATTCATAAAATTTTTCAATGAAAAATTATAAATGATATATATATTCCCACAAAAAATTATATGTAATGGATATTAATGGAGGAACCATGATTTTCAAAAAATAAAATTCATGCATGTCTGACAGATTATAGTTTATCATGGTGGGAAACTGCAATGTGAAATGATTGAATAAATTGTGGCATATCTTGATGGAATCTAAATGGTTATAGAACACCATCCCATGTGAAAAAACTATAATGTGGCACTTTCCATTGATTCCAAGAATCCATAATCATTTCATATATGATGAAATGTCAATAAAAATTAAATTTAATAATACTGAGTTAAAGAAGGATAATTAAGATATTGTTCGTCATGTAGATGGATTTTTATGGAAGAAATTTGAAAATATATATATTTATTTTTTATATGACATGTGTAATTTTGGATTGGGACTTTCATGTGATGGATTAATTCTATTCGGTTAGATTCGTACATTAGACAACACATTACAATTTTAAATACACATTTATAACCTTCTTCTTTTGGTCTGCATGAAAAAAAATTCACCTTCATAGGTATACTCATATCTATACATTATTATTCTAAAAATTATATATATATGTATACATTAGAACTTTAATGAATTTGTTGAAACATGTATGGAATGTGGTTGTGTGCACATATGATTCATGTTCTAATTATTACTTTAAAATGAGTGTTGCACTTATGGAGATGATACATAATATTCTTTTTATGATTTGATGTATGGATGGAGCATAAAGGTCAATGTATGATGACTTATTTATATGATGAATACATTATTTAGAAGAATAAAATATTGCCAGAATATCAATTTTATGGGACACAAATGGTTCATAACAATGGACCATCAATATAATATTAATCATAGCTGGTTTGAAAATAACAATGATACCAACAATAAAAATGGTTGTATCTATAGAACTGTTGATATAAATGATTTACAAGACATCAATTTCTGATTTAAGAAGTTTCATATGAAATCTAGAAATAGTAGTATAGATTCCACTAAAACTAATAACAATGTGATGATTAAAATGTCCTATTTGACGTGACTTATTGATTAACCATTTTGATATGAAATATTTTAGACATAATGAAAATTTAATCAAAAATATGTTTAATGTAGATTTATATTATTTTTAATTTCATGACAATAAAAAAATATGATTTTCAATTTTGACGTTACTTGGGGGATTGGGGTATCGGAATAGAATTGCATCCGATGTGTATTAGTGAAGATAAATAGAATATTCAGTGTTCATATTATGTGATGGATCCTAAAAATTAAAATCAATTAGCATAATTATGGGAGATTATTAATGTTCATAGAGGCTATTCATGAAAACAAATCTTAATGGGTTAATATTAGAGAGTTTATGTTGAAATCATTGATGACTCATGATTATATCATCCTTCTAAATTAGCTGATTCCAATAGAAATCCATCACATAATTTCAAACAATTTAATGGTGTATCTTCTTCAATTATTCCATTTTATAAAAATATTTATTTATAGAAGCTTCTAAAGGATATGATGATTTTTTTGTTAAATCACAATTAATTTTGTATGAGTTATTGGATATATTTTCTCATTAATTTTTTACACCCTTGATTTTCTAAATTTTTATATTCCAACCAAAATACTACTTGTAGTACCTATTTTTTCATTGGATATATAAAACAGAAATAGAAAGTCAAACATTGAGGTCTTATGTCCAGAATGGGAATCAATAGTAAGGTCCCATCATAAATGGTTGCATGGAAAGAGATTTGTTTCATTTTTTTCAATGTATTTTTAAAATTGGACTATGATATTAAATAAAAAATGTGAAATGAATAATAAAACTGTGAGAATTTTGAATCTATTTTTTATACACATCCCAAAACTATTGTAATTCCTAGATCATATACATTGACCATATTAAGCCATTTAAATTAGTAGATGGAACATCATCATGTTTATTTAAAATTTGAATTTTTAAATGTCTACATAAATTAAGAAAATTGAAAATAAATATAATATCTCTTCTCATGGAATCATAAATATTTTTAAATATATTTCTATTTTTTTCATAGAGAACATATAAAGTTTACAAATATAAATAGTCCTAATTTATCCCTGATATGGAGAGATACTTTTCATATAAACACATTTTATTCTTGGATAAAATTGTAGGTCTAAGGATAAATATAATAAAATAATAAAATCAATATTTAGTTAATTTTAATATTCATTTATATTATAGGTGTTGAGTTTTCCTCATAACAATTTCTATATGAAAATAAGAGCTTTGGATTTTATTCTATATTCTGTTGTTCATGAATGAAAATCAATTGTGATCAATGGGTAACAATTCACTGTAAATTTAAAATAAATGAAACTGACAACACAAAAAGTTTGTGTGATAGTAACATCCATAATAGTCTATTCATCCAGGTTATTAAATAGTATACCTTGATTTGAAAATGAAACTTTTTATTAATTCATTGAAAAAATATTAATATTGGATTATTAATCTCATGGTGAGCTCACAATAATGAAATAAAATTGTGTTTATTCAATTATTAAGCATGGCACATTTATTGGGGGGTGTGGATTTCATATTATTAATATGGATCGAAGTATTTCTCCTAATAAGCCATATATATTTGAATAAATGGAGAAATAAGATTTTTATGTAAAACTTCATTTGTGAACTGAATTTTGTTTCATTATTAAATTACTCCCAAGACAAATATTTGATTATGGTGATGCCGGAATTGACACTATCCATACTCTCATTGGCCCCAATCCTTTTATTACTTATGATACCAAAATTGTGAAATATTAATAGTTGATTTTGAACCTAATTATACAGTGGGAAATATATATATGTGTTCTCATTTATTTTGGATTATCCTAAATTTGGTTATTATGGTTGGGACTAATCAAATTCATTTACTATTGACTATAACTATTTTGTTTCTAACTCGACCAAATTATGTTTTATCAATTTATACTTATTGTAGTTCTCTTTGAGTTATATTTTATAATATTGAATTTAATTATGTTAGATCATTCAAAACAACAAAAAAACTGAATAAATTTAATTTTATCAAGTGACAAGATGAATTGAATTGAATATATTAAACATATTAAAATAATAATTAAAACCAATTCAAATAATGTCATAACCATAAAATGGAAAAATAAACTACAAAAAATATTATCCAAATACACCAAAAAAGTATAAATGACATAATAAAAAGAGAAAAATGAACTAAATGATCTAAGACCAATAAAATAAAAAACCTACCAAATTAATTGAACAAAATGTACCAAATGAAAAAAGAAAAAACATTAAGGGGTTTGTGTTGATAATAGATGAAAACTATACCATACACATTATAAACATGAATATTTGAACGTATTGTGTTTTGTTTGACATGTATTTTATGTTTTTATATTCTTCTCCCTACATATAAAATACCTTTTTTATATCACCATGTATCCATTATTTGGTTTGAGAATTGGTATTCCACAATTAAGATATGTATCATATTCTTTATTTTTTATCTTGTACATTTTATGTGGATGTATAATTAATTCCAATTTTTTTAAATGAAGGAAATGAAAATAAATGAAGAAATGCAATTATAAAGGATGCACCCAATAATTACTGAAAGAGAGTGATGGGAGTCTTTCATTGGTTCTTTTTTTGAGTAGTTTATTTAATATATATATATATATAACTTATAATGTAGTGTGATAAAAAAATTTACTATAAATTAGGATCCATAAACATTGTTGATAGTTATTCTCTGACCAAACTAGAGGTACCAATGCTTATCCAAATGATACAAGGATAGTGGTATAATAAGTACATTCTTTACTCTATTTTGTAAATCATAGACTACCCCTTCCCATTACATCCCATCGAGAAATACTTCTAATACTAAATTATCATTAGTGACACTTGGGAAATTTAGGTAGACTATGTTTTCTTCCCCATTTTCATATGAGTCGCCTAATCTATCTTTACATTATGCAATGATGTCCCAAAATACTCATCCAAATAATGAATTTTCATAAACATCCATTCAATATTATATTCCTAATAATTCATTATCCCAAATCCTCTACATTCATTCTCCTTCAACTTATACTCTGAAACATTCTGTGCCTCAATACCAGAAATTGTGATAAACTCCCTTTGTATGGGTTGAGGTTCCTTTATTTGCTAGGTATCAATTTCCCAAATTGACCAGACATCCTAATATATATTTATTGAACCACGGTAAATATTTCCCAACCATAATAAAATTACACTATATGATGTATTGATATAATTTTTTTTATTTAATTAGTGTATTTTTTTCTTAGTGGTATGGGCATACATACATGAATTGGGTGTGGAACCACTATACACAATAGATGGTGGAGTAAAATGGGGAAAATCAAAGGACTGAAAGAATATATATTGGATTCATGATTAGTATGGTTAAATTTTCCAAATATTCTGCATCATTCTGGTTAGGAAAATATCCTAGAGAAACTTTAAAATGAAGTAATACATAATTATTGGGAAAAAAATTGGGTATGAAAATTCATTTGATTTAATGTTATATTTTTATTGTATTTATATGAATTAATATTTTTTTACAACATAATTTTAATTTCCCGATGGTGAGGCTATGAGAATAGAGTAAGTCATTTATATAGATGAGGTATGGAGAGAATATAATAATTAGTTTTATAGTTGAGGTCATTCTAGATTTAGTAAGAATTTAGAGGCCACATTTATCATCATTGAGTGTTCTATATCATGTTATATGGAAATGATTTCTTATTGAATGAGTACTTATTTAAATTTATTATTTGAATTTGTGATTTTTGTATGAAAAATAAAAATATTTTTATTAATAATTTGATTTCAATTTAAACAAATAGGATAAATTCGGAAGAAATAATAACACATAGATTCTACAAAATACCACCACACTTGGGGGGGATATGATGTTAGACAATGAGAGGAAGCTGGTACACCACTCATTAATAAATATTATTTTAATATCATGTATGTAAATAAATTTTATTCCATTTTAATTTATTTTTATTCATTATTTTATTATTCAAATTATATATTGTGTGTATAAATTTGAGGAACTGTATTGTTATGTATGTGATCATGTCATGAAATTTCTTATTTAATTTTTTTTTATTATGCATCAACATAAACCATTATTCTATAACTCATAAAATATTTTTTCCCCATCTAAATATTGTGAAACATCCAACTTTTTCATTTCTCCCCTCCCCCCTATTTACCACTATTTTTACCCCTTACATGTTACACTCCTCAAACCATCAATCCACGGTGTTTGCATATAGTCAATTTCAACATTCATAAACCATAGGTTTCATGTCCAACCCAGGTATCATGCCCTAAATTTGGAATATTTCACCTTCCACCATGAGGTATACTATGGAAAAGTATGAACTATAGTGGTTCAAATATATTGAAATTTCGTTCCTAGACATTGAAGTTTGTTCATAATGTCTACTTGAGCCCACAATACACTATACATGCATTCTATCAACGCATAATTGTCATTCTTGGTGTGAATGAATCATTGAAGTCATGAATGTAATGTGGATACTTATTATTGCATCCTAACCACTCTGAAACATCCCACACAACATATATGATACGCATGAAACCACCCATGTCATGGTATAAGTCATTTGGAAACACATTTTAAGGATGTTCAAAAACTTGGAAAAATATATTTGATTCCTCATTCCAAAAAACATAACTATCACCATTAGAAAATTATGATTCCCTAATGAATTTTCAACACATAACATCACAGTTTATTACACCATCCATGTTCTCTAATATCATCAAAAGGATGTTCATATTTATGGTAGTAAATAACAGAGTTAAATAAAGGGGATATAGATTTTAAAAATAATCATTATCATTTGATGTCTCCAAAACTCAAAGAATATTTAATAAGTAAAAAAACATGTAGTAGACACCTAAACATGCACTAAGATCTCATAAAATTTTTAAATATAATAAAATCTTAAAAAAAGCAGATACTCTCAGGTTGTAAAATATTTTTATAAGACAATATTTTTCATGAGTTGATTTCCAATTAGAAGAACGATTTAGTAAATGATAACAATGTATTCGATACGGAAAAATTTTTAATAATTATGTATGTTTTAGGATTTTCAACTGATGATCCCAACCACCATCTACTCATTGACCCAAAAATTTCTATTGCCTAATATGTAAAAACTTGAACCATGTGTTCTTGGACATGGTGACTGCTACCGCTACATTGAAATGATTACAAGAAATCACATCCCAAAGACTAGAGAGTTGTGTAGTCTATGTAAGATAGTTACATATATGATTTATGTATGAAAAATGAAAAAAATAATTAGAACATAAT
This sequence comes from Viscum album, assembly GCA_963277665.1. Lineage (NCBI taxonomy): Eukaryota > Viridiplantae > Streptophyta > Magnoliopsida > Santalales > Viscaceae > Viscum > Viscum album. Next base: position 1,012,735,235 of record OY728162.1, on the reverse strand, counting down.
TTTTTTCATTTAGATGATAAATTTAGTCCATCTAGAATATCCATGTATATTATTCTTCGTACTCTTCATGGATTCATATGGATGGAAAAAATAAGGGTGACATAAAATGATCAATAATGGTAAAATATAGTGGAATAAATAATGAAACATTGAGTAATATAAATAATTAAATGTAATAAATGAAAATACAGGCTATATAGTTTACTAATTTTACGGAAGTGAGTATACAATATGCTGGGTAAAAAACTGAAACACATTCCACTTGATCAGAGAAATTGTAATGAAATTCATCTGTAGATAATTTCATCAAAAAAGAAACAAATATTATAATAATTGAAACAAGGAAAATAATTAATTTTTGGATGTTATTTTTCGTCTTAAAATGATACCTTTACTATGATCACCTAATCACAAGACAATTTAAATTTGTGGGAAGAAAACTTATATTCTCTTTGAATAGAAACTCTAATGATTTTTCACCAACTGATATCATCTCACGCGACTACTGATGTGTCATGGGGCTTTCAGTAACTATTCCCCAACCTATAAAGATTGTATTCAATGGTTCCCAACCCGTATGGATTACATTAACTGATACCCATTCAGTATATTTCATGTCCAAATCATTCCTCATATATCAAACAGTCTATTTCAATAAAAAAATTCCTTATAAAATATCTGTATTGGGTAAGTGATACAAATTTACAAATATTTTCCCACTAAATCAATTAACTATCAATGTAGATACTGTATATAAAATATATAGAATATTTAGGAAATAAAAATATACATGATAAATGATACACATAATTTAGGGAAATTCAATTATCATCATCATAGGAATTAATTTTTTTAAGGGGACTAGATGGAACCAATTTAGCAAATGTTGATATTTTACATGGTCAATGAAATCAAAATACATCCCATGGAAGAATAATGATAGTATCCATAAAACATATCCTAATTGGATAAAAAATAATGGTTGTTGTTTTTGATGAATTGAAATACTATAATATGTTTATTTAAAAAAACATTGTGTGGAAAATTTCTTTTTTATTTTTAGCTTTTAAAATAAATTTCGTTGAAAACAAAGGTTGAAATTTTTTCACTAAATGTTTATTTTTAAACATTAAAAGGATTCATTGATGAAATGATGGATGTTAAATTTGTACGTGTTGTGCAATATTAATGAACAGTCCTTTTTCATGATACAATGTATAGAAAAGTTCTTTGTTTAAAAAATGACCAGATGTTTCTAGTAGAACAAAACATAACTAAAAAAGTGTAAAAATGTATTGAATAATTATTTTTTGGACGGTTAAAATAAATTTTAATTTTTTTTAATTTATGGGTTTTAGAAAAATTAGGATCTCTAACTAATGAGATAAATTATTTCATGTTTTCTTAGAATCATTTCCTAAAACATTTTAAGAACCAAAGAGTGTTAAAATTTTAATGTTACATGGAATGGGTCATGAATAAATGGTCAAATTAAAATTTTTTCTTATGGATATTCAAGTGAATACAGTCCCAATTAAAAGTAGATTGTGAAGTGAACTGTTAAAAAGCCCATAACAATGATGTCAGAAAAAAAAAATGAATATATTATTTATTTCAACATTAAATACATATAAAATAATTTGAAATAAAGTAATAAATAGTGAAATTTATTACACATATAATATTAGAATATAAAGGGAAACAATGAAGTAATATAACCAAATAATAAGGAATCAATAAATGATGTTATTTCTTACATGGTAACATTTTATTCAAATACCCATTGAAGATATATATATCATTCAAACAAAAAAACATGAAGATAAAAAAATTCATGATATAAAATATCAAAATCGGTAGTAGATACAGAACACGAATGAAGTGGTGAATATGATATTTATCTCATAGATTTTTAAATTTAGATGAAAATACCATAACCTTTGTGTTCTATAATGTGATTTTACTGTAACCTCGTATAATTTTTTTAAACATTTCAATCAATTATTCCAGATCCATATTAATTTTTATGATGACATATTTTCTTGTTTTTATAATATAATATAAATATATTTTTTGATGTTTCTTTATTTTCCCTATTTTGGGTGTTAATTTCCATGTTTTTGAGGTTTGTTTTGAATTGATTATTGTTGTTCCAATAATGATTTCATATTCACCATATTTTAAAAAAATATGTATATATCATATATATATATATTTAGTTAATATTTATCTAGAATAAATCAAAAAATTTGAAATAATAAATGAAATTAATCATTCATGGAGATGCTAGGTCATACGTACGTAAATATGTTAATATAATTTTGTCTATATTTAAAAGAATAAAAAGTATGATATATAATTATATATATATATATTAAAATGAAATTATAATATTTATTTCATATAAGTCACATAGTTTTAATAATGTCATCCATTTTAATTTCTATTATAGTGTGAACGAGTCTTATTTCTTTGAGGAGGTGCTTCTCCACACTTCCACAAACGATGACATTATATTCCCACAAAATGGAATACATGGAGATATGTGTTATATAAAACATTATTAAGAATAAATTAATAATAAACCTAATATATATAATATATAAGCATTTTCTATAATAATTCCCACCATGATAGGTGGTAATGGATGAATGAACAATCATCATTTCGCGAGGTGATTGTTCATCGAAAATAAAAACATTAATTTCGTTACTTATTTGTTAAATGTATGTATAAGTGTTGGTATAAAATTAATAATAATAAAATATAAGTATATTAATGATACATAAATTATTATTTAGGTCTGGATTAATTATATTTCAGTGTTGTGGAAAATATAAATAGAAAAAGATTTTTTTGGAAGGATGTTACATAATATTTGGGTAAATCATTTTCTTTTGCACAAAAGATATTATATGGGATGATTTATTCCCATGGATAGGATTAAATGATTGGTAGATGAATTTTGGTATTTTCATTTATCAATTCTGGGTGAGAAAAATGGCTTTAATTGTGTGAAGAAGTTGGAGAGGTGAGTGCCTTTTTATAATGGATAAGGGGAGACATTATTATAAATTTCTGAAAAGGGAATGTCACCAACGTTTTCATATGTCTAGTGCATCCAGTAATGATCCAAATTAGATTCATGGGAGTATTCTCTTCAAATATTTACATCAAATGGATTTTGGTCACATGTCTAGGTCATTTTATTTATAATGTTTTAGACTTAGTCCATTGTTAAGTTATCTTTTATATTAAAAATTGTAATTAATTTAAATCATATTCAATATTATTTTAAAAAAAATAAAAATATGAACATATTATAAATTATAAATTATTCTTATTAGTAATATGGATTCCATTTTTCCTAATTCCAATAATTTTATTGGATGAAATTAATTTTTAATTAATCTCATGGATGGTAAAATAACACCTGATTTTAAAGTAAAATTGTTCAAATATTTGGGGTGTGCTTATATTAAATTAAAATTATTACTGATTATGAAGACATTTATTGGATTAAATAATATAATATTGATGTTTTAAACTTTAAAATCAATAATAATATAATTTAACTTAAAAAATATATTATATGAAAAACCACGTTTGAACTAACATTTAGTATTTTTCTTTATTCATCAACAAATGAAATATAATATAAAAATACCAACAAATCACCCTAAGATAATATTCATATTCCAAAAAAAAAAATTATTTAATTTTGGGCTAAATTATTTATTTGAGTTCAAAAAATTTGATTTTAAATATTTTCTATATTAAAAGGTGGTAAAGGTGCATTTTAAGAAATATCTTTTTTATGTAAAACAAGTTTTGTTCTTATCACCTGCCTATAATATATATTAGATGATTATAAAAATTATTTAAATGAATATAATATATATATATATATATTACACTATAATCACTCACTAATTATAATAAATTAGTATTATTTGGAAAAAAATCATTGTGACAATTAAAATTGTTTTCAAATTAAAAAATTCTCTTTATATAAAATTAGATTTTAAATTCATTTATAATTAAGTTGAGACCAACAAATTCATTTTATATTTATGAAAACCAAATCGACTACATAGCATTTTTAGGGGTTCATATTCAAATTATGTTATCGACGCTTGCGGAATATGACTTGCAAATCAGCCAAGTTATTAGAACGTTGTGTGGATTTAACCACCAAATCGACTACATAGCATTCAACAAACTTCCCTATGAAGGGTTTGAAGATACGATTCATGGCACCCTGATATGTTGCACCTGCATTCTTTAAGCCAAAGGGGGTTACACGATAGCAAAACACACCCTGAGGGGCTCTGAAGGCTATGGATTCCTCTTCTTCTAGTGCCATTAGGATCTGATTATATCTAGAATACCCATACATGATGGAACATTCTTCATATCAAGCTATTTCACCAATTAAAAGTTCTTGTAATCGGAACTGGGAAATAATACTTAGGACAATGCCGATTAAGATCTCTGAAATCGATTCAAACTCTAATTTTTCCATTCTTCTTCAATACAGGGACAATATTATCCAACCACTTGGGATACTGAACATCTCTGACGAAGTTATAT